>CM029633.1:11504554-12189554 GCA_017311315.1 Dendrocalamus latiflorus | reverse complement strand
CATTTGTCCACCGTTTTTCAGTTCCAGCTCCCAGCTACGCTTCATTTCGTCAGCCTCTCTAGGTCAAGTAAACATTTTCCTAGTGTGTGTTGGAAACATGCATGTGTGTATGTGCATACGGTATGAGTGTAGTGTACGTGAGTTGTGTTAATCTTCCTCGTTAAAAGTAGAGATAGTTTTGGAGGAATAATTCTTATTGATGTGTTACCGTGTATATATACACGTTGTACAAGAGTTTACAGCTGTTAGGATCCTAACCATAAGCAACATATTGCAGATAATTAAGGCTATACAAATCATTACCATGTACAGCGGTGGTTGCTATGTATGGTGTGCATGTGCCGGACAGGCTACAGGGTTGCCGAACGGGCTACAGGGCCAGAACATGGTGATGTGTACTCTAACAACCCACCGCGGTGTCAACTGGAGGAGCGAACAGTGAGACTGGAGCGGAAGTCGATGAAGACCATCGTAGGGAGCCCCTTAGTGGAGATGTCCACATACTGTAGTGTTGTTGGAACATGTAGAACTCGAACATCACCGAAGGCAACCCATTCACGAATGAAATGAAAATCAATTTTGACATGTTTGGTGCATTGGTGTTGAACTGGGTTGGTGAAGAGATACACAGCGGAGATGTTGTCGCAGTATACTGTCGTTGCCTTTCGAAGGTGACACCAAAGCTCGAGGAGGAGCTGGCGCAGTCAGCAGGCTTTGGCAATAGTGTTAGCGAAGCCGCAATATTCTGCCTCGGCGCTGGAGCACGAGACAATGTGCTACCTCTTGGATGACTACGAAATTAGGTTGTTGCCAAGGAAGACAATACCGTGACGTGGAGCGCCGTGTGTTGGGACACCCAGCCCAATTGGCATCAGAGTTGACAATGAGATCATGTGAAGCTGATCATGTGAGCTGAAGCCATGGCTCAAGGTGCCCTTGATGTACATGAATATATGCTTGATTAGAAGAAAGTGCTGCTCACATGGGTCGTTGATGTGTAAGCACACTTGCTGGATGGCATGTGCTATGTCCGGATGGGAGAATGTCAAATATTGAAGAGCTCCAGCCAAGCTTTAGTAAAGCTTGGGATTGGCAACTGGTGCACCTGCGGCAGTGGACAACTTGGAGCAAGCTTCATTTGGAATGGCACATGGGTTGCAGTGTGTCATGTTGGCATGGTCCAGAATCTTAGAAGCATACTTCTCTTGAGAAAGGAAAAGCCCATGTGAGGTACGGCGAACGAAAATGCCAAGAAAATAGTGTAATGGATAGTTTGTCATGGAGAAATCTTGATGAAGAGCGGCGATGATGCACTGAAGGAAGGCGGTGTCGGAGGCAGTGAAAATGATGCCATCAACATAAAGTAAAAGATGAGCAGTGTGCTGACCATGGTGATAAGTGAACAAAGAAGGGTCACTTTTGGAGCCAGTGAAGTCGAGGGACTGAATGAAGGACTGAAAGTGGGTGAACCATGCCCGAGGAGTCTGTTTCAATCCATAAAGTGATCTGTTCAGTCTGCAAACATGTTTGGGCTTGTCGGAGTCAATGAATCCCAGCACTACTGACAATACACGTCACCATGAGAGTACCATTGAGGAAGGCACTTTTGACAACAAGCTGATGGATTGGCAGATTGCAGCTCAAGGCGAGAGAGAGAACTATCCAAATGGTCACGGGTTTGACAACTGAACTGAATGTTTCATCGTAATCCAGTCCAGGTTGCTATGAGAAACCCCGCAAGACCCAGCGTGCCTTGTAACGAGGGAGGGATCTATCAGAATTAAATTTGTGTCAGTATATCCATTTCCCGGTGACGATGTTTGATACGGGTAGTCCTTATCTTCTCAATGTAGGATCACGATAACTAGTGCCTCTCAACCAATCTCTCTAGCTGCACACCCGTGCCAATGCATGGACTCACAGCTCTTTGGAAATTTGCCATGATACACCAAGCTTTCTCTACAAGACCACGAGTGGAGAGACGCCGTACCCTCAATTCCCAATGGAAAAGCAAACACAACATTGATTCGAGAATGATCGCTCAATTCCTCTCAAGTAATCCTCGCATGGACACTACGGTGAAAAGAAATATGCAATATGCTATTCTAGTTTCAATCTGAAAAAGTGGTCTTGAATCCTAATGGAGGGGGGTGGAGGCTACTTAAAAGCATACCCTAACCTTACGCACGCACACGTTTGGGCCTAAGGCCGAGTTCCAATCTGGTTCAGCCCAAGAGACCGAATCAAACTCTATTATTTAATCCTGTAACAACTCGGACACAACTACTTGATATGGTTCGGAATCAACTCGTAAAAACGAGATACATGGCCGAAATTAGGTGGGTTTTGGTCAGCCCAAGTGGCACGCAGGCCAGGCACGTGTTTTCTTCTGTTTTGGAGCGACCTTCAAAGAAATAGCCATAACTTTTGCGTACGAGCTTCGTTTTCGATGTTCTTGTACTTGTTTTGAAGCTAACGAAGATTTTGATCAAAAATCCATAAGTCCGGCTCTAATTCATTCGCGAGGCTTTGAATAACAGTGCATCTCCAAAAAATGTCGTTTAGGCCCTCAAAACAGCCTCTGAAGTTTCTGGACCACATAATCCCTCTTCTCGACCGCATTGACCTTCGTGAGTGAGCTCCTCCTCATACCTAAGCATGCACAACACACTAGAATTAGGTAGAGGAAATTCTTATCAAAATTATACTCTTTAAAGAACAAATTCACCTGTTGTTGGATCTTCTTTGCTCGTGCTCACGTAATCGGCCCTGTTGGTTCAATTGGAGGAGTTGGAGCTTCTTGCAAAGGAGTGGACGAGCTAGGACTAGCAGGAGTGTCCTCATCAATGTTAGCATTGATCGATGGAGGGACAAGATCCCATGTATTGTTGGCCGCCAGTGCATGGAATTTGTTGAGCATTGCTGCATGCCAATTGGGATCATTGAGCATGCCACGGTACGTATTTGGTATTGGAGAGATGTCCGGTAGTGCGTTGGCTTGAAGGTCGAAGATAGGTTTTGGAACCCAATGCCATCCTTGTGCGTGTGCGCATTGGGTGCGCGTTGACAGACATGGGTGCGGTCGGGGTCACTGCTGGAACGTCTGCTAACACGGCCACGAGTGGGGACATGGCCGCGGCTAACGGGGGTGCAGGCGTGGTCATCCGGCCATGGTCGTCCAGCCATAGCCGTGACTAAAGCCAGTGTGGCAGAGGCCGGCGTGGCCGAGGCAGGCCTAGCCATAGTTGTAGGTGGTGCACAGGCGATAGAGGAGCTGAAGGGGAGTACAACCAAGGACTCATCGTCGAGAAACCTAAAAAAGAAAAACTGTGGCGTAGAGTGTGCCGCAAGAGGAAAACAATTCTCATCAAACACATGCCTGGAGATGATCACGTCGTTTGTAGAGAGGTCTAAGCAGTGATAGCCTTTGTGGTTAGTAGGATACTCCAGAAGAATGCACTTAGTGAAACATGGTGCAAGTTTGTGCGGGATAGTGGATGAGAGGTTGGGGTAGCATCGACAACTGAAGACTCAAAGGTGGTCATATGTGGTGGGTGAGCTGAAGAGAGCCTCATGTGGGGTTCGGAGGTTGATTGCTTTTGTGGGAAGTCTGTTGAGAATATCTATGGCAGTGAGGAGGGCTTCAGCCCAGAAGGAAGGTGGGAGACCGGCTTGGAATAGCAAGTTGCAAATGACATCGTTTGTGGGAGTTGAAATCATCGGAGGGCTTGCCCTTGTTCTTGCACCACGGAGGCCCAGAGTTGGAGCCAGCAGTTGATGGAGCCTTGGTGGGGGAGTTGTGGCCGGCAAGGTTGGTGGCAATAAGAGCGGAGCCGGGTTGGGCTTCGTAATCTTGAGGTCAGACTCCTTAAGGAAAAGAAGCGATCGGGCCTCAAGAAAGGTAGGCAGAGGCATCTTCGTCTTGATGATCGAGGCCATATGATGAAAGTTTTTGTTGAGGCCACGAAGGAGAGTGAGCACAAGGGTGGCATCGATGACAGCTTGATCGATGTTGGCGAGGGCATTGGCGTAGGACTTGAGGCGTTGAGAATATGCGAGGATCGTTAGGCACCCTGAGCGAGATTGTGGAACTCGGCCTCCAAAGACAATGTGCAAGAGGTCATGTTGTCCCGGAACAGACCCTTAAGATTGCGCCAGATGACGTTGGCGGAGGCATCGAGTGTGATGATGATGGTCAAGATTTCCTTAGAGATGGAGGCATAGAGGATGGAACGCATGACGTAGGTGATGCCCTGCCAAGCCACATTAGGAGGGTTGGGCACAGTCATACCATCGATGTGGCGCAAGGCACCGAACTTACCCACAAGGGTGAGGAAAAGCTCACGCCAACGTGTGTAGTTTGGAAGATAAAGCTCTAGGGCGAATAGGATGTGTGTACGCATGTTGATCATGGAGAGGGTGGAAGCAGGATTGGCAGGCGTGGCTTGTGGAAGAGCAGCCATGATGGCAGCTGCAAGGGCGGTGGCCCCATCGTGGGGAGCATCAACGGCCATGCAGGCATGAGCACGAGACTCCGGGAGATGGGGAGAGGATTGAGTTAGGCTGATACCATGAAAGTAGAGATAGTTTTGGAAGATTCCACAATAATTCTTATTGATGTGTTACCATGTATATATACACGTTGTACAAGAGTTTACAGCTATTATGATCCTAACCTTAAGCAACAGATTGCAACTAATTAAGGCTACACAAATCATTGCCATGTACAGTAGTGGTTGCTATGTATGGCATGCATGTGCCAGACAGGCTACAGGGGTGTCGGACGGGCTACAGGGCTGGTGCATGGTGATGTGTACTCTAACGCTTGCAGCTAAAAAAAGTTTACAAAAATCACACCAGGTACATAATATATTCTGTATTTCCTTCTAGCATTCTGTCCATCTTTTACTCCCACTTTTTGAGAAATATTTGGCATTTGTGTAACAAAAATACTACCCTTCTGTAATTTCATTTCTTAAAAAAGAAATAAATATGTCCGGTTGTAATTGCAACCAAAATATACATAGCACAACCGCACGTTCTAGAAGACCGTCCGATAGAACATTTGATTCCCTAATTCAAGCCACCCGAGTACACGTGAGAAATTGAGCTAAATGATAAAACTAACAAAATTTCCATCCTTACATTTATGCAACTACAAGAATCTGGATCTGGAATGTAAATTGATGCCCAATTTGAACTGCATGGCGTGGTAGATTGACAAGTAGGGCCGTAAAAATGTTTGAGCTCGGTTCGCTCTAGGCTTGATTCGAGTTTGGCTCACTCTAGGTTATATTCAAGATCGACTCGAGCTCCAGATGAGCCGAGCTTGAGCCTAGACCCAAACTCATGAGCCTAACGAGCCCAAGCTCGAATAATTCGTTAAGGCTAGATTTACCCTTTTGTTCACTCGTCCCAGCCCAGCTTTAAATCATTCCCCACCCCCACCCCCTCTCCATTAAGCCCGAATGGTCCAACCCAAACTCCCATATCATTCCAACCCAAACTCCCATCTTATTCCCCAATCCCTTCTCCTCTCCTCTAGTTACCTCACAAGTCACAACCATCACCTTTCCTCTCGCCCACACTGTTCAGCCCTCGCCTCTATCACCGACGCCCCCATCCCTGTCCTTTGCCTCAACCTGTAGAATCTAGATGAGCATGCCCAGCTGCCGCTACCACCGCTTGGGCCTCCTCTCCTTTGTTGGTCCCACCCCACTATGGATCTAGGTCTCCACCACTGCCTCTCCACCATAGGTATCAATGGCAAAGGCTATTGCTGCCAAACAGTCCCCAGTGACCTCTCCTCCCTCAACAAGAACACTCATCATCTCCAAAACCACTTCTTCAGTTCTTCCCTCTTGGTGCTTTTCTTTTTTTTCGTCCAATTTGCCATGTTTGGGACTTAATCTTGTGAGTTGCAACCTACGTGTTCTTGTTTGTCTATGATTTAACTAGTTTTGTAACACCCCCATTTTTGGGAGCGTTATGAATCCCTCGCAACTGCCCAGGACTGTTCAGTTGCGAGTTTCATCATCGGAGTGTATAACATTGCCAACGCAAGCTCAATTACAAAAACTCGACTTTATTACAATAAGAGGGCTTAAAGCCAAGTTTCACAGTAGGGCCAACGACCTTTAGATATATTACAGCAAAAAGACACCACAGGCATGCTTGAGCGGAGAACGACCCTAATCCCAAGCTTCTTCTATTTCATAGAATACCACCTCTTCGTCTTCGCCTAGCTCCTCAAAGTTAGCAGTTTCTGTTTATGTTTTTAAGCAAGTATGAGTACAACTACCATACTCAACAAGTCACACGGAGCTTAACATTAAGTACATGCATGGTATAAGAGCAACTCCAGCAGTAGCCCTCAAAACAGGGCCCCTACTTTTTATTTGAGAGCTCTCCCTACTTTTGAGGGCTCTGTTTTTTGGGCTACACTCTAGCAGGAGCCCTCAAAACAGGGTGGGAGGCGGCGGAGGCGGACCGGGGAGGAGCGGGGGTGAGAGGAGCGTCGCGGGTGGGGGCGGAGGAGAGGGCGGCGCGGGTGGGTGGGGAGGAGAGGAGTCGCACGGGTGGGTGTGGAGGAGAAGGAAAAGAGATTGAATCGGTACGGAGGAGAGGAATTGTGTAATGGCAGTGGTGGGTAATTTTCCCCTAACTTCATGAGGAGATACAAAACTTCAGTTTCTGGAGTACCTCTTGAGGAGCTCCAGAAAAAACGTGGAGTAGGCCTTCAACTCCACCTTTTTCTTGGAGCAGAGTTCTTGGAGTTGGACCCGTTTGGTTAGACAAGTTTGGAGCAGAGTTGAAAAAGCTGGAGCGGAGTAGTCCCAAACAGGCCCTTAAGCTCGACTCTTTTACACTCCACAGGGAGAGTGAGGGGGAGCAGCAGCGGCTAGCTTGTGACAACCCCCCTGCTCTCTCTCTGAGGCTCACTGGGTGCAGCACGTGGTTGCCGAAGCCTGAAGTCCAGAAGCAGAGATAGCTTCTCCCTGCAACTCCATGATTAACTACAGAAAAAAGTAAAAAATATATAATATAACTCTTCTCCTCCCTCTTCGTCTACAGTACTCTCTCACTTAGGGCATCTGTAGTGTATGAAAAGAGGAGGTCTTAAGCCACCTTAAGGTCAACCTTATACATTACAGGGGTGACCTTAAGCAGACCCTAAGCAAAAAAAGCTTAAGGCTGGTCCTCAAGCTAAAGACCTGGCCATAAGCATTAAAATACAATTTTTCTTTATCTGCCATGTGGGACCGTCTTAAGGCCCCTTGGGTTATATACACTATGAGTTGGTCTTAAGATTTAGATGGGACCCACCTTAAGACCCTTTGGGTTATATACACTACAGATGATCTTAGCTGTTGGTAGCAGCCTCCCCCCCCCCCCCCCCCACCCCACCCCACAATATCATGCGACTTCCATCCATGTTCCTAGCTGCAACCATTTCCATTAAAAAACTGGACTTGTAACATAGTATTACAGCTCTACAAGTAACACAACATTGTGGAGTTAGCTAGCAAAGCTGGTGACTTTTGTTTGCATTTGCATGCCATTAAGAAATTATTGTCCTGCTACTAACTAACTACCATATCTCTTGGATCTTGATACATATCTCTAAAGTCTAAACACATGCACGATGCTACAAATAATAGCTATTAATCACCAACCTATGTAGCATGCACTCACACTAATCACTAATGCAAGTATGCAACGTGCCCCCACCATGCATGTGCACTCACACCACAATATATACCTCCAACTCCACCTACACTTGTAGCCAATACATACATAGTAGTACTACATGTGTTATACAGCAAGCTAGAGGTAGCCTAGATTGCTAGCTAGGAAGATTGCCAAGAACAGCGCAAGAGAATGGCGCAGTTGCCGCCGAGGGCGCCGAGCGCGGCGGCGCAGGACTGGTCAGCGGCGGCGGGCGAGTTCCTCGGGTTCGCGGCGGCGAGGCGTGGCGCGCACCGCCGCTCGGCCAGCGACTCAGCGGCGTTCCTGGAGGTCGTGCCGATGGACTACGTCATCGGCGGGGACGAGTTCGACCGGCTCGACGACGAGCAGCTCATGTCCATGTTCTCCGACGTCGAGGCGCCTGCCGTGTCCGACAGCGGGGGCGAGAGGGCGGGGGAGGCGCAGCTCATGGACATGGGGGAGGCGGAGGAGGGGATGGTGGCGACTTCGCCGGCCGGCGTTGGCTCAATGGCGGCGCCGGGGGCCGCGGACGGCATTGCTGACCCCAAGAGGGTTAAAAGGTCAGTTGCATCGTAGTCTTGATCCTAGTACAATTAATTAATTTCTTTTTTCATTTACCAGGTTAAAACAGTATAAACACAATTAAAATTTGAGTTTTAACATGCCAGAAGAATTTTCACGGTAATTTTCAAAACTTTTGGAAATGCAGCAACTACGTAACTTTTTTTTAACCGTATCTCTAGAGCAAGTAATTGTTTACTATGTTCCCAGTGAATCAGTAATTTGGTTGTTCATGAGTAATTGAGTAGCTGTTTAGATTAATAACCATAAAGTTACTACACAGTAACAGTTAAGTCGATTTTCACTGGGAAATTACATAAAAAAATTCTAAATGCCATGAGTAAATGCCTCCTAAGTACAATTCCTACAGTGATTAGAGTGCACAGTAAATTTAGAGTACAATATTGGTCACCTGTAATTGGGGTTTCTGAAACATTTAGGTGTTTGGACCTCTCTAAACTTAGTTAGCAAATGTTCAAGTCTGAATTTAACTCGAATATACATAAGAACTGGCCGAATGCACATTCTTCCTTGTCAATTTTATTTACTGAAATGTTCACACTATATGCATAAGTTACTTGAAATGTACCAAACACCGCGAATTGAAGTGTCAAGTGGTGATGATTTAGCTGCAATTTCGTTAGTTTGGTGTTTTTGTTTCAGGATATTGGCAAACAGGAAATCAGCGCAGCGGTCAAGAGTTAGGAAGTTGCAGTACACCTCTGAACTTGAACGCAGTGTCACCACTCTCCAGGTGATCACTTCAATTCTCTCGCACACATGACACAACAGACGAAAAACTTAAAGAAAAACACTTAAAGGAAAAAAATTAGACTATATACATTGAGTACTTCTTCACTTGATAAGTTCTCAAAATTATGTCTTGATCTAGTTATGGCCAAAATCAGTTGTTCTCCATTTTTTCGAATGGTTTGGTAGTTCAGTTTCACTATTACTTGAGGCATTTCAGACACACACAAAAAAAAAAAAGAAACCTATCTGGTTACATTTGAGACCCCTTCTCTTGTTTGATTGGTCGTTGCTTACTGCAGATGGAAGTGTCAGCGCTGTCCCCTCGCGTGGCCTTCCTGGATCACCAGCGGTCACTGCTCACCGTCGGCAACAGTAATCTCAAGCAAAGAATTGCCGCCCTTGCACAAGACAAGATCTTCAAAGATGGTATTAAATCTTTTGTCCATCTTGACTAAGAATTTCTTCGTTTTTCTACGGCTCTCTCTAGATAGGTCTCAAATCCAGGGTTTCTGGACTTTGATATACCATATCCAGTTCCTCGCACCAATCAGCACGCTAAACACTTGAGCTGCTAGTAAAAAGTGGACGATTCTACTCAAACTTCAGATGCTCTTTTGATGCAAAAAAACAATGGAAATGAAACTCATAGTTTAGCTAGCCGTGGGGTGTCTATTGAAACTCATCCCGAAATATGCAATGTAATGCAGCTCATCAAGAGGCACTGAAGAAGGAGATTGAGCGGCTACGCCAACTGTACCACCAGCAGCAGATCAAGGCCACCGGCAGCGGCGACATGGCCGCAGCCGCCTCGATGCAGGCCAAGCAAGAGCTCCTCGCATGCGAGGGAGCTGCAATGCGATAGCGGTTGATGCGACCAACTTGTGGTGATTTTTTTGGCGATTCATCGTGGGGAAGACACAACTGTTAGTAGTTTTGTGCAGCATGATACGTCAGTTGTTTTGTTGTTTCTTTGTATGTGATGTTTACTCACCCTTGCGAAAATTGTGCTGGGATGGGGGGAACTGCTGTGGATGTATTGTTTGGACCGTCCTTACATTTGTGTTGGTAAAGGTGTCTCAAGGTGATTGCTTTCTTCAGTTCTACAGTTCTTGCAAACTACAGATAGTTGAAACAGATATCGAACATCTTCTCTAGTTATTCCCAAAATGTTCTCAAACTTCAATGATATTCTGGAGGACATCTTTACATTGTATTGTAAGAGTTCACAATTTCGGCGAAAGTTCGTTTTTTTGGGACCTTTCGTTGCCACCCGAAAGAATTTGCTTTCGGTAAAAAAAAAATTCGGTGAGTTTGAATTTCCCTGTTCTCTCACGATTTCGGCGGCGGCGCAGCAGGAGCTTCCTCCTCCGACCTCCAAGCGACGCGGCGCGCTTCTCGTCCGGCCTCCCTGCACTGCAAGCCACCAATCGCTCGTCTCCTCCCCCCTGCTGCCTGCACCCACCGGCTCGAAGCGTTGCGTCCTTGCGGGTGCACGCGGCGCTGCGCATGGCCGGCGCAAGTGGCAGGGGGAGGCGCACGGCTGGCGCAAGCGGCTGTTAGTGATGTGCCCAAGAGGTAATCATACACAATTCGATTTTATAGGTTAAAAGGGATATTAATCTATATAGGATTAGGGTTCTAATGGGCCTACAACATGAAAGCCTATTAGCATGCTCTATAAATATGTGGAGACAGGGCTGCAGGTGGAATAAATACTATGCTGAAAACCCTGGCCGCCACCTCCCCTCGGCCGTATCCCGAAACCCTAGCCGGGCGCACGGTGCTAGCACACCAGCGCACGGCGTTCCATCCCGAATGTGTGGACTCCGTGGAGGCGCCGTTGCTGTTGCTGCTATGCTGATCGGCGAGAAGCGCAAGGCTATTGCTAGGACGTGAGGAGGAGACATTCAGTTCGTGAGACGATCGACTGCTTCTTCTTCATCAACGCACATCTACGTTGGACCGGGCTGCTCCAACTCTTCTTCCGCTGCGCAGCGCATCTAGTGGTAACTATCTATGACTCCTTTACACGCATGTTTTCTGGTTAAACGCGGTAGAAAATCAAATGTTGTAGCTAGCGTAGCCTGCCCGTTCTCCTTCAGCGGCGGTGTGGACGGCTGAGGCAGGGAGGCCGGCAAGGATGTTGGCGTCGGGAGTGGGAGGGGCAACGCCACCTGCAGGATTGTAGGCAGCATCATGGAAGATGGCGGCGCCGGACAGGGTCAGGGAGCAACGGCGGATGCTTCAGCTTCACATACTGCTGCAGTTCCTAAGGTAGGATGCTTCTCAGATAATATACTATTATTGTCTTGTCACCACCGTAGCAACTCAGGGTTTTGATTAGTGAAGCTAGCATCTTGACTTGATGTTGGAGGAAAAGATGAGTTAAACAATGGGAATGCTATGTTGTGTATTGATGTCAGTTTGTCACCACAGTAGCAGTTCCCTTGTCAGTAAGCTTGTTACTCTAGTAGTAATTTAGATCAGTGGTGCTATGCTTTTGCTTTGTTAGACAATTCCCATTGAAACTTTGTGAGCGAAATGCTTATGTGGAAATGCAGTAAACTTCTGTTTATATGGGGTTGCTGATGAATTCACAAGCTACTAGTAAGAGAAACGCTTATATATATATATATATATATATATATATATATATATATATATATATATATATATATATATATATATATATATATATATATATATATATATATATATATATATATATATATATATATATATATAGGAATAATACCTTTTACTCCCGGGTGTAATTACACCCACCTCTAATATAGGAATAAACTCCGTGTTCCTGGCTTTTAATTTGTTCTCTTTTGACGGTAAATTGGTGCTGGTCTGCATACATGTGCAATTGGCAATGTGCAAAGCAAAGAGATCAAGCAGGAGCAGGACTGGAGCTGTCCTGTTACTTTGGAATTTTGATAGGCCCTGTGTTAGAGGTGATGTTTTGGAGCTGGAGGACTGTTTGTTGCTTACTTGCTTTAGTCTTAAACTTCAATAACTTGTTAGCTGTTGTCGTTTCAATGAGTTTGTGTTAATACCCTGTATGAGTAGTAGACAGTAAAAGCAACGCCATTCTCTTTGTAGCTGTGGTACCCTGTTTTCCCTCTGTTTAGCGCCTTTTTTTTCTCTCTTTTTCTGGCCAAATTTCGTCGTCCAAATTGCAGTACAATTTTGTTCAAAATTCAAAGGCTGTTTGAACGGTTTGAACAAAATTTCTACTGAAATACCGAAATTTCAGTAATTTTGTCTCTTTTGCCGACCAACGAAATTTTTCCTAAAACGAAAGGTTTTTCCCTCATTGTAACTAGGGATAAAAGAACCCGCCAGTTACATGCGTTAGTACTAATTTCAATCAAACCTTGATGTTGTCAATGCTTGTGGAACACCGAAGAAACACGATATTTTAAAGTGAAAATATATAAAAACGAAAAAAGAAATAGCAAACCGAAATAGACGGTATGCCCGGTTACCAGCTACTGATCTTGCTCCGTTAAAATTTTCAAAATCCTGTTTTTTTGATCCTTGATTGTAACTTCATACTATTTTTAGAGATTGTAACATCACACTACTAAAGTACCGATACAAAAAGCAGGCGCACACCATAATGTACATTGAGGCTCCAAACACAAAATTAGCTGCCTGCGTCTCATTTTTGCTGGTTCAACTAAATAAGCAAGAAGGCCATGAGATTTCCAAAAAGTGCTACTCTTTTTTTTTAGATAAACTTAGCTGCATTCAACTCAAAAGTTCACCACCAGTACAATCTGAGTTCAGAGAACTTAAAATGAAAGGAGGAACACTAAACCAAGAAATAAAAAACTGGTCCTGCAACTAGCCTTAGCTATCATATGAGCGGCTTCATTAGCCGACCTCCTAACAAACGCAATCCTGTGATCTTCAAAGTGGCACAGCTTCCTCTTGATCACTTCTATGTGTGAACTCAAGACCGAACGGTCCAGACTTTCTTCCTGAAGTTTCTTGCACACTGTCAAGCTATCCATTTCTAGCACAATCCTTGCGATTCCCAACTGCAAAGCCAGCTCCACCGCCCTGCTACATGCCAAAATTTCTGACAACTCTGGATTCGCTACAGTGGTCAAAAAATGGTCTGCTCTGGTTAGGAACATTCCATGGTAATCCCATAGGACCTCACCGACTGTTGAAGTATAAGTGAATTGCCCATCTTTCCTCATCAGCTTAAGCTTTTGGGTGAACTAACTGGTGCATGAAACTCAATATGGTATCAGAGCCAAGAGATCCCAAGTTCAAGACCTGGCTGACGCAATTAAAAAAATTAATTGCAGTTCACTTCTATTCCACGTATTTGGCCTAAGAGAGCCTACACGTGAGGGGGAGTGTTGAAGTTAAGTGAATTGCCCATCTTTCCTCATCAGCTTAAGCTTTTGGGTGAACTGGCTGGTGCATGAAACTCAATACCGACATCACCATTGCTCTCTGCACGATTGAAAGCCCCATCCACATTGGCCTTGATCCATCCCAAAGGAGGTGGGTTCCAGTGATCCTTTTGTTTCAGATGGGGATGAGGAATCAGTTGTCTGATACCATCCCACTCCTCTACAAGATGAAACACCTGGCTCACAATTGTTGTCGGTTCTTCCATCCTGCCGAATTCTCTAGCATCATTCCACGCCCGCCATAGCTCATAGATTGTTGTGAAAGCCAAACTAAGTTCATCTCGATCTAGTTTGGCAATCCAATCCAGCATCCATTGAGCCAAGAATTTGTCATCCACTGAACCTTCTTGCAGGACCTGCAGCTTGAAAGCTCTTGATGCCGAGATCAAACTCCAGACTCCTCTGGAACGGGGGCGTTTCCAAAAACGGTGAAGAGCAGTCTCTTCCCGTCCACACGCCAAGAACCAGACCTCCGCTTTAATTCTTCTACGGTTCAGCTCGCTTCCCACAGCAATACCGTTCTTCAGAATTCTCCAAATATGGACTTTGGTTTTATTTGGAACATCCACATCCCAGAGAGCCAGCCAACCTTGATGTTCCTGACAGGAAGAGGAGGGCACGCACTGATGAGAATTCATCCTGAGCTAAACCTTACGATGGTAAGCCAATCTGACTGAGAATTGCTCCTTCTTTGTGTAGTTCCAGGCGGGGAAATCTGGAGTCACCAGAGTTGACTGGGATATGGTGGATGTCCTTCCCCATCGACATCGAAAAACACCGACCAAACCAACTGTTCGCCCCACGACCTAGTGTCAAGATCGATCAGCTCATGCACTGTATAGATCCCGGCTTCAAAACGACGTCCAAGTGGACGTGGCAAACCTTCCCGAGGGATCCAGTTATGGGTCCAGATATCAATGTCCAAACCATTGCCAACTCGCCAACTAATGCCATGTTTCAGCAATTCCCTACCATGAATAATGCTCTGCCAAGTGTATAAAGCTCGCCTTGAACAACTTGCTTCAAGAAAATCACAGCTCCGGTAATACCGAGCCTTAAGAACTCGAGCGCACAACGAATGTGGATCAGTGAGAAGTCACCAACCCTGGTTTGCCAATAGCGCCTGGTTGAAAGCCTCCATAGCGTTACTCATATCAAAGAAATGGAACAAAGAAAGCTAATACAAGCCCTCACTGCTCCTTATTATGTAACACCGGATATTTGTAAGAGATAACAACGATCAAGCAGCACAAGTCAACAATCCCCACATAATAAACACATCATACAGTATAAGAGAACTGATTAACACACTCATTCTGTGTTGGCAACAAACAAACGGAATAACAACGATCAGTCCTGCATCATCATTTGATCACAGTACTACTAGCAGAAAGCTCATTCAGCCTTCACTGGAGTATGAAAACAACATGAACATGCAAAGATATACAAACTATGGCATCAAAAAAATACTAACAAGGTAAAAAAATCCATGATCCTATTCAAACTACAAAAGGAAATACACCCTCGTGCATATAGTAAATGATACTGAAAGCTACCGCAAAAGTTTCAAGAAAAAACTTACCGACACTACGTATGTTAGGTAAGTCTTGCTAAATATCATCACTCGCAAGTGCTTGATGTGTCATTCTACTCTGGGATCATCTGTTCGTTGTCTGCATCACCCTCTTGTTCAATTTGAGGCTGCTTTGGAGCTGGACTGGCTCCAGGAGCCTGTTTATTCTTTATAACACTGACGATATCATCAATCCTTAGAAGCATGCAAGCAGCCACAATAGAAGTCTTGAATGTTAGTGCCTTGACACTGTACGAGTCCCGGATCTGAAACAAGGCAAAATTATGGGGTTTCAACATGCATACAAGCAAGCAAAAGCAAAAGCGCGCACGGGAGAGAGAGAGAGAGAGAGAGAGAGAGAGAGAGAGAGAGAGAGTGACCTTCTGCTCTTTCATATCAACGATATCACCGCTGCTTCCATCAATGCCAATCCAGGCATTTTCACCATTTGCATGATGCAATGATTTGGCACATTATTAGAGACCAAAAACTCAGAAATAGAAACTCTAAAATGATATATTAATTGACCAAAAACAATTATAATATAGATTGCGTATGAATCATTTTGACCCAAAACGATACACAAAATATACAGACATGAACTTAAAGTCAGCTTACTATATTAATGACAGACCAGTAGTCATTACCCCCTGAGGTTGTGTCATCGTCCTAATTACATTTAACCCATAGTTTTGAGCCAGAGTTCTGGGAATTGCCTCAAATGCTAATGTAGCAGCTTCATAGGGCCACTGGTACCCAAACGGAAAAAATCATACTTGAGTCAGATAATGATTGCATCTATTTGGAGTTGAAATATACAGAAGTCTTTCATATCATAACCACAATATGTGATTATGTGCGCACAAATCCTATTCATGTTTCGGTTCATCATGGATCAATTCAGATATCAGTTATTCTGAATTCTGAATAATACCTTCTCTACACCTTCAACTGAAGAATTCTTTTTTTTATTATTAATGTTGCAGATACAGTCAATTCAGTCGCACAGCCTCCAGGTAGAAGTTTAGTGTTTTTCAAAATGTTCCTCGCCACAGACATGTCATCTTATAAATGACAAAGGTGAGTAGAGATCTTTCCGCAATAGAATATCACAGGGAAAACAAACAGAAGCACACACCTGCGAGTTCCTCTCAACCTCATTCAAGAGGTCCATGCTTGCTGCCCTTAACAGAACAGTACATGCCTTGGGATCTTTGCAGTCAACAATGAAGGTAAAGAACTCGTCACCAATCTTCTTGACCTCAAAGAGGCCAGCTCCTGTCCCAACATCAGATTCTTGAAGTTCCTCTGGCCTATTCACTATGACTGCTCCACAAGCCTTCGCAATTCTGTTATTGGCAGTCTTCCTGAGCCTCCGGATTGCACTTACACCAGCCTTGCCTAGATAATGGATTGCGAGATCACTCAACCCTTTCCCTGGACAACCAAATCAGGCTTGAATTTCAGAATGTGTGCACAGAGGTTCTCTATGTATTCCTCCTCCATCTGCAGCATTACCTGCCTGCAATAAGCAGTTAATCCACATTGCCATACGTATGAAATCCCATGGTAAAAATCAACACCAATAAAACTATAAATAACATTTTAATTTCCCATGTATTTTGACAGAAAAGTTGCATCTAGATCCCTTACCAATCTTCTTCCTTCATCAGTTCATCATTGGTCAGATTTTCTCCTTTCTTGTATTCAAGAGAGCAAACCAGGAGAATGATCCGTGGGTTAACTGTCTTTCTTCTCATTTTCCCACGAGCAACAACATCTTTATTGATCTTTAATTTCATAACTCCTTTAAGGACCTTGGAATCTTCCAGCTGGCTACCAGGAACCTTCTGCACTTTGATATACTTCTTGATATCAACTTCGCGAATGCCTTGACCCAGGTCAACACCAGCTGTTGTGGCATCAATAGCAAGATCCTGAATACAGCAATACGAGCAGCTATAAAGAAGAAGAGATCTATGGACAGTTTCATATGTCGAACAAAAGAAAATGAAGTGAAACTACCCAGTAGTGAACTTTTATGTAAAAGAAAGGTATCTACCGTAATTAAGTCACCAAACTGACCAGTGAATTTTGTACCAATGGAACTCTTCACCAGCTCAAGCATTGCAAAACCTACATTATGAATTATGAAAAGCCTCACTAACATGTATCTTCAAGAGAACTTAAAGAACAACTACATGTGTAGGACCGAAAGGCAGCAGTGGAGAGGTAGATGGTGCCAACTAAATTTTTTCTAAGTATTCTTTAACATATTCTCCAATAGGTACAGAGCTCCTAAGAATTGAATCTATAGCCAAAATCTCAAATCGAAACGACCAAAAAATCCTCCTTAGAGAAAAATCAAAACCTAGAGGTCTTTCAACCAGAGAGCGGTCTAACCTCTCTCTGGGTGACCTGACCTCTCCCCCGGCAGTTTGACCACCGTGAATAGTAAAATCAGGCAACGCTACAGACCTACAGTAATTTCAGCACTGTTACTTAAAATCCACATAACTTTTGATTCGATAACCCAAAAATCATGAAACTTTGTGCATACCTTGCTCAAGGTCTCAGGAACATATTTCATCCATGGATTGCAAAAATCCATATCAAAGTTTAAACCTTTTTGAGATTTAAATAAGATTGCACCCAAAATGAGCAAAAACCAAAATTGAAGATCAAGACTTGGTCGTGGGAAGAAGATAGCTAAGATGGTTTTGGATATGTTCCCATATGTCACAGCAAACAAAAACTTCAAAGAAATCACTCCAAAAACCCTCAGATTAAGAAACCACTTAGAAAATAAAAAGCATGCAAAAACTGAGTTTATTGATAAATTTGCTACCAAAGTACCTAGATAGGTGAAGAATAATTTGCAGAGGTTATCTCTATCTCTTATATGTTCTTGGCACAACAAGATCAAAACATGATAAGAGAAAAGGAAAAAACAATTCAAATCAAGAGTAAATCAATCAAGATAAGAGATAGCCGTGGAAAAAAAAATTAAAGATTGATTCTATTACTGCTTGAGGAGAAAAAATTTATAATCACTCCACCCTAGAGAACAGAGAACACACCAATCACTGAACTCTCAAATCCTAACCCTAAACAAGAGAGACAAGAGAGGAAGGTTGGATGGTTCACCATAAGTCTTCATCCTAACCCCTTAAATACATGGGCTAGCTAGCCACATCTAACTCGTAGTGGATACTATCCACTTAACACAATGGGGGAACCCGATAACCCCACAAACTGATTTTACTCATACATATTCACTTAAACACTATTTTCAAAGTACATTACCTTGAATCCACTAAATGTTTAGGTTTGATCCATCTTGATTATACTAGCTTCTTCATGATCTAAACCGCCTTCTCATGCGCCGCTCACATATCATGGTTTTCTTATAAAGCTGTTTCCGGTATTTTGGTCGAACTACTAAAATCCCTTTTCTTAACCCGGTCATCTTCTTCCATTACAAGCAATCTCCATACTTGCCATGTATAGATGCATCACTGGCTTGCTAGGCGTTGGCAAGCCTCTCCCGCTTCGATTCCACCGGACCATGTCTCACTTGGACCGACTAAGCCACATGGTGCAATCCCGTCATTTGAACTCACCTTCAACATTTTTCACCTTTCTCATGCTTAAGCTCACCGTCTTACCCCGTATTCTTGATCGTTCTGGGTTTCAGCTCCTCCATAAGCGTAACTTCGATTCTTACTATTAACCACGGTTGACTCTAAACGATCTTGCACATCCAAATATAAAGAAATTATTTTTAGATATAAGTTCTTCATAACTTGACCCACGTTAACAGTAACATAGCTCATACAACATCAAAACACTGATCTTAGTAACTAAAATCCATTCCGCGACTTAAAACTCAAGAATTAAAATTTTAGTCGAAACACTACATTGCAACTGATCTGACTGCATGGGGCTCAGCGGTCAGACCGCTGGCAACATCCGGTCAAACCAAAATGAGCTACCAGTTCAACCGTTAAATGCACTCGGCAGCTATTAAAGACATAAAACAGGCCAGCTCCAGTTCAGGTACTGCATGTGCATGGCACATCTTGCATGCAAGCATTAAATGCACCTTTGTGCATGCAAGGCAATAAATAATGAAGTGCTAAATAGCACTTAAGTGTTTTTTAAACTTGGAGTACATTTTTTTCTCATGTATGTATCTCCTCTAAAAAATATGAGTACTCTGAATCACAAAAAAACTCGAATCTCTTTTCTCCCATATATACACCCTCCTTTAAAAAAAATGTAATTGCTCTGAACCACAAAAACACTCGAATTCATCTTCTCTCATATATGTATCCCCTCTAAAAAATATGAGTGCTCTGAACTACAAAAAAATACTCGAATATCCCTAGACACCACTATAAATAATTCTTATTTTCCAACTCAACACCATATCTACACAGGTTTCTATTTAATCAATTTGTACTACACAAAACCACACATGCATGCCAATAGAAATCACTCATTTTACTATAGGCGTCATGATATTAATTTTTCAATAAAATGCAAGCTCAAAATTTTCAACTTTCCCAAATTACAATGGTTCATGACAACATAATCTAGGATCATCTCACATAGTCCTTCAACATAATTTAGTGATGAGCAAAGATCCAATAAAAGATACAATACATGATTTAGTGATGAGCTACGATCCAAGAAAAGATTTAATATGCAGAACTTATGATCATTCACATCAACAGGAATAGCAATCTTATCAAGAACAGCTATAGCATCATCAAGAGCTTTGGTGTATGCTGAAAAAAGGGACTAGAACAGGTGGAAAAAAGTTAAGGAAAAATGCCTATTTCTGGTTCTTTGAGCAAAGATACCTCGACAAATAACAGTGGGATAGTAGTCTTGTCAATGAATGCATGCGCAACCTGGAGCATCTCACCAGCTAAAAAAGTTCCAGAGCTTAGCACATGTGGATTAAAAGGGATTAAATCAAACGAAATTTGCTCATGTACTGGACAACTTATTAAGTACATCAACAAAACAGATAGAGCATATACCGCCCAAAGCTCCAAACAGACTGCAAAGGTACCCGTCAACTGGCTGAAGAAACTAATGCCGTACGTTACGGCATCTCCTGATGGCCGTATTTATCTCGGGCACTAGTGATATATGACAATTTAAATACTCAATCGTATACTTACATACTCCCCATCGTGAGAACTGCATGAGCTGAAATGTGGATATGAGGCTGGGTGTACATAACAAAATCAAGATGGATAGCCCTGGCAGGGAACTGAAAGTTCGATTTGACATACTGTGTTTTGTGAAACCAAATGGCCTGAAAACTGAATGGAAGTATGTACATGAGAAACGAAAGGAGTATTGTTTTAATCCGGATACTATTGAATGTTGTCGCTGAGATTTGTTAAAACTGATGCAAACACAATTAGCAAACAGACAGATGAATGAAAGTTGTGGCGAAGAACGAAATAATGCGTAATGATAGAGTTCTGTGCTCTCTGTTATTACATTTCGGAAATGGTACAGTAAAAACTGGGAAGACACAATAGTGTTCGACTGTATAGCGCGCACACGAACGATGGGTAACAGAATCATTGGATTATATTTCACATACTCTACCGTGTGAAGCAAAATGTCCTGATAAAAAATGGCCTGAAAGTTCAGGGAAGTATGTACGTACGAAAACAGAGGTAGTATTGCCAGTTGTGGCACCATGTAGTAGTATCCCGGGTAAAGCATTGCTCTATTTGGTTTTCGGTAGTAGAAACTACTAGATGCTCCCTTTGGAAACAATGTATATACTCCATTTGAAATGGCATACTCCTTATTTGTGTAGGATACTCACGCCAAGACTGCACTTTTTGTTGTGTCTTTGTCCGGATTGATTGGCAGAAATAATGCATAAAGCATGTTCATTACACAGCTAGTATCTTGTCGCTGTGCAAATTAAAAAATCACTGCAGTTCAATATGGCTATCTCAAACCTCGTAGCACTTCTTTCCTTTGATTGGGAACCCTTGGCACCTCTGCTCATTTGTTCATTTTTTTTGGAGTGCACCAGAGACAGAGCCCTGGTAAAAGCAGATTTGGAGCTACTGCCACCTGATTGTTTGATCAGATTCTTTGTTTTGGCCATGGCCTACAATGGCAGCTTGTAAAGTCAGTTAAATGATGGAAATGTTGATGTCAAGTTAACAGGATTTGCAAGTAAATGAGTAGAACAACTAGCAGGAAGTATTTTCAAGTAGGCAAATAAATGAGTGGAACAACTAGCAGGTAGTAATTTCAAGTATCAAAAATGTTAGAGCAGAATGCCATATGAGTGTGCGACTAGTGGATGAAAAAACCAGCAAAGAAATCAGTGAATTATACATTCAGGGGAGTATTCTCCTCATGTATAGAATAGGAACATGAAGTATCCTGTGTTATGCCCTTACAACAAAAACGTAATAATGGAGTTGTACATGGACAGCCATGGCAGCGAACAACTAAATGTATGGATGATAGCATTTGTTCAGGAACAATAAGTATTCTCCTCACGTTTAATCAATAACAGTAAGTATGGATCATAGCGTCATCATGGACAGCCATGGCAGTGAACAACTAAATGTAGTTACAACTACCAAGAAGTATTTTCAAGTACACAAATAATTGATTCGCACAACTAACAAGATGTATTTTCAAGAAGGCAAATGTCAGAACAGAATGCTAGATTAGAGGGCGACTACTGTATGAAACAACAAAAGAGAAATCAAGGAATTCTCCTCATGGATGGCCCAGGAACAATAAGTATCCTGTAAGGCTGTAATATACCATTAAAACAAAATGTAACCATTGAATAAAAAAAAAAGCCAGAACTTCATAACTCTATTGGAAAAGTAAGATTAAAAAGCAAGAACTTCTAAACTTCAGTACTTCAGAACAACGATTTACAAAGTAGAAGGACAAACCATGCAAATGCAGTAAAGTATTCTCCTCAAAGCTGGAGACCGAATCGGCAAGACGACGGGCTGGCAAGATGACAGCTTCCAGGCCGCCGGCGATCTCGACGCAACGAAAATCTTTAGGGAGAGAGGACGACATCCTGGAAGTTACCAACGCATAAGAATGAAGCATCCAAAAATCCTTCCTGTTAGTTAGTCGGTTACCCAAAATCCCCAATACTTCTCGATTGGGAGCGAAATTCTTGGAACATACTTGTTCCTTCCATCCTGTTCGACGGTTGCCAAAACTCCTGGATATTTCCTTCCTGATGATATGTATTGGATCGGGTCTCTCTCAACCGTATCTTCCAGCTCCGTTAAACTCCAACTGCAGCACGAATCACAAATGTATACCGACAGTGGATGAAGAGGGTAATTAGTATTTTTAATATATATATATATATATATATATATATATATATATATATATATATATATATAGTAAAAATATTGAGGACTCCTAGGTGTCCGGACTCCTCATTCCTGTGCCGTCCGATCACGTACGCACAGTTAGCCTGGAAAAGACGATTAACGGGTTGGGAGGCGCTAGACCCGTTGTTTGGGCCAAATTGGAATCTCCTTCACTCGGTCACGCATCTTCCCCAAAATCGCGCATTTCCCCCGGTCTCGCCTCTCCCCCCAAATCGAGCATTTCCCCCGGTTTCGCCTCTCCCCCCAAATCGAGTGCGGATGCTTCACCGGAGGCCAGCTCCGTCGTTCACAACAGCGAGTCGCGTACATGTATTGGAGTCGACGACAGACAGGAAGGCGGGGACCTGAGGAGTTAGCGGCGGTGACCGCGGCGTCTGGATCCATTGGGGAGACCTAGATCCGGGAAGGTGGTGGCGTCCCAAAGGTGGCAGCGGCCCAATAAGAGATCAGATCTGGCGAGTATTAGGGCGATCTCGACCGATGATGGATCCGACGTCAAGTGAGGCCGCCGGCGGTCTCGCCTCAACCCGATTAACATCACCGCGGCGCCTCAACGACGTCAGCTTCTTACCGCCGCCACCCATATCGTTTGTATTTCAACTATTTTAGATTTTGGGTATTTTGTCAGTTTGTTTCCTTTCACAAAGGGTCAATCGATGATTTATTTCCATATGTATGGAATGATGATTCTTGACATGGTTATAGCAGTGTGAAGAGTTGTTTCTATGTATAGCAACGCAAATTTTACCGTGATAGCATTTTCAACTTCCAATAAATGAGATTCCTTTTGTCTGTCAAAAAGGATTAAACCGTGTGATGTTCTTTCCATTTAAGTTTGATTCCAATATCTCTTATTGATTTTATTAAGCTCAGTGTCATAATTTATCTTCCTCGTTCCAATATCTGACGATCGTTTCTGGCTCTTCAATCCGGTTAAAGTTTTGCCGACCGGTGCTATCGTCTTGGTTTCTGGTTCATCATCCCAGGTATGTTCGCTATGAGAGTGTTTTGGTAAAGATTAGTTTCTTGATGTCATCGGTGTCAATCTCTCTTTCATTGGTTTTGAGGTGAAGTGTATATTGAAAATAGAGATTGCAAAGTTTTTGTATGTTCTGTACTTTTTTCTACAGCGAGTGCCATGAAATAATATGATATGTGATTATCTGGGATGCTAGAAATTTAGATTGCAAATGGTCGGTCTCGGGTCTGTAGAATTTCATTCTAATTGTTTGTCCATATTGCTTCTTTTTAATCGGTTCTGAAGCAATTTTGTTTGTTTTCTTTTAAGTAGAAGATTACTTGTCAAAGTTTACATCTGTATTATCTGAATCAATCTTTTGTTTGTATTGAACTACCATCTGCAAGTCACCACCAAAATGTCACTAAAGAAGTTTTTGCTTGGATTTTTGCTGGTTAAGTTGCTTGTTCAGTTAGGCCCGGTTGCTCGTTAATTTTGTTGGGTATTTGCGGCTGTGCCTGTGATGGTTGTCGAGTATGTTTGATTCTATGATCTCGCGTGATCTCCGAATTGTTAAGCTCCAGTTGGGGATATTGTTTTGTTCATAGCTATAGACTGTTGTTTTAGGTCATTTCATTGCACAATGAGCATCAGGTTGCCAATGCAGAGGAGCATGCTTGGGGGGAATTAACTATTGCATGTTTCAGCTTATGACGCTTCCAGTTAGATTTTACACTCCCATTTCGTGTAAGGAGATTTGCACCAATTGAAAAGATTGCATGGTCTCTAGCCTAACAAAGAGCAAAACTAGATGACATAACTCTAATTTCTAGAAGACAAACATTGAAATGCAGTCACTGTAGCGTATTGCATTTACCGCATCAATCAGTTTTCTGGGAGTAACAAGATACTATACCCAAACATAATGTCACTAATTCACAGCCCTCTCTTATAGTACTCATTTATGTATCTATTGTATTGGCATATTGCATACCATGTTTAAGCCAACATTAATTGTTAAGTTATGACCCATGTCCCTGGGGAAAATCTTTAGTACTTGAATGCTGTGTTGTTTGTACAATTTTAGTTGGATTTACAAAGCACATATTTGCATCTCAATCTGTTTATCGACCTGTGCTATACAGGATGTTTTAGTATAATTAGGGAATAAATTTGTTCTACAGGATCTTGTGTGCAATGTGGGAAGTAAAATTTGTTCTTGTACCTTATTTAAATAATATGTCTTGCTTCTGCTGCACATTTCCCAGACAAAAAGAGTATATATTTTTTTGGCCATAATAGGATGTTGTCCTCATTTCCTTTTGTAATTCACTTTTTTGATCATATTGAATTGTCAGAAGAATAATTATTGGGGCTTTTTGTGTTGCTAGAAAAAATTGATTGAATTTTTTTACATTTTGTACTGCTTGTCTCATTGTTTTTTATCCTTCAATTTCGTATGTAGGACAAAAGAGTTTTCTCAGAATGTCGAGGCTACCACGTGGTGCAAGTGTTAGACGAATGGGAAGGCGCAATTCCGTGACTGATGGAGTTAGACCTGAAGCATCGTACTCTGAGGCGCAATAAGGGCGATGTTTCAATTGATGCATTCCATATTGCTATGAGGTATATAACACAAGCAATAGAGGAGATTAAGATTACTCATACACTTGAAACTGAAGAGTTACATACACATAATGTTTCTTCGAAAGAAATTGTTTATTCTGATGAGGCTACAGTTTCAAAAGATGACCATTCTAATAATCAAGACGATGATTCCATTAATCAAGACGAAGAGATTGACCCCATCGTTCCACCTGATCATCGGAAGAAGCGTGGACGTCCCAAATCAACAAGGTATAAGTCTCAATTAGATGGTCCTATTACCAAGAAACGCATGTGTTCCCATTGCAACCAGAAGGGACATTACAGAACTAGCTGCCCTTTTAATCCGGACAATTCTTCCAAATCCAAGATTCAAAAAGTGTTTCAGAAGTGCAAGTTACCAGGACACTACGCATCCACTTGTGTTACTACTGTCTAGTATTACTTCGATATTAGGATTTTCCTTTCCCAATAATGAGTTAAATTTTGGTTACCATTTTCTGTTTGAACTGTAATGAAATTCTTGCACTTGATACAACTTATCACTTTAGATTTATCTGTCCGTATTGAGTATATACAATTGTGGTTTTTGAGTGATTTGTGTCTGCATACCTCCGGACTGACATTTGTATACTAGTTCGGAGTTGCTTAACTTTTTTAAGATAACATGCCATACTCGTTTTCTAACGCATTCATCTGCATGGCCAATACACATGCAAACGATGTGTATACGTACAAACGTACTCAAACGTAATCAGGGGACTAGGGTTCTAACGCATTAACTTTTTTACACAAACATATTCAGGAAACGTATTCAGGAGAACTAGTTCGGAGTTGCTTAACTTTTTTATATAACATGCCATACCCCTTTTTTGATATTCGGACGTTTGCTTAAATACACATAAATCAATACACATACCTACTCTACGGTAATGGCAGGAAATCTATATATGGCACCAAATGATCTTAACACATAAATATTTTTCACGTTACTTGAAAAGGTTCTACACACATACTTCAAAAGGTTCTAATCAATCAGCCGTTTCAATCGCTACGGAAGGAATGTATTGGCTAATGGGTATATTACAGTTTTATGGCAATTAATAATCCGATTTGCATGCATTCAATTAGGAGTTTGAATACTACGGCAAGGAGTGTAGGCTAATGGGTATACCCGTTACAATCTTTCCTACTACCAAATAGCACATCTCAATTTGATCGAACGGCTTATAGGTTAGGTGTCTGGACTCCTAGGAGTCCCATTTCGCCTTCCTATATATATATATATATATATATATATATATATATATATATATATATATATATATGGGAGCATATCTAGTGCTAATGGGCAATTCAGTGCTAACATGTTAATAACAATCTTGGTCATCAGATCTGACTCGAATGGCCTAGATTGAGGCAGGTGGAACACCCCTTCCCACTTATACCGTTTTGCAGAAACCCCCCGCATGATAAAATTCTATCAAGAAAATATCCCTATCAATACCCCCTTCGTCTCCCTCGTCAAACAGCATCCCGGCCGGTGCGCGCTCGCGGTGGGGAGAAGGCGTGGCTGCGGCGCTCGCGCGGGAGAAGGCGTGGCTACGGCGCTCGCGTGGGAGAAGGCGTGGCTCAACGTCAAGGTGGCGGTGAGAACCGCGCAGAACGGCGCCGGGAGCGACTTCGCGTGCGTGCTGAGCTTCCCGGAGGCGCCGCGTAACGGGAGCCGGAGCGCCGCCGCGTTGTTCGACACTTTGAGTTCTGTTCTGGCCGGGATCATGTCCGATAACGATCTCTGGAACACCATTATTGTGCCTCGCTTCCGTTGCTTATAATTTACAAAGTGGGGTTGCTTAGTTAAATCTGGAACCCGATTGAAATGTCCTGTTTAGTTGAGTATCCGAATCATCACTTTTATACCACCATAGCATCGTCTTAGATTTGGATCTGTAATTTTTTAGAATTGCTTCTTAAAAGTGCTTCGCGAATGGATGAGTAAAATACTATACGTAGAAAATGGAGTACATCTGAAAGGTCAAAGCAGATGGCATCCTTATTTTCCTACGCATGTGGTTGTATTTGTTCTTAGTAGAGACGCAGAACTCTTCCATACATCAATAGTTTAGGTACTGTTGGAGCTAAGCGAGATCTCCATTCGTCTCCATTGATGAGGGAGACGAAGGGGTATTGATAGGGATATTTTCTTGATAGAATTTTATCATGCGGGGGGTTTCTGCAAAACGGTATAAGTGGGAAGGGGTGTTCCACCTGCCTCGATCTAGGCCATTCGAGTCAGATCTGATGACCAAGATTGTTATTAACATGTTAGCACTGAATTGCCCATTAGCACTAGATATGCTCCCTATATATATATATATATATATATATATATATATATATATATATATATATATATATATATATATATATATATATATATATATATATATATATATATATATATATATATATATATATATATATATATATATATATATATATATATATATATATATATATATATATATATATATATATATATATATATATAAAGAGGTTATATTCTTTTGCCCTTCTAAACAGCAAAACTGAAGCATTTCTTTATTCAGAACAGAACATTAATATTATAGTACCATTGCTACGTAACGCTACATTCTCAAACATGACTTAGGCCCTGTTTGTTTCAGATTCTAGGCAAGCTAGCTACTTCTAGTAGCCAAAAGCTCCCCCAAACAGTCCAGCTTTTGGGCCAGCTACTGAGAATCTGAAAATCTGGGAAGGCACAATTGTACTGGGACCAAGTAGCTGCATTAGCTTAACTTCTCACAGATTCTGCGAACTAGTGCCACTTAAAGTTTAAGTTATTTACCCGCAAATGCCACTGGATAAAACTCCTAACCCCCGCGCCCCCTCCCCCGCCCCGTCGCCCCCTCCCCCCTCCCCAGATCCCCCGCCGCCCCCTTGCCCCCTCCCCCGCCGCCGCCGCCCCCTCCCCAGATCCCCCGCCGCCCCGTCGCCCCCTCCCCAGATCCCCCGCCGCCGCCCCCTCCTTCCCCGCCGCCCCCTCCGCCCCCCGCCGCCACGTCGCCCCTCCCCCGCCGGACCAGGGCGCTGTTCCTGGCGTCCGACCAGGCTGGCTTCGTCAGCGGCCACAACCTCGTCGTCGATGGCGCCACCACCGCCGTGCTGCAATTCGTCGGGTTGTGAATGGTTGAATGCCATATGCTTGCGGGGCCGTTTTCGTTGGTTGTATACCTCGGTGGATTTCGTCAGTTCTACTTTGTTCATGCTACAACACGTGCTGCTTATATCTTGATAGTGTGCTGAAACATCAGAAATTGGTATGCTTGATAGTGTTTGGATCACAAAACTTGAAGCTTGACATGTTAATATTGTGCTATTGTAACTTGTAAGCTGCACTGGTTGTTCTAGGACCCAATAAGAAAATCTCACAATGACAGTGACCTTCATTCCAGCTATGAGTTGATATGACTTTCCTTCCAAAAATTATGATTTGGAGTCAAATTTATTGTCATGAAATTTTAATATTAGTTTTTCAATGTTTGAATAAGTACTACAAATTTACAGCATGAATATCTCTTCTATCAATACATAATCAGGACATCAACTCACCTAAGGGCATTTCAGTCAATACATCTACCAGGATACCAGCTGTACAGCTAGAATCCAGGATGCCAAACAGGCTAGCTACTCAGACCAGCTGCTACTCAGACTAACCAGCTACTCAGAATCTTCAACTAGCTACTTAGACCAGTTAGCTACTCATAATCTACAGCTCCCCATAATAATTTTCGTTCAAATATTACAATAATTGAAAAAGAAATAGCTTTCCGGTAAGGCTAGCGCGCGAGGTCCCGCGCCAGCACGGCAACCCACCTAGTCGTTAGTTAGGTAATCAGTAGTGTCGCCTGATTTCCTCGTCAGAAAGACGGGATGAAAGGAAAGAAAGGGAAGAGGCGATGGCTGTCAAACAAATGTCCTGTCATCGCGGTGTCATGTTTTCAACCATATTTGATAGCAGTACTTACTACTTGCAGATCTTTCCTCGCGCGAGTGACGGCCGAGAGAGACGTGGCAAAACGACGGCGGATCACGCGCAGGCGGCGGCCGTGGCGAAGCCCGAGCTCTTCAGACGTCGAACGCCGAACAGTCGCGCCGCGTCGCCTCCGCGGATCCAGATCGCGCGTGGGCGTGCCTGCCGGCGGAGCCTGCCCAGTCGTGTCAGCCGTCCGATCCGACCCCACCACCGCATCCGCGCCCTCGAATCAAATCAATTCGCTACCCCGTTCCACTTCCGCACCACTCCTCACGCCTCATCGTATTCCGCTTCCCACTTTCGCACCCCTCCCTCCACTCGCGGCGCTCACGATGCCGCCGCCGAGAAGCCTCGTCCTCCTCGCCGTCCTCGTCGGCGCCGTCGCGCCCCGCCTCTCCCATGGCCGCCTCCTCTCCGACGGCCTCCTCCCGGGGAGCGCCAACGACACCGCTACCGTCCCGACAGTGCTCCGCCTCCCGTCGGCCGGGGAGGAGGGGGCCTGCGAGATGACGTACGGGTTCCTGCCCTGCACCGACACGGCGGGGGGCAACCTCTTCCTCGTCCTCGCCTACGGTTTCCTCATGTTCAAGGCCGCAACCTGCCTCTCCGCCGGCAGCGAGCTGCTGCTCGAGATCGTCGGCCCCGGGATCGTCGGCGGCCTCTTCCTCCCAATCCTCGGCGCGCTCCCCGACGCCATGCTCATCCTCGGTCGGTTCCCTGCCCTCCCTTCCTCCTCCTCTTCTTTGTTTGATCGTGATGATCCGTCGTCTTTGCATCCGTATCATAATTGGTGAGATCCGCACCGACGGTGATCACTCTTCTTGGTTTTCGGATCGGTTGACCGTTGGTGCTTCGATGACTGGTTTATTGAGTGATTTGACTATCAAGTCAAATGATTTGATGACTGATGCGTGATCTGACCATGCTAATCCAAGATTGTGTATTTACGTACGATTTCTCGCGGTAGTTGGTAATTGAGTAGTTGAACCATAAAAGAAAACACAAGAGTAGTTAAGCTTTTGATAACCTTGTGCTTTTAATGATACAAAGGTCATCTTTGGATTGGTTCGAGGGGAAAAGTTAACCGTGTGCTTGAATTGATTAAGAGGGTGAAGTAACTATTGAAATTTAGTCGTGCAGCAGAAGCTTTCGTGGTGTGTTTGTTTTTTGTTGCAGAAAATGGTGTTATACCGCAACAGTGAAATGAGTAGAACTTGGTAGGTAGTTAGTACTACTTTGGAAGCTGAGCATGACCATGGCTTGCATATAACATTATGGATCAATTGCACCTCCCTTGATGTGTCATAAAATTCCAAAATGGTACCAATGCAATACTCTACTAACTGATTTAATCCTTTTCTTGTTTTCCAGCTGATTTAAGCTTGCATACAGTGCCTGTTTTAGATCATAATACAATATGTTTTTTCCCACCCTTTAACACAGACTTGAGTTGCCTGTACATGCAAAACACTTGATAGTGTCGCTTTTTGCATTTCAGTTTCTGGGCTCTCTGGCACTAACGAGGTTGCTCAAAGTCAGGTTTTGATCGGAATGGGCCTGCTCGCAGGGTCAACGGTCATGCTTTTAACCATACTCTGGGGATCTTGTGTTGTTGTTGGCAAATGCGATCTGTCAGAGAATTCAACTGCAATTGATTCCCAAGATACGAAAGGCTTCAGTCTTTTTGGTATGACAGATATTCACTGTCTTCTTTCTCATTTTCTTTTTTGTTGTTGATATTGTTCCATCATGGATCTAAATTTATGGAACACGTTTTAGCTGAACATGGAAACCAAATTTAATCACCAAAAACCAAGGCCAGTCTGGGGTCTTACCTAGGAAAATGGCATTAAGTTCAGTTGACACCTGGACTTACAAACAAATTATTGTAGAGATCTTACCTGCTGATACCTTGATATACTTAACTTTCCAGAATGTGATGCCCCATGTCACTCGACAAATTTAGATAGGGCCCGTTGGTCTTCAGTTTGGATTCAAGGGTTTTGGAGAGATAATAAGCTTCATGAAACCTAAGGCATTTGTTGAGTCATGCAGGCTAAATTGTTTTGCTTTTCTCAATCTGTTCTATCTGTACTAGAAATATGAAGTTTCTACATGATATCAGCATTATGGCTGTTGGATGTTGTCTTTTTTTTTTAGCATGATCTAGTTTGCATGGTTTATACTGGTAGAAATATGATGCATTATATCCTTCTAATATTTTGCTAAATATCATCTCTATTGTTGCAGGCTCTGGTGTTTCAACTGATTTGCAAACCAGCTATGCAGCAAGAATCATGGCGATATCAGTTCTGCCCTTTATTATTGTTCAGATACCGAAAATTTTTAAGCTCCATTCTGGCCATCGTTTATCAGTCCTGCTTGGGCTTATTGTTGCAGCTCTGCTTGTGCTTGCTTATTGCCTATATCAGGTATTGTACATTTGTACTGACCTCAGGGGAAAATGGACTCTACATCTTGCCACCTTCTGCTTTTAATCAACATTTCCCTGTATTATTATTTTCTCTGTAATTTTGTCTGAAAAGATTAGCAATGCTCTTGGATCAAGATACTTTATGAAATCTTGGATATCATGAATTTGAACCAGAAGAAATGTTGCCTCTCTACCATCCAAAATCATCTGATTTTTCACTAGACACTTCCATTTGGTCAGCATCTGAAATCTGGTGGTTCATGCCTGTAGTGTTCATTTACGGGTTGCTGATTTTACTAGGGACAATTGTACACTACTTTATGTTGATTATAATCATATTTTAATCAACCTTTCTCCATTAAACAACACTTGTATCTTTCACAAATAGATCTTTCAGCCATGGATCCAGAGGAGAAGGTTAGAGTATGCAAGATTAAAGCATGTAATGTCTGGACTTCTGAGACATGCCCAGATGCATGCTTTTGGTCGCCTTCTTCATGATGATGGAACACCAAATGAACCTGTGATAAAGAAGTATGCCTCCAGCCCTCACCACATCTTTTAGCTGTATTTAACAAAAAGTTGCTCTTTTAAATGAGGCCAATTAAAAATGGCAGGTTATTTCACAAGATCGATCTGGACAATGATGGAAAGATAGAACGTGGCGAACTACAAGCTTTCATCATTGGTGTAAAGTTTGAAGATATTGACTTGGATAGTAACCTAGCTGTAGATCAAGTCATGGCTGACTTCGATACATCACAGAATTCTTGCATTGAAGAGGGGGAGTTTGTTAATGGAATCTTGAGATGGCTGGAAGAAGCTAAACATGCTGTTATTGCTTCTGGTGTCTACTCAAAAAAGTTTATGCATGATTTTCATATGGTAAGTTTTTTTAATCACATGTTTGTGGAGTTATTTTATCCACAAAAGATAAACTGCAACATCCTTCAATTTTGCAGAGGACAAGGGATGAACATAATCTACTGCTTGACAAGGATGACGAGGATGGTGAAGCTATTGAAAATCCAACCTGGACCTGCTTTAAGGCCATTTTACTTTTGCTTCTGGGAACTGCAATGGCAGCAGCATTTGCAGACCCACTTGTTGATGCTGTGCACAATTTTTCAAGTGCTACAAGTATACCTTCTTTTTTCATTTCCTTCATTGCGATGCCCTTGGCTACTAATTCTAGTGAGGCTGTCTCAGCAATAATATTTGCTAGCCGAAAGAAGCAGCGTACTTTGTCACTAACATTCTCTGAGGTATGTCTATTGGATACCTTACGTTTATTTTTGACTATACCATCATTGTGACTGATTTCTTAGTGTCAAACTTTTTTTCCTTTTCCTTTTAAACTTGCTTGTATTTGGTTCTCCTATATTGTTAACCTAGCTATTTGATCTATTTGGTAACCTTACATAATGCAAGGTACATTATGGAATAATTTAAATTAGTTTTTTTCAAGAAGTTAAATTTTTACAGACAGCAGACTTAGGAGGCCATGGGTATTTTTAAGGTATTAACATAAAATGACTGCATGGATAGTACATCATAGTATCATACCAAATACCTTAGGAGTTTCCAGAATTGCAAAGTTTGGCCCTAGGACTGAACCGTCTTTTCTTTTACTTAATGTTCAACTACTAAAATAGCTTGTTAAGAGCCATTTCACAATTTCTTGCTGTTTGATGTCCGTTTTTTATGTGGCTCTTGCACACAGTGCCTTGTGGTAGAGTAGTATAAATGTATAATACTTCGCTTGCAACTCAAATTATGCAGCCGTCTCTGCAGTCATCAGAAGTGTCAAAAAAGAATTCCATGTGATGCCATATTTTTTAACTGCAGATCTATGGTGGAGTGACCATGAACAACACACTCTGCTTGGCCGTGTTCTTGGCTCTTGTTTATCTGAGGGACTTAACGTGGGATTTCTCGTCGGAGGTCCTTATCATTCTCCTCGTGTGCTTCATAATGGGCCTCTTTACCAGCTTCCGGACCAAGTTCCCGCTCTGGACATGCTTCGTGGCCTATCTTCTGTACCCATTATCACTGATCATGGTCTACACCCTGGATTTCAAGTTTGGCTGGTCGTAGGTCTGCAACCTGGATACGTCTGATATATAGAGGAGAGCAGTATAAGCATGAACCACTCATCAGCTTCTTGTAAATCTCATCTATTACCTGGGATGGATGCAGGCTACAGCTTTACATATTGCATATTGTGGACAGTCACTAATAAGCTGAGAGAACTCCGATGTTATCGCTGAAAACATGGCATAATTTTGAAACACCCAGACCATGCGGCTCCTTTGATCTATAAGATGAACCCTATACTTATATTTCCAATTCCAATATCTTTTCACATAGGAGTGTTGTAACGTCGTGGTTTTCAGTGCCTTTTGAAGTTTTTAAAAATACAATTAACCATTTGGATTTTCTTAAATTAATTAAAACACTCGAATTTTTTAGAAATTAAAAAGATTTAATGTGAATAAAGTAAATGTCAATTAAATCAAAATATGTTTTTGTTGGGTTCTTATGTTGCAAGGAATTTTTATATTTTCTTGAATTTTCTAGATTTATTTGCTATTATCTAGAGCTCAATTTCCTTTTTCTTAATTCTTGAAATTCAGAATTCTCTGAAAATCAGAAAAAAATCTCTGGGTTGAATCTCCTTGTCTTGGTCCACCATCTTTCTTTCGGTCCAATCCAGTCGCCTCAGCCTAGTTGCCTCGCCTCGGCCCATCCTCTCCCATGTTGTTGTTGATATAGCTGTCCCACCTGCCAGCCCATCCTGCCTCATCTCTCACTCATCGCCTAGTGGATTAGCCTTTTAGTTCGCTCATCTCCGAACGGGACTTGATTGTGCCACCATTTCCACACGGGACTCTTTGCCTTGGTGTGTGCACCACAACCATCTCGCTTTAAATAGCGCCATCGAGCCCCCCAGAACTCATCCCTGAGCGCCCTTGACCTTGCTTCGCTCCTCTTCCTTGCGTTGTCATTGATTTCGCTGTGATTTCGCTAAATTGGATCCTGCCATGCAGTCGGTGTCAACGTGGATTGCACCTCAGCTTCCTGATCTGATGCAACAACCATGCAGCACCACGCTAGCCCCAAACCGCCACCTCATCCCACGGTAAAGCAATGCCACATCATTGCCACATCAGAGCCACCTCAGCTCATCTATCCCACGTGTTTGCCACGTCGCTTGCCACATCAACCCTAGCTCATAACTGGTGCACTGAGTCCACCGTAAACTAGCATTGTTTCATGAACTTGGTCCATGGATCGAGGTCCCACCTATCAGCCATAGATTTTCTCTTCCTAGTATTTTCTCAACCAATCAATCTTCGGAGATCTCATTCTCCTCCATCCGAACTTCGATTGACCCGATTGTTATTCCTAAATTCATCTAAAATTGAGCTCTATCTTTTGGTTCTAGTTTTTGTTTTTAGGTTTTACTTGAACTTATTTGTATTTTGTTCGCTTTCTCTCTCGTTAGATAATGTCTTCAAAGGAGCATAAGCAGGATTTTGAAGACTAAGAATTGGTAACTGAGCAAAACCAAGACAAGTCATGACCTTTGATCATATTGAACCTATTATTTAAATCTAAGTATTATTATGTTTTAAATTATTATGCAATGCTAATTTGTTACAAAACTTTGTACTTGGTAGTTATCAACCAATTTTGATTAAATCCGTCCTTGATAATTTGAGTGCTATGATTTTATTATCACCATAGGATGTGTAACTATCTAGTGATGCAATATTAGTATCCACTTGGCTTGTACGTCTAGTATGCTTAGCTATATTTATGGTATCTTGGGCTCACCATAGGATGGGTAACTATCTAATGATGTAATATTACTATTATTTGGATTATACATCTAGTATGCTTAGCCATGCTTATTGGCACGTTGGACTTACCATCATAAATTGATCAGTTAATTAATTTTGATTTAATGAGATATTGAATCATGGTTGTAACCATAGTTATAAAATTTGTGTACCATGATATATGTATTGCCATTAGTATTGGTTAAATAAAATGGTTTTCACTTGACGAGTGATCGTGTAGTAAAAGGGGTGCATTTTGCACATTGGGATGTGGATGTCTTGTCTGGGTATTGTTTAAGGACTTAAATTTGTGTGTCATTAATCTTAGTCTTACCGTGTAACCACATGTCCAGTGTGAAATGGACCTGGATAATTAATTTATGATGTTTCAACTTTCGTTTCATCATTGAGATAAGTGTAGGTGTAGTCGAATCCATTGACTCACATTGGTGCAAGAAGGGGCTTTTTTCGACTAGTTCGAAGCCTACTCGGTAGTGAAACCTTAGTGAACAGAACTAGGTTGAGATTAAACATTGCAAATTCCTTATCGTAGTCTCTCTGCTACACACCAAAAGAAGTGTGTTAATCTAGTGGCAACATGAGGTAAACATGTCTTGTGGGTAAAGTTATGCAACCTCTACAGAGTGTAAAGCTATTTGAATAGTTGTATCCTCAGTTATAGATAATGCTTGGTGATTTCACATGAGAGCTAGAATTTCATAAAACCTCGGTCGGTTTGGATGGGAAGTGAATGGTTAAGTTCACCTATGGTTTACTCAATTCCTTTGACCTGTTTACTTATTACTCACTTTCAAAGTGTACTTTCTATCTATTTATTGTATTTACTCTAAATTATTGCTTTCTGCAAAATAACCATTCACTACTACAAAAAGCTTAATACTAGATGCCACATCACATATGATTACCCAAAACCGTTAATATTAAATACAATCACGGACGATTTTAGTTTAGAGATCGTCTGTGTTGCTGCGAGCGCTTCTGTAAATATGTAGTATCACAGACGGTTCATGGTGAAAACCATCTGTGAAGTACCACAAATAGTTATTAACAAGAATCATTTGTGATATTACCAAATATCACATATGGTTTTTTATTTAAACTGTCTGTGATACTTCACAGATGATTTATATTACAAACCGTCTGTGATAATTAACTTATCATAGATGGTTTGTGTTAAAAACCATATGTGATAATTCTACTATATTAATTGTGCATAGACCCGTTGACCCTCTGTTTTAAATTCCAAATCTAGGCTGCAGCTTTGAGTTGGAGGTAGGGCTTTGATGCCATTTGGTGAAAGAAGACTATTTGGCAAGAGTGATTGTAGATCCATTAAGTTTTTAACTACCTATGTTAGTAATTTGTTCCTAATTACATTATAATTTAGATCTAGATTTTGGTAAAAGGAGAATTGAAAATGGTTTTGATCTAGCTAGCTTGATTTAGAGAGAAGATTATTTATATCTAGCATGGTTTAGGGTTTAGTTAGTTCATAGTCTATTTATACTAAATTTAATTTAATTAATTATTCTCGCTACATACAGCTACTTTAGATCATATATATCTAATATACTAATTAATTAATTCAATATTTAATACTAAATTATTGTATGCATAATGTAAAACTGAAACTGGATGTACGCTGGGAACTGTGTGAGTGAAGAGTACATTAATAGCATGCCTGCTTTTACAAGAGTTGTCGAGGAGGATATGTTGAATAAGGGGGCGGAATATATGTACAATCCATGCATTGACTGCGAGAATCTAAAGATGTTTAAGAACCAAGCGCAGATTAAATTGCACTTGATTCGAAGGGGTTTCAAAAAGGGGTATGCATGTTGGACTAGTCATTGTGAAGAGCAGATTACACAGGAAGGTAGTAATAATGACATCGCCGATGAATACAATGATATGCTGTCGGATGATGTCAATTGTCCAATTCGGATAGGCTGCATGATGATAATCTGGATCAGATGCTTTGCGATGCAGAAGGGAACTATGATGAGAGAGAGAGAGTATATTAAATTCTGGGGCTTGATGGAGGACTCGGAGAAACCTTTGTTCACGTGTTGCAAATCAAAATAGATGAGGTTGTCAGCCATGTTTGAACTACTGAAATTGAAGACAAACAATGGTTGGTCCGACAAGAGTTTCACAGCGTTGTTAGATCTTTTAGTGGACATGCTTCCGGAAGGAAACAAGTTGCCCAAAACCACCTACAAAGCCAAAAAGGTTCTTTGTCCATTGGGAATGGAAGTGAAAAGAATACATGCATATCCGAACGACTGTATCCTCTACCGTAAAGAGTTTGCAAATATGCATGTATGTCCGGTGTGCAACACATCCCGATACAAGCATAAGAATCAATCAGATGATGACGAGGGAATAGAGGTGAAGAAAGGACCTCCTGCTAAGGTGGCATGGTGAGAGACCATGTGGTTGCGATCCCATGCTTGTGATGAGTAATTGACGAGTATTCTGAAAAGATTGAGTTTGGTTTGTGCGTTTCGTGCCATGATGGCATTTGACTCAGTCGGGTTTGGTTAGTCGGACTTGAGGCGTATTTTTCTTCCTGTTTGAGCTTTTGGGATATTTTATGCTTGAGTATGATTCATTGATGCTAATCGTGAATACATGTTTCGAGCGGTGCTATGTGATGTGTTTCTTGTCTGTGATGGCTGCAGGACATCGAGGCGGAGTCGTGGCGAGGCAAGGGATGACCGGACTAGGCGCAGGTGGTGCCGAGGTCAAAGCGGTCGAGGTGTGCCGAAGACGGCGTGAACTCGAGGTGGTTGCGAGGCTTGGACAGCAAGAAACGAGGAAGCTTCCCGGAAGGTGCAGGAGGGGCGTTTTGGTGAATTCGCAAAGCTGCACTAAAGGAAGTGGATTATGGATAAAGCATTGGAGTTGTTGAGGCTTAATGGGTAAAGCAAATTTCAAACCCTTTAGTGGAAGCCTATATAAGGAGGGGATGTCTCCTGGTGCAGGCATGGCTTTTGAGAGGGGTTAGAAATTGTTTTACTTTGTGCTTTAGTAGTTGATAGTTGGTGAGAGGGACAGAGTGCTGTTCATCTCTCCCTGTGTGTGTTCTTGGGTTTCTTGAGCTTGTGAGAGGGAGAAGATGAGCTGATACATCATGTAATCATTCCTCTGTATTCAATCGCGTATGGGGACTCCTATGTAATCCTTGATTGATTGGGAATGAATCTTCTGAAGTTTATCTCTTGTGCTTGCCTGTTTTCTCTTCGTGTTCTTCTCTGCTTGATTTCTTAGATTCTCGTTTTGGTGTGGTTTCTAGCTGAGAAGTAGCAAAATGGATTGCTTTTGTGATTGCATTGTATTTCTAGACCCTTTGGTCAGCTAATTCCAAGAGCAAATTAATTGAATCACAAGAATCACATTTCTCTCCTTGCGTTCATATTTTTCCTGTTCTTAAAAATCTAGGGTTTGGTGATGTTTTGATTTTCTCCTCTAAAGTTGGTGCACTGAGATGAGCATTTGAGTCCTAAGACTATTGCTTAGATAATCTCTTAATTTCATGGTCAAAGGATCAAAGTTTAGAGGGCAATTGGAGTTTTGGTGCTGCTCTCTGTATTTTATCAGGTGTTGGCTTAAATCTCCATTTCATGTTCAATTGGTGAATCCTTTTGATTCCTAAGGTCTTATGGGTATTTAGTTTATGCTCTTGATGTTTTTGCCTGAGGAGAAGAGAAGGTTTTCTGTGATTTCTCTAAGTCTGCAAGCCTCAGTAATTTTAGAGCTTCTGTCGTGCGCTTTTGCTCTCTGCCCCTGTCTGAACTTTGAAGGCCGGTCAGACCGGATCTTTTGGGGCGGTCAGACCGGTATATAGCCGGTGGTCTGACCGGCGGCAAATGACCGGTCAGACCGGCCTGGCTACTGCGGTCTGACCGCCCAGCACATTCAGGTCAGACCGGCCCCTCTGCGTTTTGTGCTGACTCTTGGTTTTTTTCTCTTGGGTGTCGATCTCCATTCTCTTTTATGGTTTCTTGAGGTTCTAGAGAGCTTAAGTCCTCCTCTTCATATCTTCTTGTAACCATAGGAGAGGAGACTCGTTGTAAGTACTTTTCGGGGGTGTATTTTTTTAAAGAGGCACCATTCACCCCCCTCTGTTGCCGATTTCGATCCAACAATTGGTATCAGAGCCGGTTAGCTCTTCCTCATAGATCTTAACCGAACTCTAGAGCCATGGCGACAGATAAGTACTCGACCAAGCCCCCGGTTTTCGATGGGATCGACTATCCCTTCTGGAAGAGCCGGATGGAGACCTACATCCAGGCTCAGGGCTACGCCATCTGGCGCAAGGTCAAGGTCCGATATGTTGTTCCTGCCGATGAGAACATCAACGCTGGAAACATGCTTGATGTTGAGGCGAACGCTAAGGCGAGGAACATCATAATTCAGGGTCTGAGCAGAAGCGAGTTCGATCGCATCTCTCATCTGACGTCGGCCTTCGACATCTGGGAGACCCTTGATGCATACCATGAGGGCACCACCCAGATCAAGACGGTTCGACAGGACCGGTTCAAGCGAGATTGCAACAAGTTTGAAATGCTCGCTGGTGAGTCCCTCGATGAGTGCTTTGTGCGTTTTCACAAGATTTTGAGCAAGCTCCGAGCGGTCAGTCTTACATACCCCGACTCGGACAATACTTGATAGATGCTCACAGCTCTTGATTTGCGTGTTTGGGAGATGAAGGTGACTACCATCAAGAACACCACCGATCTCTCGACCTTGACTCTTGATGCATTGTACTCACGCCTCAAGACCCACGAGATTGACATAGTCTCTCGTAGGTCGAAGTCGCAGTCGATGGCCTTAGTCATCGATTCCAGTCTGATTTCTGGACCTTCTTCCGAGTCGATTTGTGGATTCTCTCTAGCTGCTCTCTGTGACGTAACTGATGATCAGTTAGAGCAGCTACCAGAGGACCAGTTAGCCCTTCTAGCCAGAAAGTTTTCCCATGCGTACAAGAGGGTGAGGGATCTAAAGAGGATTGGTCCGATCATTTGCTTCGAGTGTGGTGGCCCCAACCACATTCGGGCGAATTGCCCCAAGCTGGGGAAGGGCAAGAACGACTACAGTGGCATGAGCAAGAACGATTACATCGACAAGAATCGCAACAAAAAGCCCTCAGCTCATGCCCACGGCAAGAAGAAGTTCCGCGACCTAGGCAAAGCTAAGAAGCTTTTCCATCGCGTCCTCACTGCCTTCGACGACCTCGACCTCAGTGAGGTGGAGGGGTGGAGCGACGATGATGGGATAGGCGAGCAAGACCCCAAGGCGGCGATGACTTCTCCGGCATGTGCTTCATGGCCCTTGAGGGCGAGATCAGCGACAGCGAGCTTTACTCTGACTCCGACGAGGTATACCCCTCCTATGACCAGCTTAATGATGCTTTTCTTAAGCTAGGGAAATTCCATGCTAGATCTAGAGCTAGGTGTAGCGAGTTGGAGAAGGAAGTAGATAGATTGTCACGGGAGATTACTTCACTTATATCTGCTCCCTCCCGTGACGAATGTGATACATGCTGTGTCTTGCTTGATGACATGGAGAAATTAAGGACCTCTCATGATAGTTTGTCTTAAGGTGGAGAATGTTAGTCTTTTGGCTGAACTAGAGATGAGTAGGATTGTTACTCCTTCATCTACTGTTGTTGAGGCTACATCTTGCACCTCATGTGAGGATTAGGACAATGCGTTTAGAGGTCTTTATACCATGCTCCTTGATCTGCCCGAGTCTTGTGAAAATTGCAATAATTTGAAATTGAACTTAAAAAGGGCAGATCATAAAATTGCTGAGTTACATGCCTCCTTGCTTGAGCCAATTGCTTCATGTATGAATTGTCCCAAATTAACTGCTGAACTTGAATCTGTCTCAAAACAGTTTCAAGAAATAATTGACCACAACAAGAAAATGGCTCAATATGCTTCTAAGGATCCTGTTAGCTCACCATGCAATGATTATAAAAAACTAAAATCTGAGTTGATTGCATTAGATGACAAATGTGTGAAGCTAACTAAGTACCTTCTAGAGAAGTCACAATCTCCTTGTGATGTGATTGCTAGTGTGGAGGAGAAGCCCAAAGGAGTAGAGACGCTTAGGCACGATGACCAAACATCTAGAGGTAGGATTGTCCCTCCTAGTCCTTGCGAAACCTCGATGTTCATGCGGCTGTGCGTGCACATGTCATTCCTTCTTCTGCTGTTAGTTCTTCCTCTTCTCCTGCTACTGTCTCTTCTTCCCCCTGCTCTTCTTGCACCTCTCTCTTTCGGGAGTGTCAGTATCTTATGAACACTCTCGCGAGGTTTGTAGGAGGCAAGAAGAAGCTAAATCTTATTCTAGACCAATCCAAGATTTACAAATTCAATTAAGGTCTAGGATATGATTTTCTTGAGGATGTTAGGAAGCATCCACCTGCCGTGCTCAAACCCATAGCCATAGGTGTGATCGAGGTCAAGCCCAGAACTGAGAAAGTTCAATTCAAGTCAGTGGGCTTTGTCCAAGGGATTTCTGACAGCAAGGTGATTCCACCTGTTGCTTCGGCCTCTCAGAAGGCGAAGCCTCATCGTGCTGCTTCTACCTCTTAGGAGGTGAAGTATCATTGCACCTTCTGTCAGAAGAATGGACACTTGGTAGAGCGATGCTTCAAGCGCGCCAAGATCGCGCGGAGAGATCGCGTTCGCGATCTTAGGAGTATTCAGGGTCAGCTCCAGACCGTGAGTGCACCTATGACCAACACGAGGTCTAGGTTTGATCACTCTGAGGGTTTTAGGCAGTATCGAGGACTTGGCTTTTCCGGTATTTCTGGTTTTCGTCCTCAATATGCCTCTGATCGTGACTTTCGCCGTTCTGAGGGTAGATCTCGTTTTCCCTGTCGAGATGACTACCCGCGGCGTGATCAGCGTGTTGTTGGTACTCCGACTCGCTCTCCCATAGCAGTTGGACCCAACAACAGCTTTAGGTCTGCTCGTGGACCTTCGGACTTGTTGAGCAACAGAGAGCATAGGGTAGCTAGAGGTCAGTCGTGTGTGGTTACTTCTTCTACTCGATGTGTTACTCAGTATTGGGTGCCAAAATCACTCTTGATTTACCCCAGTACTGAGACTTTACTCTCTCGTTGACTCAGGTTCGTCGGGCGGGGAAGAGAGAGGTTTGGCTCGCTGACTCCGGGTGTTCTCGACACATGACCGGAGACTCTCGTTGGTTCTCTTCCCTAGCTCGTGCTCCAGGTGATGAGACGATCACCTTCGGAGACGTTTCATCTGGGCGCGTCATCGCCAAAGGTACAGTGCGCGTTAATGAGTCTTTTATTTTGAAAGATGTTGCCTTGGTTAGTAAGATGCAGTATAATTTGCTTTCTATCATGCGAGGTCCTTAATTTCTCCATGTCACCAAGCAAAACACAGCATGTATCACAATCATCACGGGAGGGAGCAGATATAAGTGAAGTAAGCTCCCGTGACAATCTCTCTACTTCATTCTCTAACTCGCTACACCTAACTCTAGATCTAGCATGAAATCCTCCTAGCTTAAGAAAAGCTTCATTAAGTTGATCATAGGAGGGGTATACCTCATCAGAGTCGGAGTAGAGCTCGCTGTCGCTGACGTCGCTGTTCTCGCCCTCAAGGGCCATGAAGCACATGCCGTTGAAGTCCTCGCCATCCTTGGGATCTTGCTCGTCCTTCCCATCGTCCTCACTCCACCCCTTCACCTCGCTGAGGTCGAGGTCGTCGAAGGCGGTGAGGACGCGATAGAAGAGCTTCTTGGCTTTGCCAAGGTTACGGAACTTCTTCCCTTTGCTTGCGGTCTTCTTGAAGCGGTTCTTGTTGGTGTAGACATTCTTGCTCGAACCACCGACGTCGTTCTTTCCCTCCAGCTTGGGGCAGTTTGCCCGAATGTGGTTGGGGCCACCACACTCGTAGTAAATCACTCGTCCTCCTCTCTTTCTCTCTCTAGCCCTCTTGTATGCATGAGAAAATTTTCTGGCCAAGAGAGCTAGTTGGGTCTCCGAAAGCTGATCTAGATGCTCATCATCAATATCACACAGAGCAATTAAGGAGAAACCCGAAAGAGTGTCAACAGAAGAGGCAGGACTGGGATCGGTGATTAACGCCATCGATTGTGACTTCGACTTGCGAGAGACAATGTCAATCTCGTGAGTCTTGAGGCGTGAGTACAATGCATCAAGAGTCAAAGTCGAGAGGTCCGTGGTGTCCTTGATGGTGGTCACTTTCATCTTTCAAACGTGTAAATCAAGAGCTGAGAGCATTTGGCGAGCGTTGTCCGAGTCGGGGAAAGTGAGACCGACCGCTCGGAGGTTGCTCAAAATCTTGTGGAATCTCGCAAAGCACTCATCAAGGGACTCTCCGGCGAGCATTTCAAACTTGTTGTAATCTCGCTTGAATTGGTCCTATCGTACCGTCTTAATTTGGGTGGTGCCCTCATGGTAAGCATCGAGGGTCTCCCAAATATCGAAGGCAGACGAAAGATGAGAAATGCGATCAAACTCATTTCGGCTCAAACCTTGAATGATAATGTTCATTGCTTTCGCATTCGCCTCAACATCAGCCATGTTACCAGCATTGATGTTCTCATCGGCAGGAACAACAAAGTGAACCTTGACCTTGCGCCAAATCGCATAGCCCTGGGCCTGAATGTAGGTCTCCATCCGACACTTCCAAAAGGGATAGTCGATCCCATCGAAGATTGGGGCTTGGTGGAATACTTATCCGTTGCCATGGCTCACAGACCGGTTAAAGATCTATCAAGAAGAGCTAACCGGCTCTGATTTCAATTGTAGGATCGGAAATGGTAACAGAGGGGGGGGGGGGGGGTGAATGGTGCCTCTTTTAAAATAAACGCCCCTCAAAGTAACCACATGCGATTCACCTCTCTCAAATAGCTATGAAGAGGAAAGCTCAAACTCTCTGGAAGTTCACTGGACCACTACAAGAAACATGCAAACACAACAAGTACCAGAGAACAAAGTACCAAAAGATTAGACAAGAAAACAGCATTGATGCAAGGGGCCAGTCCGACCGAAGTGTGCTGGCTGGTCAGACCGCCCCTTTCAAGCCGGTCAGACCGCTCGCACTACTCCGGTCAGACCGGTGGTGTAGGGGCGGTCTACCGCCATCTCCAAGCCGGTCAGACCAGTCCCCCCGAGAGCAAAATAGGCAGTCAGCAGAAAACAAACTGTAAACTGAAACTTCAGGTTTTTGCTGATTTGGGGAAAATAGTGGAATCCTCTTGCTCTTTTCAGACTAAAACAGTAAGGCCTTGAACTAAATAGCAATGGACCTAAAGAACCAAGAGTATTCATCCCTAGAGCAAGAATCAAGGATTTTCACTGAAATCTGAAAATAGACTTGGGAATAATGACAATTCCCAAATTACTCGTCATTCTCAAATCCATTGCTCAGGAACTTTTGCAATCTACTTAGCAATCATCTCAGGACATTGCAAACTAAATCTCAAGCCATATTCCAAAGGGATAAGAGAGATTCCAATATCCCCTGTCTTGGAAACCCTAGAAATGCAGAACAGAGCAAATGGGGCAAAATGGAATCTTTGGTTCTTCCATTTGATTCTTGGGAGTTTATTTGACCAAATGGTCTTGTGGCATGCTCCCAACAAGGATCAAACAAGAACCAACCAAATTAGCTAGAAAAATAACTCGAAATCAATTCTTGCAAGGATGAACAAAAGGATGCAGAAGAACTGAAATGAGCTGAACTGAAACATAAAAGTGCTCAAATGAATTCATTGCACTAAGAGGATTACATAGGAGTCCCCATGAATGATTCATATAGAGGAATGATTACAATAGATTTGACTACATGCTTCATTCACACACAGGAGCTCTCACGTAGCTCTACACTGCTACTGCTCACTCCTATTTCTTACACTCTCCTAGAATGCATGTGAATAAGCTCTCTAACCTAAATGGATGCCCCAACACTGCTGCCTTGCCTCTCCTTTTAACCCCCAATACTCACACCAAAAGGGGAATTCAAGAAGTGGCATACTCCACCCACTCAAACCTCACACCACAAATGAGGAAAGTGGGTCAAACCAGATTTTTTGGAGGGAAATCTGCCTCCACCTCCATTGCTTGAGTTAAAATACCATTTTGCCCCTCAAGCACCTTCTTGGAAGCTTCCCGCAACCGGCGCCTTTAACCGACTGGACCTCAACTCCTCCCTGAGCCTAGTCCCGGTCTGCTCCGTCATGTACGACTGCAACCGACATCAACCGTTCTGGACCTCTGACTCCTCCTTGAGCCTAGTCCTGGTTCTCTCGTCGTCGCTCGCCGTGTCCGTCACCGGTAGCTCCAGCTTCGGTTCCTCGTCTCCCGACTTGCAACCACCTCACTAGCCTCGATCATCTTCGGCATCACCGACCGTTTGGACCTCAACACCTCCCGTGCCTAGTCCCGATCCTCCTCACCTCACCGTGACCTAGCTCCGAAGTCCTGCAGTCACACAGACAAGCAAACCGTCACATAGCACCGCACGAAACAACATAAACAATATTAGCATAAGTAAAGGTACTCGACCCTAGAATACCCAAAACAAACTCAAACTCACTAAACCACCGTCAATTACTCATCACCAACATGGGGATACCTCCACATGGTCTCTCAAACCGTACCTTGGTCGAGATGGCCAGGACGATGCTTGATGAGTACTCTACACTTAGAAAGTTTTGGGCTGAGGCTATAGCGACCGCGTACCATGTTTCCAACAGAGTTTTTCTCCTGGCACACTTGCATCGCACTTCCTATGAGCTGAGATATGGGCGAAAACCCAGTGTCTCTCATTTTCGTGTGTTTGGTTGCAAGTGTTTCATTTTGAAGTCTGGGAACCTAGATAAGTTTGAGTCACGCTCGTGTGATGGTATCTTTCTAGGCTACTCGACTTCTTCGCGGGTGTATAGGGTCTAGAACTGTGAGTTTAGCAAGTTGGTAGAACCCTATGAGATGACCTTCGACGAGGCCAGTCCGGGGACTAGGCCCGATATCTCAGGTTCTTTAGAGCAGTCTGAGCCCATCTTTGTGGACGATGAGAAGGATGGAGATGAGGGTTATCTACCCGATCCAGTTCCTCATCCTCCCCTTGAGGTGCCTTCTTCCACTGCACCTCCAGGCGATCAGCCCATGCCTTCTGCTTCCTCCGGAGCTAGTGGCTTTGTTCCTACCTCGTCATCTCACGAGGTAGAGGCCACTTCTTCTTCTCATCCAGGACCTCCTCGACATATCCAGAAAGACCATCCTTCCGAGCAGATGATTGGAGACCTTTTTGAGTGAGTCACACGCTCAAAGTCTGGCATGTCATATTTCTATCTCCATTCTGCCTTTGTTGCCACCTTTGAGCCCAAGGATATTAGTCATGCACTATCTGATGAGTCTTGGGTCAATGCCATGCATGAGGAGCTGGAAAATTTTGAGAGAAACAAGGTCTGCTCGCTTGTTGAGCCCCCTCGAGGTCATAATGTCATTGGGACTAAGTGGGTGTTCAAGAACAAGCAGAGTGAGGATGGGGTGGTTGTTCGAAACAAGGCTAGACTGGTAGCTCATGGCTTCTCCCATGTTGAGGGTCTAGACTTTGAGGAGACCTTTGCCCCTGTAGCTAGACTTGAGGCCATTAGAATTCTGCTTGCCTTTGCAGCTTTTAAGGGTTTCAAGTTTTACCAGATGGATGTCAAGAGTGCCTTCCTCAATGGTTTTATTAAGGAAGAAGTCTATGTGAGACAGCCTCCAGGTTTCGAGAACCCCAAATACCCAACCATGTCTACGAGCTTTCCTTGGTTTCCAGATCAAGCAGACTCGGGAGGGTACTTTCTTGCATCAGGGCACGTACACTCGTGACCTCCTGAGACGCTTTGACATGAGTGATGGTAAACCCGTGTCAACTCCCATGGCGTCCACAGTTTCTCTTGACCCAAATGAGGACGGTGAGCCAATTGATCAGAAGGAATATCGCAGCATGATTGGCTCCCTCTTATATCTCACCGTCAGGCGGTGAAACGCATCCTTCGGTACCTTCGAGCTACCATTGACTATGGTATCTGGTACTCTTCCTCGTCCTGTCTTTCCTTGAGAGCCTTCTCGGATGCAGACTTTGCTGGTTGTAGGATAGATAGGAAGAGCACTTCTGGCACCTGCCAATTCATTGGCACTTCTTTTGTTTCTTGGTCGTCTAGGAAGCAGTCCGGGGTTGCATAGTCCACCGTAGAGGCCAAGTACGCTGCTGCCGCCAGTTGTTACAGTCAAGTACTTTGGATGGTCTCGTCCCTGCAGGACTTTGGGTTAGCCATAGACAGTGTTCCACTCTTTTGTGATAACACTTCTGCCATTAACATTGCTAAGAACCCAGTGCAGCATTCTCGGACCAAGCATATTGATATTAGATATCACTTCCTTCGAGACCATGTGAAGAAGGGTGATATAGTGCTCCAGTTTGTTGAGAGTGACCACCAGTTGGCTGATATCTTTACCAAGCCTTTGGATAGCTCTAGGTTTTTAGCTCTGTGAGGAGAATTTGGGGTGAGTGTTCCACTCTTTTGTGATAACACTTCTGCCATTAACATTGCTAAGAACCCAGTGCAGCATTCTCGGACCAAGCATATTGATATTAGATATCACTTCCTTCGAGACCATATGGAGAAGGGTGATATAGTGCTCCAGTTTGTTGAGAGTGACCACTAGTTGGCTGATATCTTTACCAAGCCTTTGGATAGCTCTAGGTTTTTAGCTCTGCGAGGAGAGCTTGGGGTGGTTTATCCTTATGGACTGTTGTGAGGGGGAGTTTTATGCTTCATGTTTTATCTTGTTTATTTTGCTCTTACTCCTTTCTGTTGTATTGCATATGGGTGCATTGGGGTTAGTCCTTCTAGCATAGATTAGAGTATTTCTCTTGTCTAGTTGCTTAGACTTCTTCCTCTCATCTTGTGATTCAAGGATGCTGCTTATTAGCTGTTTCTCTTCTCACTAGGTTGAGCTCACTCACTTTTTATAGGTTCTAGCGAAGGTTGGGCCACCCTCTGGTAGACAGGGTACGTGTTTGCTCCTTAGTGTGTTAGTTGATCAGCTGATAGTCCTAGAGTCATATGGGGTAGATGAGAGTTAGTCTGAACCATAGTTTCCTCTATATATTGTCTATGCTCTAAGGACTGCCTTTTTGATTTCTTAGCTAGCTTCTCGTTTTTATTGCTTTGGTTCAGGGGGAGTTCATTTGGGAGCTTCTAGATCTTAATGTTGACATAACTCAACTTAAACTAAAATTGCATCTCATGTTGAGGGGGAGCTGGATTTTCTTGCATTTTAGCATTTTACTATGTAATATAACTATATGGAGCCTTGATTATTATCCTGATTATGACATATTTACAATGAATTGCATCTTGCCATGATCTGAGCTTACTTGCTAGATATATCATGATTTTATATGTGTAGTCTAGTCTTTGCCATGATAGGTTGATTAAAATGCTCAACTTGAACTAATTCATGTCATGTTAGCTCTTGAGACTAGTCTGCCTTTAGTTATCCTTTTATGAGTCATGCCATGTCAAATAAGTTGAGTTGAGTTTTGAATCTATATTTAGCTTTAGATTAAGCTATGTTAGTTCCTTGATGAAACATGGGTTAGTACAACCTTTTAAGAAAGCAAAAGGATCTCTTTTGTGTGAAAGAATTGATCTTACCAATTCTTTCTCATGAGACAGCTTGCTATTGCACTAGGCATGAACTCAGGGGGAGTTTTGGTTGACCAAGACTATCTTCTTAAGCTTCTAGCTTGGAGTGGCGCATAAGGCTTGAGATCTAGCACATGACTAAACAAAAATCTGGTTGGAAACAATCATGAGATTTATAAAGAAAAACATGTCAATAGTGCTCAAATTGCTTAATTCCACAAAGTGCAAGTACTTAAACAAGTGATTCATTCTTGAACGTGTAGCACTCTAAATTGACTCAATACTAGCTTCTTGGTTCCACTTAGGTTATTGACATGGCCTGCATCATCTTTGGATACCTCTAGCTAGACTACAACCATGGTTGACTTGACATGCTAATAAATTCAACTAAATTTCAGATTGTGACTTTTTGTCTTAACTTGATTATACATGTCTTGTCATGATCTTGATAGCACTCTTATATGTTATGGCTTGATGTAATTCTCATATGGTCATTTTGGATAATCTTCATGGCTCTAAATGCTTAAAATAAATAAACTTCAGCCATTTCATCCAACATCATGCCTTATTCTCTCTTTTGCATCCTTGATGATTCTATTGCCAAAAGGGGGAGAATAGCAGAGAAAAAGCCATTTGGGAACTTTCTGGAGCTTTGGAGAACAATTTGCTCTTTCTGTTTGTGCTCCGTTTGTCGACATGGTCATGAGTCTCTTTGTTTTTCTTTAGACCATGCTTGACTTTCCTTCATTTTCAAACTCAACTTTATGCTTTTTCTGGGTTTGTCAATATACTCATCAAGGGAAGATTGAGAGACCATGTGGTTGCGACCCCATGCTTGTGATGAGTAATTGACGAGTATTCTGAAAAGATTGAGTTTGGTTTGTGCGTTTCGTGCCATGATGGCATTTGACTCAGTCGGGTTTGGTTAGTCGGACTTAAGGCGTATTCTTCTTCCCGTTTGAGTTTTTGGGCTATTTTATGCTTGAGTACGATTCATTGATGCTAATCGTGATTACATATTTCGAGCGGTGCTATGTGATGTGTTTCTTGTCTGTGATGACTGCATGACATTGAGGCGGAGTCGTGGCGAGGCACAGGATGACCGGACTAGGCGCAGGTGGTGCCGAGGTCAAAGCGGTCGAGGTGTGCCGAAGACAGCGTGAACTCGAGGTGGTTGCGAGGCTTGGACGGCAAGAAACAAGGAAGCTTCCCGAAAGGTGCAGGAGGGGCGTTTTGGTGAATTCGCAAAGCTGCACTAAAGGAAGTTGATTATGGATAAAGCATTGGAGTTTTTGAGGCTTAATGGGTAATGCAAATTTCAAACCCTTTAGTGGAAGCCTATATAAGGAGGGGATGTCTCCTGGTGCAGGCATGGCTTTTGAGAGGGGTTAGAAGTTGTTTTACTTTGTGCTTTAGTAGTTGAGAGTTGGTGAGAGGGACAGAGTGTTGTTCATCTCTCCCTGTGTGTGTTCTTGGGTTTCTTGAGCTTGTGAGAGGGAGAAGATGAGTTGATAAATCATGTAATCATTCCTCTGTATTCAATCGCATATGGGGACTCCTATGTAATCCTTGATTGATTGGGAATGAATCTTCTGAAGTTTATCTGTCGTGCTTGCATGTTTTCTCTTCGTGTTCTTCTCTGCTTGATTTCTCAGATTCTCGTTTTGGTGTGGTTTCTAGCTGAGAAGTAGCAAAATGGATTGCTCTGTGATGGGATTGTATTTCTAGACCCTTTGGTCAGCTAATTCCAGGAGCAAATTGATTGAATGACAAGAATCACATTTCTCTCCTTCCTGCGTTCATATTTTTCCTGTTCTTAAAAATCTAGGGTTTGGTGATGTTTTCATTTTCTCCTCTAAAGTTGGTGCACTGAGATGAGCATTTGAGTCCTAAGACTATTGCTTAGATAATCTCTTAATTTCATGGTCAAAGGATCAAAGTTTAGAGGGCAATTGGAGTTTTGGTGCTGCTCTTTGTATTTTATCAGGTGTTGGCTTAAATCTCCATTTCATGTTCAATTGGTGAATCCTTTTGATTCCTAAGGTCTTATGGGTATTTAGTTTATGCTCTTGATGTTTTTGCCTGAGGAGAAGAGAAGGTTTTCTCTAATTTCTCTAAATCTGCAAGCCTAAGTAATTTCAGAGCTTCTGTCGTGCGCTTCTGCTCTCTACCCCTGTCTAAACTTCGAAGGCCGGTCAGATCGGATCTTTTGGGGCGATCAGACCGGTATATAGCCGGCGGTCTGACCAGCGGCAAATGACCGGTCAGACCGGCCTGGCTACTGCTGTCTGATCGCCCAGCACATTCAGGTCAGATCGGCCCCTCTACGTTTTGTGCTGACTCTTGGTTTTTTCTCTTGGGTGTCGATCTCCATTCTCTTTTATGGTTCCTTGAGGTTTCAGAGAGCTTAAGTCCTCCTCTTCATAGCTTCTTGTAGCCATACGAGAGGAGACTCGCTGTAAGTACTTTTCGGGGGTGTATTTTTTTTAAAGAGGCACCATTCACCCCCCCCCTCTGTTGCCGATTTCGATCCAACACATGGTATCTTCCTGTAATTCCCCGTTTGAAGCAGATTTTTATGAACCCAAAGGGGGCAAAACTACTGCATTGGCACTTAGAGGAGCGTAAGAAGGATTGCTAAGACACCTTGTTGATTCTGCAAAGTGGAGAAACATCGATAAGAAGTTTGTAGACTTCAGTGCAGAACTGAGTAATATAAGGTTTGGATTGTGTACAGATGGAATGAATTATTTTGGTAACATGAGCAACCGACATAGTACTTGGCTCGTGACTCTCTGCATCTACAACCTTCCTCCTTGGTTTCATATAAAGTGGAAGTATATTTTGTCATCATTCTTATCCAAGAGATGAAGCAACATGGAAATGATATTGATATCTACCTAGCACCGTTGATGGAAGATCTAAAAATATTGTGGATCGAAGGGGTACAGGTATGGATGCGTACAAATGAGAGAACTTCACTTTACACTTCTTGTTGTTCTGTACCATAAATGATTATCCTGCCCTTGCTAACCTATCAGGCCAGAGTACAAAAGGGGTCAAAGTATGTACTCGCTGCTTAGATGATACCGAGATTGTATGGTTGAAGCACTCGCGCAAAACTGGTACATGCATCACTGTAGGTTCCTTTGGAGGGCTCACCTATACCGTAGGATAAAGAAACAATTCTATGGAGAGAAGGAGGACAATTCAGCTCCAAGGCATTTAAGTGAAAAAGAGGTTTATGATATAGTTAAGGATTTATATGTTGTGCTCAGGAAGGGATGTAAATCAATGACCCGTGAGAAGAACGTTCAGAAGAAGAGATAATATTTTAGGACTTATCTTATTAGGAGCACCTAGAAGTTCATCACTACATTGACGTCATACACGTAGAGAAGAATGTGTGTGACAGCTTAATTGGTTTCTTACTGAACATTCATGACAAAATAAAGGATGGTGTCAACGCACAACTTGACTTGGTTGATACGGACATTAGGCATGAGTTAGCATCAATAAAGACTGATAAAGGACGAACTTACCTTTCCCTGCTTGTTACACTATTTAAAGCTGAGAGAACTAAATTGCGCCAGTGCTTGCATGGTGTTATAGTTTCGTCTGGTTACTCCGCCAACTTGAATAAACTGGTTTCGATGGAAGATTTGAAGTTAATGGCATGAAGTCTCATAATTGTCATGTGCTGATGACACATCTCTCCCTATTGCAATTAGAAGTATTTTGCCGATCAAGGTCCGAGAGATAATCATAAGGCTGTGTTATTTCTTTAACACAATTGCTCAGAAGGTTATTGATCTTAAAGGACTAGATGCTCTGCAGGATGAGGTTGTGGTGACTTTATGTCATCATGAGATGTATTTCCCTTCGTCATTTTTTGATATCATGGTCCATCTCGTTGTTCAAATTGTGTGGAAGATAAAAATGTACAGGCCTGTGTTCCTACATAGCATGTACCCATTTGAGAGGTTCATGAGAATTCTCAAGTCCTATGTACAAAATTGATCTTGACCGGAGGGCAGCATCATCGAAGGTTATGCAACCGAAGAGGTTATTGAGTTCTATGTCGATTACATAGCTTAGCTTGAATTGATAAGTGTGCCTCAATCTCGCCACGAGAGGAGGCTCAAGGGTATCGGGACCATTGGAAGGAAAGCAATCACTCCATATATGGATGTGTCTGCACCAGTCATATCCACTACCTGTGTGTGTTGGTTAGAGGAGTGAGCATTTCTAGTAGTGCGCGGTGTGTGCTGAGTCATAGGGAATCATGGCGGTAAAATCAGATCATAGGGAGTCTAACTAGTAGAGTTAGTGGTGTAGTTAGTGGCTGCATGTAACAGAAGCATTAGTGGTGGTAACGCACCATCAAAGATTTGTAACTGTTTATTATATTCAGTAGTATAAATAAGAAACGAAAAAGGAAAAGCTACATGGCATTATGCAGCACCAAAACTCTTGTGTGTCTTGAGTTGATTTAGAGTGTTCATATGTGTCATGACCACCATGTGTGCATTTTTTATTCATGTCTAGGCCAACAGTATAGGCATGCCGGCAGTTGCTTCACGACCTCCCCTAGCAGTACCACCCCGAGGCAAACGGAGCACTCGTCGTTGTCACGTACAGGGGAAGGATCACGACGGTGGCTGCCCTGAAGCACGTGCCTACCACGCGTGGTGGCCAGCTCACAGGGGAGCGCAGCTATGACAATGATGGTGCTTGGCTCCGGCTGCGACAGTTCTTGGTCCTAGAGTCCTGCCTGCCTAGTGCCACGGTGGCGTGACCAATGGGCATAGAGGACGATGGCCACAATGCCCAAGACTACGTTGGTGACATACAGGAGGACGTAGGCAAGGACGGCGAGGAGGGAAATGGTGAGCACATGGTTGAGGAACATGATTGCTTCTTTTCCCTCTTTGAAGTGACATGCTATATGTGGTTGTTTGCATGAGAGGTAAAAACGCGGTTGATTACCACAACAAGTCAGCAAGTCTACCTGCTAGCAATGTCATCTGGTAGTGACAAGCCGGACTCGGCATACGCTGCCAGTAACTGAGGTGCCTCGACAGCTGTTGGATTCAACATAGAAGTATGACTAGTGACTTTATAGACCAGATCCTAGAAAATGAATCTTTGAAGGATAACAGATTGATTAGGGGTGGAGCTATGAATTTTTATACATAGATTTAAGCATAAGATAAAGTGATCTAGCCAGCTCTTCTTAGGTTGAACCATCTATTCCCTTTGTATTTTTGGAATTTTTTCAGGGACTTCACCAGCTTTTGGTCCTAGCTAGGCTCGATGTTGAAGCCATGGTGCTGCTATGGATCTAAATCTATCCCTGCTAGTACTTAAATAATTTTAACAAATTGGGGGTTCAATTGAACCCCATGTTGCATGGGGCTTCACCATTTCTATTGACCATGTAATTAGTGCGACTTAACTTTTTCCTTTTTTAGATTACAAAGGTAGGTCAATGTTCCATTTTTGTAGGTTCGTCATGATTCTGATGATTGGATCAAGATTCTGGAAGTTGCATGAGGGTGACTATTCCGATGATGAAGATCTCATCTTGGCGGAGATGGTTGGAGGTTTGAAGGCGGAATTTCAGCCATCTCTTGTTTCTAGCGACGTTTTGAAACCTTCACAAGGTATTGGAGTTCATTTTTCTAACTCTTTCTAGAATCTGCAGGTTGTAGGTTGGAGATGAGGGGGTCTCTGGTCTTGGGTTTGCTCCAAAGCTTTTGAAGGAGCTAAATTTTGAAGCGTGAGGAAGTTTCGACGAGTTTGATGGAAGTTCAAAAATCTTTTGGATCAGTAATCTCTCTGGATTCTTTTTGCCTGATCTTCAGGAGTTAGGCTCTAGGGTAACTGGGCTGGGCTCAGTAGAGGCTTACTTAGATGTTGTTTCACTGGTTCAACCCATCAACAAGGGGATATCCTGGCTGTGTAGATTTCTTCATCACAATTGGTCAGTAGCCACATTAAAACCTGAAAAGTTTCCTAGCGGCTGGGCGAGGACTGCAACCGGTGATCATTGTTCTTTCTTTGAAGTGCTTCGACAGAGCAATTACATGGAGTTTGGACGGGGTCAGGTGGTCCTAGAAAAGACCGAGCTTTGGTGGAGGACCAGGGGCGGACAAAGGCATTGAGCAATTTACTATAGGGGCTAGGCAATTCTCTGTTAATGGAGGTGCCAGTGGGCAGATTGCTAGGCTAGGTGGAGCATTTGGGAGGCAGTGTGGTGAGCTTGGCGCACATGTATCCAATGTCGGCTTCGGCGGTGGACAAAACCCGGCCAAGGGAGGCACTGAACATGGCCATGTTGTTGGGTCTGGTGGCATTATTGGCAGGTAGGGAGGTGGTTTGGCGCAAGGCAGTGGAGGTACTGGCCAACTCTCCAATAGTGGTGGTGGTAGCGGATAGTCAGCTAGGTCTGGTGGTGTTTTGTATGGATAGGAAGTTTCTCAATTGCAGGTCATGGTGGAAGATCGACCATGTTCCAGTGGCAGACTCGGGCGCCCAACAATGGTTGTGGGCATTTCGGAGTAGGCATCAGAGGTCGGGGTCCTGGCCGGTTCGGTGGAGGCAGTCATAATGCCGTCAATGGTTCCTCAGGTGACGATTCAAGCTTAATTTTATTTCGATGTAAAGAAAAGGGGTATGGAATTGCTAACTGCAAAGCTATTTTAATATGTGATATTTGTGAGGGAAATGATCATTTGGCAACTAAATGTCCATTGTTGATGATGCCGAAACCTATCGCAAATCTGTGTGGGTTTGGTGCTGATGGATTGGGGTTCTATCACATCCCAACATCAGGAATGAAGAAGCTGAAGAAAGATAATAATAAGACAGGGCTTGTTAAGATCGTTGGTAGTTCACTGTCTGCTGACCTTCTTATTACCGAGCTATGAAGATTAATTCCAATGAATTGGCAACCACACGTGGAGATTCAGGGGAAAATTTATTTTTGCTTCACCTTCCAACAAGGCTTGATATGCTTCGTATGGTGGCGATTGGTGATGTGCATGTGAAGGAGCATAAAGTGGTATTGCAATTATCAGAATGGAACATGAGACCCACGCCTAAGTACCAGCTTCAGAAGGTCTGGGTTTAGGTTTTAGGGGTGCCTTTTTAAGTTCATGACTTTTTGAGCCTTTGTGCTATAGGATTGATCATTGGTTCAGCAATGCGAGTGGACATGGAAAAGGTCCATAAAAATGATTTGGTTCGAATGCTGGTGGGAGTTCTAGACATAGATGCAATACCTTCTAGCAAAGATGTTGAGATGGCAGATAGCGATTCTAAGAGATTGAAGAATAATGCTAATGTTAAATCAAATTCTTCAGATAGCTGCGTGGGACAGTCCACCTCTATTACTAAGGGGACTACCTTAGGGCTTTCGGTTTTGGACACGATTTGGGTTATGCCTAGGGCAGTTAAAAAGGGGGGCAGCCAATGTAGTCAGTGTGGAGGCACAGAAGGACGAGGTTGATGTGGTTGAGGAGGACAGTTTGAACTCAGATAAGGAGGCTTTAGTTAAAGTGAATGGGTTAATATCAGAGGTTGGTCTGGGGGTGGTCACTAGTGTAGAGGTAAAGGATAATGCGGCGGCTATTGAAGTGAGTCCCTTGGAACAGATTCTTGCTTCATCGTCCAAGGTGTTGGGTGACTCCCTGGCAGCAGGAGTTGTCACGTTGCTAGCGATAGAGTCGTCGTCCAAGGTGTTGGGAAGTGCTTCTCAGGAGGTGAAGGGAGGTGTTAACAAAACAGATGTTATCCTTGATACCAAGCTGGGTAATGTTGGGGTGATCTCTAAGAGTTATGAGGCAGCGGAGACGGTTTTGTTAACTCGTATGGCTGATTCTATGGATAACGGATGGGAGGCTTTGATGGGTGCTGATTCTATGGTTGTTGGGATTGCTAAGCTAGATTCAGTAAACAAAAAGGTGGGCATTCAAAGATCAAAATTAGTTGGGCCTTTTCGACCAGAGTGGGACCCTATTAATGAAACAGTGGAACTAAGGTAGAGTGAACGTATCAAGATACAGAAGTCTGGTGATGAAAACTTGGTCCAGAAGGCTACACGGCGTGCTAAAGTTCACAATCTCGAAATTGATCCAAGTAAGACTATTAATAAAATTTCATTTTTGTCTTTTTCTGATGAGCAAGTTGTTGAAAAATTGCTAGCATTGGAATTTCTTTAAGAGGGGATAGAGCAGAGATTGGTAGTATAGTTAATAATCTTAAGTCTCTTGAATTAGAAAGATTAAAAAATAAATAAATTGTAGATGTTGAGGAGTTAGAGGATGAGAATTTGGATATCTCAGGCCTTAATCATTTTTTGATGATTTAGATGTTCATTTACAGGATGATCTCTCTACTTTTACTTTAGTAACAAATAAAAAGAGGTCGAAAAGGAAAAATGTTCATAATAGGTCTATCAAAGTAAAGTTAAAATGAAATGTCTTTTTTAGAATAGCAGAGGTCTAGGAGACTTGGCTAAACATCGTTACATTTGTGAATTGGTTAAGGAACAACATTTAGATTTTGTGGCCATTCTTGAAACTGGTAAAAAAAGAATTTTCAGTAGTTAGCCTTAACCATCTTTGTGGTGAATGGGATTTTTTGTGGCATTTCTCTCTACCACAAGGTCAGTCGAGGGCATCTTTGTAGGGGTGGACCCTCAGGGGTATGATATTGGGTCTATTGATGAGGGTGGTTTTTACGTTAAGTTTGTTATGAAAACAGAAAGGACAATTTCCAATGGGTTCTTGTGGCTGTTTACGGTGTAGCTCAAACTTAATTCAAGGAGAAGTTCCTTACTGAACTTAGTTATGCTTGTAGGAAGAAATCACTTCCTATTTTAATTGGTGGTGATTTTAATTTCATCAGGCATTCAGGCAAAAAAATAATGATAATTTTGAGTATAGGTGGCCTTTTTTGTTTAATGCCATTATTAATAATTTGGAACTAAGAGGAATAGTTTTATCTGGTAGACAATTCACTTGAGGCAATTCATTAGGTAATCCAACTTTTGAAAAGCTGGTAGAGTCCTTATGAGTACAGAATGGGGACATAAACTTCCTTTGGTCAAAGTTAATGCTCTTGAAAGGTCTCTATCTGATCACACGTCATTGATTTTAAATACGAGAGACGGTCCTTATAGAGGAAGTCAGCCTTTATTTAAATTTGAATTAGGCTGGTTATGTAGGGAGGGGTTTAGAGAGCTGGTGGTGGTTGTGTTGAATAAGGAAGTTAGAGGTCATTCTGCTTTACATATTTGGCAATATAAGAATAGAGCTCTTAGACGTTTTCTTCGTGGTTGGGATAAAATACTAGTGGCACTTATAAAAAGGAAAAGAAAGATCTTAACTTGCTAATTGATGATCTAGATAAAAAAAGCCGAGCTTTCTAGGTTGTCTTATCAAGACCTTAACCTTAAAAAAGTTGCTAATGAGAGATTGACACATCTTTTAAGCGAAGAAGAAATTAAGTGGTATCAAAGATCCAAAGCGAAGTTTCTTTTGGAGGGTGATCAGAATACATGTTATTATCATTTAATTGCGAATGGTAAGCACAGAAGACAAATCATTTTTCAGCTCGATCAAGAGGAAGGGATAATTCGGGGTGATGTATAGTTAAAAAAGTATATCACCAATTATTATAAAGGTTTGTTTAGACTACTGAAGTTAATCATTTATCTATGGTTGATGCTTTTATGAATGATATACCTCAAGTTTCGGATGCGGGAAATACTCTCCTTACAAAACCTTTCTTTGAAAATACTCTCCTTACAAAACGTTTCTTTGAAAAGGAGTTGAAAGATGCAATCTTTCAAATGGAACATAATAAAGCACCGTAGCCAGATGGATTCCCTGAGAGACCATGTGGAGGTCAACCCATGTGTGTGATGAGTAATTGACATCGTTTAGGAGAGTCGAGTTTGATTTTGGTGGTTCGGACCTTGACGTTGCGTGGTGCAATCGGGCTCGGTCGAACTTGGCATATTCTGGTGGTTTTGGTGGTTCGAACCTGGTCAAAGGGCTTAGGATGCATATTCTGATGATTCGACAGGTTTGGGCTCTTTTCATGCTTAATGTGGTTCATTAATGCTATTTATGCTTTCATGTATCGAGCGGTGCTATTTGATGTGTTTCTTGTTTGTGATGGCTGCAGGACGTCGAGACGGAGTCGTGGCGAGGCATGGAGGACCGGACTAGGCACAGGTGGTGCCGAGGTCAGAACAGTCGAGGTGTGCCGAAGACGGCGTGAACTCGAGGTGGTTGAGAGTCGTGGACGACAAGGAACGCGGAAGCTTCCCGGAAGGTGCAGGAGGGGCGAATTAGTAATTTCGCGAGGCTGCACAAGCGGGAGCGGGTTCCGTTGGATCTGGCGGGCGTAACGGGTTGGAGACCCGTTAGCCAAGGGCTATATAAAGGAGGGAGTGGCTGCATGCCCCCTCATGGCTTTGGGAGAGAGTTAGGGTTTGCTAGAGTCAAAAGAAGCTTTGAGAGTTTGTTTTGGCTTTAGGCTTTAGTGGTTGGTGAGTTGGTGTGGGCAGCAGGGAGTGTCTCCCACGTTCATCTCTCCCTCTGTGTGTGTCTCTCCTAGAAGCATGTAGAGTTCTTGGTGTTCTTGTGTTTGGGAGAGGGAGAGGTTGGATTGAGAGTCTTGTAATCATTCCTCTTGTTCTAATGTCCATGCGTATGGGGACTCCTCTGTCTTCGTTGATTTGGAAATGAAATCTCTGAATTTTCTCCAGTGCTCTCTGTTTTCCTTCGAAGCCTTCTATGTGTGATTCTTGATATTTTCGTTTTCTTATTGAGAAGGGCCAAAATGGGTTGCTCTATGTTGGGATATTGCCTCAAGATCATTTGATCGATTTTCCCAAGAGCTAATCTCTTTTAATCTCAGATTTCACCTTTTGGGCCTCTCTGTTCTTTAGTTCATTTTTAGGGTTTTGATGTTTTTCGTGTTTCCCTTCATGAGATGACATGAAACCTGGTATCTAGAGGCCTGAGGATATTAAGTTGCTATCCTCAGAGTTTCATTGCCAAAGGATCAAGGATTGGGGAGTAATTTGGTTTTTGGTGGTGCACTCTGTAGTTTTTCAGATTTTGGGTAAAATCTCAATTTCTTGCTCGAATGATGAATTCCTTTGCACCAAAAGTGCTTGATGTTATTTAGAATAGGTGTGTGCTCTTTTGGCTAAGGGAAATCAGCTGCATATCTCCTATTTGGCCAAAAATCAGTGGTTTCAGTTTTTGCTGCGCAGAAGTTTCAGTCTGTTTTCGGGCTCCTTCTCTCTGCCCTGACTGAAAGACAAAACCGGTCAGACCGGAGTGGGGGAGGTGGTCAGACCGGAAAATGGCCGATGGTCAGACCGCCCCCGAGCGGTCAGACCGGCCTAGACCGGGCGGTCAGACCGGCTCAGCCCGAGCGGTCTGACCGGCCTCTCCCTGGCAGCCTGTGTTGCTTGCTGTTTTTGATGAGTTTTGCTCCTTTTGGTTTCTCTGTTTGCTGTGCCTATTTCCTCTGACTGCTCGAGTTTCCAGAGAGTCTCGTTATCTTCTTCATAGCTTTCCATAGCTATTGGAGGAGAGTTTTCGAGAAAGTACTTGAGGGGGTTATTTTAAAAGATGACATTCACCCCCCCCCCCCTGTCGCCATTTCGGTCCAACATTCCCAATAGAGTTTTATTAGGTGTTTTGGGAAGTCATTAAAAAGACATGATGACCATGTTTCATGATTTTAATAATGTGCTTTGCCTTTGTTTAGTTTGAATTTTTAGATCATTACACTACTCCCCAAAAAAACGGATGCTACACAAATTCAACAATATAGGCCTATATGTCTTTTAAATTTAAGTTTTAAAATTTTTACTAAAGTGCTTACTAGTAGACTTATGGGGGTAGCTCAGAAGATTGTTAGACCATCTCAATCGGCTTTCATGCAAGGGAGATTTATTCTGGATGGAGTTGTTATCCTTCATGAAACCATCCATGAGTTACATAAATAGAATTTGGATGGAATAGTTTTCAAGATTACTTTTGAGAAAGCTTATGACAAAGTAAAATGGCCATTTCTTATTCAAACGTTGAGAATGAAAGGTTTTTCTTCTAAGTGGTGCTCCTTGGTGGAAAGTTAAGGGAGGGAGTGTTGGAATAAAAGTTAATAATGATCTTGGTTCTTTTTTCCAAACTCAGAAGGATCTTAGGCAAGGTGATCATATGTCCCCTATTCTTTTTAACCTTATAGCGGACATGCTTGCCATATTCATTTCAAGAGCTAAAGAAGCAGGTCTTTTAACAGGAGTAGTTCCTCAATTAATTGATGATGGGTTGTCAATCTTACAGTATGCTGATGACATGATCCTCTTTTTGAATAATGATTTAGAACAAGCAAAAAATCTCAAGCTTATCCTATGTGTCTTCGAACAATTATCGGATTTAAAGATTAACTTTCATAAGAGTGAAATTTTTTGTTTTTGTCACATTTATTTGGTTGTGAAGTGGGGACTTTTCCTTTCAGGTACTTAGGAATCCCAATTCATTTTTAAAAAGTTAAGGAATCGTGATTGGAAAGGGGTTGAGGCTAGAGTTGAGAAAAAGCTTAGTAGTTGGAAAGGAAAAAATATGTCACTGGGTGGACGGTTAGTGCAATTAATCCGGTGCTCAGTAGTCTGCCAATGTATATGTTTTCTTTTTTGAGGTTCCTAGAGAGGTTCTCAAAATACTAGACTTTTATCGATCTAGATTTTACTGGCAGAGTGACAGTCACCAATGTAAATATAGGCTTGCTAAATGGAGTCTAGTTTGTTCGCTCAAAGAGCATGGCGATCTAAGAGTTCAAAACTTAAACACAAAAAATAAAAGTTTGCTCAGCAAATGGTTGTTTAAGCTGCTTAATGAAGGAGTTTGGCAATCTTTGCTAACTAGGAAATATATGGGTGACAAAAGTCTTTCGCAAGTGGTTAATAAACCTGGGACTTCTCATTTCTGGTCGGGCCTTATGAAAATTAAAGATCAATTTCTTTGCTTTGGTTCATTCCAGATTAAAAATGGAATGCAAACTAGGTTTTGGGAAGATATCTGGTTTGGTGATTCTCCGCTGAAACGACAATATCCAATTCTTTATAATGTAGTAAGGAGAAAGGACAATACAGTGGTGAATATTCTGAGATCGACTCGTTTAAATATTTCATTTCGCAGACCTATTATTGGGCCTAAGCTACATGCTTGGAATGAGTTAATTTTAAGAATATCTAACTTACAATTAAGCTCTCAAAAGGATGTGTTTAGGTGGAATTTGAATAGGTCTGGACTTTTTTCGATATAATCTTTATATGGGGCGCTTATTAGCAATTATCAAGCCCTAATTAAGAATTCCTTTTGGATAATTAAAATTCCTTTAAAGGTGAAGATGTTCCTATGGTATCTCAAGAGAGGGGTAATATTAACTAAAGAACCTGCATAAAAGAAATTGGAGGGGAAGCAAACAATATTGTTTCTGTATTAAAGAGAAAACAATTCAACATCTTTTTATTGACTGCCCCTTTGCACGTCTTGCATGGTGGGTTGTTCAATGTGCGTTTAATCTTTCTCCTCCTGTGAGTATATCACACATGTTTGGAAATTGGTTAGCCGGTATTCCAAAAAATTTAAAATCACATTTCCTGGTGGGAACTAGTGTCTTATGTTAGTCTATTTGGTTATGTCGGAATGATGTTGCTTTTGACAAAAAAGCGTGTCTCTAATCCATTACAGACTATCTTTCTGAGTGGGCATTGGTTGAGTGTTTGGGCAAATTTACAAAATTCTGCCCAGAAGAAGTCCATATTGGCTGGAAGTATAAGGTTGGAGATGGCGGCGAAGCAACTCCTCAATATTCATAGGTGGCGGCTTAGCCACAAGATTTGCAATGTTTGAACTTAACCTCCTTCAGTGTTTTGGTTGAAAGGCTCCAAGCCGCTCTTAACAAATTTGATTATTTTGATACTCTTGTTCTTATAATAAATTAGGTTGTGTGTATCCTTGATGCAGAGGCTAAGAGAGGTCCTTCCTCTTTCATTATCTAAAAAAAAGATTACGAAGGTAGCGTAAATGCATACACTACAGTCTATTGTACATATATACCACACAAAAGTGTTCGTAACATAGGCCAGGGATCACGCTTTTACACTAATGCATATCCACATGCAAGTAAATATAGATAAGCAAGGTTTGAACCATAGTAATAAGTCATAGACGTAAGCGACGTCTTCTACGGATAGATTGTTCCCCGTCTGGTGTGACCAAAGTGTGGCTTTTATCCATGTACTACGGAACCGATCTACTGATTTCTCGATGCGCAGCCTCGAATGATGTGCTGTCAGCCGTCACAAAAAACGAAAAGAAAAGAGAAACAGAACAACAATTGTGCTAACTGCTCATGTGACGATCTTTGCGGAACATCTCAATAACATGTAGCCGACGAAATGTAGCGATCTCCAATCTGCAAGAAAAGATGTAGAGATATTGATCATAGAAACTTTCTAAAATGTTTGCATTACTGTTGCAGAATAGTCACTTACATCACAAACATGGCATTTGTTCATTTACTGCATGGAAAATTTTCGTTCCAGTGGGACGAGCGGTAACTTACATCACAGATCGACGTTTAGCACTACCTCCGGTGGCCGTTCCGGCGGCGGCAGCACGCTGCACCGGCAAACCGGGCACGTCGAGTGCGCGCGCAGCCACTGGTCGATGCACTCCCTGTGGAACACGTGCAGGCACGCCGGCAGCCGCCGCGCCATCTCCCCCTTCTCCACCTCGCCGAGGCACACCGCGCACTCGGCGGCGCCGTCCCGGTGCTCGTAGATGTGGTCCGCGGCGAGAGCAGTCTGCAGCTCGCCGCGGACCATCACCGTCTGCTCAGGGTGTCGGAAGTCGTGCGACACTTCCCGCGGCGATTCTCGGCCGCCGCCGCCGTCCTGCGACCGCCAGCGGGGCCAGGGCGGCCGCTTGAGGTCGGCGTAGAAGCGACAGCAGAGGACGAAGCTGATGGTGGTGCAGAAGGCGGCGAACATGGCGAAGAAGATGGCTTGGCCGGAGGGCGTCCGGTTGACGAGGTGAAGGACCGCGACCGGCGCGGTGATGAACCCGCTGACGAAGATGGCGTGCGCGACGGCGAAGTCGCAGCTCCACCGGTAGCAGGTGTCCGGCGGGACGGACATGCGCGCGCGCGTACTTGTGCTCTTCAACGTTCGTGCACGCACACTCCTCGATATATGCCAAATTGCCAAGCTTGATCTGGCTTTTGAGTTAAATTAACTCAATCATGTGGATGGATAGATTAGCCTTACATACTAGAACGGAGGCGAGTTAAATTTAAGGCGCGCGGCGCGGTAAATAATTGAGCTGCTTGGACGTACTACTACATCTCAGTGTCCGTCTAAGTCCGTTGTAAGATGCGGCGCTGGAGATGCAAACTATGAGCTTGTACGCGTTTTTGTATTTGTTTGGATTGTATTGTATGTCCGTACGGTCTTAATTAGGAGTAGTATACCTATCCTTGTGTCTTCTTCAACGCATGAAACATAGTTGTCGCTGTTGGGTTTAATCTTATTTTATGTATGTTTTGCTAGTGTATTCTGTACCTGTTGTCGTTACGGCCAGTACTAAAGTTACATCTAGTATTGTAGCTGAGTACTCCATGATCGTAACACCGTGGTTGTTAGTCGTAGTCGACAGTCGACGGTCGTGGTCGATGGTTGTAGTCGATGGTGAATAGTCGATGGTCGTTGGTCGATAGTCGATGATCATAATCGATAGTCGACAGTCGATGGTCGTAGTCAATAATCGATAATCGATAGTCAATAGTCATAGTCGAGAGTCGATGGTCGGTAGTCGTTAGTGCATACTCAGAGGAGTACTATGGGTGTTATACTCGGAGAAGTACTGTGGACGTCATACTCGGAAGAGTACTGTGGACGCCACACTCATAAGAGTACTGAAGCACCCGGAGGACTCGAAGCATGTGTGCGGTCGGTTAGCCACTCGGCCATATTAAGTTTCAAGAACTTCTTTCTAAGATTGGCCTTATTGACATCGAGTAAGCGCAGCAAGACTTAGGGGGTGTTTGTTGGATAAGTTTTGTGCATAGTCGTGCGCGTGTTCGTAGGTGTGGTCGTGGGCATGGTCGTGGGCGTGGTCATAAGCGTGGTTGTGTGCATGGTTATAGACGTGGTCATGGATGTAGTTGTGTGCATGGGGGGCGTAGTCGTGTGTATGGGTGTAGGGGTGTCAGCTCGACACGCGCGTTGTTCGCTTTGGAGCAGGTTATAGTGGCGCCATACATGGGTAGTTCGTTTGTGGTGGTGCAAGTTTAGGATATCATACAAGTTACGTTCTGCACATAGAGTCCGTTAAATTCAGCAATACAATTTAGAATATGCTGTCGTTTTGTAGCACAAAATTTATTGTTTATTGTGTTCGAGTGTGTTGTAACTTGGTTTTTTCTAACAATCCCGGCCCACGCTCGAATTAATCCGCTCAGAATTAAATTTGAATGTCTCCAAGCAAACCCGCCGCGCCGCGTCAGTCGTCGCCGCCATTACCCATCCCCCGAGATCGCAACCAGTTCGGCATGCCTATAAGAGCATCTCCAATAGTGACTTATGAGCTAGCTCTAAGCATATTATTTCATATTTTAATAGAAGAGAGAAAAGCTATCTCTTGATCAAGAGCTAGTCTCATACACACATTCCAAGATTATGTGAGAGTGTCATGTGAGGCTATTTATGTTATGAGCTATGTGCTAAAAGTTAGTACTATTGGAGAAGTTGTGTTAGAGCAAGTATTATAAGAGGCTGTATGCTGAGGTGGAGGAGAGAGAGGAGGAGAGAGAAGAGAGGTGGGCTGTAAGCTTACAGCCAGCTGAAGCACAAGAACCAAGAAACTTTGTGAGAGGAAGGGGTAGGTCATACAGCCTTCAGCTGGCTGTAACTACTATATGAGTAGGCTGAAAAGTGAGCTGTAAGTATTCATACAGCCAGCTGAAGGCTGTATTATAAGACTTGCTCTTAGAGTTAGTAACTAGCTCATATGTTGGAGATGCTCTAACTCCTCACCGACCCCTCGCATTCTCCACTCTTTGATTTCTCGATCACCACGCACACGCGCGCGACTCCACGAGCGAGCGAGCGCCGGCCACTCTTCTCCGGCGTCCTCGTCGTCGCACGCACCGGGCACGCCTCCCTCGCTGCCCTGCTGCCCTCTGATGGATTCTTACTTTGGCGTCGGCTTCAACCGCGAGAACTCAATGTCGTCGCCGGATTACTCGCCCCTGATTACGCCGCCGTGGCGCGAGCCGTCCCCTGAGTACACGCCATCTACTCCCACGAGGAGCGCGGCGTCCCCGGAGTACACGGCATCGACCCCTCTGCGGCGACCGACATCTCCAGTGAAACAAAACCAAGTCCTGAAAAAGTTCAAAAGCTCAAATTAAGTTGAATTTTGGTTTTTTATTTGTTCTCTTGCCCCATCACCCTATTCCTCACTAATCTCAACACAAAATCCTCACCAATCCGGGTGACCAATCCTTGCCACGGCAGCCGGAATGGAGAGAGTGGGTGCTTACACTGTGTATGTCCGAAAATCCACCGCCATACTGAATCCCGCCGCAGCTCACGCCTTCCTCGTGACCGACCCGCTCCTGCGCCTCTCCTGCCAGCTCCACCTGTTGGTCGGCCGCCCCAGGGCCGTGGCAAGCCATGCTGACCCGACAGCCGCCGCCCGTCTCCCATGATTGCGCCACCGCACCCCCTGCGCCACATGATCTTGCCACCGCTACCGTTTGGACAAAACTCCCCTGCAACCTTTCCCCTACCGCCCAGACGCCCCAACCAGGCCCGAGGGCGTGGCATCGCCGCCGGCCGCCACGCGCCAATGCTGCCATGGGCAATCTCCGGTGCCAACCGACTTACCCCATCTATTTAAGCAATCCCGACCTCCCAAGCTAAGCATCGCAACTCCATGAAGCTAACCGAACACCCCAAAGTCCCATTACCATCTCCATTGCCGGTAATTTCAAAAAAAACCCCAATTCCATGCCCTAGCTCAATGTCCTACCTCCGGCCATCCACTCTCCAATTCCTTTCTCTAGTAGCACCCTCACGCTCCCCAAAACCTTCCCCAAGTGCTGCCCTAGCTCCCCGGTCCCTCTTCTTCCCCGGCACCGAGAGCTCCTCTCACCGCCGCCAACCCCACCGTGGCCAGCCCTACCTCGGCTTCCCCAGCCCAAACCGCCACTCCCATCACCTTACCCTAACCCCAAGATGCTCAAGAACCAATCCCATCACTCAATTGGCCCCCGGTTCACCCTAAACCATGCAAAAGCCGTGCCGAGTTTACCGGCTCGCCGCCGGTGAACGCCGCCTCCACCGGCCCGGCCGCCACCCAAAAATGGAACCCCCTCCTTACCCCGCACCCGTCCCTGTCCTTCCTTGCCGTCGCAGCACACTCTACCGCCGGCGGCAGCCACCACCTCCTTCCCCTGTTTCTCTGCGTGTGCTCGTGCGTGAGGTAGAAGAAGGCCCTGTTCATCCGACCGGCCGTTTCGAGTTGACTCAGCCGAGTCAAGTCGGCCGGACCCGTTGCACCCGACCGAGCCACTTTGTCTCGGTTGAGCCAGACCAACCCGCCCGCACCGGTTGCACCCGACCCGAGCCACTTCTATCCGGTTGAGCTGAGTCTGTTCGCCAAGTCTGGTTCGAGCCCAATGAATAGTAACCGAGCCCGATGAACAGTGCCCGACCCAAAACCCAAAAATCCATGTTTATACTCCCTAGATTCGTCTCGAGCCCGCCAACCCAAATCCAAGGCCTATTTCCCCATATAGCCCTCCTAAAAGCCCAAAATCCCAATTTAATGGAGTTTTCCGTATTTTCTTTATTTCTAGCCTAATCCTTCGGGCATGGAATTAACTTTATTTTAATTGTTTTACGTTAGCTTCTGAAGTCGAGGATTCGCAGGAGCAGGAGGGAAAAGCTCAAGTCCAAGCCCAGCCCGTCGAAGAATACGAATTAATCGAAATCGTAAATCCGCAAGGCAAGTCACACATATTTTTGAACATGTTTATCCTACATTTCCTAAGCTATTTATTTACTTATATATTCATTATGTTATTTGCGCACTGTTATTTTATTTACAATAAATGCTTAGAATGACATGATACTAGTTATGTCCTACCACCCGAAAAGCCCAGTTTAATTTGATGGCCATGTTCACCTTGACGAAACATAGTAATATTAAATATAATAATAAGGTAATTATGGTAGTTTAGAGAATCGATAACATCTACTGTTGCTAAAAGATTTGGTATTTATTTGGGAAAGTGATTCTAGGGTAAGCGAGGATCGTTGGATCTCGTGACCTAGAGTGAAGGCAATTGTTACAAATCAATGGGAGTGTTAAAGCACTGGACAGATTTGTAGAAGGGAATTTACCACCAATGAAAATACAAGGACTAGACCCTTATGTTGTAGAGATCGCCCAACCACAAGCGTTGATACGTCAAATCTGGTCTAGTAACTGCTCAAGTTCGATTGAACCTCTACAAACGCAAGGTGAAGGCAAAGTGTGAGTCCATACGGAAGGGAGTTGAGAAGGGTCGTATGGAAGTTGGCGCCGTTGTTATTTTTTTATTATTGATTTGATTATCAGATGTCCAAACAATAGTAGGCCGAGATGAGTCAGAGGTTGTGGCCTGGGCTTATCGAGGAAACCTACTGGGTAGAGGCTATATAAAGAATTGAGCAGTGAACAGCCTTGGTTCCTTTACTCTTTAGCGGGAGTTAAGGAATATTGTGGGTAAAGCAGGGCAGCTTTGCAAAGTCATGACCAATTGTATTCGAATACGCCGTGCTTCCGGTAAATGAAGCTATGTTTAATGGGTGATTCCAACAACAAGGCATAAGTAGATTTGGAAAGGATTTGATAATGTTGGTGATCTGGTAATTGAACCTTGAAAACCCCTAAAGTTTATACAAAGTTATGATTTTATGTTTAAAACCTGTTTACAACTAAAACTGCACCCACACAAATTAACAGACATGTTTCCCTTTATTTGTTATACCTTGCATGTAGTTGTTGTTAAGCTCCATGTGGCTTGTTGAGTACGGTAGTTGTACTCATGCTTGCTAAAAACATTAACAGAAATAACCAGCAATAAGGAGGCAGATGAAGGCAAAGGAGTGGAACACTACGAGGTCGAGAATACGTGGAATTAGGGTCGTCCTCCGCTCAGGCATGCCTGTGGCGTTCTTTTGTTTGCAAGGTATCTAAGGGTCGCTTGCCGTACTGTAAAACTTGGCTTCTATGCCTTTATATTATAATAAAGTTGGTTTTTATCTTAAGCATGTGTTGGCAATGTTATACACTCGATTGATGTAACTCGCAGCTAAACAGTCCTGGGCAGTTGCGAGGGTTTCATAATACTCCCAGAACTGGGGGTGTTACAGAGTGGTATCAGAGCCTGCCTGCTTGACCGTAGGATGACCCTAAGTATGTTAGGTGTGTTTGCAAAAACTATTTTGTTTATAAAAATGAATTGCAAAAATATATATATATAGGTAATATTCCTGTATAACTTCTTTTCCCCTGTCTATATTAGTGCTGTTTAAAACTAAGTTTTGTTTCCTAAAACTATTTATATCCGTTCTTATCTAAACTCAAATGTGGCGATATGAGTAGAGGTAAAAAAAAGGTTAGAAAGTGTAGAGTTGTATGCGTTAGTATAGTTGAACCCTTTGGTAATAGTATCTTTTTGGCTGTGTAAAACAAGTTGAGATGTGTACCTCGTATGAATGGTATGTGTCCAACTTGTATAATGAGTAAAAACTATCTTTGCCTATTTGGTAATTTGTTTGCTATAAGTATCTCTAGTCTACCCTCTTCAAATTTCAGTCTTTCTATTTCGCTCTAAGTCCTTATCTAGTTCATTCTAATCTTACCTTTAATTCTGAATTCTTACTTCCCTATCTGACTTTATCAAAAACTCGCTGCAGACCTAACTCCCAATCCTATCAAGAGCAATTAAGATGGCTGAATCTGGAGATGGATCGCAAGAGCAAGGCAATTCTTATCCAGGAGAAGCAAGGAAACCAAGTATAGTAAACCTATTGGTAAAGATGGAAGAAAACCGGCATCAAGCAGAACTTAGTCAAGTCAGCAAGATGGAACAACATACTAAACTGTTAGAACAAATTGCTATGAAAAGTGGAGGAAACAATCAGCAAGGACTGCCCGTACAATCAAAATGGACAGATTTTCACAAGACTAGGCCCCCAATCTTTTCTTCATCACCTGACCCGATGGTGGCAGAAGATTGGTTTAGAGACGTGGAGAGAAAGTTAAACACGGTTCAGTGCAATGATAAGGAAAAAGTACTATATGCCTCCCATCAGCTGCAAGGCCCAGCAGCAGCCTGGTGGATGAATAATTATCAAGCTATGGTTAAGATCAAGAAATTACTTGGAAAGAATTTGAGGATTCTTTCCATCACACCCATGTATCGACTGGAGTGATAGAAGCTAAGCGTCGAGAATTTCTTGCGTTGAAGCAAGGAGAACGTACAGTTGTGGAGTATCTTCATCAATTTAACACATTGGCCCGTTACGCCCCTGATGACGTGAAAACTGAGGAGAAAAAGATGGAAAGATTTAGAGAAGGATTGCAGATATCTTTGAAGCATCATATCTCGGCCATAGACTTTAAAGATTTACCTTCCATGGTAAATAAACTCATTATATCAGAGGAAACCCAAAAGGAGTTAGAAGGTACACAGAAAAGGAAGATAGTACAGGTAACATCATCGTCAGATGCACCTCGAAAACGAATAATCCTAGCATCCCAGTTCAAAAACCAGAAAGACAAGACAATGATATTCACTCCAAGACCACAAATGCAAATGAACCAAAATACTACAACTCCACCACAAGATACAGTGAGAACCTCAAATTCGAAATGCTTTAAATGTGATGGGAACCATTTTCAGAAGCAGTGTCCACAGTGGCACCCCACTTGTTTCCATTGTGGACAAGCTGGTCATTTCAAGAATCAGTGCCCAAGAGGAGGACTACCTTCTAAAGTGGCAAAGGCCCAAGTCAGAGCGCAGACATCTTCGCCACGACAGTTGATCGCTGTACCAAAACAGGAGGAAGAAGGCCAGAGCCGACAGTTTACAGTCAAGCCGGCAGGAATTCAAACGACAGTTACAACATCAGCAACGAACAAGAACAAAGGAATACTGAGACCAGTCCAAGGAAGAATAAATCATATCTCAGCAGAAGAAACAACTAGAGCCAACGAGTCATCATTGATGCATTGAGTTCGAAAAGGTACCATGGCGAACAAGGTCAGATAGCAGGATTAGAAATCCAGCAGACACTGACAGATCAGATTAAGACAGCTCAAGAGAATGATGAGGAAATACAACGACTTATGAAGAAAAGTCAAGAGGAAAGTTCAACTGAGTTTGTTAAAGATGACCAAGGGATCCTGAGATTCCGAGGTCGTTATTGTATACCCAATGATAAAGAGTTGAAGGACTTGATTTTACGAGAAGCCCACTCATCTCAATTCTCTATACACCCAGGAGGAACTAAAGTGTATCAAGACTTAAAAAAGAGATATTGGTGGAGAAAAATGAAAAGAGAGATAGCAGAGTATGTCGCACGCTGTGACACATGTCAAAAGATAAAGATAGATCATCAGAAGCCATCAGGGTTATTAAATCCTTTACCTATTCCAGAATGGAAATGGGAAGATATTGGTATGGACTTTATCACAGGGTTCCCAAAAACCCGCAACGATTACGATGCTATTTGGGTAATCGTAGACCGACTGACGAAAGTAGCACACTTCATACCGATCAAGCAAACCTATGGCAAGAATAAACTAGCAGAGTTGTACTTAACCAAGATTGTGGTGTTGTATGGAGTACCAAAGAGGATAGTATCTGATAGAGGAGCACAATTTACATCTGTTTTCTGGGAAAAATTGCATGAGGCAATGAGAACATACCTAGCATTCAGTACAGCCTATCATCCACAAACCGGAGAACAGACAGAACGAGTAAACCAAATCTTGGAAGATATGTTACGAGCATGTGCACTAGTCTATGGAGCAGCTTGGGATATGTGTTTGCCGTTTGCAGAGTTTTCTTATAATAACAGTTATCAGGCTAGTATCAAGATGGCACCGTTTGAAGCTCTGTATGGAAGAGCATGTAGAACGCCGTTGAATTGGACTGAAACCGGAGAACAGCAGTTCTTAGGACCACAAATTGTTCAAGATGCAGAAGCCCACGTCAGGATTATTCGAGACAAAATGAAGATAGCTCAAAGTTAACAAAAGAGTTATGCTGATAATCGAAGAAGAGATTTAAGCTTTGAAGTTGGAGATTTGGTATATCTCAAGGTCACACCCTTCAAGTCAGTAAAAAGGTTTCAAGTTAAAGGAAAGGTAGCCCCGAGGTATATTGATCCGTTCGAGATTCTCGAGAGAATAGGAGAAGTAGCTTACAAGTTGCAGTTAACACCGAATCTGGCAAGAGTACACAATGTATTTCATGTATCCCAGTTACGGAAATGTCTCCGCCATCCAACAGAGCAAGTGCCAGTTGATGACATAGACTTACGAGATGACCTATCATATGACGAAGAGCCAATTCAAGTCCTGGAAACTACAGAAAGACAATTGAAAGGAAAAAGTGTCAGATTCCATAAGGTTCAATGGCGAAATCACACAGCAGATGAAGCAACATGGGAGAAGGAGTCAGATTTACAACGAGAATTTCCTTTCTCTAGTAGCACCCTTAGGCTCCCCAAAACCTTCCCCAAGTGCTGCCCTAGCTCCCCGGTCCCTCTTCTTCCCCGGCACCGAGAGCTCCTCTCACCGCCGCCAACCCCACCGTGGCCAGCCCTACCTCGGCTTCCCCAGCCCAAACCGCCACTCCCATCACCTTACCCTAACCCCAAGATGCTCAAGAACCAATCCCATCACTCAATTGGCCCCCGGTTCACCCTACTCCATGCAAAAGCCGTGCCGAGTTTACCGGCTCGCCGCCGGCGAACGCCGCCTCCACCGGCCCGGCCGCCGCCCAAAATGGAACCCCCTCCTTACCCCGCACCCGTCCCTGGCCTTCCTTGCCATCGCAGCACACTCTACCGCCGCCGGCAGCCACCACCTCCTTCCCCTGTTTCTCTGCGTGTGCTCGGGCGTGAGGTTGTTCATCCGACCGGCCGTTTCGAGTTGACTCAGCCGAGTCAAGTTGGCCGGACCCGTTGCACCCGACCGAGCCACTTTGTCTCGGTTGACAAAACATAGTAATATTAAATATAATAATAAGGTAATTATGGTAGTTTAGAGAATCAATAACATCTACTGTTGCTAAAAGATTTGGTATTTATTTGGGAAAGTGATTCTAGGGTAAGCGAGGATCGTTGGATCCTGTGACCTAGAGTGAAGGCAATTGTTACAAATCAATGGGCGTGTTAAAGCACTGGACAGATTTGTAGAAGGGAATTTGCCACCGATGAAAATACAAGGACTAGACCATTGTGTTGAGTAAAGAACATAGAGATTGCCCAACCACAAGCGTTGATACGTCAAACCTGGTCTAGTAACTGCTCAAGTTCTATTGAACCTCTACAAACGCAAGGTGAAGGCAAAGTGTGAGTCCATACGGGAGGGAGTTGAGAAGGGCCGTATGGAAGTTGGCGCCGTTGTTATTTTTTTATTATTGATTTGATTATCAGATGTCTAAACAATAGTAGGCCGAGATGAGTCAGAGGTTGTGGCCTAGGCTTATCGAGGAAACCTACTAGGTAGAGGCTATATAAAGAATTAAGCAGTGAACAGCCTTGTTTCCTTTATTCTTTAGCGGGAGTTAAGAAATCTTGTGGGTAAAGCAGGACAGCTTTGCAAAGTCATGACCAATTGTATTCGAATACGCCGTGCTTCCGATAAATGAAGCTATGTTTAATGGGTGATTCCAACAACAAGGCATAAGTAGATTTGGAAATGATTTGATAATGTTGGTGATCTGGTAATTGAACCTTGAAAACCCCTAAAGTTTATAGAAAGTTATGATTTTATGTTTAAAACCTGTTTACAACTAAAACTGCACCCACACAAATTAACAGACATGTTTCCCTTTATTTGTTATACCTTGCATGTAGTTGTTGTTAAGCTCCGTGTGGCTTGTTGAGTATGGTAGTTGTACTCATGCTTGCTAAAAACATTAACAGAAATAACCAGCAATAAGGAGGCAGATGAAGGCAAAGGAGTGGAACACTATGAGGTCGAGGATACGTGGAATTTGGGTCGTCCTCCGCTCAGGCGTGCCTGTGGTGTTCTTTTGTTTGCAAGGTATCTAAGAGCCGCTTGCCCTACTGTAAAACTTGGCTTCTATGCCTTTATATTATAATAAAGTTGGCTTTTATGTTAAGCATGTGTTGACAATGTTATACACTCGATTGATGTAACTCGCAGCTGAACAGTTCTGGGCAGTTGCGAGGGTTTCATAATACTTCCAGAAATGGGGGTGTTACATCCAGACTACGCGCCCAACACGCCACCTCCGTCGCCGATGGTGTCCGACTCTGAGCAGGGTTTTCATTATCGATTTTAAATTTTTACGGGAAGATGCCGGTACGGCCATTTTTGCTACTAATAGTATACTTTTAGTAGATTTTAACCAAAAATTTCAAATTAAAATTCAAAATTTTAAAAATATCTATTAATAATCGGTGATTATCGACTGGTTATCGGTTGAATTTAGGTTAAATTTAAATTAACCTAAATTACTTGCAAATTGGTTTTAATTCAAATTTAGCAAGATTATTTGATCGATACCCATTTTTATCGGTGGGTACCGATAACACCGATTATGGACGATTATCAGAACTCTGATGCTGAGTCGCGCACGTCCCATCCATACCGGAGGACCAGTATCAGGACGTGTTCTTCGCGCGGGAGCCGGATCTTCCCCAGCCATCAACGTGCAGTCGTGCACGGATTTTAGTCCACAGGCATCTTGTAATAGGAGAACTTGGATTCCTCATGTATGCCTTAGGAATTCTTGGGCAAATCTTTGTTATGTGGCATGGCCATGAATCGGATTTGTTCTTTTCAGTTTTCAAAAGCTGCTTTTCGACTTTTCTACAGTAACTAAGTTTTAAACAGAATATCTTTTTAAAATATAGTCTACTAGTTAATTATAGTACATATTGTACCGACTTCATTTATATCGTTAAAAACCGCACGTGAATTTCTGTTACTCTATAATCTTTGGCATGAACAGCACAAAAGTCACAAGTTACAGCCAAAAGGCATAAACTTCAGCCAAACAGAACAGGTTTATCAACTTTTGGTGAGATATTTGAGGTCGATAATGTCGTTTCCCTGTCTATGGCTTCTTGATCTGTGCTTGAATGTACACAAAAACGCATCATTTGATCAAATTTTCGCGCTTCGGAGCAATAAAGCTCCTACGTGGTGACGAAATTTACATACTCCACATGAATTTAACATTTGCATAGCAAGGGCTAAACGGCCAGAACAAGGACAAGAAAAGTCAAGGCCCAGCGAGCATAGGAGCTCGATCCGGGCGTGAAGGACCTCGATCCGTCGCAGAGGAGCTCGATCCGGCTGCTCGTGAGCTCGATTCAGCGACGCGTGATCAGGATTCAACGGTGGAGGAGCGCGGGGGGCTTCGCCGGTGGCCGGAGTTGAGCAGGGTGACGGTGGCCGAGGTGAGGAGGGAGGAGCTTGCCCGCGCGGAATAGCCGATTTATCTCGCCTCGCTTGGCAAGCTTTTCTTGCTGGGGCGAGCCAGTTTGCCGAGCAAACACCTAACATTGCTGGGCAAGAAAAGGCAAGGCCCAGCGAGGGATCCAAACATACCCACAGTTTTAACCGTGCTTGGGCCCTCCCCTGACTACAATAAGGCCTTATATCTCAAGCCCGGCCTGGCCCGAAACCCGGGTTCTGGCCGAGCTAGGCTGGGTAGAAAATGTCAGGTATATCCAAGAGAATATCAGTGCTTTTGTTGACCATGCACCATTAAGCAGTAAGCCATGCATCAAACTAAAACCATCTACTAATAAACTATGTCCAGAAAGAAGTTGGTAGGTGCAGATGCTCAGCTGCAGTATCTAAAGCTTATCTATTGCCTGTGACAGCTACTCCTTTCGTTTTGCTATATTTTTTTTTTGGCATTAGGGCTGTCCGTTTTCATATATTTATCCGTTGAGAGAACTTAGCGTGTAATTACTGTATGGTCATTTTCCATTAAATATTTTTTTTAGATATAGTGCTTTATCGGTCTGTGTGCATCGTGGGCTATGAATAAATATAGCGTCCGATGGGATGTGAAGAAATATAACGAAACAGAGGGAACTAAATCCTTCTGCCACAGTCTAACCAAACGCATTAACTAAGGATTAGGATCGCTGAGTCATTGTCTATTGCCATTTGGCTATTTGCTTAGTACTTTTTATACTGGGTCCCAAAAGCTGACACGAGAGATGAATAAATGTCTGGTTTTGACGTGCACACTACTAGCAGTGCTCATTTCCAAGAAGGCCTCTTCTACTTTCATTTCTATGTGGATTTATTCATCATATACCCTCCTCATAGATGGAAATTCAGGATTTACCCTCCTGACCCACGTGTCAGTGACTTATGATGACCCCACATGCCATTGAGGTGGGAGGGTAAATCCTGAAATCCCCAATTCAAGGGAGGGTATATGATGAAGATCCCTATGGCTGAAAAGCACTGTAGCTAGCTGAAAAAACACTGTAGCTGACATATGCTTATTTAGCATAATTAAATTTAAAAAATTAAAAAATATAAAAAATATGTTAGCCCATTACGTATAATACAAACAAATACGGGAAAAAAGAACCAGCAAAAAAGCTTAACAAAAAGTTAAAAGTTCAGAAAAAGACGAAATTTATAAATAGTGAAAAATAAGCCGGAAATTAAAAGCTGAAACTCTTTTAATCACCACTGAAGCTCGAGTAGGTCGAGACAGGATTTAGAAACTAGTTAACTATCCGGCCTGATTCGAGGCCGGATCCAAATAGTTAAATTCAGATATAGGATGGAATTCGAGGGAGCTACTATCCGCTAGATTCGGGCATTTCCTGTGTTTCTTCGGATACTTTTCGTATTATAAATCCGGATATCCGGCTAGCCCAGCATGTGCGTAGGTTGGGCCGGGCCGCATGTGGGCTCTTCTACTGCGGCTGTAATTGCAAAAAAAAAAAAAAAAAAAAAAGAGGTGGGCAGCCACTAGGCTTTGAAGTTAGAAGTGCGACCGGAGGGAACTGCTCCTCACGGCATACTGTGTCTTTGATTAAATGAAACAAATAATAGGGGCAATCAATTAATCTGCATGTAGTGGTGATTAAATCCCAAAATATACGAATAAGTTTAGAGCTTTTTTAGGTCTTCAAGAACTACCGTCAAAATATTTATAACCATATATTTTGTACATGAAGAATTAAAATATGTGTCTATATATCTTTACTACTTAATAAGTTTGAGTTGGTGGTCTATATATGTTCTCTCTCACCCCTCCTCACAAAAAAACTACGTTGACATGTGGGCCTCTCCCACCCTCCTCATGAAAACCGTGCGCCTCTCTCCTCCCACCGAATCCCCGCCGAGTCGCCCTCGCCTCCTCTCCACAGTTTCCGCCGCCACCTCCTCCTACCCACCAAGATGCGTGCACGACCACCCACTGGCCGCCTCCAGCCCGGCGAGGAAGCCGGGCAAGACGGGTGGCTCGCGGAGGCCGACGACGTCGGGGACGGGGCAGAGCACGCGTCGGCTGGACCCGCGCCCCAGCGCCTCCACGAGGCTGGCCAGGATAAGGACGTCCGGGATGAGGATAGCTATCCTTCCGGCATCGCGGCAGAGCCTGGTGAGGAAGACGCCATCCAGAAGGTCGGCGTCGCTGCCTATGGCGGCGACAGTGAAGGGGAGCGCGAAGGCGGCGTCGGAGAGGGGGCGTTGCGTGGAGGAGGAGGGGAGGGCGCGGGAGAAGGCTTAGATGCCAGAGCTGGAGGTGAAGGCTAGTGTCGCGAAGGGGTTGAGGGCGCCGGGCAGGAGGAAGGGGGCGGAGGTGGTCGGGGTTGTGCGGGCGGATGGCGATGGTGGGCACGGGGAGCGGGTGCTCGCCGCGCTGCCGCAGAAGCGTGTGCAGGAGGGCACCGTATCAGCCGCAGCCGCCGCCGTGATCTGAGGTATCGTGAACACCACCCGCCGGCTGGCAAGCGAGAGGGCCTTCGGCTACGCCATTCCCCTCCCTGGCAACACGCGGCGATGCAAATCAGCAACCAGAAATCAGAATTCGAAAACGCAGTGAACATTATAAACTGTCAGGATCTATCAGATAACAGGGGCACTATGGTGCCCAGGCTCCATAATTAAGACTTTCCATTCTGATATTATATATCATTACACTTACACGCATCTAAAAGCAATCCAAAAGGGTAGGGAGGCTTGGTGCCCAAGCACCATGGTGTCCCATTTCAGCGTCATATATATATATATATATATATATATATATATATATATATATATATATATATTGCATGTCATACATACTAAAAATATAATTACAATTATATATACATACTAGATGCATTTTGATAAATCATGTGCTCCAACAATTGAAGCGTACCTATGATATTACATATGATCTTATGTTATGTACTCGTGTCAAAGCAATGGCGGTATGGTTATATATACTGTCCGATTGTTTTATTCGTTCTCAATCCGAATCCGATATTTACCAGTCTTGTGTACCTATCCTGAATATTCTGAATTTATATTCGTAACCGGCTCTGAATCCAGAAAAAGATATAGGGTATAATACGAGACAACCAATATTCCTAATGTCCGACCCGGTTTCACTCCTATTTGTAGCACAAAAATTCTGATTCAGTTTAGATGGCACTGCAGGATGAGTTTACAGCAATCGGTGCTTAATTATACCATCACAAGATCCACTTCTCTTATTACAATCTCACACCGGCGGCAACGCATCATGAGCCGGTGACTGCACAGCGGCGGCGGCCGCTGTGGCTTTGACAGTAACTGGCTGCGGCCAGACGTCGCACCGGCACAGCGGGCACGTCTTGTGCGAGTGCAGCCACATGTCGATGCACTCCACATGGAACAGGTGCCTGCACGCTGGCAGCTGCCGCACCATCTCCCCGGCCTGAACATCCTCCAGGCACACCGGGCACAGCGCGCACCTCCCGGACTTGCTGCTGCCGCTGCCCTCGGTCGCAGGGAGCGCGTACGCGAACGCCGGCAGCGCGTCGATCGCCGCGTCCACGAGTCCGCACGTCGCGCACACCGCCGGCCTCACCGTCGTCGTCGTCGGCAGCAGGCCTACCGCAGGCGCCCCCGTGGCGCCACCGATATGTGCGCTGCACCACCGCGAGACGCAGCCGACGGCGCCGAAGAACACCCCGACCGCGCCGGCGAAGGCGCAGGCCTTGCCGAAGCTGATCGTGGCGGCGAGGACGGAGAGCAGGAGCAGCGACGCGCAGGTGATGACGATGCCGTAGCAGGCGAGGTAGCCGTCGTCGCGGGGGCTCGGCGGCGGCCGTCGGTGCAGGTTGGGCATGAGTAAACACAGGTGCAACCGTGCAAGACGCTACCTAGGGTGGGTTGCGCGTTTCGTTGTCACGACTCACGACACGAGGGGACGAACTTGCCATGGAGCGGTGCCTTGGCAGCAAGAAATAGCCGCGCCGGCTGCGAGGTGTTTGAGGCTTTGCGGCGTCGCGCGCGTGCGTGTTTGCCCATCTTTCCGGGGCGCGGTTGGTTTGGGCCCAAGGTATTAGCACTTCAGCAGTTGGTGGCCGCAGTTTGGGTGGCTTTGTTCTTTCCGGTTTGAGGTTTCGATTCTTGCTAGTTTTAGCTGCTCATGGATAATGATTGATTGGTAGATGATTCATTGACGACACGTTGGAAAGCTACCCTTTTTTTCTCTGGGCAGCGCCCAGGGTCCAGATAGGTCCAACTCGAGAGCGACAGCTACTGATAGTAATTCAGATTGGAGTAACGGAGACGACAAGTTTTTGCTTCTAGCAAGCTAGAGAAAAACTTGAGGGATAGATCCTGCCGTGGTTACATACTAAACAGTGAAAAGGGATATTCGGATAGCTCCTCCTAAGCGAAGAGTGATTACCCAAAGCTCTTTGACATGGAAAGCAGTCTAACATATAAGAGGAGATATATTTTTTTGTCTTCGGAGGAATCAACCCCCCTTGGTAGGCTCTAGGGATGCTTATTTATACTATTACATCGGGGTACATAAAGTTACAACACTACTCCTACAAATGTCTAAGACCATAGGGATCCTATAGTCTTTGCATCCCTCTTCATACCGCTTTAGTGCACAGTAGAACGTCATGGGCTTTGTTCACCACATCCTCTTCCTGGTCTATGGATAGCTAGCCCCTTTTTGGTCCATAGAGGTGGTCCCAAGGCGAAACCCGCTACTTAGTGTCCTTTCCATCCTATGTGAGGGGGCTATACCGGACTTTCTGTACCCTTCGCTCTATGCAAAGGGGTTGTACCAACGATCTCGCACCCTTCGCCCTGTGCGAAGCGGTCATGCTCATGCATGGTGACTTCGTTATGTCAGTAGGGCTGTCCACGACAGAAGCCCCTCGCGGTTAAGGGTTTACTTCGTCTTGGTTAAAATCACGCCTTACTATATTGAAAGATCTAGGCCCTTTGTCCCATTTGGCCGACGAAGCCTCCCTATAGACCGCATGGTTCTCGATATTCAAAAAACCCGTCGACTGGGGTTCCTCGATGGTGGTCATCGTGTTCCCACGATTGGTGTGATTACTACGCTCATGATCGACGCGCGTTGTGAGGAAGCAGAAACATGCAGCATGGTTTGTGTCGTGAATGGGGCACATGGCGGCGTCTTTTTGGCTTACATGATGTCGAGCACCGTGCCTACCCCTATGGCCTATAAATAACCTCATGACGCTTGTCGTACGTGCAACCTTCCATTAGTTTCATGTTTTCACTTGCTTGGTTTGTGTTATATTTATCTTATCTACAATTCATATTTTATTTCACGTATATTTCAATATCTTGTTCATATCTACTGTTTCCATAAACTTTTCACAAAAATTCAAATTGAAAATTCCGTACCACGGCATGCCCCGTTCCCCCTGGCTAGTATCAACTACCAACCCTAACGACAAAGAGTTTCTAAATAAGAATTTAGTTATAAATCACATCAGACAGTTGATTTGATCAGTGTTCACGGATAAATTTTTCTATCTGAACAAAGTTCTAAATACGAATACAAATCACATGAGACAAACCAATGTGGTGTGCAACACACAGGATAATATGAATTCTTTTGTGCTGTGGTTTATAATTTTTGGTTCAAAATTTTGAATTCTATCTGTTCGTATGAGAGAGTACGGAGAGAGACACTCACGTGTGATTTTGACCGATATAGATGAATTTAGTACAGTGTTTACTACAATCAATTTATAGAACTCATCTTGAAAAATACATAATTTAAAAAATAGTTACTATAGCATAAAATAAAATTCATCTAACCAAAAGAACCCGACCAATGTCTTTCCCTTCTAAGTTCTAATCCTATAAACCAAGAAAACTACACTGGCGGCAACACATCAGCCGACGATTCCACTGCTGCCATCGCGGTTTTCGCACCAGATCTCCGCGGCAAGAGCTCGCACCGGCACAGAGGGCACGTCGTGTGCGAGTGCAGCCACATGTCAATGCACTCAGTATGGATCAGGTGCAGGGGCGGATCTACCAATATGGCATGCTATGGCAGCTGCCATAGCAACCGATTGGCGCTAATACCCTCTACCCCCATGTCTCAGGTGATTTTGTACCACCGGCGGCGGCCATGGATGGCTCCAGAGGCTTGCTCGGTGGCTGGAACGCGTGAAAGGAGGAAGAAGAAGCTGAGGCGCGCAACTGGGCTTTGATGGCCCATGAGGAAAGAGGTCCACCCGTGACCCGTCAAAGCTTTCTAGCTCTAGGGTTGGCACCCTCCTGCCTCCTTGCGCTCGGCCTTGGCGGCGGCTGGGAGTCCCTTCCGCGCGCGCGACCAGGGGAGGGACTCGGCGGCGTGGCGGCCAGCGGCCGGCGGCAGGGGCTCTTTTGGCACTCGAGCGCTCCACCTCCACCTCCACGGGCTCGGGTGCTCGGCGGCTCGGCCTCCGCGCCTCCACCTCCACGGGCTCGGGCGCTCAGCAGTCGGCGCCTCGAGCGGCGGCAGCGCGGCCGGCAACTCGGCGGTCGGGCGGGGGGCTAGCGGCGCCGGTGACAAAGTGGTGGCCGGTGGCGGCGAGAATACAGAGGGGGGAGCGGCGCAGCCGGCGCTGGCGTCACCGGCACAAGAAGTTGCGGAACTTTCATTTTACTATGATTTGGTCTATATTCATGAGGTATTCTTCTATTTACTACCTTCTTGTTACAATTTAGTGATTGTGGTTTGATTTATTATCGGTTTTGCTTGAGTTTAATAGTACAACTGCTAGTTCACTAGTTTGTTTTCAAGGACTCCGTCATAGCAAGATTTTTAGGCTGGATCCGCCACTGATCAGGTGCCCGCACGCAGGCAGCTGCCGCACCGCTCGCCGCGCCACACACCCTCCAGGCTCCAGGCACGCCACGCACAGCAAGCTTCATCCGGACTTGCCGCCTTCCTCGGCGGGGCACTCGTACGTGAACGACGGCGGCGCGTCGACCGCCGCGACGCCCACGAGCCCGCACGTGCACCTGGCCCGCTGCAGCGCCGTTGCACCCGCGCCTGCGCCGTCATCAGCTCGCGTGGCACCTCCTGATGAGCTCGGCGCGCCACCAATCACGGGCACGAAGCCACGAACCAGCCAATCACCCCGAAGAACACCACGGTCAAGCCGGCGGCGACGACTTCGATGAGTGCCGGGCCTGCTACGGGGTCACCGTCGACTGCGTGTTGCTGCTCCTGTTCTGCGTCATGAGCAGTAGTCGGCCACCGATTCTGGCTCCTGTGGTCTGTGGCAAGCCGACGACAAGGCTGGCGTTGCCATGGTCGCGGCAAGAAATAGGCGGCGCGCGGGGGATTGAGCTTTCGATAGCGCTCGCTTAGGAACAAGGAGAGCGCGCACGCCTGGTTTGGGCACAAGGTTTCTCGTTGATTACCAATACCGGCTCATGAGCTGACTGAGGGCCGCAGTTTTGGACTTTTGGTTGGCGTCTGAGGAGGAAAGGTGCGGTGAGGGGTATCGTCTGCGCTGTAGCTGATGGGATGATTCATGATTCGTCAACGACACACATGGTTGTCCAACTCGACGGAAAATAGTACTGCTGGCAATATTCTGGAATTTTGGACGCTTTTAGCACTTTTGCTACCATAAATTTCAAAAATAATGCCGATGAAAATAAATTTCAAACCTAGCCCCCAGCCGACCGCACCATTTAACCGGGAGTTGACACGTGGAATGGTGCGATTGGGGAGCGCACGTCACCGAAAGGTGCGGTCCCCGACCGCACCACTCGGCCAGCCATCACCACTCGATCAGCGCCGCACCACTAGCCCGTCACATCGCCCAGCCGAGTGGTGCGGTCGGGGACCGCACCACTTCGGTGTCGTGCGCTCCCCGATCGCACCATTCCACGTGTCAGCTCCCGGTTAAACGGTGCGGTCGGTTAGGGGCTAGGTTTGGAATTTTGTTTTCACCGATATCATTTTTGGAATTTGCGACAGCAACAGTGCCAAAAACGTCCGAAATTCAATATTCTGTACTCAAGAATTTGCTTGGTCCGAACCAGAAGGACCCGAACCTTTGCTCTTGTAAGATGTCGCTAGTAATATCGTAGTATAGTATGCGGAGCTTATCCATCGTCATTGTGCCAGCTAATTAGGTTTATTTAAAATAGCTTTTGACTGGTAAAAGTTGAAAGCTGTTTTAAACACGTTATTCTTTTAACGTATTTTTTACTTTATTACTTTATATTATGAAGATATATTTTTTATTTTCTCTTTTTTAATTAAATATTTTAATTAAAGTCCAACAACCACTATAGTTATCTATTTCAGTCAGAACTACCAGTAGCATCTAAAAATCATTCACAAAATTCGTTTTGAACTATCGTGTACTACCGAGTATGCTGACAAGCGTAAAGGATTCGTGCGAGCTGCTCCAGCTCGGCAGTACTCCTGCATGTCGCCTCGCATTTCGCCTCTGCTGCGGTGCTGCCTTGTCTGGTAGCAACCACGCGGCACCATCTGCGCTGAGGAGCAACTCACGGTGGCGCCGCTGCCACACCCGCCTAGCAAATAGCATTTTTTAGTTTATAACTTATAATTTATAATTTTTTAATAAATATATGAGATGATTATTTCGTCATCGTTTCGAAATGATTTGTCGAGATCATAGGTGGAATCAAGTAATTGAGCTCGGTGTAACAGGACACCGGGTCTAAAATTTTTCTAGCAGGGATTAGCACCTTTAACTAATGAATATTATTATCGGGTTTCTTCATTTTGGTAATCATTTTGATCACTACTGCTCATTATACACTGCCATCGGTTATGTTGAAGTATTGATGCTAAAAATTGCTAGACGTATTACTATTTAGCATAATATTGTTTGAAAATTATATATGTTATATATATGATTAGATGGTGAACTCTGATCATTTTCGTTCTAATTCCGCCCCTAATCGAGATAGCCTTTTAGAAACGGCTTATTAGTTTTTAGTTTATTTACACGAGCACTCGTATTAAGGTCAAAAATCATAAGCCATAGCCTAAAAAAATAGATTACTCCCATGAGCAAGATATGTAAGGACATGAGGAACATCTGGCGCAAATAATCAAGCTCATCTAGGACAATGACAAGTAAAAATTATCAAGTCCTGAGGATGAGGAGTTGAAGGGAACGGTTTGCATGAGCTCACAATCACAAAAAGCTCTACTCGGCGGCACGACCTTGAGGGCATGTGAGATAGCCTCTGAACTCTTCTATGGACATTCTAAAACACTATTTAAACCGGTGGTGGATCTAGAATTTTATTATACCTTAGACTGTAGAAGGCTGGAAACCACTACTATTTAGCCTAGGGGAAGGTTATGCCCCAGACTTACATGGGCTTTGCACTAGTAAAAATCTCACGTCCCAGGCTAAAAGCCTAGATTGCCATAATGCTGGATCCACCCTTGATTTCAGCAATTATTAATCTTTTTCATCCCCTGCATCTCATAATATTTTTAGAACTATGCATACACTGTCATCTCAATTGGTCCTAGCTCTTGAATTGCGATTTTTTGAATAATCTATTTTTTATTTTGAATTATAGTTTTATACCTGCGTTTTTTTATTTTACATAAATAGCCATATGTCGCGGGACGGTTGGGTGACATGGGTAAGTCACCTAATGGTTGGGCGATAAGTGGCCAAGTCACCTAACAGTTGGGGGACTTGCTCATGTCGCCCAACCGTCGGACGACTAGTTCGTAGTCACTCAACTTGGTTGAGCGACTAAGTCCTAGTCGCCCTATAGTTGGAAATTTAAAATAACATTTTTTAAATTTATTAAGCTGATGGAAATAATTGTGGGAGAGTAAATGACAATTTTTGTAGGTAATATATTTATGAAATCTTATTTGTAGGTTGTTAATTTTTTTTGAAATAAAAGGGTAGACAATGTTGGTTGGTCCATTTGTGATTTTCATAGATTTTGAATGGTACAATATTTATTAGACTCGCAATAACATTTTGTGATCATCGTATGTTGTTGTAGTGTGAAAAATTTCTAAAGAATTTTATGAGGGCAATTGAGCTAGGAATGATTCGTAAGTAGGAAGCTAAGTGATATTGCGATGCAATAGGGAATTCATACACAGAGAGCTTCAAAAAAAATAGCGTAAGGAAAACAATAGGACAGTTGGTCCAAAAGGGGTTACATGGTACACAGGCTAATGAACCAAGGATGATATACGCATGCCTTTAGGGAATTAGAAATACATGGGACATATAGACAAAGAGGGTCAAGCTACTACATGAAACATAGCCATTTGCCCTTCCTCTCGAGGTCGACGTTGTAGTCCTCACCAATGGCCCTAGCCTTGGCCATCAGTCTGCGCTTTCTCTCGTGCTCCTCACGAGCCTCCCTCTCCTTACACCTACACGCCTCTAGGTGAGTTTGTGTCTCCCGCTGAATACGCTCGCTTTGTTCTTCGCTATGCTACTGCTTCTCCATCCTCTTGCGTGCCATCTAGGTGTCCCACTCCTTACAGTCCAGAGTCCATCGGTCGTACGGGTGAATTTCCCCATCGATCCATTTGCGGTAGGCACATTGCAGATCCAAAGATTACGGGGAGAGGGGAGAGCTTGCTAGTGCGTGCTATACAAGAGAACTGGTAGAAGAATGTATTGTAACCCGTTCTTAATAGCTGTCGGTAGCGGGCTATGTCCCAATGCCAGTCGGGATAGTTTTAGGTGTAGTTGTGGCAACCCGAGTAACGCATGCCCAAGATCAACCGGTCCTTGGACTTGAATAATTTGCATGCGTCTTTGCACCAGCAGAGGGGGGTGTCTCCCCATGGGGGGGGGTGTTGTGGTGAACGCTCAGTGAGAACGTTGAGGTATGGGTTGGGGTTGGAGGTACAAGGGGCTTCGCTTTTGGGAGGTGGCCTCTTGGCACGCTTCAGGTGATCTTCTCCTATTGCTTCTCCATACTAGTGATGTAGTGTTACAGTCGTAGTGTAGGAAAACATGGTGTGAAAGGGGTAGTACTTATAGGCTAAGCAAGGCAGTGGCACGCCGGACAATTTTGGATCAGCGTAGCATCACGTTACTGCACAAAGCTACCCTGTTTGGTCTTATGACTATGCAAGGCGATCTCGTTTGGTCTTATCATTGCGCAAGGTTGTCTCGTTTGGTTGGGTCAGGACACCACGCAAAAGCTATTATCGATGTTTTAGTATCGATCTTACGTATGATTTGTTTGGGTTTAGGGGAACTCTTAAAGACCTGGCTACAATCACATAGAGAAAAGACATATGAATTTTTATATAGGTTTGGGCCTTCTCCTGGAGAATAACAACTCTATGCCTATGTGGTTATTGCTCAATGAACTGATTACAATGGAGAAAGTAATGAGGAATGTCTTGCCCTATTTCTATTCTCCCTTGGGTCTGTCCTGATTGTCCTCCTCCTCTTTCCTCCCTGACGTCTACCTTTATATAGCTTGCAAGGCGGCGTCCGTTTCTCCTTGCCAAGAGACGCCCTAACGTTTCGAATGATAACCATCCAATGGAAATTATTATAGTGTGATATCTCACTCATCGTGCAGTGGTTTCTGCTAGGGAGAAGTTATGTGCACTTATTCTAGAGAATATATACACATGCTAACTGCCTCATCAGACAAACCCATGATGCAATTAGTTGTCAAAGACAAGTCGGTCTATGTTTGGCTTAGTCGTAGGAGGATCTACAACTATAAGGTGGTCACAAGATAACTTACAACTATGTCATAGTCGTAGGAGAACTTATAACTATGAGGTGGTCATAGAAAAGACTTATGACCAAGGAGTGGTTGTTGTAGAAGAGTTTATGACTAAGGGGTTATTATAGAAGAGCTTACGACTAAGGGGTTGTCGTAGAAGAACTTACGATTACCTTATGAAATCTCTCTCTTATATATAAGGGGTATACTCAAGGAGTGTAATGACATAATGACATAACAATATCATTTATAGATAAATAATAATTTAAGGTTTGTTATATCCTCGTCATCTAGCCCCCAACTTCAAGTGAAAATAACTTACTTGAAAAAGAGTGGTTGTAGATGGATGAAAATCGAAAGCATAGTTTTCTCGATCTAATTTGACCAGTAGTGAACTTAGTCAAAAGGGTAATTTTGCTTGAGTTGTAAAGACACGCTTGTTTCGAACAAAGGATTTTTAGAATCATTATCGACTTTCACCGATCTATCCATTTACTTTGTTCCAAGTGGCTTAGTCTTAAGCTTAGACGTACATCATCATCCTTATCTTCTAATAGGGATAGTTGACTCCATTAAAGATAAGAGGTTTCTTGAAATACCTCTCCAATGTCATTACTCAAATGACCGGTTAGAATCTATGAAGAAGAGCTAACCGTACTCTAATACCAATTATAGAATAGGGTATGATGAGTTAGAGGGGATGAATGACTTCTTAAAATCTTTCCTCTAGTATTAAACAATTCAATGCTGTGAAAAACTTAAGCCTATAAGTTAACCTAAAGTCAAATATCACAAAGATCGATTGAGATAATAGTGTCTCACTGGCCTAACCTCTGGCTAGAGGATGGTCAGACTGTTTGGCCGATCAAAACTCAGGTGTCACACCAGTCGGACCCATCGGGTTACGATGGTCTGATCGTTTGCCGAAGAGAGGCAGAAAAACAGCATGGCACAGGTGTCACGCCGCGTGGCCTCTCTCTCCGCGCTCGCGCCGCCTCTGCGCCCGACGCACCAGCTCTCGGACGCGAGGCAGTCAGCGACGCTGAAGGCCACCAACGCCAAGCCGGCGAACACGAAGGCCTTCCAGACGCTGACGGTGACGGCGCGCACGCAGAACAGGAGCTTCGTCACGACGGACGCCACGATGCCGTAGTAGGAGCGGTACCCGCCATCCTTGCCGTCGCGGAACCTCGCGAACAAGTTAAACATGATCACTTACTCGTTGAGGTAGTAGCTGTGAACGTGCTCGTATGTTTTGAGTTTAGCTGCTACTGCACCTACGCTTGCCGTGTGTGGCGTGGTGAGTGGTGGTGCTCTTCGCGGCAAGAAATAGGCAGCGTTTGAGCTCGTGAATTAGAGCGCGGCCGTGGTGTTCGTTCTGGGAAGCGCGCCCGCCGCCGCGGCGGCTGCTTGGCGCGCGGAAGATAAATTCGGTGGTTTTTTTTTGACGAGAAGTGCGTGTTTCAGGTGCCGATTCTGGTCAAGTTTCATCCGCCGGCCATTAACCAATTGTTGGCATGGAGCGATATATAATGGTAAATGATTCGTTGACGGCGGTGTAGAGGTGACGTGTTACTTTACCCAGATGCCCAGATGGATTAGGACTACAGTTAATGTGAGAGGTCAACAATGGGCAATCTGATCAACTGAGAAATACTGTTCTTCTTATATAAAAAGAAACTGAAAAGGACTGTTAAATTTTTTTTTCTCTGGTTTTGCTATTTGTGAGTTGCCTGATATTACTTGTTTCCAAGTTTGTGTCGATATTTGACATGGTTTCTAAATTTGTTGAGTAGCCAGAAACTGTGTCAATAATTCTCTCCTCCTTTCAGGTTTGTGGGGTAGGATCAAAATTTGTTACTTGAACTACTAACCTTCCGGCTTCAGATCACACTCCGCTTTGCACAACTTTTACTTCCTTTCATCTTTACAAAATTACACTTCTTATGGGAAATGTACGGAAGATACTACCTGTTTGAAGACCACTAATGCTGTCCGATAGCACAACACAAACGACGTTCTAATCGCAACATGAACTGCATTTGGCCGGACGGTATCATTTCTAGGCCAGGTAAACGACGCTCTTACATACGCTCGTCTATGTAAACACCACACTAGCTAGCTACACCGGAGGCAACGCCTCATCCGACGACTCCGGCGCCTCTTCTGGCACTGCCGCTTTCGCTGTCACCCTCGGCGGCGGCGGCGGCGATATCACGCACCGGCACATCGGGCACGTCCGGTGCGAGTGCAGCCACATGTCGATGCACTCCACGTGGAAGATGTGCCTGCACGCTGGCAGCTGCCGAACCATCTCGCCGCCGTGCACGTCCTCCAGGCACACTGAGCACATCACGCAGCTTGCGGCCGCCGGCTTGCCGCTGCCGCCGCTCTCAGGCGGGCACACATACGCGAACGCCGGCGGCGCGTTCGCAGGCGTGCATGCGCACCCTGGCGCCCGCGGCCCTCCGGCGGCCGTGACAGCTAGCACCGCGCTCGCTGGCCGCCCCCTCCGACGAAGCCATCTCTTGGGCGCGAAGCAACCGACGACGCTGAGGAGCAGTAAGGCCATGGCCGCGAAGGCGCACGCCTTCCAGACACCGACGGAGGCGGCGAGCACACAGAACAGAAAGATGGACAGGCAGACAACAGCAATGCCGTAGAAAGCGCGGTAGCCGTCGACGTCGTCGCCGCCATCGCCGGAGCTCGCAACCGGTCTCGGGTACAAGTTGAGCATGATCAGCAGAGACTAGAACGTACTAATGCTCGTGCTTGCTTCTAGTTAACTTGATTAGTAGTATGCAATGTTGCCATGCTCGAAGGCTTTCGCGGCAATATATAGTGTTGGCCTCAGAGATTTGGGACAAGGTTTTAGCGTCTCACTGCTGCAACTAATTAAATACTTTTAGGTTTTCAAATGGTTCTACTGACATATGAATCAATACTTTAATTAAACTGGATGGATAATTCATGGAGTAATGGTTTCATTACTACCTCACGGTGGGATTGAAGATTACGGTGTTGCCTAGACGTGTTCACTCCGTGGCGTCCAGCGCCAGCTACAGAATTGGCACGGCTCATGTCTAGGGTTGCAACTGGGGCGGGCTGCGGCTGCCGCTGGCCCGCAATGCACTTGCCATGCGCGGCGGCTGGTTGGTCTGGCTGCCGTGCGGTTACCGCACTAGTGCTATCAGAATAAATCTCTTCTCAAGAAACAGAGTAAATATCCTCTCGTTAATGCTTTGACACCAACCTATCAGGATCAATCCAAATATTCAAACACCATTCGAGAGTAAACATCTTCTCAAGAAACAGAATGCACTAAGTGCTATCAGGATAAACCTCTTCTCAAGAAACAGAGTAAATATCTTCTCGTTAATGCTTTGACGTCAACCTATCAGGATCAATCCAGATATTCAAACAGCATTAGAGAGTAAACATCTTCTCAAGAAACAGAATGCACTAACAACGAATGCATATTGCACTGTTGTCTCGACATAGTTACACAATGGATGCATTATGTAGCCATTAAAATCACGAAAAAATAAAAAGTGAAAACCTGATACTTCTCTACTGTTCTAGACTGTAATATAAAATGCAAAATAAAGAGAGGAAACAACAACTGATGTAACAAACATCATATATCTTGTTCTGCTTGGTGACCCAAAGTTGCTTCAACAAACAGCAGAAAAGCAAGTCTCCAAACACATGATCATAAAAATACGGAACTTCCATCCATCAATTTCTTAGTTTTTCCCCAATAGAATTCAGTTTTGCATCAGATGTTGCTGCATTCTCAATTCAGCCAAAAAGAAGAAGAAAACTGAACAGTTAACAATTTCTCGATTCAGGAAAGAAGAGCTTCTCAATTCAGACAAAGAAGAGCCTTCCAAATCTTCAACTTGTTTGGGGGTCACTCATCAGCAGCTGAGAAGTTCATAATGTAAACGTCTGTTTGTTTAGGTTTAGGTTTTTTTTGCTTATAGCTTAAAGCCAGCTTTTTGGTTTAACCAGCTTAAAAGCAGTCCGCTTTTAAGCCAAGCCAACCTGTTTGGCAGTCTAGCTTTTGTTAGGCTGGTTATCATTGTGAAGCACGGAATATTCAAAATACCCTTATTCAAATTAGCTAAAAAAGGTTTGCATATGATCGTTTTTGAGTTAGAAATTTGTAGATCAATATGAATGCAATACCCTATTCAGATACATCAGTTCATGGCAAAAAGCACTATATCCTTTCATATATACATACTTGCGGATCAACACTAGTACTACTAGTACTCACAGATCACAGGACAGATACTGAACAAATGCATACAAATTCCATATCAATTTGCACCCCATAAAAAATACAGCTACAACTACTAAACTCACAGATCACAGGATTACAGAGAAGTACTAGCACTACAGAGAAGACAAAACAAAATTACAACTTTGAGCTTTTGTTTCATCTGCAATAAAAAAAAGGAGATTAGATAAAAACGATAGATCTTGCCTTGTGTCCATGCTGCCATATGCCATAATCAACTCATGTACAATATACCATAATAGCAAGCACAGGTCAACATTTTTTTTTGTATTGAACTCTCACAAACTCATGTACAATCTACATTGTTAAACATCTGGGCACCAAAATTTCAAATCTAGGCACAAAAAAGGAACCATTTTCACAGTACAAAATCATGCATTCCGATGATTTAGGCATAGGAACCATTTCCAATCTAGGCAAATCCCACACATTTCAACAAAATGGCAACACCATCTAGGGGGATGAGGCAGCAGCAGAGTCGGGAGGAAGGGGCGGTGCCTGGGGAGGAGGCGGCGCCGGCGTCGAGGAAGGAGACGACGCTATCTAGGGGAGGAGGCATCGACGGAGTCAGGGAGGAAGGGGCGGAGTCTGGGGAGGAGGCGGGGCCAGTGTCGAGGGAGGAGGCAACACCATCTGGGGGAGGAGGACGGGGGAGGAGGCAGGGACGAAGTCGGAGAGGAAGGGGTGGAGTTTGGGGAAGAGGCGGCACCGACGTCGAGGGAGGAGGCGGCACTTCTGGGGGAGAACGGGAGAGAATGGCCAGTTGGGAGGAACAGATAGAGTTTTTATATATAGGCCTGTGTAGATTTTTTAGAGGTGGTCATCTATAGCTTTAGGAAATTCTGGATCTAGAGTTGCAGGCATGTTAAGTGCATTTACATGACTCATTTCATTTATATTATATATTAAATAAAAATATTTAAATCATTTTAATTTAGTCAACAAACTACAGATCCAACATAGATCTCGGAGCTAGAGCTGTGCCAAACAGGGCCATACTAGGTTCCTGCGGGTCATTCTTTTGAAGTTCAGTGGCAAAGGCTATTTCCATCTCGTAAAAAGCTAAAAAAAAGCACCTTTGAATTGGATTTTGGCTTTTAATTATATGGGTGGCTTAGACTTTTTAAAAGCCCAGTAAAAAAACCACATGTTTATTTAGGTTTTGGCTTTTTTGCTTTTAAACCAAAGAAAAAGTTGAAACAAACAGGGCCTAGCATCTCCTGCCAACCCGTTATTCACCCAACCACAGCCTTCCTAGTAGCATTCCACCTGACAATAAGATGTGATTAAACGATGTGGCCAATGATAATGCATTGTAAGTAACAGATGTTGCAACCAGAAAGCTCAAATGGCATAGTTATTAACAGTAAACACAAACACATTAAGCCCAATTGAATTTCTGCAGGCAATGCAAAAATTTCCTGGACATAGCCCCTCATAAGCAATCTTGCATGAGTCCAAGTTTAAACACTACAAATCGATCAATTCTAGAAGGAACAAAGAACATCAGAAACAAGCTTTTCCCCACATTATGCATGCCTCTGATTTCATGTTATTTGCATGATACCCTCCTATACGGAGAAGGATATCCTAAAATTGAACAGCAAGATCAAAATACCATCATATTCATATATGTATAATCTGAGATGTTATTAGCATGATACCCTCCTATACGGAGAAGGATATCCTAAAATTGAACAGCAAGATCAATATACCATCATATTCATATATGAATAATCTGAGGAGATTACCTAAAGTTATCAACTAAAGGAGATCATCAGCATCCCCCATCATCACTTGTTGTTGTGTTGTTATTAGCTTCTAAAACATTCAAATGGATACAATACACATGTTGTGGCTATGGATCAAACAGTAAACAAAGAGACCAATAATGTGAGTGTGGGAAATGAATTGGCCTTGGCCGTTCACCACGGCCAGGATACGTATTTATATGGCTATAAGACCTGATTACAGCAATACCATGCCCAGTTATGTACTGTGCTAGGGGGCATACACGTCCTTGTACATGACCCATTGGGCCTTTTAGCCCAACAGACCAGATGGGCTTAGGTGAGGGCCATCCCTACCACAGGAGTTTCTTATGGTAAAGGGCTTCCCGTAGGCCAAAACCATATCGTTGAGCCTTTTGGCCCCCTCCGTCCCCCTAGCCTGTGGTGCAATTGGCTCCTGGGCTGGGTGAAGTTTGACCGTAGTCGTTTGCCCGTTCTGTGTAGTAGGGCTCGTGCCCACGCATGATTGACGCGTCGTGCGCTGTCGTTTCCCATCGATTGTGTTCCCGAGAAGTGGCTGAAAAGGATGATAGGCTTTAAAGCTGTCGTGCTCATTGAGTCGTTGCCCTGGGTGCTCCGTCCTCCTGTTCCTCTTGCCATGGTGCCTATTTGCTGTCACTCCACCACATGTTCTTCTATACATCGATAGGTGCCGTCGGCCACTTTTTCTTATACCTCCCTTCTGCGCCAGCGCCGTTCACTCCGCTGCCTCATGGACAGCCTAGCCACAATGCATCCTCCACCACCACTAACCACTCCAACGGATGGCTCGTGGTGATGAGTGTTCTCATCGGTCCGCCGCCGGCACTTCGTCAAGCCGCGGCGGTGCTCTCGGTCGCCGGGGCCTGTCGATGACCGAGGTGGAATATGAGCTGGTTGGGCGTGATTCATCGACGAACAACAAGTGATGGAGTGCGGCAAGGAAGTTGAATGGCATGTGTACGAATCTGCTGGGGCAGAGTCTGGTGACTAAAGAGACGATACGGTCACTTGTTCGTGAGGGGAAGATGTTCGACCATGATGCGGTTCGGCTACCCTCCGCTGACGAGATGGAGCCCCATCTGACAGAGTCGGAGACAGTTGTGTTCACCGCCTACTTGGACGCCAGGCTCTGATTTCCCATGGCGATGTTTGTCGGTGAGGTCCTGAGGTTGTATGGGTTGGAGCTACCATAGCTGACTCCCAAAGCCATCATCCGGCTGGCAGTGTACTACTGGGCTTCATGGACGAAGACGGTTTGGCTGAGCCCGGCTCTTTTCGCCTTTCTACACGACACATCTTGCCAGTCGAAGAAGCTCAACACGGTAGAATACTCTAACTTCAAGAGTGTGAGCTTTGTGCTGCGGTCAGCATGCACAAAGCTATTTTCAGTGAACGCGACCTGGACGAAGTGGGAGTCGAACTAGATGTGGCAGTGGTTCTACCAACGCGTGGAGGGCGGCAGCAGTTTGAGGTGGTCGAGGTGCCTGCTGGGCTTCAACATTTCCCTATCGGTGACCCTCGATCATGACGATGAGTACTGCGTGCGGAGGCTGGTTGGTGTGGCTCTTAGGTTCAACATGTGGGATCTAGCAGAGGAGTACTGCATGTATGGCATGTCTCCACTGGCACGTCCATGGCATGTGCAGTCCAGCCCTGCCCGCGATGATGGCCTATGCCCTACCATTGCATCATTGTCGAGCCCAATCGAGCTGAGTAAGCACTTTGCTGTAAGCATCGTACTTACCCCAGTTATACAGGAGGTTGTCGTGACTGTGCTTTGGTTTCATGGAAGGACTCACCCACGAGGATGCAGAGAACACGGCAACCATATTTCTGGGGCCGTATGTGGCCATGGAGCACAGCCTTCGGGAAGCGGTGATGGCGAACATCGGATGAGTGAATCGGGTGTGCGAAGCTCTCGGTATCCCCATGCCAGAGCGTGCTGTGCCTAGCGGTGGCCGACCTTGTACCCACAAGGGCAATGATTAGGGGTAGGCCTCCCCTACTCGCTGAAGGGGAGCGCGATCGTCGCACTCGGTGCCTCCCCCGGAGGAATCCGTTGAGGTCGAAGAAGCCACTGCAAGTATCGACTCAGAGTTGGCTGAGTACATGAACTCAAACCTGGAGGCCAAGGCAGAGTGTGACATTGGTAGCGCCCATTGTGTCGACAGCGTGGGGCCCACAAATGATGTAGGTGTCAGGGCTGGTGGCGTGAGCGGCCTAAGGGTAACACAAGAAATGAAGTGCAAGGCACCTCGAAACATGTTGCTCCATCGATGCTGCTGAGCGAGGCCTCCCCAATGGCTGCAATAGCGACATGCAGTCAGGAGTCTGACACTATCGCATGCGTCGACACTACAGCGTCCAACGAAGTGCGTCCAAGGTGCCTGTAGCGAAACATGCTCGCATGGGTCCACCTGTGGGCATAAGCGACCATTTCGAAGTGGCGGTGGCCGTGCTCTTGGAGGACTTGTACTCCGACATGGACACCGTCACCCCCAGAGCAAGCTCTAGAGCTAAAGTGACTGGTGATGCTTCTGCGAGCACACATCCAGCGACCGCAGGCACTACCAGTTCTCGACCCTTGTCTCCTAGTCGAGCTGCAGGTATGAAGAATTCCTTCTCCCCTCGTGACTTCACGAGGCTTTCCCCAATTTGTTCCCTAACATCATCGTCGGCGTTAGCGGCCCCCAGTTTCTAGGGTGCGCACAGGGCTCCAGTAATGGAACTGGTCGCAGCTCGACTGGTGCTACCACCATGGACATGTCTTCATTGTCTACCCCCATGAGACCACTGGTTTGGAGACCCGACGGCTAATCGTGGTGGACTTCGTCCCTCGACCGGAGGCGCTATGGGTGTTCTAGGGGGCCGCAGACTGCACCGACGTGGGTCTGGACTACCGAATACTATCCTCCTGCGGATTGGAACTCTTGGAAATCGCACTCAAGGTGATGGAGATGAAGGTACTTGTACTAGCATATGCTGATTATGTGTCTAGGAAGGCTGCTGACCGCTCTACGTCCTACAAGCTCTCACCCTTGCCCGTGCTATGCGGGCAGTGAGGCACAGTGAATGGAGTGGTTTGCAGGAGCATCTTACTGCTACGGAGGTGGAGGCCACCGCCACCCGGTAGTCCACCGAGGATGTTGTCGCAGCCTGCGTGGCCAAGGATGAATGCATTTGTTCTCTTGAAGACGAAGGTGCGAAGGCCATTGCTAACATGCATGCCGTGGAGCGGACTCAGTGTGTAGCCTCAGAAGAGCACGAGGGGTTGCTGCAATAGATCGCTGGGCTAGAGAGGGAAAAGGCTCGGCTGTCATTCAAGATTGGGGCGAGGGATCGCATGCTGAGCGATGCCTTGTTGACTGCATGGTGTTCGGTGGAAGATCTGGAGAGCACTATATCTAAGCTCGGCATTGTGGTCCCTCCTCGAGCCTTTAGGCCCGAGGACCTCTTGTGCAGCCTTCAGAGGATTGCCATGCAATTCTACGGCAACCACCGCTCACTCACGATGACCTAGATGATCCTCGGGGCTGCTGTACGTGGGCAAACTGGCCAATCTGCACCTAGAGTTGCCTGCAGGAAATGGGGTCATGTCCAGGGCACTGTACATGATATGTCAGTCCACCCTGCACATTCCATTAGCAGATATGGGAGTATATCAATGAGACTACAAGGAAGGTTACTATGAGGCGCAGCCTATAGGATAGTGGTGACCTCAACACTTGGCTTGATGGTGTGCCCCAGTGGGATGATATTGGCATGGCCAGCTTTGACACACACGTTGATCCGCAGGTGTGATGCCAAGGCCTTTCGCTTCCACATGTAGCCAGCTATGTACGACCTTCAGCACTTGTGTAAACGGCACCGCGTGCCTACCAAACTTGGCAATATATTTTGAATTGAAAATGTGTCACGAATCATGACGTTATGTTGATGTTTGTCTGACAAGCAGGTGCTTGACAAAGGTCATTTGCTAATTCTAGACCTTCTTGTTCGACGTTGTCTGCGACGCTAGGGTTGGGTGGAGGGGTCGCTGCAATTCTGAGTGGAGTGACGCTCCACAAGGGATGCCTCCGCTCAAGAGTACATAAAAATAGAAAATCCAACTAACAAGTAGTGTAGGCGAGGTCTTCCCTCGGTGCTTGTATGCTTGAAGCATTGTTCCTTTGCATGCATTAATTGAAATATTATTGAAGTATTGCCTAAAATGAGGACTTCACACATTCATCCATTTCATAATAGTAGTGCCCCCTTAGCAGTGTTCGGGGGCGATGACAAGTCGTTCAGAGATGCACAACGGTAGATAGGACTCAAGATCAACGAAGTCGGTGGAGGGATGAATCCCTAGAAGCATGTGGCACTCCATCGATGAAGCCATCAAAGGGACAAAGGCCACGAAGGGCGTCGCACCCCGTCCCCCACCGTCGGCTGAAGTCGACGGAGGGACAAAACATGAAGTGTGTCGCACTCTGTCCCCCACACTTCGGACATATGTCGATAGCTGGCGGAGGGACAAATCCCTAGAAGCACGTCACGCTTCATCGCCCGAAGTCAGCGGAGGGATGAAACACAAAGGTCAATGCCAAAGACATATTTGGGCCTCCAACCTTTACACTGTCTATGGCTGGAGCCATCCTTCAGTGGGTCCTGTGCTTGCTTTGAGTTGGAGGTGTTGCCCTGGCGTTGTTGCGCGTCCTCTTTTTCTCTTGCATATTCCTTCATCGTGTCAAAGAGCTTGGCAATTGTTTTTATAGGCTTGCATGCATTGTACTCAGCCAACGGCCCTGGACGAAGACCTTGTATCACTGCATTGATGGTGGTGGTCTAGTTTACATTCTTAGCTTGATAGCGAACATTAGCAAAAGCTTGAAGTATTCTCGGAGCTTTTTTGAGGACTTTTGCTTGGTGGCGAAGAGCTAGTCTGCGTCGACCCATTCGATGTAGTTACCCTGAAAATTATTGTACAAGCGGTCTCGGATCTGCTCACATGCATATATGAAGTTCAACACAATGGTGAAGAACTAGGAGAGCAACATCCCTTGGAGGGCGAGTAGTAATCCCTTCGCTTTGGTGGAGTCGTCCGTGTCGGTGGCTTCGATAGCCGTCTCATATACATGGATGAACTCCCTAGGGTCCGTATCACCCTTGTAAGGCTCGATGGTCAGGAATTTAAAGTCTTTTGGTCACACTGACTGTTGTAGGCCGACAGAGAGTGGAGACTCCAGGTCTACGCGTGAAGTGTACTGCGGCTAGAGGCGGGGGCTTCGTGGTTATCCGCTTGGTTAGTTGTGACCTCCGCCATCGCCGCCAGGGCGTTTGCTAGCTCTGAGCCTCTTGCATCTCTCGCATGGCCCCCGAGAGGTCTGCCAGCTCATGCTGTAGCGTTCCGAGGGCTGCCACCAAAGTGCCTTCCATCTCCAAGGTGGTCATACCTGCTTGGGCAGAGATACACACTGCGTGGATGCTGGCGATGATGGCCTATTCACCAGAGCCGCTAAACACATTGGTGTAGATGGCATGACGATCAGTGACGAGGCCGACATGAGCGTTGGGACCACCGGTCACCCCCGCGCTGGATCTAGGTTCGCTCAACATACCGCGCGGGTGTCGATGTCGATAGTCCTACCGACGTGGGCATCACTGGTGGGGTCGACCATTGCATAGTACTGGTCTTCATGGTCACTAATCATGTCAATGCAGGCATCATTATCGGGGCTGTCTATCGCACTGATGCTACCACCGGAGCCAGCCTCGAGAATCGGTGCAAACTACCCACCACCTGAGGTCCTGGAATTCGTGGCTGCCACCGTCGTGCTTTGCTTCCTCTTCATTATCGCCGATGTCTTCTTGGGCGCCATCGCTTCTCAGGCCCGCGACTTGTTCGTTGTCGTCCCCACGAACGGCACCAACTGTTGTGGCTACGGGTCAAACAGTAAATAAGGAGACCAGTGATGTGAGTATGGGAAATGAACTGGCCTTGGCCATTCTCCACAATCAGGATACATATTTATATGGCCATAAGGCTTGCTTACAACAATACCCTGCACAATTGTGTACTGTGCTAGGGGCATATGCATCCTTATACATGTCCCACTAGGCCTTTTAGCCCAACAGATCGGATAGGCTTAGGTGGGGGCCATCCCTACCACAACACAATTACACAAAAAATTATTTAGCATAATATAAGCTTGAATGTCTAGTAGAGAGAAAGTAAATGTACCATTAGCTCAAATCCAATCTTGGACATAAATAAGAGCTTCTATAGTTTCGCTAGTCAGCCTACTCCAATAGACACTTATAACCCTCTCTCCAGCAGAAAGACCACTTCTTGTTCCCCCAAGAGATGGAGACATTATAGATGGGGACCTTGCCCATGTCACAGTCCCAAGAGATGAAGACATTGCAGATGGGGACTTCGCCCATGTCACAGATTGGGACTGCAGTATTGGAGGCAGCATGAGCCTTACCCTTGGAGGCCTCACTATTGTCACTACTGGTGACCTTAGCCACTTAGGTACCATGGACTTCTGCCGCTTCGACCTAGGTGCTTTCCGTTTCATCACTGACAAGCTGCTCGATGAGACTTCCATTTGTTCATGAACATCTCCTTATGCAGCATGCTGTGACACATGGCCAGCTTCTAGCACTCCCTGTTGAGCCTCCATAGACAATGCCTACACAACACCTGTAGAGGTTAGATTAATCTATACAACTTGTACATCTTGCTTGAAGAAAGTAGTTAAATCTTATAGACAACACTACTAAACCTCAATTTTTCAGATTCATGAACCTCATTTTTGTAATATCAATAGTAAAGAAAAGCGAGAAATGAAACAATCCAAGGGAGAATAAAAGAAATAAATAAGAGTTGTGCCATTAGACCCTTCGCTTTAGAAATGTTGAAGTGATAGCGCTCACAAAGGTTCCCAGACCATTCGGGGTCGGTCGGCGCCTCTCACATTTGTGGGCTTCATCATTCGACCGAAGAGCTTAGCCAACACTCACATTTTACCGATTTATCTGTCGTAGTAGAAAAGCCCCAAACAGTGCAGCGCCCCTTTGAACCAAAATGCCCTTAAGGCAAATAGCCTGCCAAGATTGAAATAGGGAAGGGCATAATTGGCATTGCATAGGTCAGTAGAGGGAGAAGCCAACTGAAGCCCTTCTTAAGCCAAACACCACTAGTGTGCACAGTACACATGCACTTCTTCCATCAACCGAGAGCCCTCGGCCAAGGCAAAAATAAAGCCAGGAGAGCAAGACGAACCCCACAAGCATTCCTATTTCTCATCCCTGCTCTTTATTTCCCTCAACAGAGAGCAAGCCCCAAAGCCAAGCATGACCAAACCAACCAGCAGCCAACACCCAAGACCAAGCCAGAGAGGGCAAACACCATTCCACCTTTTCTCAGCTCGGCCAAGAACAAGAGCATGCCAAACATTCTCACCACCACGCATAAGCCTAATCAAGAGAGGAGGTGAGGGAGAGAGAAACGAAGGGGAGGAGCATGTGGTGTAGGGGAAGACGAAGGAGAGGAGCAGCAAGGACCGCGACTGACCATGACAGCAAGAGAAGGCCCAACCGAACTACAACGTGGTCATCATCGTCGTCATCCACGAACCTTGCCATCCTCAACCCCTCATCTGGCAGGCCCACTTTCCTCCCAACCCCGACCAAGTAAGCCAAACTTAACCCTTGTAGTTGTTAAAGCAACCGGCAATTAGGCAGCTTTGAACTTCGGCTCTGCCTCCATCCCGGATAGGGAACAGTAACCTGAAGATCAGTTCTTTCTCAGTGGCTATAGAACAGTGCAGAACACAGAGTTTTTGCCGTGCGCGAAATTGCCGCATGTTTTCTGGTTTTCCCTTCCTCTATTTATTCAATAGCGATTACAAAATATCTGTTACAGATACAGTCAAATCACAGAATCAAAACACATCTTCCATGATCTGTATGATCTATTATAGTTGGAATTGAGATAAATAAAAGATTGAAATTTCTATCTATAACAAACTTTCTATCACTAATAAATGCAAAAAACAAGGACATTCTAAATCGACTCAAAAGAAACTAGAGCTACAATTAGTTCGGTGAAGTTATTCAATAGTAGCATACTCGGTGCCAAGCTATAGGGGCCGTCAAGTGCCCTTGGAAGGGAGGACATGCTCCCCAGCATATGCACCCTCCCCTACCAAGCCCCGACAAGATGGCACCTATGACCAGGGGCGGAGATGGGCCTCGGGCCAGTTGAGCAATGGCCTGAGGCCCAGAGAAAATAGCAGTGAAAAATTTTAGTAAATATACCCAAAAAAATATTGCACAGTAGACAGGCCCGAGTCTTATTAGCCGACCCGAGACTATTCCCAACCAGCTTGGCAGAGCGGAAGTGGCCCAATGGAGTAGAGCGGCAGTGGCCCAATGAAGTTGTGCATGCGGAGCGACAGAAGTCGGCCTACCCTAGCCACGGTCTTCCCCTCCCGTCTCGCGACCTCCAAATTCCAGCTGCCTCTCCGCGACTCCGCTGCCCCCAACCCCCCACCGCCTCCTCTCCCTTGTGATGCCGCGTCGCCGCCCCCCGCCTCCTCTCTGCCATGCCCCCGCCTCTTCTTCGTTGCGACACCACCCCCTGTGGCCCCCGCCTCATGTCCGCCGCGGCACCGCCCCCGGCCCCCCACCTCCTCTCCGCCGCGACATCGCCCCTTGCCTCCTCAGCTCCTCTCCACCGCGATGCCGCCCCCACTGGCCACCGTGTCCTCTCCACCGCGACGCCTCCCCCATGCCTCCTCTTCGCCGCGACGCCGACCCCCACCTCCTTTCTGCTGCAGCCCGCAGCACCGCCCCTTGCCTCCTCTCCACTAGTCCGCCGCAGCATCGCCCCCACCTCCTTTCCGTTGCGATGTCACCCCTCGCCTCCTCAGCTCCTCTTTGCGACGACGCTGCCCCTGCCTCCTCTCCGCCATGGCCTACGGTAGTGCGGCACCGCCCCCGCCTCCTCTCTGCTAGTTCGCCGCGACGCCACCCCCACTACTCACGGCCCTCAACCGCCGGTGCTGGCTCCCGGTGAGTGGGTGAGGTGAGCTTACAACTTACTGCCTTATTGTATGTATGAGTGACACTGTGACAGATTGTTAGTATGACTGTATGTGTGATACTGTGATAGTGTAGTGTGTCTATTAGTCTATTAACTTGCTATTTGAATTTTTGCGGTACTAGAATTAGAAATACATGATGAAGAGGACCAAGACATTGGCATCTTATTTTCCATCACAATCCAATTCCAATCAAACTCCAGAAACAATAGGAACTGGAGGTAGTAACACCCCACAAAACAATCCCCGTGTTGTGCTTAATTCGGATGACATTGTTGCCGATCCTGGGCTTCTGAAACCAGTTGAAGAGTTAGATGTGGATATTAGGGATGCCGCTAGAAGGGAGTATTTTCTATTGGGACCATGCCGACCATTTGGCCATAAATTTTCACAAAAAATGATAGGCGGTAAAATAAGAAGCTTTCATGAAGAATGGTTCAAAAGGTATGAGACCTGACAACTTTGGTGCTGATGCATATACAAATGTGGGGTATGTTACATTCTTTTTTCTGGCTATATTTTTATCTATTTTGTCATATCGTTCAACATGGAATTCAAATTTTATTTCGATTATGTATTTGTGTTGCACTTTTGTTATACCTCAGTGCTGATAGTATTTGATGTTAGTTATAGACTTATAGCTTCCTTAGTTTTGGGCTCAAGGCTCAGAGAAATCCTGGCTCCGCCACTTCCCATGGCTTTCGCCCAACTGATTTGCACTCACGAGAAACACAAATGTAAAAGCATTAATGCACTTAGTAGTAAGAAGAAGAGGGTGAACTGTCCTGGTAGTAGGAGGGGTGGCCGATCGGCTGCAAGTCGTGGTTGGTGAGCTCGGACCCGTAAGGGAGCCGTGCTAGAGCCAGGTAGTGGCGTCGAGCAGTGAGGAGGGCTAGGCGGTGGCGCTAGAGGGCCCAGACCTGAGGTAGTCGGTGCTAGGCGCCAGTGACCGGTGACAGCGTCCAACGGAACTGGCCGACGGCCAGGGGGCCCAGTGGAGGCCGAGACCAAGAGGGATCAGCGGTAGACCAGTGGCCTATGAGGTGGCGCCAGGGGGCGCGTAGGGGGAACCTGGCTGGCCGACGGCAATCAAGTAGGGTCACCCCAAAGGGGGCAACGCGACGCTGGGCTCCCGACCGGCGTTGAACCGCACTCGGTGAGCCCGAGGGGGAGAAGCAGAGGAGAAGTAGGGAGGAGGCCGAGGAGTGGCCAGATCTGGCCTAGCCGGCTAGATTTGAGAGAGAGGGGGGAATTAGTGGGGAGAAGGCCTGAGGCCATTTGGCCAAACCAAATACAAGAGAGAGGAAGAGAATAGAAAGAATGAAAGAAAAAGAAAGAAGAGGAAGAAGAAAAGAAAGAAAAGGAAAAAAGAAAAGAAAAGAGGGGAAAGAGAAAATACCCCACGCTTTATGACAGTATTGGGCTTTGCACATAGAATCAATGTCGTTTGTATAGGCGCATGTAACGCTGCAGTATCATGAGTCGAGTGATGCTTGTATAGGTGGAGGTCTTGGTGGGGAGCCGTCTGCGCATCGTCCTTGAGGCTAAACAGGCAAGTATATGGTAGAGCGGTAGACAGTAGTTGTTGCGGAATATGCGTTATTTACATTATTTAATGCTGCATGATTAATGATGATAAAGGTGATACTTGGTGAAATGATGGAGATATACATTCACGTTATGGCATATGCATTATGAGATAGGGCAGTGAGAAAGTCAATAGTTATTAGTAAGGATATTGAATAATCCAGCGTGCTCTTCAGAAAGTCCTACTATGGTAGGCACCTCTATAGAATGGAGGAAAAAACCTACTTCGGTGGCACCTCCATGAGATGAAGGTAAAGGGTGACATCGACGGGTGTGCCCTTTGCTTTACCACTATAAGCTACAGAAGGAGAATGAGATTGATCATGAGCATTGCATTAAAAGTGATTGAGGTGGTATATCGAGACCTATGAAGAATGATTGTGTTATGGTATGTTTATGTTAATACTGAAAACAGGTGGAAAGAACATGGTATTATTGTTACTTGTGCTTAAGATAGTGTTTATCGGTCTATTATGTACTTGTTGAATCTTCAGACTCACCTTTACCTTGTTTGTTTTTAGGCGATCGTTGAGGACGTCATGCACGGGTGGGAGTAGCACATGGATAATTTCACGTACGGTAGCACTTCATGTACCACCTTTTGTTAGTATGTTTAGACTATACTGGCATGATATGGTAGTTAGAGTTAAAATGGTATAGTGTATGTTGAGTTGCTATAGTATGAATAAAATAGTATTTGCTAAAACTATTAGCAGTTGTTGAAAAAGGGAAAAATATGTAATGGTAGTAGCATTCTTAGTCCAGAGGATAGACGGAGTGTTACAATTTTGCCATACTAAACTTGTAGCACTCCTCATTTTCCTCATTTTGAGCACCACGTTCAGCAACAAATGTACTTACAAACCAAGCGATAGTGGCTAAGGTTCCAAAGGCAATTACATAACTTAAACCGAGACACTAAAACTGCTTAAGTCTAAAGCACCAGGATATGGGCTTAATCACCACAATTGTGCCTAAAACGATCTTAAACTGAAGATAAAAAGATATCGTGACAGAAAAAGAAATCTCAGCATTACGCACAAGAATTCCACAGTTAGTAACAATATTTCAAAGAACAGAAAATAGGAAAATAAAGGAAAAGAGGCTGCCTTTCTTGTTCTGCTCAATGAAGGGAGAAAAGCTGAATAACTCTGGGCTAGAACTAGGGGAAGAAATATAAGGAAGAGGGCAGTTGCAATTCCAAGCTCTAGCAGCCATCATTTGAGTTGAGACCAGTTCAAAGATTCCAAGCTTTTTTGTTGTACAATCACAACAAAATTACTCAAATACTACTTTACTGCTAATTAAAAGTTAAAGAAGAAGGAACACTGCAGGAGGGCAATCCATTGTAGATGCCAAAAACTGAAAACCAGTTGGATCAAGAATTCACAACTGCACATAATTCCACAATTCATCTCCAAAACAAATCTTTGATTAACTAAGACACCCACCTAACCGCATTATCTAAAACCCCGCTACGACAATTTCACAATCCATCTGATTCGAATCAACGAACCAATTGACCGCATGTTCTAAGAGCCAATGTTTTAATAGGCAATCAAGAATTAAAGATACGATCCATCAAGGACAGGAGGGAGAATTGCAGTTTATGGCGCCTATGGGCCAAATCATCTCCGCCCAGGAGAAGGTATCAAATTAAGAACCGACCCAAGATCACAGGAGTGGAACAAAATCAAGAAGGGTCTAGGTCCCAAGAACTCACTGGAGCTGTGCATTCGCCTGAATTTACAAACAAAACCAGGTATCCCACCCAAATCAAACAGCACAAGAAAACTAAGAAATCAAAAGAGGAGGTTTTGCTGACAGATATATGAGCTGTTCCGCCCCACTTGCACCCCTACTCATGTCATTTGTTTGCACGATGTACATACGTCGTCTAAGTTTCTAACAACAGATAAACCATTCAATGTCCACTAAACAAAGAAGGGGAAAAAGCTATTCCATGTTATCCTCCGCACCTTCATCTTACATTCTTGCAACATCATTATGTTACATTCCTTCACTGATAGATACAGATTAATTACAAAAGAGTAAAGTCCATCACCGGTCCTTAAACTTTTTATGCTGTGTCATCCCGGTCCATAGACTTTTAAAGTATGTCATCCCGGTCCTTAAACTTTCAAAGTGTGACAATATCCTATGTAGTTGTAGCAATGAACTTTTTATGCTATGTCATCCCGGTCCATAGACTTTCAAAAGAAATTGCCACACTTTGAAAGTTTAAGGACCGGGATGACATACTTTAAAAGTTTATGGACCGGGATGACACAGCATAAAAAGTTTAAGGACCGGTAATGAACTTTACTCATTACAAAATTAATTGGGAATGTTTGTGAAGATCAGAGTAGTATTCAGAGAGAAAAGGGATACAAGGAGAAGCTGTAGGAGGGAGTCAGGAGGGGGAGAGTCGGGAGAGTCAAGTGTTCAGTTCTCCCCTTCCCCAAGCAAGGTTTAGTTTACGAGACTTCTTACGGACCTCCGGTGCTTGGAATGTACTGGGAGGTACATACTAGCAAAAGTATCAACCGTCAATTAACTTAGAATACTAGAAAACAAGAGCTTTTATTAATATTCTTTAAATACAAATCGTAGAACCACCACATAGCAACATGCATATAGATTTTTTTCCTTTACTAGTTCCTAAGACAGTTCATCACGCTGAAGTCTCACTAGCTTAAAAGACATGTTCATCCGGATCTTGGAATATCTGATAGCTCTGTTGATATCTAGGAGTGAAAGCACCAAGCTCTTCTCCCCTGTTGTTCTTAAGGCTTTTGGCTCTCACCTTTGAGATGCGATGTGCATTGGCGATCATGTCCACTGGCATGGCACAAAGGATAGAGTTCTTTCCTGCAATGTGGCTCACCATAGAGTTTGAGTTTGTCTTGAATACAGTGTATTAGCATCCTTCATTCTCTACTTTCTTGAAAACAACATAGTTTTGTGATATGATTAATAGTTGCCCAATATGAAGAACGCCATTGAACACTATTTTCCAGGGTTACAAGGGACCTAAACTCGAGCACGCCCTTGAATCACATACATGACATTATGAGCATTAATAGTCCAGAACAATGAGAGAACAACATTTTGTAGTGAGAAGTAAAGAACAAAGTCACATTGTCGTAATTATGTTATGTATCCAAGAATTTGCACCAAAGAAAATATTATAGAATGTTATAACAATACCACTATATAAATACCTGGTATAGGTTTACTCATGTAGCACTCATTTGAACGAGGTTAAGGAGGGGAATTTCTGGCTGTTGAGTTGTGTGATCCTTCCGGCATGTGGGTTGTAGATATCAGCATGATTGGGATTTTTGACGTTTAGGCTTAACCTGAAATCACATAAGTTCTCCTCCAAACCATTGCATTTGTGAACCGTGTGTTGCTCTTCATGATGTGCTTGTTGGTATGGCTCCTGTGCTTGTTGGTATGGCTCCTGTGCTTGTTCCTGTTGTTCTGTCGTAATGGGTTTTAGCAATTGAAGGTTATTCTTTACTTACTGATCTTTCCTCGGTGGTCATTTTGACTTGTAGCCTCCTGGCCGCCTTAGTGTTAATGCCTAAGGCCTCTCTTAGTAGCTCAATGTTGAATCCACTGAATATATTTTGTCCAGAGTATTGCTCGCTCGCACTTTAGAACATTTGTCGCTCTGTGTTATTGTTACCATCCAAGCAATAAGAACTCCTGGATATTGACCGAGGAAAAAATAACGTGTCACCATTCGAATTGCATGCTAGCACACATACGACAAATGCACTACAATTATTAGCTAGAATATTTGTCAAATAAGTAGTTACCTTTTTCCTTGGTTCAAGCTGATTAACGTTGTTGTTTACGTAAAAACATACATATAGCAACAATAGGTGTATCACCATCATTGTAGAACCAATGTCCAACACCAGCTAGGAGTGCAACAACATCGCCTTGCCTGGTGGATCTTCTGGTGCTCATCTCTAAACTTTTAGCTTTGGCTTTGACCTTCGGAGCCAAACTTTTGGAATTGTTGCAGGTAAGTCGCTGGGCAAACAGGAAGAGTCAATTCCAGAAAACCTCTTCCTGCAAATGAGGATGTGCACGTCAGATTTCTAAAACTCAAATATGTATTTTTTTTTCTGATTTGATACATGTACGATCTTAATTACTACCTGCAAATAAAGTTATACTATCATTGGATGATGTAGAGTGTAGACTAGGCTAGGAGTGTTGGTGTATCGAGGTACCAGAAGGCCCTGAGGTTCAATAATGCGACAGATGAAAAATACACCAGTGCACTAGAACAGTTCATTCTTCTCATCCAAGTACTCTGTAACCTCAGCTTCTGACCTCACTTTCCTAACTGGCTCAAATGCTTGTAGACTATCAAATCTACAGTCCCTGAAGCCTCCTTGTCAAGGGTTCTACCATGGGTTTATGCTTGGACTAAATAGCTGGGCCATGGAACCATTGCATAGGAGAGGGGCACAAAAGTAAATAGAAAACTGAGAGAAGGTTGTAGTTGCCATAGCTATTCGGAGAGGCTAATGAAAACTTAACTGATTCGTGTGATATCTTGGACTGTTAGACCATGTGGTTAGGTCTAATATTTTTGTGATGATGAATAATTGACAACATTATTTAGTATTGTTATTTGAGGCGTGTGGCGTGTGTGCGTGGACTGATATTGGTCAAGTTGGAATGAACTTGTGCTGGAAAAATGTTCTTTGGTCTTTACATGTGCAGGTTGAGCATGGAGACAATCATGGTCGGTGACGAGATGGACTGGAACTAGGATGGGAGATCCGAGGTTCAGATGGTCAAGGAGGTCACGAGATGGTCAGGCTCATGCTTGGTGCGCATGGAGATTAGAGATGAATGATACGTGTTGAAGCTATGGAGGTGCGGTTCGGAGGCTACGATACGTGATAGATGATGCATAGAGAAGCTACAGGAGGTGTGGTCCTAGAGGCTTCAACACGTGATGAGTTGAAAAGTTAGAATTTTGGAAAACCTGTGTTAGGAAGGGTTTCACCACTGGCACGACGACCCACCCCGCCATCGACGCGACGACCAACCCCGCCATCGACGCGACAACCCACCCCGCCATCGACGCGACGACCAACCCCGCCATTGACGCGACGACCCACCCCGCCACCGACGCGACGACCAACCCCGCCACCGACGCAACGACCGATCCCACCAGCACCGCCCCGACGGCCAACCCCGGCGATGACAACGCGGCGCGCAGCCTGGGCGTGCAGGCCGTGGTCACCACCAGGCCGGCGGCACCGCCTAGCACACCGGCGGCCCCGGCCACGCCCGCAGTAGAGACGGCCCTGCTGGCGGCCCTCAGCGCATTTCAGCGGGAGCTAACGGACCTCCGCGGAGCCGTCCGGGACATGCAGGAAGCTCGGAGCCAACACGCCCCCCGGCAGTGGCATCCGAACCCGCCTCGGAAAGGGCGGATAGCCGCGACGCCCCCACGTCTAGCCGCGCCCCACTACGGCGCGTAGACCCGGAGTCCCCGCTTTCTGCGGGCCTACAGCAGGCGCCATGGCCCGAAGATTTCAAGTTCCCAAGCGTCATCGAGGCCTACAAAGGCGACTCCGACCCGCAAGAGTTCGTGCGCGTGTACGAGACCGCCATCGAAGCCGCTGGCGGAGACGACACCACGAAGGCAAAAGGGCTCCCCCTCGCGTTACAAGGGGTGGCGCTGTCCTGGTTCTTCACCATTGAACCACAGTCCATCTGCGCGTGGGAACAGATCCGTAACTGACTCTACAACAACTTCCAGGGACACTACATCGAGCGTGTCGATGCGGACCAGCTCTTCGCAGTCAAGCAAAAACTGGAGGAACGGCTCCGGGAATACTTCAAGCGCTTCGCGAAGGTGCGCTGCCAAGTCAAGGACGTCAATGAAACAACGGTCATCAGTGCAGCAATACAAGGCCTCCGGCCGGGGCCAATGGCCGAGTACAACGCGCGCAAGCCCATTAAGACGGTCGGGAAACTCTTCGACAAGATGGAAGAGTATGCCAGAGCGGAGGAGGACGCGCGGAGGCGACACGGTGATGACTCCGACTCCAACAAGGCGGAAGGCTCGGTCAAGGGCGAAGACTCGCCGAAACAGGGCTCCTCGAAAGGCAAGCGTAAGCAAGAGCAGCCGAAGGGCGCCTCCAAACGCAAGGACCCCCAACACAATGACTAGCCAGGCGGCAAGCCCAAGCGTGATCAGCGCAAGTCCAGGAAATCTCGTTACGTTTTCGACATCGAGGGCGGCTCCGAAGACAACGCCTCCGCAGGTCGAGGGCGCGGAGGCCGAGGACGGGGACGTGGCCGAGGTCGAGACGACCGGACCCGCGAAGAGTACGGCGACCAGCACCACGGGCAGTGGTGCAAAATCCACGGCCGGGGCAACCACGACACGCGTGCTTGTGCCACCATCGCAGCACTACGGTAGAGCGTTGCCAGGGACAAAAACCCGAATGCACGCGCGCCCGTTGTGGCTCACGTCCAACACCCCCAGGACCAAGGAGCACAACCCCAGGAAGGCTTCCTGCGAATCCAGGCGCATGTACAGCAACCTCGGGAAGGCCTCCTACAGTTACAAGCCCCGGAGGGAGCTCAGCGCAGGATTATCAACGTCATCTCTGGAGGCTCCTCACTGGGGTTCGCCTCGGCAAGACAACGGAAGGCTTATGCCCGAAGGCTGCACCACGTCGCGGCATACCCGGCGCAGGCGCCGCCAGAATGGGCGCAACATGAAGTCACATTCACGCCCGCCGACGCCGAGGGTGTGGAGTTCCCCCACCAAGACCCTTTGGTCGTCCGGGTCCTCATAACCGGGTGCGACGTCCGGCGCGTCCTAGTCGATGGAGGAAGCTCTGCGAACATCCTCTTCGCCGCGGCCTTCGACTAAATGGGGATCCCTCGGAGCCGATTGGGCCCATCAGGCATCCCGCTGCAAGGATTTGGCGGGCAGCCTTTGCGCGCCTTAGGCCAGATATGCCTCCAAGCCTCCTTCGGCCAAAACGACAACGTCAGGAGCGAGGACGCCATCTTCGACGTGGTCGACATTGCATACCCCTACAACGCCATAATAGGGCGGCCGCTCCTAAACACCCTCGGGGCAGTCCCGCACCACGGTTTCCTGTGCATGAAGCTTCCCGGGCCGCGGGCCATCGTCACCATTCATGGCGACCAGGACATGGCCCGCCGCATAGAGCTTGGCGCCAGAGGCCCATGCCATGCGGCTCGCCAAGGCACCTAGGCCGGAAGGGCGGGCGCGGAGCCCTCGGTTGCCCCGGCAGCAGCGGCTCGTCAGCGATCGCCCCACCCTCCCAGCGGTTAGTGGTTGGTATTCTTCCCCCGTGTTTTTCTTTTGTAAGTGCCCACCCGCGCAAACGGGAATTTAATAAAGTACACCGTTTGCACAAATTCCAGTTTTTTTAAACAAAGACACGCATTCGCGCGCGCACTCTCCGTCCAAGATACGGGCATGAGTATAAACAAAGACACGCATCCGCGCGCGCACTCTCTGTCAAAGATACGGGCATGAGTATAAACAAAGACACGCGTCCGCGCGCGCACTCTCTGTCAAAGATACGGGCATGAGTATAAACAAAGACACGCGTTCGCGCGCGCACTCTCCGTCAAAGATACGGGCATGAGTATAAACAAAGATGAGCGGGGGGACGCCTCCGCACGCACTCTACGGAGTATAAATAAGACGTAGCGTCGAGGTCCGCCTCCGCACGCAATTTCACCGCCCGCAACGCGCGGAGGCTCGCCTCCGCGCGCAGTCTACGGACTCTAAAATAAGACGTAGCGTCGAGGTCCGCCTCCGCACGCACTCTACGGAGTATAAATAAGACGTAGCGTCGAGGTCTGCCTCCGCACGCAATTTCACCGCCCGCAACGCGCGGAGGCTCGCCTCCGTGCGCAGTCTACGGACTCTAAAATAAGACGTAGCATCGAGGTCCGCCTCCGCATGCACTCTCCGGAGTATAAAAGAAGACGCGGATGCTATCCCTGCGCACTCTACGGAGTATAAACAAGACGCGAACACCGCGCACGCACGGGCGCCGCCCCAGTGCGTACTCTTCGGAGTATAAATAGGACGTGGATGCCGACCCCACGCACTCTACGGAGTATAAACAAGACGCGAACACCGCGCACGCACGGGCGCCGCCCCAGTGCGTACTTTTCGGAGTATAAATAGGACGTGGATGCCAACCCCACGCACTCTACGGAGTATAAACAAGACGCGAACACCGCGCACGCACAGGCGCTGCCCCAGCGCGTACTCTTTGGAGTATAAATAAGGCGCGAACGCTGCCTCCGTGCACTCTTCGGAGTATCAACAAGGAGTGGGCATTGGCCCCCACGTACTCCAAAACACAACTTACCCCGGTTAATTTTACGACGGGCAAAGTGCACCACGGGGGCCCACTCCCACGCGCCGCCTGTAAAGTACCAAGGCGACATATTAAGAGGTTTGGCCCCGCGTGGGCACACTCGCGAGCGAGAAGCACCAGAGGCTGGTTCCCGCGTGAGCACACTCGCGAGCGAGAAGCACCAGAGGCTGGTTCCCGCGCGAGCACACTCGCGAGCGAGAAGCACCAGAGGCTGGTTCCCGCGTGAGCACACCCGCGAGCGAGAAGCACTAGAGGCTGCTCCGCTCCCACCACCTCGAAGGGTAGGGGACGGAGCGCTCGCGCGTCTACATCGACTAGGCGCCAGCTCCGCTGCCACCACTTCGAAGGGTAAGGGACGGAGCGCTCGTGCGTCTACCTCGACTAGGCGCCAGCTCCGCTGCCACCACCTCGAAGGGTAGGGGACGGAGCGATCGCGCGTCTACCTCGACTAGGCGCCAGCTCCGTTGTCACCACTTCGAAGGGTAGGGGACGGAGCGCTCGCGCGCCTACCTCGACTAGGCGCCAGCTCCGCTGCCACCACCTCGAAGGGTAAGGGACGGAGCGTTCACGCGTCTACCTCGACTAGGCGCCAGCTCCGCTGCCACCACATCGAAGGGTAGGGGAAGGAGCGCTCGCGCGTCTACCTCGACTAGGCGTCAGCTCCGCTGCCACCACCTCGAAGGGTAGGGGACGGAGCGTTCGCGCGTCTACCTCGACTAGGCGCCAGCTCCGCTGCCACCACTTCGAAGGGTAGGGGACAGAGCGCTCGCGCGTCTACCTTGACTTGGCGCCAGCTCCGCTGCCACCACCTCGAAGGGTAGGGGACGGAGCGCTCGCGCATCTACCTCGACTAGGCGCCAGCTCCGCTGCCACCACCTCGAAGGATGGGGAACGGAGCGCTCGCGCGTCTACTTTGACGAGGCGCCAGCTCCGCGGCCACCGCCTCGAAGGGGACGGAGCGCTTGCGTGTCTACTTCGACGTCTACTTTGACTAGGCGCCAGCTACGCCGGAGGGGATATCGGTCTGAGCGTGCGCGGTTATCGCAACTACGTCTATACCTCGATCACACTGCCCCCGCAGGGTGCAACTCATCGCGTACGGGCGCGCCTGCAAACCCTCCGAGCTTACCATGTGATAGTGTAGCCAGAGGGTGGCGATGTACTTCGCAAAGATCTGGTCAAAACTGTTCTTGGTATTCGCTAAGGACGTTTACAAAGGCGCACAGGCACCCCCGGCGCAACAGGCTGTTACTCGGCAGGCTCATCCTTAACATGCGCCCGCACCGTCCGTGCCGAGGTCCCACTCGAAGACGCCCGACTCGCCCAGAAATCCAACGCTTCCTCGGCTCTTTGCCAGCGCCGAAGACGCCGTCGGGTCGCGAGGTCGGAGATCAGCAGCCGACCCCGGTTAGGTAGCTGCTCGGGACAAGGGGGCAGGAATCAGAACAGCGGAAAACAACTCCGTATTTTTGCAAACACAAAATAAAGACAACCCGGGCTTCGGTTACAACGCACATCAACACGCGACAACCTCCTATCACACCTGTGGATCCACGGTGTCCTCCGGAGCCGTGGCGCCATCGTCGTCACACCGAGGGACCTCGTCCAGAAACCGCCCAAGGTTCCCCTCGACGTACAAGTTGTTCCGTAGCTCGACCATGGCTGCGGCCTCGCCGCAGTACTCCCATATCCGCTCGTGGAAGAACCTCACGGCGCGGCGTACAGCTCGCACGGCGCCGAACATCACGCCGCCCCCCGCGGGCAGCTCCAGTCGGGGATCGGCTAACCCCGCAACATGCTCGCAACCGCAGTGTCGCAGGAGCGCGCACGTTAGACACGACGCCACGTATGCGCAGTGACTGCCGAAGATCGCCGCGGCGCCACGCGCAACACCGGCCGCCTCTCCAATCCACCGAAGTGACTGCGACAGGTCCTTGGGACCGAAGGAGCGCGCCGGCACTTCGGCGACAAGCCCCTTCAGAGTGTCTTTCAGGGCCAGCATGGCGTCCCAGGCGGCGGCCGAAGCGTCGCCCAAGGCTTGATCTCGCTCCGCAAGAGCCCGATCTCGATTTGTTGCACAAGGCCATCCCGCTCTGCAGCAGCCTCTTGCCGCATTGTGTCCACGGTCGAGGCTTGCGCCGCGGTAACAAGCCCGTCGGTGCGCGCCTTCATCTCCGCGCACTCCAACTCCATCGCCCTTCCACAGCTCCCCGCAGTTCTTCTTCGGCGGCCCGCAGCCTGTCCCGTACTGCTGCTCCCTCACGGACGTGAGCCCTTTGCAGGGCCTGGGCCAGCACGAGTGTCTGTGCGACGCAGGAGTCAGCAAACACGAAGCGGCTGCAAGAGGGTTGAAGACAGACGCTTACCCGTACCCCCGACACCTCCAATGCATCCCCGAGGCGCCCTGACCCGTAGGTCTGCAACACCTGTTGTCCGATGCTGGAGGCTGCGTCCCCCGCAATCCCGCGCCACGCCCTCAGAGTATCCGGCGGAGGAACGAAGTCCGCCGGGCTTGGCCGCGCGGCACCTGTGTCGCCACCACCGGGACCCCCGCGCTCGAGGAACGGTTCCTCCTCCGGGATAAGTGTCGCTGCGAAAAGGAATTACACATGTCACGAGGCGTTAAAGGAAACAGAAAAATCGAAGGAGTACAACCATACCCTACCTTCGGTCATGGGCGGGGGGCTTCGCGGAGACGTCTCCCTAGCCGCGGGCGGGAACGCTCCCACTTCGGCCCCAACGGACAGCGATGTCTCGGAAGGCCCGGGGACTACCGAGTCAGGACCTGGAGCCAACCGAGCCTGCGCCACGGCCACCGCGGCCCGAGGGGCTGAGAGGGCGCGGGGTGGTAGGACCCCGGCGCTCGAAGCAGGGTCCCACAGGCTCCCAACACCGGTTGCCACAGCGAACCCTCTTGAAGTCCGCGGAAGGGAGGACGGCAGGCGCGCCCGCTTCGCTTGGGCGGAAGATACCGCCACGCTACCCGCCGCAGAGGGGGCCCCTCCGGCTGCATCATCCGCTGAAGGTGTCTCCACAGCTACGATGATAGAAATCGAGGACTTCACCCCCGTGGCTTCCGCGGGGGTCACCCCCACCTTTGCGGGAGGCACCACTTCGGCCTCAGCCGCCGCGGTCAGCAAAGGCGGCGCTCCACACGCGCTCGCGGAGGGGCAGCCCCGCCAAAGCCATGCTCCGAGACGAGGACTCCGCACCGGTGTCGCCAGCTGGCACCACCACCTCGGTAACGGTCGCGGGCAACGGGGCCTCCGCGGCGCGCCCTCCGCTGCTCCTATCGGCGCCTCCGCCCTCGGTCTCCGCGCCCTCTAAATCTGAATCGGCGTACCTTGCCGAACTCGACCCCGGGCTCGCCGCGCTGGCAGGCGCAGCGGCAACCGCCGTACGGGCCACGGTCGCGGTGCTCCGGGTCCTTTTGCGGGACGACGCCTTTGTCTTCGCGGCACTGTCATCCTCGGGTTGCCGGTCCGGAGGGGGGCGATCCGGCACAGGAAGCCCTAAGGCCTCACACACGCGGTTTATCCGCCCCAATCCGGCCTCCGCGGTCGCAGCTGCGAGTTGCCCGTGCTCTCTACCGGTGTATGGCCCGAGGAACACGCGCGCGGCGCGCTCCGCGTCCTCAAGGCGAGTCCCTGCCCAAGACGGCACATTTACATAAATGCAATATATACAATTGCGGAGGAAGATGTGGTTGAGACTTACGAAGGCCAATCGACACGGGCAACGAGCAAACGGACGGGCGAACGTTGTCATCCCGACGTTCACCGGCTGTGAAGCGCCAACCGTTGGCAAGCGGCATTGCCCCAAGCATCATATACTCTTCGGCGAGGTCGCGCATATTGAAGCGGGCGGCGACCCCCACAAGTCTTCGCACCCTCAGCCTATCTTCCTCGTCAAGCGCTAGGCCGGGGGCGGTCTTGAATGTAATCGGCCCGCCTACGCATTCAAGGCCGCTGCCACTCGCCACACGGTGGTAGAACCACCGCCTCGCCCAGTTGACCTCCCACTTCCCTCGGGTCGCGTTCGCAGGGAAGAGCTTCCCACGTGACGCCCGCAGGAGGAAGTTGACGCTGCCAAATTTCGACACCGTACCGTCCTTCCGCTTCTTTGGTTGGCACTGGGCCTCATGCAAATACGCAAACAAGGAGGCGCTGGGCCAACACCCCCCGAGCGTAGGGCCCAGCTGTACACGGTGAGGCGAGCCACCGCGTTCGGAGTCAGTTGTGACAACTCCAGCTCGAAGGTTCGCAGCACCGCCCCGACAATTGCTGCGGACGGAATGCGAAGCCCGGCTTCGAAGTAGGCAACGAAGACGATCGCCTCCGACTTCCCAGGGCGCGGCTCCGTCTCGCCATCGGCGGGCAGTCGCACCGCGTCGCGATCCGATAGCTTCCCATCTCGCAGCAGCGACCGGATAGTGTCCTCCGTCACGAGCGTGCGGCCCAGCTCGCCGGAGTACGGACCCTGACCATTCTTCGCCGCCCACCACTTGTCTGCCGCCGGCGGATCGCGCTCCCCCAGCGTGTATTTCACCTCGAGAGGAGAGGACCGCCTACGGACGGCGTAGCCACCCACCTGAGTACGCTCGTCGCAAGTCGCCATCAGCACCCACGGGGAACTCGGCGGCAGGAAAAGAGTGCACGAACTGGGCGAGCGGATGCGGAAAGCACCATGAACAACCAAAAAGCGCAAGGAGGCGTGGGCACAATACCACGGGGGGTTCTTAATGGCCCCACGCCTCCTACCCTAAGCGCAAACGGCGAACGGCAACCGCTCGCCTCCCCACGCGCGAAGCCGAAGCGTCGCGTCGGTCCACGTAGCCAGCATGCGATCGTGGTCGTACAGAGTCCTGTCACCACGCGAAGCGTCGCTAGCGTCCCGCCGCGTATCGGTCCGCGCAAGCATTAAATGCAGGTCGCGCGACCCGGTATAGCCTTCGGCTCGACCTTGGCTGCACCTATCCGAAGGGACAACCGTAAGTCCACGCCATAGCCGCAACCAGGGATCGGCGAGCAGCGCAACCGCCCGCAGCCGGTGGCGCGCGTTGGGAGGGGGGCAGCTAGCGGGCGGCATGCCTACAACGCCGTGCCATGTGCCCCGCCCCTCGGAGGAAGGAACTTCACCGTGGGCGACCTGTTGGCACACCAATCGCCGCCTGCCGCGTGCCCATCCCGAATGGACAAGCGCGTACGGATAAAGCAGCCTGACAGTGTCAGCCCGGGGGTCGGCGTGATTCCCGGAGCCATTAAAGCGCACTTCCAAGGGCGCCCACAACCGCCAGCTCCGCTGCCACCACTCCGAAGGATGGGGGACGGAGCGTTCGCGCGTCTACCTCGACTAGGCGCCAGCTCTGCTGCCACCACTACGAAGGGTAGGGGACGGAGCGCTCGCGCGTCTACCTCGACTAGGCGCCAGCTCCGCTGCCACCACCTCGAAGGGTAGGGGACGGAGCGCTCGCGCGTCTACTTCGACTAGGCGCCAGCTCCGCTGCCATCGCTTCGAAGGATGGGGGACGGAGCGTTCGCGCGTCTACCTCGACCAGGCGCCACCTCCGCTGCCACCACTTCGAAGGGTAGGGGACGGAGCGCTCGCGCGTCTACTTCGACTAGGCGCCAGCTCCGGTGCCACCGCTTCGAAGGATGGGGGACGGAGCGTTCGCGCGTCTACCTCGACCAGGCGCCACCTCCGCTGCCACCACTTCGAAGGGTAGGGGACGGAGCGCTCGCGCGTCTACCTCGACCAGGCGCCACCTCCGCTGCCACCACTTCGAAGGGTAGGGGACGGAGCGCTCGCGCGTCTACCTCGACTAGGCGCCAGCTCCGCTGCCACCACCTCGAAGGGTAGGGGACGGAGCGCTCGCGCGTCTACCTCAACTAGGCGCCAGCTCCACTGCCACCACTTCGAAGGGTAGGGGACGGAGCGCTCGCGCGTCTACCTCGACTAGGCGCCAGCTCCGCTGCCACCGCTTCGAAGGATGGGGGACGGAGCGTTCGCGCGTCTACCTCGACTAGGCGCCAGCTTCGCTGCAACCGCTCACCGTCCCCAGATCGCCCTGAAAATGCCTGCAACGGTCCAGCGTTGCAGCGTCGTACCGTCATGATGCTCCAAGATCTGCGCCGGGAGAAGGAGACTCAGCCCCATGCGTCGGAGGCCTGGCTTCCCCTCGGTAGGGCGTTGACTTTTCTACAGTAACTAGTGTCGTAGGGGTGGCCCCCACCTAAGCCCAGCAGGCCTGTTAGAGGAATGTAAGGCCCAGAATGGGACATATGTAATGACATAAGTGCCCTTGTAGGGAATACTTGGATGTAAGGGTATAATTGTAAAAGCACTCCTCATGTGAGTATATATGTGCAGCACAGGCCATGGGGAGGGGACCCTAAGCCATTCATTTTACTCAACTCCCCACTACTACACACTCTCTCTGTTTGGTCTGTAACCACAACAACCAGCTTTTAAAAGGAGTATCTTTTCAAGATAGAGTCTACTAGTTAATTATAGTACGTATTATACCGACTTCATTTATATCGGCAAAAACCGCACGTGAGTTTCTGTTACTCTGTAATCTCTCGTATAAACAGCCCAAAAGTCACAAGCCGCAGCTAAAAAGGACATACCCTTAGTCTTACTACGCACCCACCTAGTTTTTCAATTTTTCCCATACGAAGCACGCTAGCTCAGCTCAGCTTGCTTTGACTGCCCACCCACCTTGCTGGTCCACTCTTCCTGACTGCAAAGTCTGCACTACTATCTTCTTTGCCATGTAGTGACCTACTATCTTCTTTGCCATGTAGTGACAAAAACATGTACACTGCAGGATCAAAAAACTACCCCCTACTCCGCTACTTTTGCCTATTGCATGTATCTTCATCCATTAGTCACTACACACACCCATCAACCTTACACAGAATTTACATCATAACCAGCCACTAGTACAAAATGGATCATCATAGATGGTTTAGAATTATCATCATAGACGGTTTTCTAAACCGTCTGAATTTATGAGTCAGTGATAATCGGATGTTATCACAGACGGTTTGTGATCCGTCTGTGATAAATACAATACAGACGGTTTATAATTAGAGCTGTCTGTAAAGAATACTATCACAGACAATTCAAACCAAAAACCGTCTTTGATACTCAAACATTACAGATGGTTCTACCTACCAACCGTCTGTGATGGGCGAGTATCACAGACGGTTGGTATATAGAACCGTCTGTGATACTTTTCCATCACAGACGGTTGGTAGATAGAACTATCTGTGATGTGTGAGAATCACAAATGATTTTTTGTTCGAGCCATCTGTGATAGTCTTTTATAGACGGTTTATACCACAAACCATCTGTGATAGTTCATTCTATACCTAAATTTTCTTTCTATTTTTTGGCTAGCTAGCCTGAAAAATGTTAGCTATGCCATTTGAAAACAATCAAATACAAACACAACAGTACATTTCATTTCCATTACAATTAGAATCCACCATTACAGCATAACAAAATAACGAATAGGTTACCCATCTAACACAATAAGAACATAATAAGAATACATCTTCTAATCTATGAATCAGAGAACATAGAAGAAGCAGAGATCCTAGCAGACAGTAGAAGCTAAACCGCGTCGACGAGCTGATGCCTAGGCCCTCTCACCTCTAATGCAGTGCATGAGCTAGATGTCCTTGACGCCCGCCATCGTCAACGCCAACTTGAGCGTCGTCTTGGTAGCCATCGGCGTATACTTCGTAAGGGCCATCGGGGTCGGGGTCGAGGAGGATGACTGTGAGGAAGAGTCTAGAGAGATTTTTGAGCAACGGTAGGTAGGGGATGGGTTTGGGTGAGTATTTATAGAGGGAGAGGTGGGTTTGGTGAGTATTTATAGAGGGTTTGGTGGGTTTCTATTGGCTGGGAATGGGTTGGAGAGGATCGACGGGCCCATCGATCAGTTTATCACAAACTATATATATATATATATCGGTGCAATGTATATAGTTAGTCTCAAAAGATAAAATAATAAAGTTCTATATGGCTTCTCTATACTCGTTTGAAAGGTTTCGATGAGATCTACAACTTTGCAGTTGAGGCAAACTCCAAAATTCCAAATGCAAGATAAATTTTTTTTGGCAAAAACAGAAACTGAAAACTTGCGATGCAAATTTGAGACTAAATATAGCTGATTTTGGGGGTCATAGAGGGTGATAGGCACAACAAGTCATTGTTTTTGGATCAGGCTCATTGTTATCTTTCCAACGAGTACAAGAACGTCAGAAACGGACCCGTTTTACTAAAAATATCTTGGAACAGAATCCTACACAGACTCAGGCAGGAGATTAGGATTGTGTAACATCCCAAAATGGAACTTATTGTATTTGTGAAAATTTTAAAATCTTTTATTTGTGTTTCCAGTGTTGTTTAAAAATTTTGGCATTTATTCAAATTTCTTAATTTGGTTCTTTGCTAAATAATTTAAATAATGAAATCGAAATCCTGATCAATAACCAAGGCTGAAAAATCGAATCAAGGAAACTTCAAATTTCCTTTGCAAGCCCTAAAGTCTGAAATATAAAAATATATATATATACACACACACACACACACACATATATAAGAATAATAAATTAAATTAATTAACACTAGAAAGTTTAAGTTCAAAAATGGCAAATTCAAATCAAAAGTTAATATAAAAAATTTTCCCCATCTAATTAATCTAGCCAATTTATCAAATTCTAAAAATTTCAAAAAAAGAAAAAGAAAACATCTTCTTGGGCCTCAGTCCATCTTTTATTTTTCTCTTAGCTGCCCGGCCTCTTTTGTTTTCCTTCCCCCGGCCTGTTTCTTCTTTTCCTCCCGGCCCGTCCGGCCTTTTCTCCTTTCTTGGCCTTCGGCCCAAGCGCTGCATCCTTCTTCCTCCTTCCTTCCCCTGCTCTGCTCTAGCTATCGCTCGACCATGCCCTACGCTTAGATACGCAACCGTGGTCCGGCTCCCCAGCAACCCCGAGTCGCACCACACCCTCGCGCACACCCGAGGCATTGACCCAGTCGTGTTGCCTGAAGTCTGCACACGCCCGTGACACCCTGCACCGCACGGCCCTGTCATCTCTCGCGCCAACACACCCGTGATGCCCTGTGCCTGACGGCCGAGTCCCCTCACCATCCCGTCCACTGTGACCTGGTCTTCGACTACAGCTCTGCCACAGTGCCCGTCCACCGCCTATAAGAAGCCCCAAGCGGCCGAGTCGCCTCCATGTCGTCCTGCCTCTCCGGTGACGCCCCCCAAAACCGACCTCGTCACGGCGTGCCCCCAGTAGCCTTCTCCCTCCTCCCTCGGGTAATTGAACTTCGGCGCCCTCGGCTCGCTGCACGGCCTACCTTCCTCGCCGCTGGCCAAAATCGTCATTTTCGTCGCCATCTCTAGCTCAGCACACGGCTCCTCTATTCCTCGGGTGTGGAGCATCATCGTGTGTCCCCGAAGCTCCCCCAACCGCCGGTTGACGCCCTCTACCGCCTGAGCTCTCCCGCCACGGCAACCCAACCGCGCCGCCGCCCGCGCACATTGCTGGTGTGCCTCGTCATCTCCCTGGCCAAGCTACCGCCACCAGTGAGTCCCTTATGTCTTGCTCATGATCGTGCTCCCCCTATTTCGCTTCCTCCTCCCTCCGACCGCCACCGCCATTGAAACCCTCCCCGCGCTCGTCATTCCTCGCTGCCGTCGGCCCGCCTTGATGCCTCTCAACCGGACCCGACACCTCCCTGAGCTTCCTCGTGGTCCCAGGTTCCCATTTGGCCGATAGCTGGTGCCTTCCCGGCCGCCGCCTGCCAGCGGCGAGCTCAGCACTGAGCACCACCTACTTCCTCTGTTTTGACCTTAGCCACCCCTCAACTCTTCTCATTTGTTTGCACCGAGTTTGTCATCCCAGGGCCTCCGCCCCCACTTGGCTAGCCGAGCGCGCGTTAAGGCTTAAGCCTCAGGTCACGGGTTCGAACCCACGCCACACAATTCTTCCTTTTCCCCCTTCTTTTCATTTTTTCTTTGCTCTTTTTCCTTCCTTTGATCCATTTCAATTAATGAAACTGAGGAAAATTTGAAAATAATCAATGGAAGCTAATAAATTTATCTAAGATTTAATATTGGGTTAACTATCATATATGAGTAAATTAATTTATTAAGTTTGTGCCACATAAAACCATAAATATAAACTGCACATCTCTAAAAATCATGAGACCTTTCTATAATTAGTACTTAAAATAAATTTTGGTAAATTCTCCTGTAAAATGCCAAGATTTAAATCAAGTGTCACCTCATATTTGTTTAAGACACTCGTAAAATAATTAGAACATCAGTAATCTTTTGTTAGTATCCTGATTAATCTCTCCCATCCATCTGTACGCCTTGTCCAACGTATGGAACTTCCTTAATAAATATAAATTAATTAAAACAAGATCCAGTCTCGGTATCTTGCAATTAGCTATGTCTAACCATGTTCCGATCTAAAAGTGGGATATTCTTGTGAATATTCCTTCAACGCCGATCCTCCCTTTTTATCCTTTCCCGGTGAAGTTACTCCGTCACTTCATTTCCACCCAAAAATTCGTTGACTCTGCCTCTATCCTGCAACTCACTACGTGCCCTTAATCATAGCAAATTTTAAATAAACTTAATTAAACTTATTTGGACTTTTGCTGGATTTGTTGGATTTGTCAGTCGTTAGTCGTGTAATTAGTCATTGAAGCCACGAAGAGATGACAAGTTCGAGCAGGATCAAGACTTGGAAAGAGACGAAGATCAATAATCCAAATAATCGACTGAGAAGGCTTTGGGTAAGATCAAGGCCATGGTAAATCGAGCAAGGCAAGCCATCACTTTGATCATATTGATCCTACATTTTATGCAAAATTATGTTTCTTCAAATTATCAAATTGCATGCTTACTTTGTTATACAAATGTATGTCAAAGCTTAAGGTAGTTACATGCCTATTTGATGTTTTAAATACTACTATGCTCTTCCTTGACACTTGGATCACCTGACCATTGTCACCCTAGATGTTAATGATAACCTTACTAGCTATAGGTCATATTAAAATGTCATGCTAGTCTTGTCAAGTCCAGGGCACTAGTGGCCCTGATCATCAATCTTTAAACATGAAAACTGGATTTGGGACAGTCACGGGATGTAAGTGACTGATAATTAATGACAACTTATTTTATGCTTCTCAAAACCCTAAAAACTTGCTATACTTGTTTGGGCAGATGATAAGAGTGGTGGGTGTGGATGTAACACAAGGTCTGTGGTTTGTGGAATGAACCACCCGGATAAATTAAGGACTTAATCATGTGATGACCTCTCCGTATACAACAGTGCAACCACAAGCTGGCAAAATGTAGGCTTGACTGAATAATTTACTAGACCCTCTAGTCATCTCATGGAGGACTGGTGTAAGTGGATAATAAAAACCCCGCATTGAATGGGACACTGGATAGAGGTGACGTTGCCAAGGCTAGCGTTTGTGGAAAGTGGAGCCGACTGCGCTAACCTATGGTGGACATCCCGCACAACTTATGAAAGCAACCCCATAGGAGTGAGATGCTAAAGGGCAAGGTATTGTAAAGGCCTCGTGACAATTTCTCAATCTACATGTCCAAGGAATCATGTGAGCCTATCGAGCTGATTGTCTCTTGTGGGTAAAGATGTACAATCTCTTAAGAGTATACAACTGTTCGAACAGCCGTGCCCACGGTCAAGGGCGGACATGGAAATCTTCCTTGAGATAGTTCTATTTCAAAACTTTTGAGGGTGGGAAGAAAACTGCCAGGCGGATGTAAACCTGACTTTGGAATTTTCCTGGAGGAATGTAGTCCAGCGTTGATAATGAGGTGGAAGTAACCTAATGATCAAAAGTTAGCATAGGTGGATGGAACCATGTAATCGGTGGATGGAACCTACACCGCTATAAATACTGCACAATTTCAAACTCCTTAAAGCATGTTTATAAAATGCTAAGTCATAGGAAATTTTAATTATGATTATTGCAAATGTTGCTTTAAGCAAATAAAAGAACATGAAGCCTCACTTGACAGCCTTGCATCAATTATTATTTGCATTTTGTGTGGTGGCTTGCTGAGTACCGTTGTACTAACTGTTGCTCAATTACCATCATTAAGTCAAAAGAAAAAGAAGATCAAGCCGTACGGTGCCTTAAGGGGATCGAAAGAGCTGAGAGATGAAGAGGCCAAGAACTAGGTCACGAACCCCAGTTGGCTGCCTGTGGGCAAGTCCCAAGGGTCCCACTTGAGTGAAGTTTCTACTGCTGCATTTTTTGATTTTGGCCTGATCGGCCCATGAGTAAGTTTTTATTGTATTATCTATGCTTCCGCATGATATGGTTTTAATATACAGTAATGTATATGTGAGCACTATCTACAGATTAGGGAATAGTGGAAGGAATCATAGAGGGTTTCGGGTTGCAAAACCTGGGGTCCAACACTTCTTGTTGCCAAAAATATCGCCTTCATGTGGCCCTCACTGTTGGCCCTCTAGGTCCTCAGTGGTCCACGCTCTCTTTTGGCTTCCACTATGTTCTTATCTCCCTTCCTCCAACTCTTATCTTCTTACTTCTATGTGTGGGCTACTGGTTTAAGTAAAAAAAAGTACGAAACACTGTGAGACGAAGTAATAGTTATACAAGAGGAACATTACCGTACTATACATTTGGGCTTGAAAAGGCATGAAGAAAATTAATTTGCTTCATGCCTTTTCAAGCCCAAGTGTGAGGTGCTTTAATGTTCGTCTTGTAGTTATTGATAAATACATAACACATCACTCAAAATTCTAGTCGGGGGAGAAACAATTTTGAGGGTGTATGAGGATGGAAGTTTTTAAGTTGATTCTAAGTGAGTTGGAGTTCTTAGAGACAACCTTAAGGGAGGGTCATATTATTACTACAAGATCTATTTGGAATGGCATGTTAGTCTTCCAAAGAGACCTTGTAGCAACAATATATGCCAAAGAGACCTTCTAAGGGCATGAAGCAAATCACACACTCTAGTGTCCTCTATGATTCACTTTGTTATTTTCATAAGATCTATTCGAAATGGCAAATTGCACGTTTTAGTGTGCCAGGTTGTACAAAATAAGTTATAGCTATTGTTTCTTCCTCCTCATCATGTTGTATGTTAGACTTGGTTGCTATCTTAGGCATAAAAGAATCTTTGGGTTGTTCACCATTCATTTGTAAATGAAGGGCGTGGCAGCACAAAGGTTTTTTCGCCTAAGACAACAACCAAGCCCAATACACAGAATGATAAGGAGAAAGAGAATTTAGCCATAACTTACTTTGTAAAACCTGTGACACTAGGCTGTGTGATTTAGGATGTTAGTATTGCAAAGATACCTTGTAGCAAAATATATGTCATCGAATGTTCTTATTTCTTGTAAGATCAACCATGTGCCAATATTTATACTCACAGCTTATTGTAATTAGTTTTTTTATAAGAGAGATGATGTCATCATCATCGCCATCAACATCGCCGAATGGGTCTAACGCTCCGATGACCGGGGTAACTAAGCGTGCCAGAGGAGTATCGAAAGGGCCAGATGGCCGAATGACCATCATGATGGTCTCTCTGGATGGAGTCCCTCTATAACCGAAAAAAACAGCGATAGCATTTTGGACTACCTGTGGGATACTTGGAAGGCAATGTGTTCTCATCACCACAGCAAACTAGAAAGTTTTGACAAAAGACGAGAAAAATCTGCTGTGGACAGAAATTTCAGACTTGTTTGAGATCCCAACAGAAGTCCAGGGACTCATGTGTTGATAGGCGCTCCTCACAATGGGAAAAGCATGGAAGACATTCAAGAGCATGCTTGTCACACAGTACGTGACCAAAGATCACATGCTCTTCACGAGGTATCCTTTCGTGTCGACAAAAACATGGGAGACCTTTGTGAGGATGAAGACGACAACTAAATTTCAATAGGAAAGTGTGGCACACAAGTCTCTTGAGGCACAACACACTCACCCCTATAGACTCGGCACCGTTTGGTACATGGGTAAAATCCCGCAATAGAGGATGAAGGACAAGGTCACAATCCAATCAGAGGGCTCCCCATCGTTTGCCGATATCACAAACAAGCGCGCCCAAAACTGGTTAAGAGCGAGGTCATCAACCATGCCTTCGGGTGTCGCCTCTTTTGAAAACCCTGTAGACAAGGAAGTGTCTCAATGCTTGGTAAGATACATTAAACTACCTAATTGTTAATAGGTCCATAACTTCGTAGGATCTAAAATAACATGATTGCCTCTTACAGCAAACATTGACTACCAAATCTTCTGAATGCTCCTTCGAGGTAGTCAGGAAGAGAGATATACTATCTACAGCCCCTGAGAAATAAGGAGCACCCAGATCACACGCGAGGCCTTGAGGTTTATGTATCTTGGAGGTATGTATTCCCAAACGACTCTAAAACATATAGAAGTAAGAAGAGATCCAAGGCCGAGTGCAAGGAATGTATGAGACATGACTTTCATGCACAACTTGAGGAGATAACCGCCTCACTTCAAGGAGAGATAGATTCATTGAGGGAAGAACCGAGAGTAGTCTAAAACCACTCACAAGGCACCCCCATTATTGCAGTACCCAGCCCCCTCAATGTCGGAGTAGCTGAGCGCGTCCGCGCCACTTTCTGAACATAGCGATGCCCGCTTACTTATCAACGAAATTCAGGTAATGTACCTCTCTAGAATGCTACATAGATAGACCTCGTGGATGTCTTAGTGCACCGTGTATCATTATGTAGGAGCCCACGTCGTGCATCCTCAGAGTTAGGCTTATTGGCTCCATTTCCATTGATGGTGGGCAGGGGATGGCATATCCATGCCTGCTAGGGACGTTGGTTCACAGTGCCCAGCTAGGGACTAGGTTCGTGAAGGTTCAGGTAGACATGATTAATGACATTTTCAAGGCCGCCTCACTAGAGAGGCCCCCAAACTGAGAAATCATGATACTAGGGGATGCCGTATATACATTTGTTCAGTGGCCCAAGATGAACATCGTCCTAGATCCTTCTGTGCCGTGATATCCACACATCCATGCCTGTTAAACAGAACCCTCTATGACTCCATCTCAAGCTCCACTTCAGAAGGCCATCGTATTGACTCCCGTGGAGACAACGCTGAAGATGTATTGCAAGCGAGAAGCCAAGGGCCAACCAAAGAAGATTAAGGTGCATCTCAGGCCCTAGAAGTTCAAGCTCGGAGTGTCGTTAGTCCCTAAGTCACAATTAAACAGCTTGGACTAGTTTGCAGGACTTTACATACCTGGTACATGTAGAGGTCCAACAGGAAGCCAAACCGACAATGCGGATTCACCGTGAGATACAAAGATGTGCATTTTCTCCATGACTCGGACTACTTCGTTGTAACCTTCAAAGACTTATTCTTACTATTCAACCTCGACGAACTCGACACCTCATTTCTATGATGCTCGACACTGTAAGTGTACTATACAATCAAGTTCTACATTCACGTAATACCGATAAATGCTATAACTCATTGCTTATGTATAGATCCATGATCCAACAAGTCCAGCGATGGTGTGAACAGGTGGGTTTTCTCAACCCACACTTGGTCCCTAAGCAATCCATCAAGGAAATTAAAAACCATCCTTCGTCAAAGATTGCATAATGACGGGGTTACTTGCTCAGAGTGACAAGGACTATATCCTGGTACCCTTCAACTTAAGGTAAGTGCTTCAATAGTTGCCATACAAGTTTCATTTGTACTTTATACGCAACACGAACTTAGGATTAATCACTATGGCGTCATACATGACTAAGCCTTACTGGATTCTGATTGTGATTGTACTAAAGTGGAGCAAGGTAATATACCTTAATTCCCTACTTAGGAACAACCACGATTTCACCCGTGTGCAACAATCAATTGGCAAGTAAACTCATTTCCTCCATACATAACTCTATTGTAGTCTTCCCTTCATTGTAATGGCTGAGGCTAACTTTTTAGAACCACGTAGATCGTTCAGTGCTTATGTTGTTTGGGGAGGGAGACACAACGAATCTAGCACCATACTGTAACACAGAATGTAATTTTTGGTATCCGCTATAACACAACAATCTTATATCACACTTCATAATAATGCTTCTAGAACTATCAATACCTATGTATGTAATTATATTTTTTCAGTGCCACTAACAACTACAGGGCAACATATGTGGATCCTACGTTTGCAGATATATGCAGAAAATCTTGGGCACTAAGATGAAAGATCCAAAGGTTTGTCAACCTGCCAATATTTATTTCATGATTATCAATTTATATATGTATCTATATGCTAATGACTTTGACACTCCTAGCTATAGTGCGTGGAATTTGACTTAAGTGTATTCGATCTTAACAAACTCGTCGAAGTTCAAGGAAAGCTCACCGAATTCTTGATGCCGAAGGCTATTCACCACAATGAAGAGTTTAACCCCAGCGATGATGATTAGATGTTCAAACATTTTATTCAATTTTAATTCACTCAGTTGTGCTTAGTCAAATAATTAATTAAATTATACTTTATTCAATTATTTAATTCATTTGTGAGATCTGTGTAATGATTGTCATGTGCTATATATGTGATCTGTTTGCTTGTTTTCAGAGGGCATGGCTAGCATTTCTTGAGACTAGCCAAAAAATAGAAAATAATTTAGCTATTCAAATAGCTATTATAAACGGTTTGTAATATGAAATTGTCTGTGATATGTAAGATATCACATATAGTTATGTCTAAAAATCGCTGTGATATATGACATATCATAGACGGTTTTTGGTATTAGTCGTCTGTGATATGTCAGATATCATAGACGGCTATGTTTAATAACTATCTATGATATCGGACATATCAAAGACGGTTTTTGATATTAGCCATCTGTGATATATCAGATATCACAGATGGTTATGTGAACCGTCTGTGATATCTGACATATCACAGATGGTTTTTAGTATTTGTTATATGTGATATGCCAGATATCATAGACGGCTACTGTAATATCTGACATATCATAGACAGTTGTTTTGAAAAATTATCTGTGTTGTAACTTATCACAAATGATTTGAGAGCCGTCAGTGATATCACAGATACATAAATTTAGACGGTTCAAAAACCGTCTGTGATGATGGTTTTAAACCGCCTGTGATGACCCGTTCTATGGTAGTGTCTATTCCATGATTGGGTCAATCATGTATGGCTGTTTTAGAGTGTTGGGTCGGAATAGTTTCAAATTGATGTTTTCCAGTTCATCCTTAAACTTTGGGCTAAAACATGGAAATTTTGATTGATTGACATATTGTGGGAATGTCGATATTTCATTACGGTTTTGGCATGTTTTGTGCATGTCATCATTGAATTGTCCGTATTACAGATTCGGACAAACATCATGGAAATGGTGTTAGTGGAAATAACTTGTGCTAGCTTTCAATAATAGAACACTTACGGCAATGCACTGTCATATATGAGCATGAATTACTGCAGAGAATAGAAGCATCAAGTATGTCCCGAGCTGGAAGCCTCGCAATGATATGCAAAGACAGGGCACACGCGTGTTAGTTTTTACCAAATCGTTTTCTATTATGACAGAGCTTATTTAAGCCAAGCTAGATGTTTAATTGTTGGGGCATTCAGGTATGCATATAACATATGTACCAGAAACGCTGAAACAATCTTGTGAAGTTGGCATATATAGTTGATGGAATGAACATAAAATCTATACGCATCTGCATACGTCTTTGTACATTTCACATACATTGAACGACTACCTTTACATTGATGGAAACAATGATATCATCGAGACTACGTGGATATATATACCCATTTCCTAAGATGTTGAAATGCTGTTCACCAAACTACAAAAAGATTAGAAGGAAACAAAGTACGTTGACTTTGAAGATCATTTCTCTATTACCCGCCAATACATGTGTCAATCTCAAGAACCAGCCAGAGAGGACAAACCATTTCATGCTTCCATTTTCATCATCCTGCTTCTCATGGATCCCTTCCCAAACTAATTCACATTTGAACATATATATGGGAAGGAAAAAAAAATAGAGAACAAAACACATGAAAATAGGGCACGGTACTAGGCTAAAACATTAACAATAAGTGTGTATACGCTGAACAAAAATTAAGACAAGCAAGACCACCAAATTTCTACGTCCGAATTCTACGACATATATATCCTACTTAGCATATGGGGCAAAAAACACCGCATGTAATCCCGTCCCATAATTAATGCTTGCATTACACTGGAGGCGCCTGATCTTTCGAAGGAGCCTCCACCGTGGCCCTGCAGAGGGGGCAGGTGGAGTGGGAGTGGAGCCACATGTCGATGCAGCCTACATGGAAGAGGTGCATGCACGCCGGCAGCTGCCTCACCACCTCCCCTTCCTGTACCAGGCTGAGGCACACCGCGCACTGCGCCCACCCGCGGCCGCTGCCGCCGCCGCCGCCACTGCCTTCGCCACGGCTGTCGCTGTTGTTGCTGCTGCTGACGACCACGCCTCTGTGGTACAGGAACGACGGCAGCGTGGCCACGGCGGAGGGGCTCAGGCCGCCGTCGCCGCGGCCGTGCATGAAGAACGGCCGGGCCGCCACGTACACGATGCTGCCGCCGGCGCGTCGCCGGCGACAGAACAGGCACTCGCAGAGCACAATGATGAGGAGGGAGACGGCGGTGGCGCAGAAGCCGATGCCGAGGAGGACGAGCGTGTCGTGCGTGCTGTAGCCGCCCTTGTCCGTCGAGTAGGGCAGCGAGTTGGAGCTCGAGGAAAGCGACATGGCCGAAGGCTAGCTCTAGTTTCTTACTCTCTTGTCGTGTCTAGTAGCTACGAATTGTGCTGGTGTCTTAAGACTCTCGGAGTTCCGAGCTTGCTTGAGGTTGGCCGTTAAATTGGCCAATATATATGCCCATGCAAGTGGTAAAAAATATTCTTAGTTTCGAGCGTTGAAAGAAATGGATGTGATTATGAATAATGGTAGATTAGTTATAGAACTGGTCATAATTAAGCCAGTTTAATTATATGTGTGGTTATGTATACCCCGCGGCACAGGTCTGGGTTTTGCACACGGTATTGAAATACTGTGTGCAATCCATTAAGCAAGACCGGAAATAAACTAGCTAAAAAAATCGTCGTTTAGTTCAATGAAAGGAACCAAGATATGAGAAAAATAGAAGGAAATTAAGGAATTAAGAACGAAGAATAGAATTTACTAGATCTCCCGAGTTCACAAAGTTCGCCAGCCGTAGCATAATCTAGGTAGTGATGTGGCAGTTTGTCTCTGGCTGATATATCACGGGATTAAACAACGCACATATATGCATGTGCTTCGTTGATCTCATCTGCCTTTACATAAAAAGAAAATAAAAAAAACATATGAGAATTGAATGAGGTTTTTACAGAAGTGGAATAAGAATGAAGGTTTAAATTTACTAAAATGAATGAAGGTTTAAACTAAAGAAAGATGTTTGAGATAATAAGCTGTGAAATTTTCTAGAATATCTTCTAGGTCACTGTATATATATCAAAACGAAGGCTCGCGAATCCGAGATGTTCGATAATATGAAAACGAAGGCTCGCGAATCCGAGATGTTTGATGATATGAAAATTTTCCGACAAGTGCACAACGGGAAGGTCAAATTCACTCCCCCTTGTTGTATATTCTGCTCATGCGCATGCTCGTATGTGCGTCACGGGTAACCCGGTCATTAATTGGAATCTCCATATAGATATAGTTTTATATGCGTGCGAAATCTTTCGAGATCTAAGTTCATGTCATACTTTCCATTGTTAAAAAGCAACCGTTCGATGACTCTTCCTCACTACTACAAAAACCCTAATATTAAACACCACATCACAAATAGTTTTCCAAAACCATCTGTATTAAATACAACCACAGACAGTTTTAGTTTAGAGACCGTCTGTGTTACGGCCAGCCCTAAAAACCGTATGTGATAAGAAAATATTATAGACGGTTTGTGGTAAAAACCGTCTGTGAAATATCACAAACGATTCTTGTTAGGAACTGTCTGTAATATTATCAAATATCACAGACGATTTTTTATTTTAACCATCTGTGATACTTCACAGACGGTTTGTATTAAAAATCAACTGTGATAATTAAGTCATCACAGATGATTTGTATAAAAAACCGTCTATGATAATTCCATTATATTAATTGTGTGTAGACCTGTCAACCTCTGTCTTAAATTCCAGAACTACGCTACTACTTTGAGCTGGAGACAGGGGTTTGAGGCTATTCGGTGAAAGGTGACAATTTAGCAAGAGTAATTGTAAATTCACTAAGTTTTTGACTACCTAAGATTAGTAATTTGTTCCTAATTGCTTTATAATTTAGATTTATAACTTCTGGTGAAAGGATAATTAAAGATGGTAGATTTAGCTAGCTTGATGTAGAGAGAAGATTATTTTACATCTACCACGGTTTAGGGTCTAATCAATTCATAGTCTATTTGTGCTTAATTCAATTTAATAATTATTATTACTACATATAGCTACTTATTTCAGATCGTACATATATAATATAGTAATTAATTAATTGAATATGTTATATAAATTGTTATATGCATAACGTAGGACTGAAGCTAGATGTACGCTAGGAACCGTGTGAGTGAAGAGTACATTAATGGCGTTTCTGCTTTTACAAGAGCTACCGAGGAGAATATGTTGAATAAAGGTGTGGAATATATATACTGTTCATGCATTGACTGCGAGAATTTAAAGATGTTTAAGGACCTAACGCAGATTGAAACACACTTGATTCAAAGAGGTTTCAAAAAGGGGTATGCATGTTGGACCAGTTATGGTGAAGAGCAGATTATACAGGAAGGTAATAATAATGACATCACCTATGAAATCGATGATATGTTGTCGGATGATCATGTCGATTGTAGTTCCAATTCAGATAGGCTGAATAATGACAATCTGGATCAGATGTTTCACGATGCAGAACAGAACTATGATGAGAGAGAGTATGTTAAATTCTGGGACTTAATGGAGGACTCGAAGAAACCTTTGTTTACGTGCTGCAAATCATAGTACATGAGGTTGTCAGACGTGCTTGAACTGCAGAAATTGAAGGCAAGCAACAGTTGGTTCGACAATAGCTTCACGGCACTATTAGGTCTTTCAGCGGATATGCTTCCGGAGGGAAACGAGTTGCCTAAAACCATCTACAAAACCAAGAAGATTCTTTGCCTATTAGGAATTGAAGTAGAAATAATACATACATATCCGAACGATTGTATCCTCTACTGTAAAGAGTATACAAATATGCATGTATGTCCGGTGTGCAACACATCCCGATATAAGCGTAAGAATCAATCAGATGACAGTGAGAGAATAGAGCTGAAGAGAGGACCTCTTGCTAAGGTGGCATGCTATATTCTTGTAATTCCCCGTTTGAAATGATTTTTTGCGAACCCAAAGGAGGCAAAACTGCTGCGTTGACACTTGGGGGAGAATAGGAATGATGGAATGCTAAGACACCTTACTGATTCCACCTAGTGGAGAAACATTGACAAGAGGTCTACAGACTTTGGTACAGAACTGAGGAATATAAGGTTTGGATTGAGTACAGAACTGAGGACATTATGGCAAAAATCAGAGATGAGATACAAAGGTTGGTCAAAGATGAAATGCAAAGGTATAAGAAAAATCAGCAGAAAACTCGTGCCGCTCTTGTTTCTAGGCAGCCCCCAATGGTTGGAGTAGCTGTGCGTCCAACCCAACCTCGGAAAGTGACCACCGATTTCCTATCGATGACATCTTGGTAATAATTATTATCTTTGGAATGCTCGATCCATTGATAAACCTGTTGGAGTAGCTAATTTTGTATCATTAAGTAGGTGGCTACGAAGTGCAAGCTCTAAATGAGATATACCTTCGTTGCCCTATGTGCTGCATGGGGATAGGCGTATCCATCCGGGCCTAGGGCCTTGGTGCACGGTGTATCTCTAGCGCTAGGTTTCGCAAAAGTGAATGTGGACGATGTTCGTGCAAATTTCGAAGTCGTCTTGCTACAGATGGCCCCTAACGACGACGTCATGCCGTAGGGCAGACCATTGGAACATTTATCTAGTGACCCAAGAGGGATATCTGCTTGGAGGCTTCACCTGTGCCAAGTCCTCGAGAGCCATCTGCACCGATGCGAAGTCCACTCGAGCTATTTGCACCGGTGCCAAGTCCACAAGAGCCATCTGCACCGGTGCCAATTCCACATGTGCGATATGTACCAACACTACCTGCACAGACGCAGCAAGGGCATGGTGTACTACATCTCGTGCCCAGTCGACTACCGTGAAGTCAACCTACAGCCAAGATGGCAAAGGCAAACTAAAGAAGACGGATGATGAGATCCCCTACATGCCTTTAGCTCGAAAATTCATGCTAGGTAAGCCGTTGGTAGTCCTGAAAGAGTGCCTCCTAACTTTAGGACTATTTTGCCAGAGATTGCATATGAATTATATGTAACAGGCCAACAAGCCAAAGGAACAACGGCACTTGGGTATCTACGTCAACTTCATGCTGCATCATCTACAACACAATATTCATGACTGTATCTTCACGGTAACCTTCGAGGACTTATATTCTTTTGCTTCACACTCAATGAACTTGATGCCCGAACTCATTCAATGCTGAACACTATAAGTATGTTCAATCATAGTCTACATTTATGTAATACTGATAAATATCATATATAACTCATTGCTTTTGTGTGTGTATGTATAGATACATGGTGAGTGAAGCCAGATTAACGAAATCACTAGTTGGTTTCCTCGACCAATGCTTAGTTGCCATAGATATCATCAAGGAGGATGCATTCTTTATCAAGAATTACATTACAAAGATATTGGAGGGTCACCACGACAAGGGATTCATACTTATACCCTACAACCAGGAGTAAATGCTATACTAATGGTTATACTTGTTGATTTGTACTTTATAATCAACACAAAGTTAGGTTTAATGACTATGACATACATGTATATGTTCCACTAGATTCTAATTGTAATTATACCAAAATAAAACAGGATAATATACCTTGATTCCTTAAATAAGAATAAAACCAACTACACAGTTTTCTAACAAGTAATCGACAGGTAAACGCATTTCCCCTATAGATAACTCTATTATAGTCTTTCTTTCCTTCCCAATAACTAAGGATAACTTTTTGGAATCACGTAGGTCATTCAACACGTACGTTGCAAGGGTATGGAAATCGAAGGGAGGGAACGACGCCCTACTACACGTTCTAAATTTCCCGGTATTCACCAGTACACATTACTCCTATACAACACTTCGTAGTAATGCCTCTCGAACTAACAAATTATATTTTTGCAGTGCCACCAGCAGCCGCCAGGAAACAACACCTGTGGATTATATATTTGCCACAACATGCAACTACTCATCGGTTCTGTGAAGAACAATGCTGAGGTTTGCCAATCTTGGGATAATTATTTCATACTTATCAATTTATATATGTGTGTACGACATTGATCTCCATACCGACATGTTCCATCCATCACCACAACTCCGTTGGAACAGGCTGACCTCAAACATATTTGATGACAGTGTGAGTACTTCTTGATGTCTAAAGTGATAAAAGAAAATAGGGAGTTCCAAAATGTAGAATAAATTTTACTGGGATAAGATTGAGCTTAATTATTCATGTGTGTATTTGTATTTTATTTCTGTTAATTGGTGAAATGGATGTTCTTGTTTCTAAAATGAATGATTGTGAATTGGATGTATATATACTGTATTGATCTACTTGTTTCAGAGGGCATAGCTATCATTTCCTAAGACTAGCCAACAAACAGAAATAGATTTAGGAATAGAAAAGAATATCATAGACGGTTATGAACTCGTAGCCGTCTATGATAGTTGACTATCACAGACAGTTTGTAGTAGAAACTGTATGTGATATATGGTTTATCATAGACAGTTTGTAGTAGAAAATGTCTGTGATATTAATATATCATAGACGGTTTGTAGTTGAAACTGTCTATGATAAACTATATATCAAAGATAGTTTCTACTATAAACCGTTTGTAATAGTCGACTATTACAGACAGTTTTTATTAAAAACTATCTGTGATAGTTTAAATCACAGACGGTTCGAAAGTCGTCTATGAAGACCTCGTATTATTACTGACTTATAAACTCAGACGGCTCTTAAAACCGTCTGTGATGCCGTTTTTGATCCATCTATGATGACCTGTTGTGCACTAGTGCGTCGTGGTAGACAATCGCCTGCTGGTTAATTAATTAACAACACTACTGCATCTTGATCTTGCTAAGTTTCTCAACCACTGACAATCTGATATGGCCTAATGTTGCGGCTTTAGATTTTCTATTGTTCTTCGTTTCTAGTGGGCTCTTAGAGGAATTCGCAGTGAGTAATGGATAATTCAGGAGAGGTATTTTTCCCCAACAATAGGTTAGATTCATATAGTTAAGATTTGAATTTGGTATAAATTCCTTCACCGTGTGCGCCTCTAACTAACTAAATTCTACGATACGGTTTATCACAGTACAACAACCACAAACTAGCCCGGGTGTACTGTTCCTACACAGTTGCATCGCACACGCGAAAAAAATTATAGAAAGAGAGGACGTTCGTAACCTGAAAAACAAACACAAAATTCAGCTCACGGCCAAGTTGGGTTCGGTGGCATTGGTCAGCCCAATGCTCAGCCCTACCAATACAATGGAGCCCTTGAGATCCATGGTAATATCCCAAATTACATCGGAGGTGCGTAGCAGCACGAATCGCAAAGCAATTTCACTTTCCTCCTTTTTCTTTTATTTCGGCACTCGCAATGCACGAGCAAACCGCAGAGACGAAGAAAGATTGTTTGCTTTAAGATTCGTGCATGCTACATCTCTTCTTTCGGGTGGGGGGGGGGGGGGGATAATCCTCGTGCGATATTAATTTGCAGGGCGGCGTAAACTTTCCACCCAAAAAATCCTATCTGTGCATCGTCTGTCAATGTTACATTACAGGACGTGTCACCATCCAATGGATGCTTGACACATCGTGAATTCTGAACAAGCTGCTCTACCAAACTCAAAAGAATTTATTGAACCGTGACAACGAATATGTAACAGTGACACGAGATATTTTCAGTGAATCAGTGATGCTTGTAGTTCAGTTCAGTAGTTCTATTTTTGTGTATGTGCTTACACACACATGCACAAAAGCAATCCAACAATATTTGGGTTTTGCTTTAAAAAATGTAATAATTCCAGGTTTTCAAGAATTTTATTTCCACCATTGGCTGAGCAAAGACGATATTTCTTTTGCTTTTATAGAACTCAGATGAGACTACTACGTTGGCAGATTGACCTTGAGTTAGGAGCATAGGTGCCGGCAAGTTCTGGAGCAGACATCACAAATGAACATGCAAGATAGAATCATCAATTCCATTTCATAGGTTCTCTCACATTCGCTACCGTCATATCAAGATGACGAACTAAATTATTGTTCTTATAATATATGTCTTTGGCTCCTTGCATTGACCAGTTCTGCCATTATCCAGATGGATCATGGAACCATGCTATATTTATTCAGCCCTATGTAATCCAAATCTTTTATGATCGATCGTTACTTGTAAGGTCCTCTGATCTAGATATGTTCACTACTTAATGTACATCTTGCATGCATAATGGCTCATAAAAAACTACAAAAAAAAACAAGTAGGTATATCAAGAACAGATAGAAGAGGTTACTAGAAAAAAATGTTTGTAATTTTAAAATGGAACTCTAACTAGCATACACTGTCCTCTTTAGAACTTTGTCAAACCATGCTTACAATCACAATTACAGGATAACCACAACTCGATCGGAGTGACTCTGATCAAACTTTCTCGCCGGTCGCCTCGCCGACGTCGCACCGGCAGAGCGGGCACGTGGCGTGCGAGTAGAGCCACATGTCGATGCACTCTACGTGGAACAAGTGCCCGCACGCCGGCAGCCGCCGCACGGGCTCACCTTCCCGCACCACGCCGAGGCAGATCGCGCACTGCGCCCACCCGCCGGCGCCGTCCGCGACGTCCCCGCGCCGCGCCGCGCCCCTCCGGTACGCGAACTTGGGGATCGCCGCGAGCGCGGACGGCGCCAGCCCGCGCCGGCTGCGGCCGGCACCGGCCAGGGGCGCAGCACCGCCGCCCGCGGCCGCAGCGGCGTAGCCGGCCTGTGCGCACGCGCGCCTGAAGCAGACGACCATGGTGAGGACGATGATGCCGGACGCGAAAGCGAGGCAGATAAGCACCACCGTGTCGCACACCCCGTAGCTGCCGGCGACGTCGGCCGTGGTGGCGCTGCTGGGATCGTGGGCAGACATGATGAGGTGGTTTCTTGGCTGACTTCCTGGTGAGGTGCCCAGCTCGACCTTGGTCACTGGCGTCGTGCCGTCTACATAACTAGCTAAGGCTTTGTTCAGCTTAATTATGATGTGAAAGATACTAGATGGATTGGGGATTGATGCTTGGTAAGCAGCTTGAGAATAAGTAAAACACTTGGAAGTAAAAGACATGGAAGATTATTCATGATGATTCCAATAAAGTCCCATCCAACTACCAAGTGAGACTTGGGCGTGCATACGGGTGATAACTGTAACTAGTCTATACCCTGTTTGGAGCTGTAACGAAGACATTTCACAAGAATTTTAAAGAATTTCACGGTGAGTAGATCAATATCTGCAGGACATACTCGTTAACTTCCATTAACCACTTTGATTGAATCCACAACTAACAACTTAACTACACCTCTAGCAGATCAAAAGGATATATCTCTAGGGAGAAAAAAAATCAGCATATTACATCAAGTGATCAAGAGGCATAACTATCTTAGATGCTCGACTTTGATTCTTTCTCCCCCATTAGTTTGAGAGTTTTTGGCATTTTGGCACGTTTTGAATCCGTATTTACAAAAAATAGCCATAATCACAGGGTAATAACAAAAATAACACTTCTGCCATCTAGTCACCAAGCAGCAGTGACGTGGAAGTGACACGTGGGCAGCGGAGCCCCGTGGCTGTGTGACAGGGGCCTGCTGCCCGGCCACCATGTGGCTCCCGTTTGCTGCCTTGCCACCGGATGGCAGGTAATTAAGTCAGCTAATTAGCCAGCTTGATTACCTGCCTTAATTGGTAGTTTATATTTACTGCTTGTTCAAATTTTTAAATATAGCAAATGAGCTAAAAAATTATAAAATTTTATGTGCAGCCTTCCGATACAACGTACTTCATTGTGTAATTTTTTTGATAATTTTATCCATTCTGAATATTGCTCAAAAATTCATACAATTATGACATTTGTACAAGTTATTATATATAACAAACAAGTTTCAAAAATTATGAAATTTAATGTGCAGCCTCCCAACACAGTCATCCTAATTGTCTAATTTTTGGGATTTTATGTGCTCCAAATTTGCCATATTAATTCATATTTATTTAATCATATTTAGCGATATGTGATGCTCATTTAATTAACGATTAGAATTATCGGCCACACAGCCACCATACGGCAGCTGTCTTTCACAGTGCGTGACTTCTGTCCTTCACACATATATGCCAAAAGTGGGGATAGGAGCAACGGGTCAACATATGTTTGAAGGATAGAGATCACGTACTACGAAAGATAGCTGCCGCGTGGTGGATTCCAATCGGTAATTAAATGAGCATCTAATATCGTTAATTATGATTAAATAAATATAAATTAACATAGAAAATTTAGAGCATATAAAATTCCCCCCAAAAAATAGACAATTAGGACGACTATGTCGGGAGGCTGCACATAAAATTTCGTAATTTTTGGAGCTCATTTGTTATATGTAACAACTCCTACAAATATCATAATTGTATAAATTTTTGAGCTATATTTATAGTGGATAAAATTGTCAAAAAATATACTATAAAGTACATTGTGTTAGGAGGCTGTATATAAAATTTCATAATTTGTGAGCTCATTTGCTATATTTAAAAAAATCAAAAATTAAATATAAACTACTAATTAAGGTAGGCATCTGGTGGCAAGGTGGCAATAGGGGGCCCCATGGTGGCCGGGCGGTAGGCCCCTACCGCATGGTCATAGGTCTCCATTGCCCACGAGTCACCTCCACGCTGCTGCAGCCCGGTGACCGAGCGGTAGAAGTGCTATTTTTGTCATTTTTGTGTGTGGACTAATATTTTTATAAATACAGGTTCAAAATAAGTCAAAAGTGCTAAAAATTCTTAGTGTGACCTCCTTTGTGCATGGCAGAAGTACGTCTCCACACCAGGCAGTAGTTTTCACGTTTCACCTTACCATTAATTAGATGGAAGGAAGAATCATAGTGAGATCACATGGAGATTACCATATGGTGTAACGGTTCACCTTACCATTAATTGGATGGAAGGAAAAATCACTGTGAGACTATGTAGAGGTCACTCTATAGTGTATAATGACTATTTGACATTGTTATGCAAATATTATCGAAGTTTGAGTGTATAATTTTTAGAGTTACTATCAGATTTTAACCAGTCTGACCATCCTGACAATGGCAGTCTGATCGGCGGCTATAGAGCGGTTAGATCGGCCATATGCCTTTTGAAAAATAGACACTAAATACTTGTGTATGTGTGTTTGAGGATGTATTTGCACTAGGTGTAATTCAATTTGAAGTTCTGAGTTGAAATTAGATAAAGTTTAACCGAAATTTTAGATATGGTGTTTTCTGGTGCTCTTATGCAGTCAAACCATGGCAACCAGGCCGACATGGTGTCAGTGGTCAAACCGATGCCGTTGGTCAAAACAGCCTGCTAATGGTAGTAAGACCGGTTTTTGACAAATTGGTGTTGAAATTATGCATTTTTGTTTGAGGTTTGGTCTAAGGGTTAGGATTAGTATATGAGCATAGTTGAGTGTGTGCACGGCATGGAGTGCTGTGTATTAATGTGGTGTATTATATGATGCATTGCTTTGACTAACGTAAGTCAAGTGTATAGAATTTGTGCTTGAGATGGTTACATGGTCTTTCGATGTGCAAGTGGCTTGGAGAACGCTAGTGGTCAACGGCAATGGACTAGACTAGGTGGCGGTGCTGTGGTCTGAGTGATCGTGTAAGTCTGGGTGAGACTACATGGCTCAAGTGGGAAGTATAGAGAAGACAAGGATTGTGAAGAGATGTGTTGGTGCATGTTGTGTGCCAAATGATGATGCCAATGCATGTAGAGACGGTTGGGTGAGTTCGAATGGATGATTATGTGATGACTAGTCATTGTGCACTATAGGTTGGATGTCAAAGCATGTAGAGATGTTTTGAGGTGCAGGTAAGGATTTTTGTCCCATGTATTGTGTCAATCAATGATTTTGTGTCGTGCGATGCTATGTGACAGTTTGCTAGGTCGTGGTGAGGCGAAAAGGATTGGAACTAAGCTAGTGGAGCTAAGTTCAGTGATCAAGGTATCGCAGAAAGATGACTAAGGCTAGTGGAGTGGTCACAAACTAGAAAGACAAGGAACCGGAGTGAGAACTAGCGATGGTGGACATGACGGGCAATGACAAGATTGATTAGGTTAATCTCAAGGTGGAGCTGAGGCCCAAAACGACCATGGAAACTGAGTGCCATCGTGGTGTATGGAGTGGCATATAGAGCGCTAAGTGACTTAGGCTTGTTTGCAAACGAGGATAGTTTGGTGGGATCCAAACATATGAGATGCTTGGTGGAAAGTCATGGGAGTCACATGAAGTTGGAGATTAAGCATGGAGCTACTTCAAGGCAAAGAAAGCAAGAAGTTTTGTGAAAGGTGGTTTGGGAGCAAATTGGTCCTTTTGCCCCAAATCGGAAAGTTGGGACATTTTCAAACCAAGGTGTGAGGAGATGCAAGAGAGGTTGTTTAGGTTAAGGATGTGATGAAAATGTTAAGTGGATCATATGTGTGCTTTGAGAAGTGTGCATATATAAGTGTAAAATCTGGTATTGTGTTGGGTTAACATATTAGCCCATGTAAGTGCATGAAACCAAATTAGAAGTGCTAGATAGAGTTTCTTATATGCCACTACTATATAAGGAGGTGTGTGTAGAGAGAGTTAGGGTTAGCTCTGTAGGAAGGCAAGTGGAAGAGAGTTAGGGTTCTTGGAGAGAACCTTTGGAAGATGGATTGTGGCTTTTTGTCTTGAGTTTTTTTCTCATCCATAAGCTTTGTGGTTGGTTAGGAAGTAGTTGTAAACATTCATCTCCATATATAAATATCAAAATTTGGAGTAGCTATAAACATTCATCTCCATATATCAATATCAAAATTTGTCTAATCTTTTTCTTCTTTGCTAAGTGTTGAAACCTTGATTTGGTTTGGTTTTTGGTGTTTTCATCTCCTCTCTTGATCTTCCTTTCTACCAAAGATGTGTAAGTGATGGAGATATCTTGTGAAGACCAGATCCCTTCCATCTAGGCAAGTTCTATAGCAAGTTCTTATAATTGCCAGATTTTGATTTAAGATAGTGTGATTTTAGGGGTTTTGATCTTGAGAGATTTTAGCTTGGGTTCTTATTATTGTTAGGCTTGCTAGGACATATGGGAGTAGATCCAAGAATATCTTGACCATCCTTTACCTACAAGCAAGTCTTGATTCATATTGTTATGTTTTGCCTAATTTTGGTGCACCTTCCTTCAAATGAAAAAAGATTAGAACTTTGGCAATGATCTTCTTGTTCTTTAATTGGAATAGGTTTCTGATATCTTAGAGAAGGTGAATGCTAAATTTTAAGTGATTTAGAGCTACAGTTCAAAAGTTATGTAAGTTTCTCTCTCTAGCTGTTGTGCTGATTTTTTCGAGTGGTCAGACCTCCCATGTAAGAAAGGTCAAAACCACCCAAGGCCGGTCAAACCATTGGGAGGAGAGGTCAGACCACCCATACCTTATCAGACTGCCCTTTACACTGCAGTCAGACTGTCTAGGCATGTCCAAACTCATTTGGCTCGGTTTTTCTTAGTGCTTTCCTTGTGGGTGTTTAGTCTTTGATCTCTATAGCTTCATATAACTATTAGAGTGAAGAGTTTTAATTTCACTTTGGGAAAAGATTCTCAAAAGGTGTTTGATAGTGTTGGCTCCTATTCACCCCCTCTAATTGTTATTCTCAGTCCTACAAGTGGTACCAAAGAAAGGTTTGCTCTGTGATTGATCTTAACCAAGCATGCACATGTTGGCTAGTGTGAGGTCTTGTGAACTTTTTTTGGTTCTTATCGTGGCACTTTTGCCAATAATGTCTTTTGTGATAAGAGGCTTGAATTCAAGGTGAAATTGTTGGCTAATGCTAGAAATATCAAGTGTGACATTTGTGATATAGATTTTTCCTTGGATTGTTCTAGTTTCATGGATAAAAAGCTCTTGAAGCTCAAGGAGGAGAAGGATGATTTTGACAAACTTCCGAGGATGATCCTCTACTCAAGCTAAGCAAGGTGTGTAAGGAGAAACTCATCTCTATGCTACTTGATCTTAAGAAGAAATTGAAATTGCTACAAAGAGAGAATGGTGATTGGTATCATGAGTCCTTGCTTAGAGATAACGAAATCTTGAATGATTCTCTTGCATGTCTAAAATATAAATATAAAATTTTAAAATTTGATGCTTCTATACCATGTAATTTTTTGTATTACCTTGCATCATGAGTTTAATAATGCTAAGTTAGAAAGAGACAATCTTAGATCCTTAGGTAGAAATGAATGTGATTCTTATATAGACATACTTATTGAAATAGAGAGCTTAAAATTGACTAATTCTATTCATCTTGAGCAATTAGAGAAGGCTAGGGTTGAAATTGATGAGATTAGAGATATCCCTTGTAGCATGTGCTTAAAGTGTGAAAAATGCTTAAGGATAATTTAATCTCTTGCAAGAATTGTGCTAGCTTAAAAAATAAAATTGATGCTTTGCATGACACGCATACTTAGAAAGCATCTTCATTTTTTTTGCATTTGTTTCAAAAAGAAACTTGAGTCTTTAAAGAGTGTGTGTGATGATATGACCGCTAAATTGTGTGACTTTTTGTGTTTTTCTCCTATCTAAATTGATGTTTTGAGAGTTGCTATTGATTCTTTGCAATCAGATTCGGATTCTTCTCATGTTGCATGTGAGTCGCTTGATCTTGGCACTTGTGCCATTGCTTCGGATCACTCTTTCCTGGCCAGTGAGATTTCTTGTAATTCATCCGGTGTTGTACAAAGGACTTTCAAAGACAAGGATGCTACTCCCTCACATGGTACAACATCTCTCCAAGAGAAGTACCATTGTACCTTTTGTAAGAAGGATGTACACTTTGTTGACTTTTGCTTTTGCTGTGCCAAACACAAGCATCGAGTGTGTTGTTGAGCTTTTAGGGAGACACGCTGCCCACCTCATGGCATGTGTGCACCTAGTACCAAGATGAGGATGAGTGGTGTTGATGGTTCTTCATGCTTGTCCCACAGGATTTCTCATTTGAGCGTCAATGGTGCTTAGTTCTCTAGGATTGTGTCTTCTAGTAGACATTTACACCATTGCTCATTTTGTGAGGATGGGCATATTGTGAATTTTTGCTACCAGTGTGCCAAACTCATGCATCGAGCTCGTGCTTCTAAGTCTCCGAGTGGTCATTGTCTTTCTCATGGCATAAACACTCGTGAGTCTAGCATGAAATTTCTATGTCTAATTTCTATGACATATATATCCTAATTAATATATGATATAAAAATTAAGACAAGCAAGATCATAGAATTTCTATGTCTGATTTCTACGCCATATTTGTCCTACTTAGTATATAATAGAAAAAACCGCATGTAATCATGTCCCATGAGGCTTGTAGTGCACTAGAGGCACCTGCTCTTTTGAAGGAGCCTCCCTCATGGCCTTCACCGTGGCCCTATAAACCAGGCAGGTGAAGTGGGAGTGGAGCCACATGTTGATGCAGCCTATGTGGAAGAGGTGCATGCACGCCAGTAGCTACCTCACCACCTCCCCTTCCTATACCAGGCTAAGGCACACTACACACTGCACCCACCCGCGTAGCATAAATACTCGTGAGTCTAGCATAAAGGCTCACTTTGTTGATTGTTCTTCGACACCATTTTTAGTGGTGTTGGACAACATGGACATGGTTTTTATGATTTTAGTTTTAGTCCACAATATGTCCCAAGGCATGATTTCCGCCGTTTTCCAAGAGGTGGACCTCATTTTCCCCATCGAGGTGTGCATCCATGATGAGGATTTGTGAGTTACTTTTGTGCTTGTATTAGTTCTCATCATGGTGCTTTCAAGTAAGGGTTTTGCCACTTTTCTAGAGCTGACTCTTGTTTTCATCATCGTGTTGGCCACTACGGTGTGCCTTCAAGGATGTTATTAGATCTTCTTGTATGAACCATCATTTGCATCATGCTAACTCACATAATGGTCCAATGCTTTTATTGGTTGTGTATCCAAGTTTTGAGTTCTCAAGTATTTACTTACTAACCCTTCGGGATCCAAGAATTAGATGTCTTATTCTTCTAATATGTAGATACCGGGAAGCGGGATGGAGAACATGAGCTTAATTGGTTCCAATCTTTTCCTCATCATGTGATTAGGACACTAGATGGTTCTTCACTTCCTTTGTTGGCCTCCAAGAGGTATGCGCTTTCGTGTATGATGTCTTCACCTACATTGTAAACTACTTTATACCTTCACGACTTTACATTCATGGTTTTCACTCTTGGCATGTTGTGCTTGTTTACGTTCTCACTTGTACCGTATTAGCATGTATTACTCTCGTTATTCTCTTTATCATGCCTTTGGGAGTATGTTGCGTATACATCTATGTTTTTGTTTATTGTTCATTATTTGTGAATGTATAAGTTTTATTTCATTCCTATGAACATGTATTATTCTTGGAACATCTGTTATGATGCTCTTGCTAGTATATTGCTCTATGTATTCATGTGCTTCTTGATATTCTTGTACCATGTTATTTCATGATGTGTTCTATATCACGTTTTCTATCTACATGGTATTGTGATTTATTAATTGTGGATACATGAGTTTTGTCTTATTATCACTAGTATGTATTATTCTTGATCTATCATATGTCATGCTATATGATTGCTTGCCCTTATGCTTTATTGTGGATTATAGATATCTTGATCTTTATTACATTTAGGTAGCATGATATATTCATTGGTATGCTCTTTGTATTTATGCTTGTGTGTGCATATGCCATATTATTGATCATGATTTCTATAGACGTATGAGATTTGACTTGTCGTAATGAGCATGTTGTATTCATATGCTTACTCAATAGACATGTTAGCATATATCATCCATGATTGTCTAATGTTATATTTATGCTACAAGTTTTTTGCTTTAGTGAAAATTATAGATGCCTTGAACCTCATCACATTTTTGCTAGCATGTACTATTCTTGACATATACATCATCATGTTATGTTTATGCATGCTCATGTGCCTCATTATAGCTTATGATTCTTTGAGCTTTATTCATGTAAATCACTTGGTACTGCTACCTTTTATTACATCTTGCATGGGTCTGGTTAGCCGAGTGGAAGTTTGGAATGAAATAGATAGACTTCAAACCTCTAACTTGTATCTTTTCTTAGACACTTCTCTTATCTTGTAGTCTTCTATGATGATCCTTTTGCAATCTAGGTTGAGCTTGTCCATCACTCACTAGTTTTTAGCAGGCTTTGAGTAGCTTTTCCTAGAGAGACTTTTGCGATAGCTATGGTTGGTGTTATGGTCCCTATTTGTGAGAGATTATTTCCCTAGATACCATATGGAGTAAGAGATTCCTTGTATTAGAGTGTGCGAAGTCCATAGTTTTGGTTGTCATTCTCTTCTCTTATGGATGCTTCTAGTCTCATCCCATGTGAGAAGAAAGCGTGAGTGCTGCTTTTGGTTGCAAGTTGTATCCCTTGCAAGTGCTTTCAGCTATTTCTTCTTGCAACTTGTATCTAGGGAGAGCTATATCCTTTTTTTGTTCTTGCAAGTGGTGTCCTCTTTTAGTTAGGGGAGTCTTTACTTTTCTTGCTTTCTTTTTCATCATCCATCCATAGCATTTCAATGTAAGATATACATTTAGATGTGAGTTTCGATTATTACTCAATTGTGATGTAGTTCTAATTTGGTATTGCTCATTGTTATGTTATAACTTTTTTGCTAGTTTTTTCAAGTTTTTATATGTATGATTAAATCTTAGTCATGCTAGCTAAACTTGCAAACTTGAACTATATTTCACAATTGCTATCTTTTAATTTGCAATAATAGATCTTTTGACTTGTTCGCTCTCTAATGATCTTTTTATGATATATTCCAAGTCAAAAATGTTCTATTGAATCTTGAATCTAAATTGAACTTTATTTAGTTTTATGCTAGTCCTTTGGCAATTATGTCATTCCTCAATGAACTAGTACCTAACTTGAATGAATGATCTTTTTTATGCTTAACTATAATTTTAAAAATTCTTCTTCATTGGACAGCCTGCTATTGCACTTAGCATAAACTCAGGGGAGTTTTGCATGACCAAACTACTCTTTTAAGTGTAATGCTTGAGATGGTCAACAATGGCTTAAGATCAATCAAATTGACTGAATGAAATTAATTTAAATTGGTTGAAACTTATAAGACAGTAGTAGATAGCTCCTAATTTAGGACTTGCTTTACTAAGATAGACCAAATAATTGTGAATAATGGTTGAAACTTAGGAGACAGTTGTGGTTGACTGCTAGTCCATGACTTGCTTTGCTAAGATAAGACATCATAATAATCTTTAAAATCTTAAGTTTGGCTTTAATCAAATGCTTGAGCATAATTGGTTAAAATTGAACTCCTAGCACTTCAATTGACTCAATTATAGCTTCTTGACTTCATTTAATATTTTTGACATGACTTAGCTCATATTTGAATAGTTTTAGACAAACTTGTTAATTTTGAATCCTTACTTATCTTGAAATTACTTTGAATACTTTAAATTATGTTGTCTTACCTAGATTGGTTATATATACCAAAGCACCATCCTGTCGACCAGCTGATTCAAAGACCTGTGACAACTGATGATAGCCCACAGGAACTTTTGCCAACTGTGAAACTATGGCCTTCTGAGGAGACATGTTAATGTCCACAACTTGTTCAAAGGTTGAATCAGATAAGCCCACATTGTGCACCAAGTTAGAAGAAATAGGCACCGATTCCTGAGGATCCATCCCAGGAGGGATTAACAGATGGTCCTTAGCCCTCTAGATTCTACTACTGGCCAGTCACCCCAAGGAATATCCTAATGTGGATCCTACACCCCCCATCAAGAGGATTCTCTTGATGTCCAACTTGCTGAAAAGCCAAGGGATTCTCGGGAAGATCTTCATCAGCAGGACCAGCATTAGGAAAGTCAGAATTCAAAACAAAAATAGAGATCGTCTAGGATTCTCCCAGGCCACCCAACCCACACTTCTCTTCAAAACTAACTTTCGGGGCACCACCTCAATTGAGAGATAGAGGACCTTAACCAACACTCTACCCTTTATTCTGTCCCTCGAATGCCAATCCAGCATCTTCCCAAAAGTGGACAACACATGAGCAATGTAATGTTGGTTGATCTAATCAAGCGGGTAGCCCAACAATATAATCCAACCAATCATTGTAAAATTCACCCCTCTCCAATTAGCAGCTTCATTATGTTTACGAAACCTAACCACACTATGATCATCGCATGAAGTTCCAAGGAAGACTCCACTATATAAGGAGGTGTGTAGAGAGAGTTAGCATTAGCTCTCTAGGAAGAAAGTGGAGGACAGTTAGGGTTCTTGAAGAGAACCTTCGGGAGATGGGTTGTGACTTTTTGTCTTGAGCTTTTTTTTGTCATCCTTAGGCTCTATGGTTAGTTAGGGAGTAGCTATAAAGATTCATCAGTAAGTATCAACAGATATCAAAATTCACCCAAGTCTTTCTTCTCTTTGCTCAAGTGTTGAAATCTTGATTTGGCTTAGTTTTTGGCGTTTCCTTCTCCCCTTTTCATCTTGCTTTGTGCCAAGAACGTGTAAGTGATAGAGATATCTTTTGGAGACCAAATCCTATCAATCCAGGCACCTTCCATTGCAAGTTCTTGTGATTGCCTGGTTTTAATTTAAGAAAGGGTGATTTTAGGGGTTTTGATCTTGAGGGATTTTGGCTTAGTTTTTGCTATTATTAGGCTTGTTAGGACGTATGGGAGTAGATCCAACGTTATCTTTACCATTCTTTACCCATGAGCAAGTCTTAATTCAAGTTCTTGTGTTTTGCTTGATTTTGGTGCAAGCTTCCTTCAAATAAAAAATGTTATAACTTTGGTAATGATCTACTTGGTCTTTGATTTTAATAGGTTCCTAGCATCTTATAGAAGGAGCATGCTAAATTTCAAGTGATTTGGAGGTATGGTTCAAACGTTGTACAAGTTTCTCTCTAGCTGTTGTGTTGATTTTGTCGGGAGGTCAAACCGCCCATGTAAGAGAGGTTAGACCACCCAAGGCTAGTCAGATTGCTTGGAGGAGAGGTCAGACCATCCCTACCTAGCCAGACCACTCTTTGCACTGCGGTCAGACCGTCCGAGCATATCCAAACTCATTTGGCCCGGTTTTTTTGTGGCTCTCCTTGTAGATGCTTAGTCTTTGATATCAATAGGTTCATATAGCTTTTAGAATGAATAACCTTTTATTTCACTTCAGAAAAAGAATTTCAAAAGATGTTTAATAGTGTTGGCTTCTATTCATCTCTCGTTTAGTCGCTGTTCTCTGTCCTATAATCAGCTAGAGAGACAATTCATGACTATGAAAGACCCTGGGCTGCTGCAGCTGCTCATGGGTTGTTCCTCGTGGATAGACATGAAGTTCTTATCCACTTGCTTTGGATGGCTATGGCCCAGTTCTTGCCTAATTCCCCCGTCTCAATCACCACTCGAATTATGTTTGCTCCATTTCTTCATCCATTCCTCAGCAGATCAATACAACAGCTCAGGTCAACTTCATCAAGAAGAAAAATCCGGAGGCGCCGCAGGACAGTTCAAATAAAAAAGAGAAAAAATTTTCTTGGTCTCATCGATGTTAATATTGTTTAGCAGTCCATATTGTAATTTTTGTGTATTGGTTAATGGTTAAATGAGTAGGACTAGCATACAGCAACCAAAATGATAAAGTGGTAATCATATAAAAATAATGATTTTAAAGAAAAACAACGTATCTAACTCTAAATTTAATCATGTATGGATGTATATGTGTGTAATGCGAGAATCATATTTATGAGCTGGCAGGCATGCTGTCACGGTTACCCTAGGTTTTGAGGCACTAGTAAGTATATTTTATCTCCAACTTTCTAACTACAATACTTGGCTGTCCAGAAATATTGAAAGAGTAAAAAACTTATTTGGGTATGTCATCCAGATTATTGTACTTTAAAAATATACATCTATGCCTCTGATATAATATAATTGGATCATTAGTTTATCCCTACCCACAATGGCATATTTTGTACTCGTGGCATTACATGTAAGATTCAATACTTCAAAATTTACACAAAATTCCCTGAATATTATATTTTTTTAACCACATCATTTTCTCCTTATTTTGATTTGGTCGAAGTAGATCGAATCTGTCTGCACCAGTCACTCGAGGCTTTATTCTCTTCTTCCATCTACATCCTCTTGCGATGAAACCCTTGAGACAGTGGCGAAAAAATATGACTTCATCCTAGCAGGACTCGTCATGCTCTAGCTAATGAAGTTACGATGCATGAACCATGATTAGGGTGGAAAAAAAGTTCGTTAATAGGGCTCATTGGCTCGATTCAAAATTTCTTCAATTACACTCGTTAATTGGTTAAATATTGAATGAGTCAATTTTAGATAAAATTAAATTTTGCTTTGACTCAGCTCGGCTCGTTAGCTCAATTATAAAATACTTCCCAAATATCAATAAAATGATATTAAATCAAACTATATATCAATTTCGGGAAAAGCTCAATAAAATGAGGACCTGACTCGATATCGTCCCCTAACCATGATCTCCTCACACAAGTCACCTATGAGTCGAATAAAAAGTAAAGAGAAGGTATAGAATGCGATCTGGTTCGGGTAAAGGTACATGGGTGAGGCTAAATGAAAATATTACACAGTGGGTTTTTGTAAATGTTCCATTAGCTGCTTTGAATCCTACATGTTATGTCACATATATGAACTATGCCAGTACGAGCAACTAAAATGAATTAATGGTATATTTATGTTATATCAGTAATCTAGATATATATTTTAAAAGTTTTGTGGTACAGATGACACACCGGCACCAATTAAATGGCCCTCGGTACATTTGACTCTATTGAAGGCTTAAGTGGCCGGCTCTGGAATATGGACTTCCGGTCTTCCACTACCATGCCAATCATTTTGCAAGATCTTGTCCACCTATAAAATACATAGAAATAAAAGTGAACTACACTGTCACGGTGTCACACTTGTGGTGCACGTTACTTGCGCCAAAAAAAAATTCAAAACAAACACATGTGGTGGCTAATTTTCAAGCTGATACTACTTTATTCAACAGGATTAGCGCAAGGACAGGTTCTTTTTTCTATGGCTTATAATTTATAAGTGCGGCCGATAATTTTTAGCTTTACCGTAAATATTTGTGTGAACGAACTAAATACGGATAAGCCGATAACCTGTTTCGAAAATAATATCCTGATAAACCGCTTTAAAAAGGTGACATAAAAACTATTTCATTTATTTATTCAAAAAAAAATATAAATTATAAGTCATAAATCATAAGATAAAAAGTAGGAGCTCAAACTCAAGCCGGAACGTAGGTACCTAGAGTTGTTTACTCGTGTATTTTAAACTCTAAGCTTAGGTTTCCCCGACTTGACCCGGGGCATCGAAACCTGAGCAATCATTCTAATTGCGCCCTCCGATCCAAATCTGTGAACCTATTGTCAGCCACTCCCAAGCCTTACCAGAAACGAAGCCTCTAGCAGCACGTATCCAATCCAACTGTACATTTGTGGGATATAAAAGCTGGCCTTTCTAGTACTCTTAGCATCCAAGATTATAGCACCTATTTTATAAATAGACTTATCTATAAATATATAACATATTTTATATTTAATATAAAATTAGTGTAATATTTCTTTTATACCTCTAATAAATATACAGTTTTATTTGCTATTTTCTACATGTATATATGGAATATAGTGTTTAGAGTAATAATTAGAGGTAATCTAGGGTGAGTATTTTTGGGCTGTGATTTATGGATTTTGGCTTAATTTTTTAATTCTAATTTTTTTTTAATTCTGGTTGTTTCTGAAAAAGTATGGAGAGAGATACTCGAGTGCAATTTTGACTGATATAGATGAAATCAAGATAATATCTATTATAATTAATTTATAGACGTCATCTTCAAAAATTACTTTATTTAAAAGCTAATTACTGTAGAAAGACCAACAATAAGCCCTAAAACGTACTGTCAACACCAAACCGCAATCAACTAGCTCTAATCACTTACATAATCAGGATCCGCTGGCTATACAAGCAAAGCCCGCGATTAGCGCCCGGGCATTCCCCGCCACCAATCCAAGCCCCACCACTGCATTACGCCAAAATCCATTATTATTCGCACCAACCTGGCAAAGGGAGAAGAGAGCTAAGCCAAGCCAAGAAACGCACGACGCTACGCTCTGCGCTGCTTGGCTTTGCTTGGAGTGGCATCCTAGTTAGCTAGCTAGTAGCTGAGTGGCATGTCGACGACGGCGAGGGGGCCGGCGGCGGCGTCGCAGCAGCCGCACGGGGGTGGCGGGTGCTGCAGCGCCGTCGCGACGCTGCAGCTTGTGGGGGCGTTCACGGCGGTGTGCCTGGTGATGTACGGGGTGATACTGTACCTCAACTACCTGTACGTGCGGTGGAGCGGGCGTGACGGCGTGCACCGGACGGACTCCGCCCTGGCGGGGCCGGCGAGGAAGAGGGCAGGCGGAGGGGGGCTCGACAAGGCGGTGCTGGCGGCCATGCCGGTGTTCAGGTTCAAGGCGGAGGCGGAGGCAGGGGCGGCGCCGGTGGAGTGCGCGGTGTGCCTGAGCGCCATGCAGGACGGGGACGCGGTGCGCGCGCTGCCCGGGTGCAACCACGCGTTCCACGTCGGGTGCGTGGACGCCTGGCTCTGCGCGCACGCCACCTGCCCCGTCTGCCGCGCGCGCCCCGCCCTCCCGCCGCCGCCGATGAAGGCCGGCGCCAAGGCGGCAGAGCCCGCCGTCCGGCAGCCGGACCTGGAGAACCAGTTATAGCCTGTGCAAAAGCTAAAAGTCCCTGAAAAGTATAGACAGCCAGGGCCACAGCGTGCACGCTCCAATAAATACGCGATTGATTCACTAGCTCTGTGCAAAGGTAGGTAGCTCCTGCATGCGTGTTGCTTCTTTGTCTTCGTGCCTTCTTGGAAGAGTGAATGATTAGCAGCTGGCTAGCCCATGAGCAGTACATAATTTTGGTGTTAATTAATTTACTTCGATCGATTGGGATGATAATGTTCGGCTTGTAATTCTACTTGTAACCTTGCGCATTTTTTATCGGCGAAAAGCTTCCCTGAAATCACTTTGAACTGTAATCCTTTCCCTTTTTCCTTGTTTGTAGAATACCAATGTGCAGTTAACAATTTAACATTTTAGTACCATGTCGCAAAATTTGTTGGGTTACATTCAAGATGAATGGCCTTATTTAAGCTTTGTTGATCCATTCCTTAAACAAAACAGCCTATTATCGCAGTATGGCCAGGTAGCACTCTGGGACTTTCAGATATAAAGCATCTTCTTTTCACCTTATAGTTTATAATTTCTCCAAATAAATAAATAGGATGATTTTTTTTATCGTCGTTTCGAAGTGGCTTATTGTGATAATTTTTTTGAATCAGCTTATCGGTTTATCGAATTAGTTCGCACAAACACACATGTTAGAACTAAAAACCATAACCACAACTATAAGTAATCAGTGGTAGTAAAAAAAAGCATACCCGTAGATAGGAAACATCTAAGTGATAAAGATTGCACAATTAAGTAATTAACCAAGCAGCTTGTTGCATTAATTCTAGCCGGTCAAGTGGATGGTTGATCCAATGCACGGCTGAAGGGGACATTGCAATTGCATTGGTGGATAGTACATTTTTTTAATTCCTGGTTCAAGAGTGCCCAGATCGATAAGACTGAGGCTTCAGCACCCTCACGACGACACCAAAGATTTGTTTTCCGTAAGCTTGCATGGAATGTTTGAATATTAGCGACAAAACAGGCTTCGTCCGAAGCACATTTCTTTAGTGAAAAATGGAGTACAATATTTCTAGAGAGGCTAGTGCCACACTCTTTTTTCTTGGGTTTGATCTTGTGCTTGAAAGCATAGTTTGTCAACTATTTTTTCGAAAGAGTTTTTTTTTCCTTTTTTTTTCACCGTTTGATTAGGATTTGAACCCAAAAGACTAAACACTTCGGAACACATTTTAGGCCTCGATTAGAATGTGAGAAAAATTTTCGATTCCTGCAGGAATTAAATTGTTTCCTGTAAAAATCCGATGGAATTCTTCTAAAATTTCTGTGTTCCGAAATGGATCTTAGATGTATCATTCAACGTGTGATACCCGTTTTCTGAACATTACGATTCTCGAGATGATAAATCTAATATAGAGCCACATTCTCGTACAACTACACCAAAGAAAGTGTTGTAAAGTGTATAGTGGAGCGGTTCAATCTGTGAGACTGTGCCTCGGATCACTTCAACCTCACTTCAAGGGGCATATAACTCTTGAATTTATGTAACTTGAACGAAAGCTCTGTCATGCGTTGATTAAACTCCAACGTTTACAAATTAGTAGCTAGCCCCCAAAATTTTTAACTTGTTTGTGAGTTGTGTTCGTTTGCTAGCCATCAGTTACAGCAGGCCCCTGATTGCTTCTCGATTCTAGCTTAAAATTATGTCATCTTCCCCATCCAGATCAAAGTCCATCTTCTAAGTAAAAAAGGTTTCTTTCCCTCCCCTGTTACACCCAATTCCATCCTTCTGTTGGAGGTGGTGCTTTGTCCAATATATTATATGTCCATCAGTTGTTTTTCTCTCCACTTTGTGCTCATGAATGCTAGTGTTACTACACCACTCCTCTGCCTTTCCACCCTAGTTACCTCACCTAAGTAGCCATTGGCCTCCTTTTGCCATCACAATCGCCAGTTTTGCCTCCACCTCAAAAGTTAAGAACCAACCCGTTAGATTAAACCCGTCATTGACACCATTTTCACTTCCACCCACCCCGCCCGTAGCTGTAATGTAATACGCTGACAAAAAGAAAAAAAGGAGAGGGACTTAGGCTGAATTGACCTCGACCCAACACTGGCTACCATTTATTTAGGGAAGGGGAGGGGCAAGGGACCGGCTGCCCTTGTTCTTTCCCCCTACTACTGCTACTGGTGCCTTGCCTGCTCTTCTTCCACCACGTTGAGTGCCGCCCTTGCCTACGTTGTTCCCAACCATGCGTTGCCTGGCTACTCCCTCAGGCCTCGCTGCCTCCCTGCTCATCCTGCGTTACCCTAGCTCTTGCTGTGCTCTACTGCGTTGCTCCCTCAACCCGGCTGTGCCACCACCGCCCTAACTATTGCCCGAGCACGCATTGCACCGACGTTGCTTGTGGTCACCGCTACACTGCTCTGTCCTCTAGCCGCTCGCCGTAACCACTCTTTTTCACCTGGTGCCACTCCCGCTGCGCCCTCTTCTTTCGCCTGTTGACGACTGTTGCCTCCGCGGCCGGGGGGAGGGAGGGTGGGGCTCGGCTGAGAAGGAGGAAGGGGGATGGAGGGAGGAAGAGAAAGGGTTGGCCGAGAAAGGGAGAGAGGAGTCGTCCGAGAGAGAGAGGAGTTGGCCGAGAGAAGAAATATGAAGGAAGAGAAAGGGGAAAGAACAGAAAGTAGTGGAGGGCTCAGCCGAGAGAGAGAGAGAAGGAAGAAGAAAAAAGAAAGAAGAAGAGAGGAGACCGAGCCGATGCCAGATCCAGACAAGAAGAGGAAGAATGTGCCCCGATCTAGCTATCTGTTGCTAAGGTAACACCTCAAATCTCTTTTTCCATGCTTGCTTATCAATTGTGTAGAGGTTAAAGCGGGGATTAGCAAGATTGGTGCATTTGGAATGGCTAGAACATGGTTAGTAAATGGATTCCATATGCACTACCTTTTACTGAGAATTTCATCTACTAAGAAAAGGTAGATAACTTTGTTAGCTTAACGTACAGTGCTCGAACATCTGATTTGGTTGAGCAGATTGAAAGTTGTGATAACTATAACACTGTTGTCTAGTGAATCATCGCAATTGGATAGTATTGGGGTATTTCACAAATTAAAAATAGAAGGTATCCAAATTAGGGTTTGTCACAACATTAATAATGTAGGTAATTGTTAAAGATTTCTCTAGAGTGTTGGAACACTGAATTTGGTAGAACGGTTTAGAAGTTATGCTTCCAAGAAGTCTGCTGTCTGATACGGTGCAATACATCCTTTGGGGTTAGAATTAGGGGTTAAGGTGATGTAATCTTTAAATTATGATAACTAGGATTACGTAAGTAAGTTTGTGTAGGTTCTAGAACTTGTATTGCTTGCTATGTTGGGTTTCAGGATTGAAAATTATGGTCGTTTAATCATTGGGATGGCAGGAAGGCATCCAGTGAAGGGGTTTGTATGCACTAGGTTTGCACGTAGGAGTGATGCCGTTCGTTTGCGTGTGTGTACTGTTTAGTGGTGTATTGAGATTGTTAATGCTTGCTCAGGTGAAGATTCAGGTTCTGCGCTCCACACATCGTCCACGAGGTTAAATAGGTAAGTGCATGATGAAATAGTAAATCGAGTTGATGGGTGTTACTAGTTAAATTTGATGCAATAGTTACCATATTTTATTGCTATGTGTACTCCTATTTCCATGATGATTAAATGAAGTTAGTGCAGTATGGTAAGTAATGATATTTACATGATTGTTGGGTAATGATGATGATATGTGATACGGTTATTTGATAGATGGATAATCGTTAATGGCTAACGATACATTGTAATTGCATAAAAGAAACTGTTGCATTACGATCCATTCATATCATGAAAATAGATAGCCTTTGTGGTATTTATGGTCTACTTTGTGTGGATCTCCCATGGGAGTGGGAAGAGTAAGATCTACTATGGTAGGCACTTCACGAGACTGGAGATTAAGGTCCCCGTATGAAAAAAGGATAGGTTATTGAGGTCCCCGAATGAAAAGGGGTAGGCATGGGTAAGCATCGACCCGTGCTCACTCTACTATACCGGTATAATCTAAAGAGAAGTTGAGATATGTGCATGAGCATGGTATTGCACCAGTAAAAGAGAAGCGATGTTCAGAAATGCTCATTAATGCTGAGATGTGAATAATGTAGAATGATGTGTTATTGTAAATAAAAGAGCTAATGGATAATGAATGGTAGATGAAATGTGATATAAAATGGCATATGTGTATGTTAGTGCCTACTGTTTTGCTATATACTTGTTGAGTCTTGGACTCACTCTTGCTTTTTGATGTTTTAGGTGATCGTGATGGCAACATGCAGGGAATGAGAGTAGCACGTTTGCACCACATCTAATAATAATCTAGAGCATCACATTTATCTTATTATTGTCTTAGTAAAACAACTTGCTAATCTAAAACTTAGTCCATGGAACTTTCATAACTGATGATGAACGTTAGAAATTTTTTTATGATAATGCATATTTCCTAAGCAATGTTCCATCAGCACATTAAGTATGCTCCTAGACGTATGGTTCTGGGTGTTCTCGAACGTGAGGTCCCAAGCGTTCTCGGGCGCGAAGTCCCAAGTGTTCTCAAGTTGTAGTCCTGATCATTCTCGAGCGCGTTGTCTCAAGCGTTCTTAGGTGAGAGTGACCTATGTGTTTATTTTATGAATTATTTATTTTATCGAGTCATGGTTATTATGAATTAGTTTTTTGTGAAAGACTAGGCTAGGAAGATTTCAGTTGTGACATGTCTACTCTTGTTTATGGTATAATTGTTTTAATACTTATTGTTAAATGTATGTTGTTTATCGCTTGGTTGAGATATAACCAGAGGAGATGCCCCAAAATTTAGTAGGGATAGAAGTAAATTAGAGTGTTATAGAATAGTGGTAGCACTCTGAGCTTATAAATTGGGTGAGAGTGTTACATGTTAGTAATAGGAAAGAAATTGAATGAGCACACGATATGAACATTATCAACAGGGAAGAAAATTATATGCCATTGAAAAATTCCCAGATCCACACTCCCTTTTATGCCACTACTTTCCACAACCTGGCCGTTATATATTTTCCGTTGTTGACTAAGTTGTCGGATATGCAATGACCATTTTGCCCCTAATTATTGCCACTACAACCCATTCGGCCTTCTACGACCAAAAGCCTTGTGACCAAAAGCAGATAAAGGGCATGTTTTTTTTTGGTTTTTAAAATTAATTTTTATTTTTGCTATAGTATTTTTTAAAATGAAATATTCTTTTAAGATGGAGTTTAATTGTAATACATGTTAAAAACTCAATATCTATACCATCTAAAATCACAAGAGAGTATCTCTCTTCATAATCTCTGTCGCAAACAGTTAAAATTCAAAAATTAATGTACGGCAGGACGGTTGTTATGGATAAGGATCCGCTTATATTGATTTTTGCTTAAGCCAATATGGATGTTCTAGTTTTTATAAGCTATTTCTATCAGATACTATTTTTCGTTTTCACATATTATAACGTACTTTATATTTTATTATATCATAATTCTATAAGTTGTATGGCGGTTCGAATATTGTAGTTCCTTTCATTGCACCGTCTTTCTTACATAATATAGTATTATTCATCAGCCGCTTATATCAACCACTACTATTCATCAGCCGCAGCCAAAAGCCATCAGCATAAACAAGCTCAAAAGATGATCCGTCATAAAATACAGCAATCTACGACGATTCTACGCACTCGTCATAAAAAAGGCTCAATATTTATGACAGCGCCAACATAATTTGTCACAAATACTCCGTCGTACTGTTGCTAGCTCTGATCCGCCACCCACCACCCTTGGCCTCGGCATCTCGTCGGTTCTAGTACCGCATCCCAGTGCACAGCTAGCATAGCTCGTTTTAATCACCGTCCGCTCTTCTTCTCCGATTGAGGCAGCCCCATGCTACGAAAAGGATACTATTTTCACTGGACATTGAATCCCTTTCAATTGTTGACTTAGATACATAGTTATATCTCCCTTGTTCTATCTCATTGTCGCAGGCATTACCATTTTATGAAGAGTTCGCAATCAATATGTATTGTGAAAGCTTGTGGGGTATGACTGGCTAGGTCTCCCTATTGTCCTTTGTAATGCTAGGCGTGCATTAGGCATGGTGTTTAATATAAAGTATAATGGCATGAACCTGTGTTGAGCATATGGGTTTCGACATAAATAAAAATGGACATGTTTCATTGTTAAAAATACAACAATCAATGACAATTCTAAACTTTTGTCATAAAAAGACATAAATAAAAATGGACATGTTTTCATTATTAAAAATACAACAATCTATGACAATTCTAAACTTTTGTCATAAAAAATATCTATCAATGACGATACTATGTAATTTGTCACTGAAAATTTGACGGACTTTCACAATCCCAAATCCGAACCATCTCCTTCCTCTGCCTCTGGCGTTCCCCAACAATACCCACCGCCGTAGCTCCTCGGCCGCCTTCACCCTGTATCGTTGCTCCCTTGGCACTTGTGCCATGCGCCACCGCTCGTCACCTCTGCACCGTCGGTGCTCCTCAACTGACTGCCGTCGCCGTCCCAATTTGTTCTTGTCACATGTTATAGCTCTGTTGTAAATAATTAGCAGCTACGAATGCAGATTAGGAATTAATTTATTTGCTGGATGGACAAGGTATTGCTCTATTTCCTGTACCTCGCCATGTTCTTTGATTTTTTTAAATTTTAATTACATGTCTTTCAATTCTCTTCATTGTGTTGTGATATGCCCTAAAGGCAATTATGGAGATGATTGTATCACTTCTATATTTATAATCTTTTGAATAATATGTTATTTTGTTCCCTGAATAAATGTATTTTGTATTGATGAACAAATACGTGAGTTGTTCGTGAAACTCTTTATTCATGTTTTAATGCTATTCTAAATTATCCCTGATCTTGTATCATTATGTGGAACAATTATGATTTACAGATCAGCACATGTATTGATTGATGATCATATTTCATAGATCATAGATATGAGATATCAAATCAATAATGTGGACATATGTTAAAGAACATGATATTTGATTGACCCACCATTAGACACTGCGAGAATTGTTATATTCTTACGTGTTATTAGTTGGTCTTATATATAGTGTATGTAGGATCCTTATACCTAAGATCATCATTGTTTTCTACATGTGTAATAGTTTACTTAGAGATTACCAAACACTACTTCGTGACTGGGTGGTCATAAATATAGCTTTTGAATTTCCTATGAAACATGTGTAGAAATATGAGCGATCAAGATAGAATTTGCCCCCTTCTATATAACAGGAGAGATATCTCTGGGTTCCTTGATGTGGTTGGATTAAGGAAGTGCGTAGCCATGCTGAATGTGGTTGAGGAATCAATCACAACTGAGTAATCTATTGCATGTTTGAGTAAAGGATCGAGCTATCATAGGATGGCACGCTTCTCGCCATGAGTTCGATCTGGTATCATGAGGCAAAGGGATCAATACATAAGTAATATATAGGTTCGTCCAGTATGATCTTTATGAATATTTGCGAGTCGTTATGTCTTGCTAGAGACCGCTACTAATTTATGGACCAGAAAGGAGTTTTTCGGCCCACGGCTAAATATACATGATCCTACAGGGTCACACACTTCATAGGATGGAACGAGAAGGGTTCAGATCATAGTCTCCGAGTGGGATACGATCTCTATTCGTATTGGATAAGAATCTGATTGGAGGCTATATAAGGAGAGGTGTGGGGGTTGAGGAAGACATCCCGAAACACACCCGTCGAAACCCTAGCCGCCACCTCTTATAACTCGTGTTGTGCGCGCTAGTGCTAGCACACCGACGCACGGTGTTCCATCTCTGGAAATGTGGACCTCGGTAGAGGCGTTACTGTGACTGCGGTACTGATCAGGATGATCGCGAGGAGGAGATGGTCGGCCGGAGGACGATCGACTACAACCACTACACCAACGTACTCTTCATTGAATCAGTTGCTTCAACTCTACTTCTACTGCACTGCGTGTCTAGTAGTAACGATCTGTGATCTCTTACTCGCATGACTTCCTGATTTACGAGGTAGAAAATTTTAATCTACGCTAGTGTAGTCTACACATATCCGTATCGCAACACATTGTTCATCCTTTCAACTGAGAAATATGGGACTAGGATGCGCTGTTTGTTGTAGCTGTTCTAAATATGCAGGAATCAGGGAGGCCACCTTCTCTATGCTCCTTTCCAATCCTGTTCCATGGCAAGCAGAGCCGAAGCTCACCTGCGGCCAACACAACCAAGAACTCTTGCTAAATGGTATATACTTTCCGAATTACTCAACCATTCATTTTTTTTTTGTTGACAGGAACTACGGTGGGCCTTTTAAGCCAGCCAGAAAAATATATTAAACTTCCAAATTCAAGGTAATTACAAGGGGTGCATAACAACAGATACAACAGAGGGAGCGTGAGACAGAACAAGAGCAAACAAATTAGCAGGACATCTCAAGAAATCTTGTAACACCCCATTTTTGGAGAATTTTTTAAAAAATTTTTAAATAAGATTGATATTGAGCTCAATTCAAAATTTTTGCAAAACAAAATTTTTAATTCAAATTCCAATTCAAAACCAAAACCTAAATTCAAATAAAAAGCAAATAAAATAAAAAATTAGAAAAACCATTTGGGCCAGCCCAATCCTTTTCTCCTAACCCTTTTTTCCTTCTTTCGGCCAGTGCCGCTGGCCTATGGCCCACTCCTCTTTACTCTCTCCTTCTTTCCCTCCCGGCCCAACGCCGCTCAGCCTAGCCACCTTCCACCTTCGCTCTCTTCTCTCGCTCACCCCCTTCACTGACTGCATCGCCTGGTGACTGTGCCCATGTGCACCGCACTGCCACTCGTCATGTCGCCACCTGCTGTGTTGATGCTCCCACGTGTGTTGCACTGTCAAGCTCTGCCACATCCACGCGTGCTGCGTTGTCAAGCCTCTGCCACATCATTGTGTCGCCAGCATCATGCGCTCTCCCTGTTGTATCACCATGACTGGCTGAGCTGATGACCAGCCGAGAGCGCGCCCTTATCGAGCAAACCATGCTTATAATGCCGCGTGCACCCACGCCTGCTCCTGTGCCATCCTATCACACTGTTACGCCCATGCCACACCGTCACTTTGCCTATGTCATGCTCTACCCTATCGCATCACCTTGATCAGCCGCGCCGACCAGCCGAGCATGTACCACGCTTATCTCGTTGCCTCATCGCTCACGCCGCTCGCACCTACTCTCATGTTACCCCTACGCCGCGCCTGCAACCCCATGCCACCCTATCAACCGTGGCTCCATGCCTCGCGCGCACAAACCTGAGCTCACCGCTCGGCTATAAAAGCCACCCAAAGCCTTCCCTTTCGTCCTCACATCTTCCTCTTCACTTCCCCTTATTCAACCGAGCCTTCATCCGCAGAGACTCGCCGATGCCATTGTCATCTTTCCCTCTAGATAAAACCACCTCCTTCACTGCCATTTCCTTTTCGGTGAACCGCTGTCCAATTTCTTGCAATTTGAGCACCCCCTTACCTTCGCCTCACATTTCCCTTGCCCAATTTTGGCAGCCATCGTCTCTAGCTCATCGTCGTTATTGGAGCCACTACACCGCCTTAGGTCACCGCCGTTAGACCACCTCGAACCTCCCTAGACTTTGCTGACATCTCTGATGAGTTCCCCATGCCTGTAGATGCTCACCATACCTTGAATTAGCTCATTGCACCACCAGAAGCTCAGTTGTTGTGGTAGCCGAGCTCCACCACCGCTGCCCATGTTGTGGCCACGCATATGTCTGCCGTTGTCTTAGCAACCCATTTTGGGGGTTGCTGACGCTCACTACCACTTCCCTCACTGGCATTTAGCTCAGCAACGCCATCATTGTCTCTATTTTGTTTTAACTAGGACGAGCACTATAGCAAATTAATTAGTAGTAATAATGTCATTTGCACATGATTAAGTTAAGATAATGATACTCACTAATTAGTGTTAATTAGTCACCAGCATGTGGATCCAGATCATTAGAAATCTAATTAAATCATATTTTAATTCCGAGTCACCGACATGTGGGCCAACCCTACGTGCCGATCCTACCTACTAGTCTCTTGATCCATTTTCTTTAGAGAAAATAATTTAAAAAGAAATGAAAACCCTAAATGCCTACCTGTCAGTCACTTATATGATTTCCTTCAAAAAAATAATTCAAAAACAAATTAAAAACCTGTCTGGCCCCACTTGGCAGCCATTATTGTCTTCTCTAATAAGAAAATACATGAGAAAAGAAATTAAAACCTGCAGGCCATAGCTGTTAGAGACACATACTCTCTCTCCTCTATTTAGTTAGGAGATTTTTCCCTAATTTAAAATTTAGAAGGCCCATTTTCACTCATTTTAAATTCAAATAGAATGAAACTTATTTCTAAATTTATCTAAATTGAAGATCTTTCTAACAAGAACAAAATCATGAATTTTGGAGTACATTTCAATTTTAGTTGGATTTATTTGCATTCTTGTATGTTTATTCGTTTTTTGATTCAATCACTCAAATAGATTACGAAGACCTGGAAGAGTAGCAGTTCGAGCCCAACCAAGACCAACAAGCTTGTGAGCAAGGTGAGTCAGTAGTTTGATCATGTTGCACCTACTTTTTGCATGCAATTTATATTGATTTAAATTATTAAATGGCATGTTTTAATTTATTACGCAAATTATATTTATGATAAGTTTGTAGTTAAGTCCCTATTAATAATTGTGATGTAATACCCCACTCCTTAGTTTTGGACATAAATTCTTGTCGCCTTATAGCTAATGGTATACATACTAGATGATAAGTCTGTATGTAAGTGCCACACTTAGCCTTGCTTAGATACATCTGGGCATTAATTTGCTTAGACAATCATTTCAAATATGAAAACTTGGATTTGGATAGCCATTATTGGATGGAAATGGCTGGTATGTTGATATAGAAAATGATATTTTGGAATCCCAAAACTCTGAACTTGTTTTATACTTGGGTGGATGGCCAGTGGGGATTCGTACGGATGGAGCACGTGAGTGTGGTTTGTAGTAGAACTACCCAAGTAGTCTTAAGGACAGAACCCAATTTTTGCTCTTTTTGGCCTCTCCGAGTGATTTCTTAATCTAGCTATTTCTACCTTAATTTCTTTGGTGTTCTAGCTTTATGGGACATGTGAGAACACATCTAGAGCCATCCTATCCATTATTCACCTACGAGCAAGTTATATTCACCTTTTGTAGTTTTTAACCCATTTTTGGTGCAATCTAATTTCAAATTGGAAAAGGTCAGAGCTTTGACAGTAGTTTTCTTGATTGTTGATTGGACAAGGTTCCTAACATTCTATAAAAGGTGTATACCAAATTTCAAGTGATTTGGAATTTTGGTTTGAGAGTTAGTTCAATTTTAGGTTTTGGTCTGGTTTTGGTGCAACATAGCATCATGAACAAAAAATCCCAATTCTCTTAAGTTCTTTTAGGGTTTTTGGTTGGGATAGGTTCTTAAGGTCATGAACTAGCCTTGGTTTGAGTTTTAATTCTTTTGGATCAACGGATCAAAAGTTTCGGGGTTTTTTGAATTTAAAATAGTGTTGTTTTTCTCTATTCATAGCTGAAATCACTATAGCACAAATAATTTTTGGATTTTTGCCTTCTTGATCTACATAGCTTCTCATAAATATTATAGTAAAGATTAAAGGATACTTAGGGAAAAATTAGGAAGCACCATTTACCCCTCTATTGCCATACCGGTCCTAAATATTATAATGGGTGGATAGAACCCTAGTAACAAAACTAGCATATGGTGGACGGAACTATGCAATAGATGGATGGAACATGTACTACTATTATTATTGCATATTTTTACACTCTTTAGAAATATGGTTTAGTATAAAATGCTAAGTCTCAAGATTTCTACTTTCTGTAATTCAACTATAGCATTTGATAAATTAAAAAACCCAAGCATTCCTTTTTTAAAACCTTGCATCTATAATATTGTATTCTGTGTGTTGGATCATGGAGCATGGTTTTTTTGCTCACCCACACTTGCTAAAATAACCCAAAACCTTCGGATCAAAACCACTACGTCTACTACGCCAGTTTGGGATCAGACAAAGAAGAAGACGGTGGAGTCTAGGTCGTTCTCTAGTAGTCTAGTTTTTACCTCAACTAGACAAACCTTGATAGTGATTATGTGCATATCTATTATCCAAACCTTATGAAGTAGTCTGGCATTTTTTACCCTTAATTGTTTACCTATGGCAAGGTGTGGCATCACCTTTTGCTTTTTTGGTTTTGCTTCTGATTTTGGTTATTTGTAATGTAACATTTGGCCTGATCGGCTTGTTGTGTAGAACTCTACTCGATATCGATTATTTGGACTCTGATATGTAATATAAATGTCTGGTATGGTTCATATGAATGTATGTGTATGATCCAGCAATGTAATTGTGTACACTAGCTACTGATCTAGGGAATAGTGCAGTGGAAACACAGAGGGTTTTGGATTGCAAATTTGGGGTCCAACAAATATGGGAATTTGTTTTGATCTCTTGACATTAGACTTTAGTGTTGTAGCATTTCCGAAGGTTACATAGCATGGCTGTTGAAACTCGGAGTACCAAATTTGAAACCCTAGCTACATGCTTACTGTATTATTCTAGGATCAAGCTAATACATATATTTACATCATTGAGGAAATATCAACTATTCAATGATTAACTAGAAAAGTAGCAACTTATTATAAAATAAAATTAACATGACCTTGTGGTCAAGGTTTACACCCTTTGCCACATAGGGCTTAAAAGAAATAAATAAGTTCCAGCAGCGAACATAAAGATAATTCATAGTAGTCATTCGACATGCATACAGGCAATTGACTGGGGAGTGCAATCTAGTTCCCAAAGTCCTCATCATAATCCTCCTCATAAAAATCTTACTACACTAGTACTTCCTCAACAACTGAGCAACAATGTGTATAGGAAGAGTGAGTATATAGAATACTCAGCAAGTCGTATGTATGAAACATGCAATTATATATTTATGCAAGGCTTGAACAAAGGATGGCTATATGGTTCGTTTATAGGATGTGATATTTGAATTTAAATACAATAAGTAGATTGAAAGCACAGTTGGAAACATACAATCATACTATAGAGAATCATCTTGAAAACATCCAAACCACATCCAAGTTTTATAAAATTCTAACCCTCGTGTGAAATCACTAAGCATGTCTATGATCATAGACATGGCTATACAAATAGTTTAACACTTTGCAGAGTTTATACACTTTATCCACAAGATACAGTCAACTCATCATGTTTGCCATGACTCACCATACAGTGGTATACGATTGAGTGATCATAACAAGGTCTTTACAATCTTCTATCTCAACCCAATTCTTCCAGCTAAGGTTTCACCACTGAAGGACTCTAACCGTCATAGTCATAGTCTACCTATCTATCCTAGAACCCACACCACCAACGATAACATTGACTTGAAACATTGCAAATTAATTAGCCAGGTACATCCCATACTAGACATATGGTTGTACAGTAAGGCTTATATCAACGGTGCACAAAGTTTAGTTCTTAATTAACTCAGGCAAGACTACCTCATCCAATGTGCTAAACCGCGCCTACTTAATGCATGATCACTCACCCAAGTATAAATTATTTTTTAACCAAGACCAATGACATCCCTTGTCATGGTACAACAAGTTTTACAATAGTGGCTACCCACCACGACTCCATATCTCATTAGTAAAGTCTCATTAGTAAAGTTTAATATAATTCATCATGTGAGAGAATGAGCCTGTCGTAGAAATAAGCATAGCTACGTCAACACATGTTGGTACTACATTTATATCCAACTAGTAATGACCCAATCCTAGATTAACAATAGATCCATGGCATATCAGTAATCAAGGTGGTCATACGAGCAACTAGGCATTTAACTAATCCCAATAAACAAAGTTGATATAAAAGTAGTATGCATGTTGATATGAAACAAATTACTTTTGCAAATATAGGTACAACATAATCAAGGTTATGACTTGTCTTGCTTGTACACTATTGCTGGTGGATCTTGCTCTTCAAATACTTTGTTCGCTCCTTGGGATCAGCGTCCATCGTCAGAGAAAAGCTGAAATACAAATAAATGCCAAAAAGAGGCTCAAATGACCAATAATCAAATGAAAACAATATTGTATGAAAGAGCTCACTTTTAAATGAATCAAGGAAGAAGAATGGGCTGAATCAGAGTTTGTATAAGTGAGAGCAAGCTCCTGAAAGTTTGAACGAGAGGGAAATTGAGAAAATAACATAGGAGAGAGGTTACTAGGGTTGATTCTCTAGATTATTTATAATTAAAATAAAATCAGAAAATGCTAGCAAAGCTAACAAGTGGGACCTATGGTGCATGGACCATGTCCACTGGATAGATTTGGTCCATGATGGATCGGGTCTACATAGCTAAGGTTTGGATCCATGCCACACGTGTGGCTAACTAGGATGGCATTGTTGATATGGCCAGCATGTGGCGTTGACACGGAGTTGAGATGGTAGATGATGTGGTGCATGAAAACCTAGGGTTCTGGTGAGGCTCCAGCACGACGATGACGGCATCGGACGGTGGGGCTACATGGCTTGGTGCTGCGGATCTAGAAGAGGTGGACGTTGGCATTCACGTGCAGCAGCACACAAAAACCAATGGTCAATAGCAGCGAGCGCATGATGAAGCTTGTGGTAGTGGTGCTTCAGGTCTCAATGAAGACAGTGACACGTTGGCTTCTTGACGAAACAAAATAGAGGGTGAGGTAGAGGACGGTGAGGGAAACTCGATGGTGGTGTTAGCGAGGATGAGTCCTCACCTACGGTGGTGATCGAGGTCAATGAAAAGCTCCTAGACAGCGTCAATGATAGCAGCTTCTCTTTGACGGCTGTAGGATCAAGGATAACTGACTAGAGGGGGGTAAATAGGAGGTTTTTAAACTCTTTTGGCTAAATCATATTTTTAAAGTAAATATGAACTATTAAAATTGTTTTACATAATTCAACTTCTAAAATCATTAATTCTTGCTATGGCACCACAACCCTAGGTCTAGGCAAGGTACAATTCTAGCTAAACAAGTCAAGCAATTAATTACTAGAAATGTAAATGTAGAAAGTAAGGGACAAGAGAATTAAACCACATGATGGACACAAGAATTTTTCTCATGGTCTTGAAGACTTGCCAGTTTCCCTAATCCATGTCAAGGGAGCTTGAATAAATCAAGCTAGCTCCTTGTGTAACTTGAGCCTTTTCTCAATCCACTAGGGTAGCTCTTTCCTGCTCTGAGAGGTAGGCTCCGACCTTCACAACCACACCGAGTCTCTTCATAACCTTCTTGAAAAGATCACTATGCCAACTCCTCTAAGCCATCTAGGTGATGACAACTACTAAGAGTAATAAGCCAATAACGCTTGTTTGAGGTTTTCAAGTGCCATAAAGACCAACCAAATCATGCAATGCACTTGAATGCTCTCAAGAACCTCAAAATAAGAAAATGATGCACTAGAATTGATGAGAGAGATGCAAGGGCTTAAGAGTATTCAATGGAGGTCCAAGAGAGCTTTCTTGCTGTTGCTGGAGAGCTATTTATAACATCCACCCACCAGGATGATTGTTGGGGACGAAATCCCTAAAAATCAGGTGGAACAGTACTACCACCATGTAGTGGTTGGTACTACCGTACCCACTATTCAACGGCTACTTAGGGATCATTAAATGCACAGAAACTAGATGTTAATCCAAATATTGGTAGTACCGCACTCACAAGCTTTGGTATGATTGCTCCACTAAACCTTACAAAATCAATGACTTTACTCCTAGCTATTCTCAACCATTCCCAAATTAGACAAACTTTTTCCTAAGCTTCTGTCAAATACTCTGGCCCAAAAACATGACCTTCCCAGTCTCTTTCCATCTGAGAGGGGTTCTGCACTTCTTTCCATACAAAGATTCAAATGGTGACATTTACAAACTAAATTGGTAGCTATTGTTGTAGGAAAATTCTACAAAAAAGTAAACATCTATCCTAGTTAATTCCATAGTCTAGCACAGAAGCTCTTAACATATCCTCAAGAATCTGATTCACACACTCTGTCTATCCATCCGTTTGAGGATGATATGTTGTGTTGAAATTCAAATGAGTATCCATTGCTTCATGGAAACTCTCGCAAAATCAAGACATAAAATGCGATCCATGGTCTGCCACTATCTTTTTAGGAACTCCATGAAAACTTACAATCCTTGACACATACAAATTTACCAACTTATCCCCTGCATATGTTGTCTTGATTGGAATGAAATTTGCAACTTTAGTCAAACGATCCACAATTACCCAAACTAAGTTAAATTCTTCCTTTATCTTAGGTGACAGTGATAAAATTTATACCAATCTCTTCCCATTTTCACTTAGAAATTCTCAATGGTTGTAACAAACCTACTGGCCTCTGATGTTCAGCTTTAATCCTCTAATACACATCACAAAAAGCAACATCCTCTGCAATCTCTTGCTTCATGCTAGGCCACCAATATTTTTTTTGATATCCTAGTACATCTTAGTACTGCAAGGATAAATCAAATACAAAGATTCATGGACGTTCTTAAGTAACAATTCCTTAAGCTCTTTCTGACTTGGTACATACAGGCGCTTACAAACCATATGTTACCTTGACCATCTTCTGTAAAATTCGAGGGTTTACCTTTTCTCATATTAATTTTAATATCCTTGATATCCACATCATCAATTTGGCTTTGTGAATTTGAGCATCCAAAGTCGGTTATAGCTCCAACATAGCTAAAAATTCTTCTTTAACCAACTCCAAACTAAGCTTCTAAAATTCCTCATTTAAAGTCGGCTGACTTTCTTTAATCATCATGGTATTACAGTAACTCTTTTTGCTCAAGGTATCTGCTACCACATTGGCCTTGACTGGATGATAATGGATCCTAACATTATAATCCTTTATCAACTCCAACCATCTTCTCTGCCTTAAATTAAGATCGACATGAGTGAAGATATACTTTAAACTATTTTGATCCATATAGATCTCACAGTGGTTACCCATGAAATAAAGGCATCAAATTTTCAAAACATGCACAATAGCGGCTAACTCCAAATCATGTGTAGAATAATTCTCTTCATAACTAATGCGAAGTATAAGCTACTACTTTTCTATCTTGCACAACACACATCCCAATCCGTCGCATGAAGTGTCATAATAAATCACAAAATCCTTATTAATATCTAACAAAACTAACATTGGTGCAATGGTCAAACACTCCTTCAGTGTCTACAAACTCTTATCACATTCTGACGTCCAAGCAAACTTCTTTTCTTTCTTTAACAACTACATGAGGGGCTTTGCTACATGAGAGAATCCTTCAATGAAGCGATAATAGTATCTTGTCATACCAAGAAAACTTCTAACTTGGGGCACTGAAGTGGGCAATTTTCAATTAAGTGCATCTTTAACTTTTCAAGGTCAATTACAACACCTTTTTCTGCTGTCATAACGTGACCTAGGAAAGCAAATTTTTTCATGCACAACTCATATTTACTGAGCTTGGCATAAAGCTTATGATCTCTAAGCATCTGCAACACTAACCTCAAATGATCCTCTTGCTCTTTCTCATCCTTAAAGTAAATTAGAATATCATCAATGAAGACATGACAAACTTATCCAAATATTCCATGATTACCTTATTCATTAAATCCATGAAATAGGCAGGATCATTGGGTAAACCAAAAGGCATCACTATGAACTTATACAAACCATAGCGAGTAGAGAACATGGTCTTGGGAATATCCTCTTAGCGAATTTTAAACTAATGATATCCTAATCTTAAATCAATCTTAGAAAACACTCTGACTCCCTTAACTGATCAAACCACTCATTGATCCTGGTAAAGGATACTTATTCTTGACAGTGATCTCATTAAGTGCATGATAATCCACACACATACGCTGACTATCATTTTTTTCTTGATAACCAACACTAGGGCTCCCCATGGTGATGAGCTAGGTCTAACATAACCATTTTCTTGCAATTTCTAAATTCATTTCTTCAATTCTGCTAAATCATTAGTAAGAATCTGAAAAGGCCTCTTGGAAATAGGTAGGGCACTAGGAACTAACTCAATCGAAAACTCAACATCTCTATCTGGTGGAATTCCTAGAATGTCATCTGGAAAAACATTGGGAAGTGGCTTCAAATCTTACTTCAATCCCATCTGCACTGACTAAGCACTTCCTGATGAGTAGCACCACAATTCTCATCCCAACTAACAGCAAATCCGTTGGTGAACAGCATACTGAACCAAAATAAATTTTCTCAAAACAAATTTTCTCTCAACATCCTTGGGCCAACAACAACTTCCAGGGAATCAACTGAACTAACAAATATAAAAGGTCATTGGTGCTGAGTGATTGGGCGGCCATTGGTGTGGATTGAAGTGGATTAATAGCATTCTGAGCTAACACTTACAACATCTACAACTGCAAAGCCTTCAACTGATCCTTGATTGCTACTTGAGCTACTGGTAAAACCTCTTGCATCTGTTGTTCTAACTGCACTTGAGATTATGAGGGTTGTTGGGGTTCTTAACCTCTACCAACTCCACTGTCTCCTACACAAATACTTATACAGCCTCTAATTGGGTTGATCAACTCAAACGGTGACTACCAGAAGAAAAAGGGGAATAGCAAAGGTAAGTGGTAAACTCATCTAAGAGAGATAAACTAAGGACAAGCCTAAACTAAAGACACTCACTTTGCCGAAAAAGACTAACAAAAGAAGCATTAAAGTGCACAAATAAAGATTCTTGATATGACTGCAACATAAAGCTGGACACATAACTGCAGCTCACATCACACTCAGCTGTAAAGAAAAAGCACTAGGAGAAATGATCTACATGATGCTAAAAACTATAACAGGGCTTTAATATGATGGCTCCCATTCTTTATAGTAAAGTACAATCTTGTCCAGAATCCAATGCATTGGTCCATCACTTTCTCTTCTGACGTGAAACAAACTGGGTGCTTCCTTGGTCCCAAACTTCATAGCAAAGCTCAAAGAATTCTAGGCCAACCTCCACTTTGATTATGGGAAACCCGAGACATCTATGGATGTTATGGGGATAAGAAGTCAATTTCAGATTTGAAAACAATGTTTCAGAAAGGTAAGGAATAAGAACTTAAGAATAAGGAAAGAATAGAAAATTACTAGATATTCATTTTTGTTGATTTGATTTAGAAAAATAAGTTTTGAAAATTTTTCCTAAATCGACCATACTAACTAGGGCTTCGTTGATATAGTTCTATTAACATCTCTGTCGAGACCCAAATATGCAAATCAGGACTCTCTGTGTATTCTACACCAATCCAGGATCACCCTAGCACACACAGTGAAAATATAAATGAAATATCGACCATGATCATGATTTTAACTATGAAAGAGGCAAAAAAATATTAATTATCATAGTAGTGATCTCATGGCCATGCTTACAATAATAGCCTGAAGGGCTTAGCAAAATCTAGTAGTGGAAAACAAAGATAAATATAATGGCCATTCAACATGCCCACAGGTAATCGACTAGGAAGCGAAGTCCTATTCTATGAAGTTGTCGAAGAACTCCTCCTCAAATACCTTTGTTTGATATGATTCTTCTTTAGCAATTGAACAACAAAGGATACAGACGTGAGTATATAGAGTACTCAGCAAGTCATTCGTAACAAAATGCAATATATAATGATGCAATGCTTATCAAAGGAAGGCTGAGTGGTTAGTTTATAGAAAGCAGTAATTTTAGAATAAATACAATAAATAGATTAAAGCGCAATTTGAAAATCATTAATAAGTAAATAAGTCAAAGGAATTGATTAAACCACAAGTGAATTGACCATTCACTTCCCATCCAACCCAACCAAGGTTTTATGAAATTCTACCCCTCGTGTGAAATCACCAAGCGCTGTCCATAACTGGGGACATGGATATTCAAATAGTTTTATACTCTGTTGAGATTACACAACTTTACTCACAAGACATGACGATCTCATATTGCCATGCGATTATCACACTTCTTTGAGTGTGTGGTAGAGAGATCATGACAAGGCCCTTACATTGCTTATTCTTAACCCAGTTCTGCCTGCTATGGTTTCACTACCGAGTATGCTGATGACCTAGTCGAAAAAAATCACCTCTTGCACCAACAAAACATCTCAATGGCGAAACCACATTTGAAACATCATAAATTAATTAGTTAGGTTCATCCCATTTAGGCATGTGGTTGCATGGTAAGGCTCAGACAATAGCGCATAAAGTTAAGTCCTTAATCACTACCCAAGTGAAGCATCTACATCCCAATATGCTATTAGCACCCACTTTACTATACGATCACTCACCCAAGTACAAACCATTTTGGTTTAACCAAGACCAATGATGCTACCATGTCATGGTACATAAATTTTATAACTATGGCTACAACCATAATTCAATATCTCATTAAATCAAAATTAATTAATTGATCAATGTGATGAAGAGCCCAACGTACGAATAAACATGGCTAAGCATACTAGAGTACAACCCAAGTGGATACTACTATTGCACCACTAGATAATTAACCATGCTAAGGTGACGATAGAATCACGATATTCAAATTATCAAAGAGGGAATTATTCAAAATTGGTTGACAACTACTAATTATAAGGGTTTGTAATAAATTGGCAATGCACGGTAGTTTAAAACAAAATAATATTACTTAGATTTGAAATAATAAGTTCAACATAATCAAATCATGACTTGCCTTGGCTTTGCTCAGTTACCACCTTTTCAACTTCGGTTTGTACTTCTGCTCCTTCAAAAACATCATCTAACAAGAAAGAAAACTAATGAAACACAAATATATACAAATAAAATACTAATAAATTATAAAAACAACAAAAGTAGAACCAAAAGATAGAGATTAATTTTAGATGAATTTAGAAAAAAATCGGATCAATCAAAGTTCATACAGAGGAGAATAGACTCTCGAAATATTTACTAGGAAAATAAATTCCTAAAAATTGAGAACGAATGGAGAATATTCTTTGGAATATTCCGTTCAGATTAATTTAATAAAAATCTAGAGGCTAACATGTGGGCTCTATGGTTTTTTGATATTTTTGAAAATAAAGAAAATTCTAGAAAAATGTTTAGAGAGTGACGAGTGGGCCCTCGGTCTATAGACCAAGTCTACAAGTTGGTTTGGGTCTGTAGTGGACTCGATTCACACGGCTCAAGCATGAGGTGGCATACATGTGGGATTGGGGTGCTAATGTGGCCTGACATGGATGGCCATGCAAACTACTAACATGGGCAGATCAACCGTCAAGAGCTCCAGCTCCAGTGACGGCGAACAAATGGAGCGGTGAGGTCATGAAAAAAAATTGGGCCGAGCACAACGAACCTCATGGAGAGGATGACGAAGTCGGAGATGCTATGATGCGGAGGCAATTCCTCATCAGAGTAGGAGTGATGCAACTTCAAATTGTGGTGCAAGACAACAAACTCGATGATGCAAAGCGAGGGTGAGATTAGGGCGGCTTGGGGAGGCAAAAAATGAGGCTCAGGCACAGCTTTGGTGCACGAGAGAGGTGGCATAGGAGGGGAGTCCACGGCGGCTATGGCTGAGGAGCAGTGTTCGGCTCGGACATGTGGAACATAGCCTGACAAGTGGGCCCAACCTATTAGCAATGACGTGGATGTGAAAAGCGCGAGAAAGCAATGTGTGGCACGGGCAGCAAGCTAGGTCGAGCGGCACGGGAGATAGGCTTGGCTAGAAAGGAATGGGCCATGGAGAAGAAAATTCAGCCCAAAGAGGTTTTCGGATTTTCCTAGGATTTTTTATTTTAGAAATTAGATTAATTCAAATTGAGCTCAAATAAATAGCAAACAAACTTTAAAAAAATCCAAGAAAACATAGAAAACATTCCTTGCAGCACAAGGAACTCAAGTAAAATAGGTTTTTAATTAATTGAAGTTTATTTTATTCACATTAAATATTTTTAATTTCTAAAAATTTAGATTAAGCTTTAATTAATGTAAGAAAAATCCAGCTAGTTATTTTTATTTTTAAAACTTTAAAAAGGCATTGAAAATCAGGATATTACGGGTGCGCTCACCTATGTGGCCGAAGGGAGTTGGACTACACAAGGAAAGAAGATGGATTGGCGGAGGGAGAAGAAAGGGAGATGGGCCATAGATTTGGCCAACGAGATTTAAAAAACAAATTGGTTTCTGAATTTCTCAAAAGGAATTAAATTAAAATGAGCTCAAATAAATATCAAATAATTCCAAAACTTCCAAACACAGAGATGCATATTTTAATTGCTAGATTTAAATAAATATTTCATGTGTTGATTCTAAGTAGTTTACTCATATTATATTGTTTTGTAATTCAAAAAAATATTAAAGTTGGAATGCCACAGGAATACTCAACATCGGCCAATGGGTGGCGATTCAATCAGGGCTAGCTGAGCGGTCAGACCAGCATAGGTGTTGTGGTTTGATTGGCTCCCTTGTTAACAGGGTTTGATAGATTTGACCAGAGCGATCTGACCAGCCTGTCAATGGCGGTCAGACTGGCCTTATCAAAAATTAGCCGAGAGGATTTTGGGAATTGGTGGGAATTAGTTATGGATTGAGTTTTGGAGTCCTAGATTATTGCATTCATGATGCATGAAGCATGTATGGGCTAACGTGGGTCAAGTTGTGAAGAAAAACTATGCTCGGGAAGTGATTTCTTGATCTTTGATGTGCAAGGAAGCTTGGAGGCAGCTATGGTTGATAGCGTGGACCAAGACTAGGCCTGAGGATGAGCTGAGGTACGCTCAAGGAAGCTGGGCAAGATGGTTGGGCTCAAGTAAGGCATAGGGAAGATAAGAGATGTTGAAGGGAAGGTTTGAGTGACGGATCATCGAATGGTGCGGTTGGTACAAGTGAGGCTCGGGCGGGTGGAACTGACACAAAGAAACTTGCCAATACATGAGTCATTGGTGAACTTACACATTGCAAGTACTGGAAGATCAAGGAAGAGGTGAGGTCCACGATCAAAGCGGGGTGTTTTGGCGGAGAATCCAAAATGCCAAAAATGGCAATGGGACCAAAACCACAGTGTTTGGAGAGTGTTGGGAGAGTGGTTTAGGTCAAGGAGACACTAAGGAGGATAAGTGGATGAAAAGCTTGCTCCTTAGCAGGCTTAGGCTTATGCACTTTAAGAAGAATGCATAAGTCATGTGTGAGTGTAAAACCCAATATGTGTGGAGTTAACGAGTTTTTTTGATTATGCTAATAGATAATATCCATTATGGTTAGATATAGATTGGTTGCATGGGGCTAACCAACCAACCCATCCATTCTTCAGGGTTTGAGAGAGAGGTTTCCTTGAAGGGGAGGCTTTCGGGTGATTGCTCTTGGGAGAGGGAGCTCTGTCTCCATGGTGGAGTGGCTATAAAAATCTACATCTATATGTTGTAATAGATCAATCTTGTTCATTCTACATGAGATGTTCTTGCTCATATTGATTTTGCACTTGTTTTGGTTGATGTTTTGCCTTCTCTCTTTACCTCTTGATCTTGTTGGGTTCTAAGAATGTGTAAGTGACAGAGAAGCCTCGTGAGGATCACATCCCATCCATCTAGGGACCAGCTATAGCAGATTTTTTTGAAGGTTATCCAGTTTGGTTCGATTTGGAGCTCTTCTTTCGAAATCCTATTTCTAGGGTTTTGACATCTTTGAATGCTCTTTCTTGTTATGATATATGGGAGCTCATCTAAAGCAACCTTGGCCATGTTCAACCCATGAGCAAGTTATATTTCAAATTCTTGAGTTTTACCCGATTTTGGTACAATCTTACTTGTCTTAAGGAAAAGTTGGAACTTTGCCTAAGATATATGTGATTCTTGGATGGATTAGATTTCTGAGATCCTCAGCAAGGTGTGTACAAAATTTCAAATCATTTAGAGATGTATTTTTGAGATTGCAATATTTTTTGTTTTTACTCGGGCTGATTTCTAGTTCTAGAATAGGGATGTAGTCAGACCGCCCTAGACCTGCAGTCCAACGAAATCCAATCAAACTGGCCACCACTAGTGGCCAAATCGCTCGTCGTGGTCCAACCACTCTCTCATAGCGGTCAGACTGACCCAGAGGAGTTGAACTCCATTTGCTTACGTGCTTTTGATAAGTGCTTTGTTGGTGGGCTAAACTGATATTACGATATTAAGAGTATCATAGTGTAAAAATTATGATCTTTTTCAAGAGAAAGACAAGGTTGCTTCGTTATACATGTAATTTTAGAAAATTATAATCTTGCATTTGGCCTTTGGAAATAATTTTATTGATGAAGAACCCTTGTTAGAAAGAATTGTACTAGGGTAGTATTTCGCAATCGTACATTGACCTTTTGCAATTTTGCCTAGAATCCACAAGTTTTTGTTTTTTGAGAGGACCCAAGAGCCCACACTGCGCCACATCACTATATTAAAGCCGGGGGACTTCCCGGCCTCCTACCCATGCCACGTCAGATTTCTTGCAAAAAGGCCCCTGCATTTTCTGAAATCACATAAAGGTCCTCGGTTCTTGCAAAAAGGTCCCTGGTAGGTTTTTTCTGAAAACCCCCTCCACTTCACCGAAATTGCGTATCCTTTACAGGATAGCACCCTGCGGTTTTCCAAAATAACGTACAGGTCCTTGTTTAGTTACGTACAGGTCCTTACAGGTCCTCGGTTTTTGCGAAAAAGGCCTTTGGTTTTTTCAAAATTACGCATGTGTCCTCGATTTTTTAAAAGACTCCCTGCGAATTGTCATCTCTTTTACTTCGGTCCACACGGTAGCTAGCGCGGCGTGCTGCCACGCTTACGCTGCTAGTGTATTCTTAAGCATGGGCCAAGCGTTTGTCCTAAAATTTCTAAGGCCCAACTAGGTGATGGTGTTCATTCCTTCGTACGTGAGGTGCGAACTGTAACAATAAAACAGAAAAAAGTAACCCGGTTGAATCCTAGACATCGATCAAAATTTTTATACAGCATCCACACTATTTTGGACTAAATGACAGTGCCATCACCTTTATAGTAAGATGCAGTGTGTTGCAACAGGGTTCCAAAACAAGGTGATATATATCATCAAACATGACCTAAATCATACAATGAATATTAAAAAATAGAGTCATCTTATCATCAAGAGTGAGATTGGTGTGGCCGGATCCGCTGTTGCCATGATCACTGCTCTGAATCTACACTCCCTGACCCCACTGGCATCGCAATTCTTCCTCACCTCCGGTAGTGTACACCTCGTCTAAGCTGGTGTACTCCGCCTACATGTTCATTGTCTATGTCAGTGTACTCCACATTCTAGTCGTTGACCTTGGCGGTGTACACTTCTGTTTCGACATTGTCCTCAATGGTGTACACCAACGCCTCGTCGTTCGTACCGGTGTGCTCCTCTTCTTCGCTACCGAGTAGCGTTCCACCTCTCTTCTTTGTCGTCCTAGTGCAGCAGTGGCATGGCGGCGCATGGGAGGAAGGAGTAGCGAAGACTCTGAGGGGTTGGGCTGAGGGATCAAAGTGGTTCGCTGCATCACCTTTTTTCATGGTCGTCAGATTGAGATCTAGTGGTTAGGATCGACTAAGGGAGAAGGCTGCCCTAGATGTAAATAAAAAAACGTGTCTAGCCCCTCCATTCCTACCCGATGCCATCTCCTTCCCTCCCTCGTCTCCCCTTGCCTCCCCACCCACGTGCCACAACTACTGGAAGATCGCCTCCCTAACACCTCTCGCCTCCCTCCGCTCACGTGTCGCCTCCACTCCACATGTCGTTGGGCCCATCACCACCGGACCACCATCCCTGAGGTCACCACCGTCGAATGCACTGTCTGCCTACACCTCCACCTCCGGTACTCCACCATCGGGGTCATTGTGCTCCTCACCGGTATCCCCAACCCCATGATCGCCTGATCTCAGGGTCATTGTCCTCGATGCCGACGTTCTCCACCCTAGCGTGGTGGATCAAGCATACCTTGATGTCACTATGTCTAGTTTCGGCATCCCTGAGGTTGTTGGCACTGGATCTGGTCATCCTCGGCTCCATCACTATCAAATCAGGCCATCCTCACAATGAGATAGTGGGGGCGGCGGTGGATCAAGAACATGGAGCATAGCTAGAGCCAAGAGAAGACGTGGAAGGTGGTGGTGCTGACGGAGGAGAATCAGAGAGAGGTCTCCACTGCTGGACCCGACCATCCCTATGCCGTTGTCGCCGGACCTGAGGGAGAAGTTGGAATCTAGCAGATCTAGTGGTCCCTAACCACCGCATCACTAGATCTAGCCATCCTCAACCTAGCGGCACCTGATATGGCCATCCTCAATCCCAGTGCCACCGTCTTCCTCCTCCTTGTTGCCGCCTCCTCCTCGTTTGTCGAGACAGTCCTTTTTCTTGTCATGGGCATTGGCCATCGACGTCACCACTCATCGCGGATCTGGCTTGCAAAACTGGCAAGGCGCTGGTGCAGGGCATGGAAGAGGGGGAGGATTAGAAGAGATTGATCAGAGTAAGGAGAAGGGGCAGCGTTATCAGGACACGATAATAGCGAGGGTGGCTAGCGGTTGGGGCCTCAGGGGTGTGACCACGTGGAGAAGGGAAGAGGAGTGGTTGGGGTGTGAGGCCATGAGCAGTTTGGGAAGGAGCCGGCTAATGACACAGGCTCATATGTTGGTGTATGTTAAGAGGAGATGTGGGAGTACGCTCGGGCAAAGGGAAGGAAGGGGAAGATGATGAACGGACAAACTCCCCATTTATATTAGTAGAGATTTGCAAATGTTTCCCCTTTTCATTGGGATCATGTAGTCTTTTGACATTTGAACAATATCTAGTCATCGAAATTTTTATCTTTGAAACTTAGACGGTGAGCTTTTGCTTGCATTTTTGTGCAAGCATTGGCGCATTTAGTACACTTTTTCTTTATTGCAATACGTACTGAGCAGCTTCTAAATACTTTAATTAGGTTTCCTTATCCTGATAAATGGATAAATTGTCGGCCACTAGCTTCTAAATACTTTTCTTTATTGCAATACGTACTGAGCAGTAAACTTAGGTAGGTTGCCTTATCCTGATAAATGGATACTAGCTAGCATGTACTTTTCTCTAAAAGTCAACCACTTCGCTTGTTCTTGTACTAATAATGCAAAATACACGCCATATCGAAATCGCGAGATTCATTATTCTAATCATGTCATTTCCTTGAAAGATTGAGTTAAACAACTTGAAAAAGGATGACAACTTACTGATGTGTGTGAAACAGTGTTAGAAAACTGTAAAGCAATTACCAAAGACAAACCATATCCTGATCAACTCGGCTTCGACTTCTGGCTTCTGGCTTATTTTTCACTATTCATAAGTTTCGTCTTTTTCTGAACTTTTGGCTTTTTGTTGAGCTTTTTTGCCGGTTCTTTTTTTCCCGTATTTGTTTGTATTATACGTAATGGGCTAACATATTTTTTATATTTTTAAATTTTTTTAAATTTAATTATGCTAAATAAGTCTCTGTCAGCTACAGTGCTTTTTTCAGCCAGCTACAGTGTTTTCAGCCATAAGCCACAAGCTTTTCTGACATAATCTCTTTAAGCGTAATAACAAGTGTCAAAAAAAATGAGAGCATGAAGTCCAAAAATATATATTGGGAGCATTTGACTGAAAATACGTTGACCCTGTATTAACATACGTATAGACATATAGGAACTATATGTGATGGTCAATGTTAGGGTCGTAGGTAGGGAACGTCGGTTAGCAACGGTCAAAGCCTTAGGTATCCCATATCTAACGGAGTTATTTTTGTTAGAGTTCCTACAGAGTTAGTTGGACTAATGGTTTTTTTTTTTTTTTTGCGCGAAGGATAACAGCAATGTGACAAACATAAGTCAACGGATTATTACTCGTTTACCCGGTAGAACATCGATCCAATAAATAATAAGTATGTCAGAGTGTTGTAGCAGAGCAATAATTAGAGATGTAATACAACATTACAAGAACATAGCCACGAAGGGCTAAAGCTTTTTACGAAGCCACGAGGACTCGAATACTACAATATTTATAGAGGTAAAAGGTTATACCCAACAATTACAAAAAGACAATGGCTAGCATCGAGTGATAGGACCTGTTCTTTTTGGCTGCGGCTTGTGGTTTTTGGGCTGTTCGTACGTGAGATTATAGAGTAACAAAAACTCACGTGCGGTTTTTATCGATATAAGTGAAGTCGGTACAGTATGTACTACAATTAACTAGTAGACCCTATCTTGAAAAGATACTCCGTTTAAAAGCTAGTTATTGTAGAAAAGCCGAAAAGTAGTTTTTAGAAGCTGAAAAGAATAGGCCCATAATCTAATGTACCTGAGTTTGCATAAAAGACTCCCGACTGCCGCCTCGTACGCGTCATATTTTGGGTCCACAACCTTTTCATCCAGAGTGGTGGTTGTCATCCAGATATGCTTCACCAAACTCTAGCAAATCTTCAGACTGACCTATGCCTAAATAAGAGAAGATAATAGTAAGGGTGAGTACAGAAGTATTCGTCAAACTTTATTAGCAAAATACACTTAATGCTCATCATCTAATATTTCTTGGAACATCCATTCTATTTTCATTCTCATTCCCTTTCTCATCCAAATTCTCTTTCTCTTTCTCTTTCTCATGACTTATAGAAAATAAAAGTTTTTTAGGTTTTGAAAGAATTTCATATTTTCAATTTCTAAAAACCTATTGAACACTCACAAAGTGAATAAAAACCTCCACTGGTTCCGTAGGCTTCAATCTAGGAGACAGACATAAATTTATGATTCATATAGCATTGCACAGGCTATACCACTTTACGCAGTCACTCTGATCCTTGTAGTGAGTGGATCTTCGTGCGCATTTCCTTAGATGTGATGCTCGAATTAGTGTACAAAACTTTTACTGCTATCTTAGTATACTATATCTCCATCCGACTGACTTATAATTGCCAGCCCGAGACGGTGTACCACTCTCACTCGGCACCCTCGCAATTATAAGACAGCTGTTATTCGAACTTACCTCCAAGGCCCAACGTCCACTAGAGACCTCACCCGACACCCACCGCACTAATATATGCACCTCACATCCCCCACTTCTGGGCTCTCTTTCCCAGTTTTGGGTTCCTGCGGCCCACGTCCTTGACTTTTGGGTTCTCTCCCAGTTCTGGGTTCCTGCAGCTAGATCCCCCACTACTGAGCTATATACCGACTCTGAGTTCCTCTACCTAGTTATACTACTTACCCATGTGAAGAGTGTAATAACCTTGATAGACTTATTGATTCTGCCCGCCTTTAAATGTTGCAATGGTTGATATGACTTATGCAGTTCATTACACAAGTGAAGTTTGTAAATCCTTATATTTTATTCCTATGTTGAAGGTCCCATACATGCCCCCTTTTCTTTTCTTTCCTACCTTGGAGGACACTCCACCCACTTATTTACTGGCCTGACAATGGCTTCTCCAATTGCCAACCCGTAATTCTTGGTACGACAGTGGCTTCCCAAACTATCGACCCTTGCTTATCCTGTGGATCAATTGCTCCAACAGTTGAGACCATTGTTTTCTTTCTTATAGCATTAATCTGTTTTAAATATTGTTTTTATTTTTATGCAAGGTGATAATAATATAAGAGGTAAATACTTGTTTTACGGAAGATACTATGATCACATGCTCAAAGGGATGCTTACCGATGGTTAATTAAATTGGTTGCAATAATTTAATTAATTTCTATCATACCCTTGACGTTGGACGTTATCTTCCTAGCGTGAGGTTGTGTGGCTTATTTACAACGTATGCTCGACATTTTGTTGATTTCTGCAAATTTATCATTTAGACATGATTAAATAGAAACACTTACTAATATAACTACAAAAGCTATTCCTATTCAATTTTATGCATGCAATTATGCCTATTTAATTTATGCAGGTGTGTACACATTTATCTACCTCTCTAAATAAATCTTGGTCTTAGGTTTACTCAGATAGAATCCTCCCTCCTGGTACCGATTCTTTTCCTGTAATTAGTACGTGCGCAATAGTTTAATTTACAGATACAAAATAAATTAAATCTTAAATAAGTAATTAAATAAATTGTGTTAAGGCATTATCGTGCTATCCCCAAATTTTATTTTAGTCAGTTGCATATTTTACAAATTAAATGCAATTTAATTTGTCGTGTACAAGTTTAATCATCGCGCATGATTTTAAATCATCTCATACTATTTTCAATTGTGTGTGCTATTTTAAATCCTCTAATGGCAATTAATTTAATCCAATAATCCAAAAATATTAAGACTGGGTTTCTACAATTTAAATAGAACTAACAAAATTATCTGAGTATTTAAGTATACTACAGAGTGGTCTAAAGTTTTAATCCGTATGCGTACAAACTTATTCCCCGTCTCTTTTCTTCTTTTTTGATTTTCTTTTGCTTTGCTCTCTAGCCAAACACCCTCTAGCTGCTTATGCCCCCTTGCTGCTCTCTCTCCAATGGTTTTCTCTATTTTCCTTGCTCTGGCCAAATGCCTCTACAGGCCCCTCATTTCCTTGCTCTTCCTTGCCTTATCTCTTCTCTACTCATTCCCCTTCTTCTTATCTACTTTTCCCCAAATCCCTCTACTCAATCTGGCTCTTGGCATGGCTCCCACCGGCACCACTACCCCTTGTGTTGTTAGCCACCATGCCTTGCACCTCCCCTGACCTCCGGTCCCATGTGCCGCTGCCCTGGAGCTTGGTTCCCTATGCCCTCATGTTGCCAGCTCCTTCAGCTCCTTGGCCTCTGCCTAAGCCACTATGGTTCTGGCCATGGCCGCCTACTGAGACTCTCAGCGCTGTCCAAGTCTCCTGTTGTAGGGGTAGCCCAATCCCCCGTGACAGGGCCTTGCAACTGGCTCAATAGTATAGAGAAATGTACCAATGTACCCTTACCTTTTATAATTATTGAGAGGTAGGATGAAAAGGGGTATGAGGAGGTGAAGATCCACTCATTTTATACACAAGCTCTCTCTCTCTCTCTAACTCTACCTCCCATGGAGAAAGGGGTACCATGTACTCATTGTTGTGCTCATGCTACAACATCTCCCTAGTGTCAGCTCTCGCCTCCTCATGTCCTGACTCAGCTCGGCTCTACCAGCACCATCGCCTCATGGCCAAACGGCTCCTCCTGTTTAGTTCTTCCTACTCCTTCCTCGTTCTTTACTTCTTCTATTATTTGATTTACTTAATGTTGGATCGGAAATGGCGACAGAGGGGGGGTGAATGGAGCGATTAAAAATCGACCCCCAAAAATTCACACGAAATGCTCAAAGGTAATCGCAAAGATAATAGCTTGACACGGCAAGGAAACTGAAGAAATTCATTGCCATGGCAGAGAAATCAGCTCTAAAACCTTGTCATGGCAAGAAACGGTAGTGAGCGCTGTCACGGCAGAGAAACTAGCAAGAATCGCTGCCACGGCAAAGATAATAGCAAGAAATGCTGCCACCGCAGGAAAAACTGAGAGGACTAGCTGCTGCTGCCGAAACTGATTAGCTGCCTGTCACGGCAGAGAAACCAGCAAGAATCGCTGCCACGGCAAAGATAATAGCAAGAAATGCTGCCACGGCAGGAAAAACAGAGAGGACTAGCTGCTGAAAGCACAAGTCAAAGGCTGACTGAAAACAGCAAGAAATACTGCAGACCAAAACTGAAAACTGATATGAAGAACATACTGAAGACAAGATAAAAACAGAAAAAACAAGGGCTTGCTTCCAATCTTTTTGACCTAGAGCACCACCACTATATTCCAAATAGCAAGGAGGGCTTGGGAAACAAAGAAATCACATCAAGAGACAAGAATTTCAGATTATGGACAAAAACCTGAAAAGTACAGAGAGTTGCCCAAAAACTTAGATTCCCATTTCATCTTTGATCATGTGGCTATGAAACTTTGAGGATAGGTTAGCAATAGCCTCTGGACCTCTCATGCCAAGTTTCATGCCATCTCGTGAAGGGAATCGAAAATAACACCAAACCCTAGAAATTCAGAGAAGGGCTAAATCCTGAAAACTTACAGAGACTCCACCAAAAATCAAATTACTCTTCAATCGTTGATCCTCTGGCCATGAAATTTTGAGGGAAGCTAATTTATAGCCTCAGGACACTAGAACCCAAGTTTCACACCATCACACGAAGAGAATAAAGAACAGCACTAAAACCCAAGAAACTGAAATCATGAACAGAGGGAGGCCAAAATTTAAAACTGAAATTAAAGCGAAGATTGCTCTTGGGAAACTCGATCTAATGATCTTGAGGCACTATCCCATCACTGAGCAACCCATTTTGCACCTCACTAGCAAGAAACAACAAGAAAACAAAAATCTCACAAATCCACTTCAGAGAGCATCGAAGGAAAAATGGACAAACAGGAGATAAAAATCAGATTTCCATTCCAAAACAAGGATGATTACAGAGGAGTCCCGATACCCCGATTACAAGCAGAGGAATGATTACATGAAGGTTCTCAACTCACCATCTCCCTCTCCCCAAGCCAAGAACTCAAGAACTCACTACATGCTTGGAGGAGACACTCAACACAGAGACAGCGAAGGGACAAGCACTGCTGCCTTCCACCCACTCTCACCAACTAAAGAGCAAAGGGAAAACAACCCCCCAAAGCCTCTTTTGACTCAAGAAACCCTAACTCTCTCCCAAATCCATGAGGGGGCATGCAGCCACCAACCTCTATTTATAGCCCTTGGCTAACGGGTCTCCACCCCGTTACGCCCGCTAAATCCAACGGAGCCCGGTCCCGCTTGTGCAGCCTCACGAATTTACCGATTCGCCCCTCCTGCACCTTCCGGGAAGCTTCCGCGCTCCTTGTCGTCCACGACTCGCAACCACATCGAATCTCCGCCGTCTTCGACACATCCGACCGTTCTGACCTCGACACCGCCTATGTCTAGTCCGGTCACCTCGTGTCTCACCACGACTCCGCCTCGACACAGACAAGAAACATGTCAAATAGCACCGCTCGATACATGAAAGCATATGAGCATAAAAACATCATACTTACCCATGATGAAGTCCAAACCTGTCGAATCAAAGAATAGGCATCCTAATCCCATACGACCAAGTTTGACCAAGTCCGACCGAGCCCGATTGCACCACGCAACGTCAAGGTCCGAATCACCCAAACCGAACTCGACTTACCTAATCATATGCCAATTAGTTATCATTCACATGGGATGACCTCCACATGGTCTCTCACTTAAGTCTACTATGTGCTTTGAAGTGCAATTTCAATTTGGAAATAGCGAGGGTGGTGCTACTGCAGTTGCTACGATGGGGCTTGAAATCATTCTGTGCATCGGGGAGTATGGGTTGTTTGTCGGGGTGCATGTGGCGCGCCTGTCACCACGACGGCTTCACCCCTCGGTGTGCCCTCTTCTTTCTACTTTCTTACTGCTCTATGTTCTAGCTTGATGGATGGTGATGCTTCTGTGATTTGGTGGATGCTGATGTTATGTGATTTTCACTAGTGGATGTTATGAAGTGCTATGTGATGCTAGGTTAGGGATGCTTAGCGAGTAAATGTGCTATCTATGTGGTCCTGGATAGAAAAAAAATTATTGAAAATGGTTGTGTGGCCTAACTCTATCGGATGCTTATTAGTTCGATTCGGGATGGGATTTAGGAGGTGGCCATGGTGGTCGCTTTCCCTTGTAAGTTGTGCAGCTGTGGCTGGTGGATGCTTGTAGTCATCTCCTCATATGGCTTGGCCTCTTGCTTCCTTGCTCCTTGAACCATGCTTGCTCGGCTTGATCTTTTGTTTTGTGGTGGATGAATGTGGTTGGTCTCTTGTGGTGGATCTAGAGGGAATGGGAATGGGGAAGAACTGAGTGAGGGGGTTCTCTCAGGGGCTTGCTCAGTTGAATGTTGTCTCTCTCTGTTTTGGCCAACTTGGTTGGCCTTATCACCTAGCTGTGCTCTCCTGTATCCTCGCAGCAGCTACTGTGCCGTGGGGGATGAATCGAGATATTTGTCTGGGGTGGCTGGAAAATGAACTTCTGGAATGAACTCAGGTTTGTTTTAATGCCAAATGATGAAACCTACAGTTGCGAGGGGTGCCAACTGGCCCCAGACAGCCTCAATAAAAGGCTATCTAGATCATGACAAGATATATATAAGCCAGCTAGAACATATAGATGACAATCTGAAATGAAATGCATTTTGTAAGCATGTCAAGTCATCAATAAGCAAAGTCTAGCTAGAGATATCCAAGGATGATGCAGGCCATGTCAATAAGCTAAGCGGAACAAAGAAGCTAATATTGAGTCCAAATATAGTGCTATATGCTCAAGAATGAAACAATGGTTCAAGTACTTGGTTTTTGTAGCTTAAGCAAATTGAGCACAAATAACATATGTTCTTTTGAAACTTATGGTTGTTTCCAACCAATATTTTTATCATGTGCTATATCTCAAGCCTTATGAGACTACTCCAAGCAAGAAGCTTAAGAAGACAGTTTAGGTCATCCAAAACACCCCTGAGTTCATGCCTAGTGCAATGGCAAGCCGTCTCATGAGAAAGAATTGGTGAAATCAGTTTTTTCGCACAAAAGAGATCTTTTTGCTTTTTTTTAAAACAAGTTGTACTAACGCATGCTGCATCAAGAGACTAAAATAGCTCAATCTAAGGCTCAATAGAGATTCAACGCTCAACTCAGCCTATTTGACATGGCATGAATCATAAAGGGATAACTCAAGAAAGACTAGGCTCAAGTGCTAGCATGACAAGTTTTAATTCAAGTTGAGCAATTTTAATTAACTTATCATGGTAAAAACTAGTCTACACATATGAAGTCATGATAAATCTAGCAAATAAGCACAAGTCATGGCAAGGTGTAAAGCATTGTAAACATGTCATAACAGGATAATAATCAAGGCTCAATGTATTTATATTACAATGCTAAAATGCAAGAAAATCCAGCTCCCCCTCAACATGAGATGCAACTTTTAGTTCAAGTTGAGTTATGTCAATATTAAGCTCCAGAAGCTCCCATATGAACTCCCCCTGAACCAAAGCAATAAGATCAAGAAGCTGGCAATACTGACAGAAAGGGCAGTCCTCTTAAAGCAAAGAAAAGATATAGAGGCAACTATGGCTCAAACTGACTCTTATGTACCCCATATGACCCTAGGACTATCAACTGGTCATCTAACAGACTAAGGAGCAAACACGTACCCTGTCTACCCGAGGGTGGCCCAACCCTCGCTAGATCCTACAAGCAGTGAGTAAGCTCAACCTAGTAAGAAGAGAACAGCTAATAAGCAGCATCTAGAATCACAAGATAAGAGCAAGAAGTCTAAACGACTAGACAAGAAGATCACTCTAACCTATGCTTGAAGGACTATTATCCCGAATTCACCCAAAATGCAATGCAACAGAAAGGAGTAAGAGCATAATCAATATAATAAAGCAGTAAATCACAAAGCTCCCCCTCACAATAGCCCATAAGGACAAACCACCCCAAGCTCTCCCCGCAGAGCTGAAAACCTCGAACTATCCAAAGGCTTGGTGAAGATATCAGCTAACTGGTGGTCACTCTCCACAAACTGAAGCACTATATCACCCTTCTCCACATGGTCTCTAAGGAAGTGATATCGGATATCAATGTGCTTGGTCCGAGAATGTTGCACAGGGTTCTTAGCAATGTTAATCGCAGAAGTGTTATCACAAAAGAGTGGAACACTGTCGATAGCTAACCCAAAGTCCCGCAGGGTTGAGACCATCCAGAGCACCTGGCTACAGCAACTGGCTGCAGCAACGTACTCGGCCTCTGCGGTGGACTGTGCAACACCGGATTGCTTCCTCGAAGACCAGGAAACGAGAGAAGTGGCAATGAACTGGCAGGTGCCCGAAGTGCTCTTCCTATCTATCCTACAACCGGCAAAGTCTGCATCCGAGTAGGCTCTCAAGGAAAGACAGGACGAGGAAGAGTACCAGATACCATAGTCAATGGTAGCTCGAAGGTACCGAAGAATGCGCTTCACCGCCTGGCGGTGAGATAAGCGAGGAGAAGCCTGAAACCGGGCACAAAGACACACAGCAAAGTGTATGTCCGGTCTCGAGGCAGTGAGGTACAAGAGGGAGCCGATCATACTACGATACTCCTTTTGATCAACAAGCTCGCCGTCCTCATCTGGGTTGAGTGAAGCTGATGTAGCTATCGGAGTGGACACCGGCTTACCATCACTCATATCGAAGCACTTCAGGAGGTCTCGAGTGTACTTGCCTTGATGCAAGAAAGTACCCTCCCGAGTCTGCTTGATTTGGAAGCCAAGGAAGAAACTCAACTCGCCCATCATGCTCATCTCAAACTCCGAGCTCATGACATCGGAAAACTGGGAAACGAGAGCATGCAAGGAGCCGCCAAAGATGATATCATCCACATAAATCTGGACGAGCAGAAGATCAGTGCCATGCCGGCGGATGAACAAGGTCTTGTCTACTTTACCCATCTCAAAACCATGACTCAACAAATATGACTTAAGCCTCTCATACCAAGCTCTAGGGGCCTGCTTAAGTCCATACAATGCTTTGGAAAGCTTGTAGACATGGTTTGGGTATTTGGGGTTCTCGAAACCAGGAGGCTGTCTGACATAGACTTCTTCCTCAATGAATCCATTAAGGAAGGCACTCTTGACGTCCATCTGGTAAAGCTTGAAACCCTTAGAAGTTGCAAAGGCAAGCAGGATTCTAATAGCCTCAAGTCTAGCTACAGGGGCAAAGGTATCCTCAAAATCTAGACCCTCAACCTGGGAGAAGCCCTGAGCTACCAGTCTAGCCTTGTTTTGAATAACCACCCCATCCTCACTCTGCTTGTTCTTGAACACCCACTTAGTCCCAATGACATTGTGACCTCACGGGGGCTCGACAAGCGACCAGACCTTGTTTCTCTCAAAGTTCTCTAGCTCCTCATGCATGGCATTGACCCAAGACTCATCGGAAAGGGCATGACTAACATCCTTGGGCTCAAAGGAGGCAACAAAGGCAGAATGGAGACAGAATTGAGACATGCCAGATTTTAAACGAGTGACTCGCTCAAACAGGTCTCCAATAATCTGCTCAGAAGGATGGTCTTTTTGAATATGTCTAGGAGGTCCAGGATGAGAAGAAGAAGTGGCCTCTACCTCATGAGTTGTCGAGGTAGGAACAGAGCCACTAGCTCCAGAAGAAGCAGAAGGCATGGGCTGATCGCCTCGAGGTGCGGTGGAAGAAGGCACCTCAAGGGATGGATGAGGGACTAGATCAGGTAGACAACCCGCATCTCTATTGTCCTCATCATCCACGAAGATGGAGGAGCATATTTTGAGCACCATAATGAATGGATGATTGTGTCATCTCACAAGAAGAATCGATTTGAAGGACGCCTCGTAGTTCAGAAGAAAGTTTCTTTTGTTAAGTAGCCGGTGGTCAAGTTTCTGGAAAATCTTGTCTTCATTAACACTAGATCCATTTTGGTGCAAATTCAATCTTCATTTGCCTTCAAGACTTTCTCTGTGATGTCCATTGGTTCTCGGACTAGTAGTCCTCACTTACCTGAGTTGGAGGATTCGATTTTTAAACGGTCTCTACCCTTACAGTTTGTGCCTGCTCTAGGTGAGGATGATTACAAGGCAACCACTTGTTCTCAATGCTTGCGATTAGGACACTCTGTTGTTTTTTTGCATTAATCAGATTCGTAGTTGGGCTTGCTTCAATTATGGCCACAAAGCTTCAATTTGTCTTTCTTCATGCTCGGTAGCTAATTGGAGATGGGTTCCTGCTCAACGTCCCAATAATGTGAGGTCGGCCTAACGAAAGGGTGGGAATTCTCTTGGCCTGGCCTGGACAATGGGTGCTTCTTCCCATGCAACCGCCGATTCATCTCCCATTGCTCCACTTTGCCCTAACTCCCCTCTCACAGCACAACCTCTATGGCAAAATCCCCTTTGGCATCCTCCTTTTTCTCCAATGGCTAACTTCCAAGTGTTCAATCCAAGCTGTTTTCTTCTGGCGGGCCTTTGTTAGAAATTAATCTTGTTGTTTAATTTATTTTGCATTTCAGTTTGAGTCTAGCAGTTTGAATAAGTGTTGCGAGATGAGTGCACATATGCATGTTGAAGTGAGGGCTAATTAGGCATGCATGCAGGTGATTAGTGGCCATGCATGGTGATTAGTTGAGCACGTACATGCACAGAAAGAAGCGGTCCAGCATTGCATGCATCCATGCAGTCAGTTGAATCAGAGTTCGCGGACTCCGGAAGGTGTGGCCGAGTCAAGAGTGGATGTTGTGGCTTGAGATACGGATCTAGCTAGCTGTATGCATGCATGTGTGTTTATTTATAGTTTGTATTCAGTCATTTGTGATGAGTGAGAAGATCAGAAAAGTAAGAAAAAACTTGGCTATGCTGTTGCGGCCAATAGGAAAAATTCTGAGTTCTTACTCCGTTCATCTACTCACGTGTGTTTATTCCTTCTATCATTTGGGTTGGCAGTAGAGGCCTGAAGTGAGTCAAATTGTATTGCTCCAGTTCCCTGTTATTTTTTCAGAATACGCTGTAGCGCGTATTGCAGTCCAGAGAAAGAACAGAGTTCTGAAAATTCTGTATCTGTCTTTTGTTCATCCTCTGCATTTCCTTCCTTGTACGTCCAGTTTTTTGATTGTATCTGCAGATTGGGGCATCCTGATCTAACAATTGGTATCAGAACCATGCCGAGAACAAGATCGGTGTCGCCGTCGGGTCACGCCATCCCCACCGGCGGTGGTCCGTTGAGGGTACCGGGAAGAGAAAGCAGCGTCTCTCTTCAATACCCTATGCTTAACAAGACCAACTACGCCGCGTGGGCAATCAAGATGAAGGTCTTCATGAAGGCCCAAGGCGTCTGGGAAGCTGTGGTGGCCAACGACGTTGATGAGCGCAAAGATCAGATGGCGCTTGCGGCCATCTTCCAAGGAGTCCCGGAGGAGACCCTTCTCCTACTCGCCGAAAAGGAGACGGCGAAAGCTGCGTGGGACACGCTCAAGACGATGTACATCGGCGCCGATCGTGTCAAGGAGGCGCGTGTGCAAACCCTCAAGAGTGAGTTCGAGGGATTGCGCATGAAGGAAACGGAGTCGGTGGACGACTTCGCCGTGAGATTGACGACCCTCGTCAACCAGATCCGCGGCCTTGGCGACAAAATGGAGGAAAGTTACGTCGTGAAGAAGCTTCTCCGCGCTGTCCCGAACAAGTACCTGCAAATTGTCTCAACTATTGAGCAATTTGGGGACTTGAAGACAATGACGGTGGAAGAAGCGATCGGCCGTCTCAAGGCGTATGAGGAGCGTCTACGCATTCCGGGCGGCGACAACAACGACGAACATCTTCTCCTCACGCGGGCCGAGTGGGAGGCCCGATCGTCAAAGCGCGAAGGCGACGGTTCCAATGGCAATGGTGGCCAAAACCGCAGGTATCGCAAATTTGACAAGACTAAAGTAAGATGCTACAATTGCAATGACTACGGCCATTTTGCTTCCGAATGTCATAAGAAAAAGGAGGAGGAGGAGGCTCTTCTTGCAACAGCTGATGATGAGCCGGCATTATTGTGAGTGATCAACGAGTTGGAAAAATAAACCAACAAGATTAAGGGGGTGATTGTTAGAAATTAATCTTGTTGTTTAATTTATTTTGCATTTCAGTTTGAGTCTAGCAGTTTGAATAAGTGTTGCGAGATGAGTGCACATATGCATGTTGAAGTGAGGGCTAATTAGGCATGCATGCAGGTGATTAGTGGCCATGCATGGTGATTAGTTGAGCACGTACATGCACAGAAAGAAGCGGTCCAGCATTGCATGCATCCATGCAGTCAGTTGAATCAGAGTTCGCGGACTCCGGAAGGTGTGGCCGAGTCAAGAGTGGATGTTGTGGCTTGAGATACGGATCTAGCTAGCTGTATGCATGCATGTGTGTTTATTTATAGTTTGTATTCAGTCATTTGTGATGAGTGAGAAGATCAGAAAAGTAAGAAAAAACTTGGCTATGCTGTTGCGGCCAATAGGAAAAATTCTGAGTTCTTACTCCGTTCATCTACTCACGTGTGTTTATTCCTTCTATCATTTGAGTTGGCAGTAGAGGCCTGAAGTGAGTCAAATTGTATTGCTCCAGTTCCCTGTTTTTTTTCAGAATACGCTGTAGCGCGTATTGCAGTCCAGAGAAAGAACAGAGTTCTGAAAATTCTGTATCTGTCTTTTGTTCATCCTCTGCATTTCCTTCCTTGTACGTCCAGTTTTTTGATTGTATCTGCAGATTGGGGCATCCTGATCTAACAGCCTTTTCATCTGGGATGGTGGCCAATTTGGTCTGCCTCGGGCAAACTTGGTGTTGCAAGAGCCACCATAACTTCAACACGAAGACTATGCCATTGCGACTATTAGTCCGCTTCCTCAGGAGGAAGAAATAGTGCAAGTGGTGATGAACATTAGAGATTTCATCCAGGGTGCACTTGAAATTCATGTGGTAAGGTGCTCTCCCCATCCACTAGGAGTCAGAATCTTCCAACTTAGTTCATTTATTCAGTGTGACATATTGATTTTTCGGAATCCTCACCTCCTAGATGATCACCATGAGATTAGATTCCATAGGCATAATGACACCATCAATTGGAGAGGGACTAATTTTACTTGAGTGGACTGGATAATGTTTCTTTGTTTCCCACTGGATCTTCTTAATCACCACTCTATCACTCATGCGGTCTCTTCATTTGGCAAGCTATTGAAATGGCATTCAAGAGATAGGATTAAGGGGGAGAGTCCTTGTCAAGGTTCTATACCCTTCTGTTGAAGTTGTCCCCAGGAACTTGGTTTGAAAAAGAGTGGAGATTTGGGGGCTGGAGAATCTTGGACAATTCAAGTCTTTGTCCTTAACTTAGATTTCCTAGACGCTGGACTAGGAGATGAAGATCTTCCAAAAATCTCATTAATGTTAAACAAGATGAAGCTCACAACCCTCCACTTGAGATGGCTTTTTTTGGCTCCACTTCGGGATGATCAATGGGGAAGTGGGAACCTCAGCAAGAAGCACCAAGAGAATGGGATTATCTTCCAATTGACCAAGGGATGCAGCCTTGCTTCGGTCTCTTCAAATCCTATTTTCAATGCAGAGCTATTAGATTTAGATTCTCAACAAACAAAACAAGACTCTTCACAAGCTCACAATGTTGATTCTCATCTCAAATTAATCCTAGTTGGTCACCAGCTCTACACAACTTCTGCTTTCACCAGAAGACTCTCGGATTCTTAGGCCCTCAAGCCTGATTTTCTGCATTTTATATTCCAAGCTATTGCCTACTCTCGGAGCTACGTTGCTTTTCTGCCCTCCAAACTGCCTTCTCCTTCCTAGGGTTGGTTGCTTTTTCCTCATCTGGCCATCACGACATTCCCCGAGTACAGGCTAAAAAGATCTTGGTTCCATGCTTTCAATCTAGAGGTTTAGCTGCCTTAGGGTCCTTCTGAAGAGTTTCTATCTAACAGCTCTTTAGTTCCTCTGCCAGTAAGGAATTCTACAAAGTGCAATTTGCTTACGGACTTTTCTTCAAATGGGTCTGGTTACCAAGGCACATCCTTCACCTGCATTGAGGAAATTATTGAACAATCTGATGATAATGTAGCTCGGTTAGGCTCCCCTATTGACCAATCTAGACCAGGGCGCAAGCAACGTGCACCTTTCTAGGTTCAGAACCTGCAAAGAAGTCCACGTTTGAATAAGCAATCTGCACATTTCCAACATTCTAAGCTCGCTAGTAACAAGAGTTGTAAGTCCAATATATCTCCAAGCTCTTTGCAGGCACATGACCATTCATAGTTTTCATCATCACAAGCCTCCAGGGTGGAGGTATTTCTCTGGACCAACTTCATAAGCAAGTCTGCTCTTTGATCTCAGCCTCAGAGGAGGGCACCTTAGTGATTCCTAGGGTTTCGGTTCCCCTCATGTGTGTCTAGGGCCAACACCATTGTCGACTCCCCCTGGGGTGTTGACGGATAAGAGCTTCGCTGCTATGCAAGGGAATGAACATGAAGACTAAATGATTGAAGCATTGGGTGCTAGGTGTTTTGGCTAGACTAGTCATTCTTTTATTTACTTTAGGATCACTGCTTAGTTCTTGTATTGTCGGTACTAGGCAGCAATGCTATGCATTCTGTTGCCTTTGCATCGACCATTAGTTATTAATGAATCTATTGCAAAATTTTAGAAGTTGGAAGATTCTATGTTGGAATATTAGGGGCATGAACTCTCCCGAGAAATGGAAGTCCATTAGAGAAAAAATTTCAGCCAATGCTTGCTCGGTCATCTGCCTTCAGGAAACTAGAAAGGAGAATTTTTTAGTACTCTTTATTCACAACTTTGCCCCTATAAACCTGGACAAATTTACATTTTCTCCTTCCATTGGCGCTTTCGATCGCAACTTTGCTCAGTCGTCTGCTTGTTCTTTAGAATAGCTTAGTTTTCACTAGAACCCCACTAATTAACATTCATTTTGGTCAAATAATTAAATTCATATTAGTTAAAAATTTAGACAAGTGGACTCTTGTAAATGTTTATGGGTCGTGTGATGTAACATCCTAAAATTTCGAATGTTTGAAATCGTGGAGAAATTAAAACTTTTGTGTGCATCTTGATGGTATTTAAATTTCTTCTGAATATCTATTTGAAATCTTTTGAGTTTTGAGACATGCAAATTAATAATCCCAAGTGCAAGAAATGAACATGTAAATAATAACAATAGAAAATGACAATACAGATCATGAATTCAGAACTACCAAAATCTTTAATTCAAATTAAAGTCAATAAAATAAAACCGAAAGAATATTAGACTCTATCCCTAAATGATTAAGCCAAAAATTCCTACTTTTAAATTCAATTAGCAAACAAAACCCAAGATCGAATATTCAAAATTTATATACAAATTCAGAACAAAATAAAAGTCAAAAATAGAGGAATGATAGCTTTTGTATCTAGATATTTGAACCAAGACTTGAAATGAAAATCCAAAAGTTGGATACAAAACTTAAATGAAAATTCAAACTTTGAATGTCATGCAAAGATTGAAAACAGTAAATCCTAATATAAAATTTAAAATGTAAATTAAAATTTAAAATCCCAATTCTCAAATTTTCATCTCCTCTCACACTCTCTCTTACATGTGGGGCCCTTTTCCTCTCTCTCTTCCCACTCTGTCGCTGGGCCCTCTCTTCTTTCCCCTTTCTTTCTTCTCTGTTCATCCTCTGTCTTTGCTTCCTCTCCGCTCGCGTCACTGCAGTCTCGCTCCTCCCTATTTCTACGTCGCCGCACTTGCTCGTCTCCTGTGCACACGACGCCCGAACTGCCTTTGTCACGTCCCGGCGTCAGCCCATGTCTTCTTTCCCCTATTCCATCATCATCTCGTCCCGCGCTTCTCACCGCGTCAGCTATAGCGCCTCCGTCGCGTCACCATCACCGTGTCACGCCAAGCCAGAGCCCATGACCTGCTACCATCGCCTCCGTCACGTCCTGCTCTGGCAATCTTGCACAGGACCTGTTCTGGCATCAGCCTGTGCCTGCGCGCCCGCACGGCCCGGTCGCCCGGCTCCCGTCAGCCACGGAGCCGCACATCGCTCGATCGGCTCAGCACCTATAAAGGGGGGAAAACGCCCTCTCATCCACCTCATCATCCCCCTCCTCCTCCCATCTCAAGCAATTGACCCTTGGAGCCTCCCAAGCTCACCAGTCGCCGCATCTTCTCTAACTCCGGCAAACCGATGATCTACCAATCTAGACCACCTCGGACCAATTACTCTTGGCTAGAGCGTCTCCAGAGAACCGCAATCCCGAGCCCATCCCTGTCTGAAGCCCTCGCCGCCTGTACATCACCGGTGCCGTGCGCATGACCGCACCGCCGCAGGCTCACAGCGCCGGCCCACCTCGGACCCTCTCTGGTTTGGACAACTGCAAGGTGAGCTTCCCCACTATCCCCTACTACTCGTGCATGCCTTAATTTTCCTTCTCCACGCCGGCGTTGCCGTCCCATTTCATCCCTGCCTCCAGCCGCCGAGCCTCGCCGTCGGCCCATCTCGAAGCTTCTCGGCTCACACCAACGCCTCCCTCGGGTCCCTTGTGCTCCCAGGAGCCCATTTCACTGGTCGCCGCCTCCCTCCAGCTACCTCCTCGCTGGCGATGCTACCATCTGCCCAGCGTTACCGCTCTCCCCTGTTTCGGCCGCTGCTTCCTTTGTTCTGGTCCCCATATGCCCCCTCACCTCATCTAATTAACTGCCTCCTCTCACTCACAAGCGAGTGCGTGCTCAGTTGGACAGCCAAGCCGAGTTCACGCTATAGGTTGCAGGTTCAAGTCCCCTCGCCGTGCATTTCGTTTTTTTATTTCTATTTCTATTAACCCATTTCATTTGGCAAAACTAAAGAAAATTAGAAAATAATTCAGGGGAGCTAATAAATTTTATTAGGATGTAAATAAAAATGTTAAAGATTTAATCTTGGATTAATCATTAAATATTCATACCTAAAGTACCTTGATTAATTATTTTTAAAACTAATTAGTAATTAAAAGGGGTCATTAATAAAAGATGGTTTAGGTAGGAATGTCCAAGCATCACAAGAACCTTAATTAAAATAAAAATAACAATTAAGTTCAGATTAAGGTAATTAGCCAACATGCACATGTAACTCAAGATAAAATACAAAACTAAACTTTGTGGGGATGGTAAAAAGGTACTCTTGTAGATATAGACAATCATTAAAGGTTCCTAAGGTGAATAATATCCAATCAAGGAGCATGAATTAAACAAAATATTAAAAGTATTTGAAATAGAATGTCCATCTAAATTAGAGACTTTTCTAAGCAAATATATATAAATAAATTGTTAGAAAAATGCGGATGACATGTATGCAGCTCACTAGTAAATATATTAGTATAATTTTGTATTTGTCGTAGACCCTATTAAAAGTATAAACACTATCGTTAACATACTGCTGATCATGAAATCTAAATTAGTAACAATAACGAAATATAATCATGTGTAGCAGGCTCGATCAGTCATAAATAAATTAAGGTTAAATTGTGTCAGAAGCTAAGTAAAGGGATAAAATATCAATAGGGTAATTTTTAGAGCGCCTCCAAATTAAAAGGTCATATTAATATACAGGTACTAAAATATAATAGCCCTAGGTCATCAGACATTGAAATAATCTCACCAATATATAAATACTCTGAAGTAAACACTTAACCAATTACACGAGTAAATAATTAGGACCGCATAAAATGCTACATATCAAATTATTAGTAATATGAATTAATTCAATAAGCTAAAAAGTCGTATACGTCGTCTATGGAACCCCTGCCTTAAACTCACAAATGCCAACATTCGACCAATACCATACTTAATACCCAACTAAATTCATACACCTGCCCATATGTCCAGCCTGACTCATGGAACTTCCTTAATAAATACAAAAAAATAATAAAAGAAGTTATTAATAAAAAGATCGAGTCATGGTATTTTACTATCAGCTATACCACGCCATCCTTGAACCGAAAAAGGAATATTTCCATAAATATTCCTTCATTGTAAACCTTCCCTTGGCACCCATCTTGACGGATTTTCCTTAGCCATTTATCACTTCACTCCAACCCCTCTGACTCCGTCTGATACTCCGCGCCCAACCAGCCTCAAATCACCCATTCAATCATAATAAAAATTAATCAAGCTCAATTGGATTTATTTGGATCTTTTGAGTTATTTGCCTTTATTTGGATTCAATTGTTTAGCACGTAATTAGAAGTTGGAGTCCTGAGGATTCATTGGATCAAACAAGGCCAAGATCCAGATAAAGACGAAGACCAGGAACTCAAGACCATCGAATGAGAAAGGTTTGAGTGAGCTCAAGACTGCAGTAAACCGTGCAAGGCGAGTCAATACTGTGATCATGTTGTACCTACATTTTCTGTAAATTTACTTTTGTTTAAATTATCAAATTGCATGATATTATTTCATATGCAAATATATGTTTGTTTGAAGATTCTAGTTATATGCCCATTATTCGACTTGCTAGTATTATACCTCCCTTGGAACATTTGAATATCTGAGCTTTGTCACCCTAGCAAAAATTATAATGGTAACGTTTCAAAAATAAGTCCATAATTATACGCCATGCTTAGTACTGCTTAGATAATCGGGGGCACCAAAAATGTCCAAGCCTCATTTTTAATCATGAGAAATTGATTTAGGAAGTCATGGTGAAAATGACTGGTATGTTGTAACATGGATATTTTATGCTCCCAAAAACCTCAAGTTGCTTAATTATCTAGGCGGATGGTTCGGGGGTGTGGTGCCATGAAAGCACAAAGAGGGATAGTGGTAGAACCGCCCAAATAGCCCTAAGGACCGAATCTTGTGATGACCTCCCAGTGTACAACAAGTACAACCACAAGCTGACAAATTGTAGGCAGGGCTAACTAATTTGCATCAACTTAGTATGGGTTGTGCCAGTGTGACCATGGGCGGGCAGAGGATGGCCACATCCTCCGACATGACAGCGCAAGAGGGGACTCCTGGAAGGGTGGTCGTACCCCGAAGGGAGTGAAACCTTAGCGGACATGACACTGTTGGGGAAAAATGCATTGTAATGGTCTTGTGATGATCTACTCAACTGCATGGCTATGGAATCATGTGGGGCAACGAGTAGATCATCTCTTGTGGGTAAAGTGTACAAACTCTCCAGAGTGGGAGCTATTCGAATAGTCGTGCCCACGGTCAAGGGTGGACATGGAAACTTAACTAGATATAGTTCTATTTCAAAAAATTTGTGGGTGGAATTGGTAAAATGGAGGGCAGTGGAAAGCCCTGATTTGTGTTGCCCTGAGTGTCGTCCCAGTGATGATGTAAGCGGTTATAACGCTGAAAGGTTAGCATATGATGCAGAAACCATGTAAAGGTAGATGAAATCTGGATCACTATTATTATTGCATTCTTTCACACATTATAATTTAGTTCAAACTGTTAGGTCGCAGGAAATTTCTATGTATCTTATTTCAAAAGTAATTTATAGCAAATAAAATAACCCGAGCCTTTCCTTGATAAACCATGCATATTATCTATTTGCATCCTGTGTATTGGCTCACAGAGCACGGTGGTTTTTGCTCACCCTAGCTCTTACAATTAATCCAGAATCAGAAGTCAAGCTACTACACTTCAGCAATACTCTTGGTTATGATGACGAAGAAGATGAAGATGTCAAGGACTAGGTCGCGAACCCCCAGTTGGCTACCTGTGGGCACGTCCTGAGGGTCCCACCTGTGTGCTTCATTTCCAGTACTGCATTTTATTGATTTCGGCCTAATCGGCCCATGAGTAAGTCTACTATTATATTTGCGCTTCTGCATGAGATGATTTTGATGTTCAGTACTATATCTGTGAGCACTATCTACTGATCTAGAAAATAGTGCAATGGAATCACAGAGGATTCTGGATTGTAAAATCCGGGTCCGACATGTGAGGGCAAAGAAGAGAAGAGCTCGTCAGAGAAGAGAAGAGCTCGTCCACTAGCTCTTTCATCTTAAACATACCTACGCAACAGAACTCGATTCTCATGGAAGATTTCAATTTCATTAGATCTGTTAGAATAGAAGCAAGCTGGGAGGAAATCTGAATGACATCTTGACTTTCAATGACATTATTAGCAACCTTGGTCTCACTGAGCTGCCTCTTAAGGGTAGGTCTTATACCTGGAACAACTAGACTGGTTTTCACAAAAATCATTGGACTACTTCGTTCCCTTACTCCGAAGTTCATGTCCTCCACAAAGACACTTCTGACCATCCACCCTATATGGTGCACATCACCACAGTTATTCCCAACACCACTCTTTTCAGGATTGAATCTTACTGGACAGAGCACCTAGGGTTTATGGAAATTGTCACCCTTTTTTGGAATTTACCAGTTTGGCAAACAAATAGCGCCTCGAGAATCATGATGAGATTTTAAAAACCTCTGAAGAGGTCTTAAGAACTAGAGCAAATCCATTTCACATCTCAATATTCTCATCCACAATTGTCAGAGTATAATACTCTTCATGGATAATCCGAAAGAATAGAGAGGTTTACACATGGAGGAAAGAAACTTCAGAATTATAATTAAGAATCAATTCTCCGGGCTTCTGAACTACCAACACATGTATTGGAAGAAGTGTTGCACTTCACGTTGGGCAAAACTAGGGGATGAAAACACCAAGTACTTTCATGTGCTTGCAATGGAGCACTATAGAACGAACTCGGTCTGTTATTTAACCCTTGATGATGGAATGACAATTTTCTCTCATTAGGAGAAGGCAGCGGCCATTTGTAATTCATTCGAGCTAAGAATGGGAACAACTACCCAACTGACAATGCAATTTAATGTCGGATTCACACTATCTCCTAGACCTGGTGGCGGCTTGTTCTCAAAAAGAGATAGATGATATGGTAAACATGCTTCCAATGGATAAAGCCCCTGGACCAGACGGATTTAATGGCTTGTTCATTCATAAGTGTTGGAATATAATTAGACAGGATATCTACTTGTGCCATGATTTTTTTCAATGAGGTGGTTAACATTGAAAGCATTAACAGTTCATATATTACTCTTGTCCCAAAAAAGCTAAACCCAGAGACCCTGAATAACTTTAGACCAATTTTCTACTCAACTTAGTCTTAAAGCTTCTTACAAAGCTCTTGTCTAATAGGCTACAAAAGTCAATTGTCAGCCTTGTTCACGTAAATCAGTATGGATTCATAAGTGAACCTTCATAAGTCAATCATAATTCCCATTAATGTCGCTCTTGACAAAGTCAATAATCTCGCAGGTGTGTTTGGCTGCAAAATTGGAATTATGCCTTTCACCACTTAGGCCTCCCGGTTGGGATAACAAGACCAAAGGTGAAAGATTTTTTGCCCATGGTGGACAGGGTGGAAAGACACCTTGCCAGTACGACGAATTTTCTGTCTTATGGAGGAAGGTTAACTGTGGTTAATGATGTCCTTTCCATGAAGTACATTTATCATATGTGCATGCTTAGATTGCCAAAAAAGGTGATAGATCAAATAGACAAAGCGTGGCACCATTGTCTGTGGTGAGGCTCTACAGATCTCCAAACCCGCTGTAACTCCCTGGCAGCTTGGGACAAAGTCTGCATGGCAAAGAACAAAGAAGGACATGGAGTCCTCATAGGATCGAATACTGTAATTAGAGGGGGTGAATGATTGTCACCGCTTTTTGGAGTCTCCTGGCTATCGATGAACATTTCGATCGCTCAGTGCTCAATCTTCCAATCGATCACTCAGTGCACAACCACTTGATCGATTGTTCTATTCAACCACTCAGTCAACTTTGCCCGTCATCATAAGATCCAATCCACCTACGATCACTAGTGCTCTTCAAGCAAATCATGAACCAGATTGATTCAAGATGATCTTTATTGCTAGTTTTTTGTGAATTTACAAAGTGCCCTCACAACCACCCCTAAAAGACCTAGCCAGAAACTAAAGCCTGTTAAATCTCTCTGCCAAAAACTTTTGAAAGCCTTGTGTTAACTCTTAGCCTCTCCGTGCTTTTATAGACTAACGTCCCAAACGTGTCCTCATCAAACACGGACACAAAATCCTATCTCTTCTGAAAATCATGGGACACGAAACCTCTAAATACAGATTTTCCAATATCTCTAAACCTTCTAAGTTACGGACTCCTTCCATAACTTCTCCAATCTCATCACGTCATGAAGCCTCCAAGACAACACCTCTTATATCTTTATCACGTACCATCATCTCACGTATCGAAGCCTCCAATATAGCACCTCTTGTAGCCTCTCCACGCATCACCACCTTTGATCTTCACGTGCTCCAGTGTGAGCCCAACCACCTTGTGACATCCTCAACTGCCTGAACCTCAGATTTCCCCATCCTAGCCTCGGTCCTCCTCGTCACCGACCATGACCATCTTAACGCCTAACCTGCAGATTCAAAGACCAAAGAACATTTTCCCCAGCACAAGTTCTTCATAACTTGACCGACACACAGTCATGCCATACTCTTAATCATCCATCAACATCAATTAGATCAACCACGACCACAAATTATTGCTTTCCAGAAATCAGCCTTAGATCACTCATTACGATCGGTTATGCCCTCCATGCAAAGTCCAGTCACTAGCTCATCGAGTACTTGAAAAATACAAGTACTCGGGAAATACTATCGCTCTGCTTAGAGCACTCAGAAATCACAAGCATCGTAGCACTATCGACTAACAATGAATCACCGAACCATCGAGTACCACCACCGAGTACCAATCACGAAGTCTAAAACAACATATCACTAAGTCTATGGCTACCGATCACAAAGTCTATAGCTACCCATCACCGACTAGGTACTGTAGCAACAACTACTAACTATCGAGTACTGACCTGGTACTGTAGTACCGATAATTGACTGATCACTTTCACTTCTGACCAATCCACTAAAGCTCATGACCCTAACCATCCTAGTCGAAGCCTGCCGACTACTGACCATAGTCCATTATACCATGCGACCTGCCTTGAGCAACTGTTGTGGTCGATGGGCCATGATCATTGTCGTGGTCGACTACCACCATGAAAACTCTAGCAAAACAAGCACATCGACTAAAACTTTTATAAACCTAAATTCCAATGAAACCTGTCGGGACCCCGGATTTCCGAACCCGGACCCTCTGTGTATTACTGCACTAGTCCCAGATCAAAGCTAGTGCACACAGTTAAACAGAAATGAATACATAACCAGCAACGCTTTATTACAATATTAAAGAGCACAGACCGAAAGGTCTCATTATTACAATTGAGGTTTCAAGACCTCGCACACACGAAACACAGCGGAAGCAAAAGATAAACTCGGTGAAAACCCATCAATACGCCGCAGGCAATTGACTGGGGAAGCGCGACCTAGAACTCCTGGAATCCTTCGTCGAATCCACCCGCGAAGAAGTCGTAGTCGCCTTCTTGAGCTTCATACTCTTCTGAATATTATTTTTGAGTGTAGCATGTGAGTACATAAAGTACTCCGCAAGTCTTGGGAAAAATGCATAGATACAAGGCTTGACAAAGGAAGGCTATATGGTTCTTTTGCACAAAGCAATATTTTAAAATTTCAATTACTACTAATTATTTTCGAAGGCAACCATTTAATAAAGTAAATGTTTTAGCAGAAACTATCATTAACTTTCTAGTGAAGGTTCCATCTACCAACACTAGCTTCAACAACTTGAACAAGTTTAATACTGCGGGTTACATCCACCCTCTCTGGCTCCAACTGCCAGGATACCCTTCCGAGAGTTCCCTCCACTCTCGGAATACAAAACTTTTGATTTTAAAACAAAACCAGAAATCTACCATGTGAATGCATTCCTTGCCCGCCCTTGACCGTGGGCACGGCTATTCGAATAGTTTTACACTCTGCAGAGGTTGTACAACTTTACCCACAAGAGATAATTTATCCTAAAAGTCAACACGCTTCCTTTGGCATGAGACCCAGATAAAATATCACAAAGCCTTTACCTTACTCTAATCTAGCTAGATACCACCCGCTGAGGTTTCACCGCAGGTAGGCTAACTGCCCGAACCGAAGCCCCCTCTTGCGCCATATGAGTACAGTAAATCCCTGTCCCTCACTGTGAATAACCAGTCCATCCCTGGCATCCACTTTCCACTGGTGGCACCTAAACTAGACTATCGTAAGTTAGTCAGCTAGGTCGTACCCATATAGACTTGTGGTTGTACGGTTAATGCTCAGTCTGGACAAACACAAGCGTCGGTCCTTAATTGACTAGGGTGGAACATACACTTTACAAGATCTCGTGCTTCCTGCACCAATCCAAACCAACCATCCACCCTAATCTAAACCAATTTTCACATTTCATTTTATTTTAAAAGAACAGTGGCAACTCCAATTACCACTAAATTTGTAAACACAAGGGTATTACAATAATTCATAATTTCCCATTTTCAAGATTTATGAGGTATTCAATAGCATGGCTAAGCATTGTTCTACCATTCTAATACCAACAATTTAATATGTTACTCTCAATAATGAGTCAAAGGAATTTCTAGGGTTGCAAAGGTACATGGCATTCAAATTCAAGTGAGGGCATAACAAGGTTGGATATAACTAATGCCTTAAGATTTGAACTAATATTTTATATAAATAGCAATGCACATAATTTAAAATAATTAAAACATTTCAAAATCATAGGTTCAAGATGATCAAAGGAGACTTGCCTTCTTGAGTGCTGACTGGTTCTTCTTGCTGCGACTCGACGAAATCTTCGGCAATGTCGGGTTCTACGCGCGAAACGACAAAACAAACGAACAAATAAACACAAATAAAATCTCAAATATAATATATATATATATATATATACTGGAAGGAAGTTTATGATTTCTTACGAATTTAGGAGAAAGATTCAGCGGATTTGGGGTTCACACGAGGGAGAACGAATATCTGGAAGATCGGTTGGGAAAAGAAATTACTAAGACAATATTGGGACCAAGGAAAATAGAATAAATTTTATGGAGAGTTTGCAAGATTTGAATTTTGAAAGTGCACAGAGAATTTTGGAATGGAACTGAGGCTTTGAATTTAAACTAGGTATTGGAATTTGAAATTTAAATATTTGAAATATCAAATAAATTTCAAATATTTGAAAGGATGAAAGAAATGGATATTTTGGAATTTTTGATGAATTTAGAAATTTGAATGGGCTCAAACGGAGTTAAAACGAGAAAGTTATGGCTTCCGAAAGATTAAAAGGAGGGAAAAAGGAAAAAGCCGGCTTTCGGGAATTATTTTTGCACTGAAAAATGCTATTTATGACGTCAGCAAATTTTGAATATTCCGAGCGGGAAAAATATTTGAATGACCGGTGGGCCCGGTCTACCGTGAACCGGATCCACGGACCACGGGGTTCGCCGACGTGGCACACCGGCCACATGGCGCCATGCGGGCGCGAGGTGGCGGCCACGTGGCCGTCCACGCGGGCGCACGCGCAGCCGCACGGAGGGATGGCCGGCCGGCGGCCGTAGGCGGGGGCGGCGAGCGGCGGCGGGGTGAGGAGGGGCGGCGGCGCACTCACCGGCGGCGGCGGGGAGGCTCGGGGCGGCCGGCGGCGGCGCTAGGAGGCGGTGGCGGTGGAGGTGGTGGCGGCGGGGTTTGGGTGGCCGGCGGTGGGGCACCGGGAGGTGGCCGAGAAGAGGAGGAGAGGGGCGGTGGGAGGCGGTGGTGAGGGAGGGCGAGGGGAGGGCGGTATTTATAGGCAAGGGGAGGAGGGGTGGCCGGATTTTTGGAGCTTCGCCGGAGTTAATGCAAACCGCGAATAAAGGAAATAAAAGAGGGGAAACGGCCGGATGAATGGAGGGGAGTAATAGGGCATCCGTTTCCACTCTTTATTCGGGAATTAAAGCGAGTAAAACGGCCGGAATCAAAGCTTGATCTTCGGTTTAATGGAGGTGGAGAGAGAGGGTGGGAGGAGGAAGAAGGTGAGGTTGAAGAAGGATATGACATATGGGTCCCATGTGTCATAGAGAGTGAGAGATAGTGAAGGGATACGGGCCGTTGGATTCTTGACACGTGGCAAGTGAGTGGATGATGGCCTTTAGATTTTATGAAGGGGTAAGTTGTGGTGGATGGCTAGGATTAAAACGTGGAGAGAGGTGGATTTAATCTGAGAGCGATACGTGGCCGGATAGGATTAATTTGATTTTCATTTTCGGAATAAATTTCAGCAATTGCTAGAAACTTTATAAACACTTCGAAAAATAATATTTAATGTCTAAAAAATCCAGAAAAATCATAAAATATTCCTGGAAGCATTTTAGACTTATTAAAAATATTTTTAATTTCAGATTTGAATTTAATAATTTTATAAAATACTTTTTAGCTTTGAAAATTGATTTTAAATTCTAGAAATTTGTCAAAAATTACATAAAAATTTAGGAAAGGCTAGGAAAAATATAATTTTTCTTTTTTGGCTTTAATAAAATATTTAAAATACATTTTCTTGCTTTAAATTTTGAAATAAAATCCAGAAAATCAAATAAAAGCCAAGTAAAATCCAATTACTTTAAAATAGTTAATTTGAATTTAAATTTTTCCATAAAGCCAAATTTTGGGATGTTACAAAACCCAAATGTTACTTATTCATCATCACTAAATGCACGACCACCACATGGTATAACAGTACTCAATCTAAGGGCTCTCAATGTGGGTTTGCTGTTAAAACACCTGCACAAGTTCTATGGAAGAGGTGAAGCTTTGTGGGTTAAATTGGTATAGTGCAAGTACTACACAAACATGGTTCCTCACACATCAGGTTACTGTGGTTCCTTTTGGTGGAAAGATGTGATGAAGAGTGTCACCTAATTTTGAGGCATTGTAATGCGAAAGCTAGGTAATGGTCAAGATATATTGTTTTGGAAGGATTGCTAGGATGGAAATCTTCTATGCATCAAATACCTAATATTGTTCTCTTATGCTCGCAATCAAGACTTTTCGATCAAAAACTACATGCAATCGACGGAGCCTCATGTCTATATCAGCTTCCCCTGTTAGAGGAAGCATACCAAGATTACTTATAGATGCTAAACCTCAAAAATGATGTAGTCGTTAACCAAAGTACACCTGATCAGTAGACATATATTTGAGGCAACTCTATGTACTCCTCGCAGAAATGGTATACTCAACAGTTTAAACATTTAAGCACTTCACCGATCTTTCCACTGATTTAGAAGTGCAGATGCCTGATGAAACAAAAGGTCTTAACTTGGCTTCTTTTAATAGAAAGACTCAACACCAAAGATATGCTAAGGAGGAAGAATTTCAACATTGATGGAAATGTTCGCTTTGTTTTATGCAATTCTAAAAGTACATAAACTATTAGTCATCTCTTCTTTGAGTTATCCTTTTCCTTGTAATGCTGGAATGAGATTGGCATTCACTGATCTCTGGATGCAGATACCCCGATAAGAATCTTTAACACAAAACTGATTTTTATGGGTTAGCTCTTCATGGAGAAGTTCATCTTGGCTGCTTAGATCACTTGAAAAATTAGAAATGAGTTCATCTTCCAGCAATAGCTTCATAGCATCAATGATTGGAAATCAAGGCTTAGGTTGGAGGCTATCCTGTTGTTGCATAGGGTCAAGCTGGTCACTCATGGTTTGGTCTCTTTTTGGATTCAGTTGCTCTAAGCTTACTCTGGTTTTTTGTTCTTCTCTCCTTTATCTCTTCCCCTCTTTTGTACATTATTATTATTTTAATATAGCATAGTAGGAGCCTCTCTTACTATTTCCTATCAAAAAAGTTAATCAAAACCGTGGGGCATTACAAATAATAAAAGAGACACAATTTGCCAATAAAAGACACCAAAGAATGTTAGAGCATCACCAATTTTAACCAGTTGCCATTGACACCAATGCTATCATGAGAGAGAGAGGGGGGCTTGTGCGGAGCTTTGTAAAGCAATTTTTTATTTATTTGGCCCCATTGTGCCATGTTATTTTGAAAATTGGCCCCATGCACCACAAAATTGCAAATATAGCCCCTCGAGCATAGAAAGACCCATGGGTGATGCATGGCGCATACCACGCTACCCGGGAGTGGCAGGCACCTGCCGCTGTGGCACCCAACATAGCATGGCATTGCTCGACCGGGCATGGCAAGTGGTGGGCCCTACTCAGGTCCCATGCCCCCGGACATAGTAGGTCCTAGGTGAGGTCCTGTGCCCCTGGCCGCAGCATCATGGCCTGCATGGCCACGCGTCGAGCATTCTGCACGCGCTTCCCCCCACCCCACGAGCTCCCATGCCACGGCACCTGGCCATCATCACACACGCATGGTGCCTCGGCTCGCTCCGGCGCTGCCCCCTAGCCCGCCCAGCTGTCTCTACCTGTGCTCAATAAAATTCCCAGATCGGTCCCCCACACCATTTCATCCAAAGGCATGAGAGGTCCCCCCCCACACCATTTCATCCAGAGGTAGGAGAGATCAAGAGAGGAGAGAAGGAAGGAAGAAAGGAGCTCTAAAGAGTAAGATTATTTGTATATGTTTCAAATATCCTTTCTTGTAGTTTACCTAAATCTTCCCAAATTGGTCATGTGTATCTCCTTTATACTTTTTCTGACCACATTAAGTTGAATTAATTGGTATCAACTCCATATGTTGGATGGTCTCCATCTTGGCTTACTCTTTTTTCCTTGTTTTTGGGTGATAAATGTCAAAACGGGGATAATTATGTATAATAGCATTGTTATTGAAATATATAATGCCAAAAGCAGAAAATTAAACATTGTTAAAATTGCCAAAAGAGGGAGAATTTGTTTCATGAGCTATGGTCAATGTGTTAGGAGGAAAAGAATGTATAAGATTGAATAATGCTAAAAGGGGAGTTAAATTTGAATAGTGCCAAAAAGGGAATTTAACTCTTTTGGATAAATGTGATTTCACCTTAGCTTAATTTTTTATCATAATTTCATGTTCATCCAAATGCTATTATTGCTAATGGGTTTGTAATTTATCATAAAAAGGGGGAGATTGTAAGTTCAACTCCATTAAGCTAGTTTTGATGATAATGATAAATCTAATTGTGAGACTAACTTATTTATTGATTATGATATTACTTACTCATTTGGATAAAAAGGTGAAAATCACACAGGTATACATTCTACTTTGCATTCCTATATCTTAGTGCATTCCTCAAATCCAAAATATAGATTGAACTCCACCAAAAGTCTAAAATGAATATGTACGTATGTTTCCATTGTATATTCTTGTATGCACACATTTGGGGGAGTTCACTCTATATTCTACGATTTCATTAGTATTGATCCATATTCCTTTTTTCCACACATTAAGGATCTTTACTTTGAAATATATCCCTTAAGTATATATAGCTTGTATAGTTTATATATACTCATAATCGGGTTAATATCTAGTTTATCTATTATGTGTTAATGGTTAGATGATTAATAACAACCGGATATATAAGCTTTGCTAGCAATTAATCTCAAAGATAAACATTCACATTCAAATGAGTTAATTGCTTAAGAAGCTTATTCTAGAGTATACAATTGTTGTGTATATATTATATACTCGTAAAACATCTTTTATCTCATTATTTATTGAGATTGTCATGAATTACAAAGAAAGAAAAGATTGTTGAATCCAGTCCCTCCATTATAAGTTAATGATGAAGTTTTGGTAATTGATAACAATTGATTTGTGGACTAACATTTTTTATAAGTTGAATGAATAGGTTATGTTCCACAAATGTGGATAAGTTGGGATGACTTCATATATTGAAGATCATCAAGTTAAGAAATGGGATGAAAAATGGCTTCATGAGTTGAAGGCCATCAAGAAGAGGATGCACTATAAGTTGATGCATGTCCAAGAGAAGTTGATCATGAGTTGATCATCAAGTCAAGAGAAGACCTATCATGTGTTGATAGAATTCAATGAAGGATGCATCATGGGTTGATGCATATCAAGACAAGGACTCGAACTTGAAGTGAAGATATGTATCATCATGCTTCAAATAAATGCTCAAGGCAAAGGTTCTCAAGGCAAAATTATGACTGGCTAGAGCTAAGGATGTGTTCCTAGTCTTTTACTGATCTTGGCGTTTAGTTGAAAGACCGGATTGCTAGTATAGCTTGCCGTACTATTAAGAGGAGTCATGTATAGTAGCTTGAGTCTCATCACTACAAGAAATTTGGGGTTCTGTGACGGCCTGTTTACGTCATAAATTCTGGATTCGTTGTCATAGCAGTTGTATTTATGACGATTGCATGACAAAAACCCATCTGTCATAGATCATGCGTGTTAAACCATGTTTAATGACAAAAACATGTCTTTTCATCATAAATGTTATGACGATCCTTATTGCGTCATAAATTTATGACAATTGATTTTCATCATAATCAGGTTAAAAAACTGTCACTAAATAACTTAAGGCCTGGCTAGGCCCATGTACTAAGCAGGCTATTAATGGGCCAAATATAATTGTGGGCCTAATTTATTATATGCCAAGCCCATTTACAGAAGTAAAATTGACACCAATTTTTGGGCCAAAATTTATTTTGCATCCTATTTATTTACTGGACCAAAAACAATCAAGCCCAGACTGCAAACATGCCAAAATTTATTTTGCGGTCTTTTTAAAGGCCTAGCACATTTTAGCATCTAGACAAAATCAGCCCATTTTAGCATCAGCCCATTTCAGCATCCATTACATAATCAGCCCATTTCAGCATCCATTACATAATCAGCCCATTTCAGCATCCATTACATAATCAGCCCATTACATAATCAGTACATGCATCAATCATAGCCCATACACATGCATCAAATCATCCATAATCTTATTCCAAATGATAGATAAATATGGTCACATCCATCAGTAAGCTTACAAATCCCAGATAACACATTTCCACATAGCAAAAGGATAGCACTAACAAGGTTTATAGCAAAAATTAATATGGTCTGAACCAGATCAGCCAAGTCTCAAAATAATAGCACAACCAATATTTCTAGCACAAATTAATATGGTCTGAGTAGCCAAGTTCCAAAATCAGAGGTCCAACCATGCATCTGCAAAGTTACCAAGAGTTAAAGGAATGGTCTTACTCCTTGCTGAACATACGACGAAAGAAAGCATTGGTCTCATCTTGTGCCTTCTTCAATTGGTCTTGTGCCTTCTTCAACTACTCTGTCTCTTCTAACTGCCTGCGTCTTTCATTTTCTGATTCCTCTACCTTCTTCTTCAAAGCCTCCAACTGATCCTTAAGTTCTTCTTTGTCTTGCTTCTCAGCCGCAACTTCTGCTTCAAGTTCTTCAACCCGTGCATCATTAATGGCTTTGGAGCTTCTCTTGGGGGCTGCTAGCTGAAGGCCAATATTTTGAAGAAATTTTGATTTCGGCAACACTTGAGCAACAGCTTCAGCAGGGATCTTTGAAACTTGGCCTTCTTCTGCAGGTGCAGCCATGATGGATTCCATTGTAGCCTAAGAATATCAACATATCAGTAAGAGTGTTCTGAAATTAATATACCAACTACATGCTGCTCATGTATTTAAAACCAGTGGAAAGGTGGCCAATTATGAGTGTTGGACCTTGCTCTCGAACTGATATAACTGTTTTTAGAAAATTGGTAACAATGTTGTTCATGTAAGTGAGAGCAGGTTTCGTAAAAAAGTAAAGAAATGAGACTGAAAGTATATCCTATAATGTATCATATTTTAGTTTCATATATATCTGAACTACTAAAAGCTTCTGAGCAGTTTCATGTGTTCAATTCAATATTTTACCATAAGTGTGCATGTCACAGATGACTCTTCCCAGTTCAAATAAAAGCATTGCAAATATCTCAACTTGTAAAGGTCCAACATTCAAGTATTTTACTTATAGTAGTTACTAGATGAACATTCTAATGACAGGTTGGAAAATCCAAATGCCTGTAGTAAACCAAATAACCAAGCTTTCCCTCAAAACTCTTCCTCAAATACCAATTATTAGACCACGGCACAGTGCTCGTTCTGCGCCCCCAGAACAAGGCCGCCAAGAGTAGAATGCTGTTCTCTGGTAGCCGAAAGAAGAGGCGACCAAACACACAACAGAAAAAGATTAATTGTTTAAAAAACCCAACAAATAAAAGATTTCTACACGCAGGAGATGAAAATGTAGAATTGTCTCCAGTGAAAAGCTCGCAGATACGCAACTGCAAAAAAGAAGAGGCCCTATCATAGCTAGAGTTCCAATCGGGCACTAGATATATAGGTTCCGTTTTATAGATGCTGGAATAAGATGAGAAAACGAAAAGAAATCTAGATGAAAGGAACATCCCCAAGCTTGAAGACAGGAACATGTAAATTAAAGCAAGCACCACTTGTTTGATATGCTTGACATCAAGTAGGACAATCTTTTTTAAAAAAAACGAAAGGCTCTATATAGACATCATCCTGGTTATTCCCTCCATTTTTCCTACTGATGTACTTAAAACACCAACAAAGTTGTCGTATCCCTTTCTTGTTCTGTTTACTTTCTCCTTGATTGGAGCATTTTATAACATTGCAGGTATTCAAAGTAAACTAGAATCTAAGCTAGTAGCCATATTAATTTATGCTACAAACTATTCAACTCACTTTACATGGGTACACATTACAATACTCAACTCATTTTACTGGTGAACAAATAACATGTGTTTAAAGCATATATATAGTTCAGAATGGAGCATGTACTTACAATAGCTTCCTTTACAGGCTCACTAAAACCAGTCTTGCTGCTGCAATGGAGCACCTTGAAAAGATCTATCGCAGTCGGTGGTTCATCTTTATATTTGTCTTGCTTCTAAAATTATTCACAAACATTTTGTAGTTGTAAGATTAGAAGAAAAGTTGTTCAATGATGAATGAACATACACACAATGTTTCCATATCTTACCAGGGCATGGGTTGTCGCAATATAGCACCGAGATCCTGTCATCTGATGAAACCTAACTTTCTCACGATTAAGTGCATTGATTGCACACTGGTCCTGTGAGCAACAATTTAGTAAGGCAGGAAAGACTGGCTATATAGAGAGAAAAAAATTAGATGAATTTGAAACCAGATTTGCTAAGATATTCAACAAACATCAACACTCTCTCTTTAAATGTAGCTGAATGTTTGTCCACAACAAGTTATTATCCTATAACCTGTGTGAAGCAGAATGATGTGTTTAGGCTGCAGTCCAGACTGCTCTTGTATCATAATTTTTCTGGTTTTGGCTCAAGCTATATGGATTTAATTCTCCTCCGTTCAACAATTGCTGATTACATAATTTGTATATGCCCAATTCCATGCTATAATAGCATAAATTTTCAGTTGCAGACAACGCATGGATTCCATTTATTTCTGAACAAAGTTCTATCTGCTATAAATTTGAATCATGGCCTAGTGTATAATTCAGGGTAACAAGCGAAGCAAATTCAGGTATAATTCTAAGGATAGCCTAGTGTATACAGTCCAATATAGCACAGCTACAGAATCTTAGAAACAATCAAAATAGCCTACAATACAAAGAAATAAACACATACATGCCACAAACCAATGCAAGAAAAATAAACGACTTAAGAAAGCAATTGACCTACATACCTTGTGCTTTGGGCTTGACCACATCTCCACCAGCTCTCTCCATTGCTCATCAGTCATACTCGTCATTGGTGACGTTGTTCTCACTTGGTTTGCTGGTACACCATTGAAGTAAAGTTTCTTCAAATTGTACCTCATTTGCCGTTGTCCAGTCCTGAGCAAATCAGTACATTCCTCTGTGACTGGCTTGCTGTTGGTATCCATTGTAAATTGACCCTAGTCAACAGCATGTCAAGAGCACGTGCATCAGAATGGTTTTACTTTGTACAATCTGATTCAGTTGTAATTTCATTTAAAAGTGAACGGTATTACTCAATTTTTGGCATACAGGAGGCAAAGTAGGGTCTTGTAGTGTTATGCCTAAGTTAGGAACATAAATGTGCAAGGTAAACTTTAGCTTTACTGATGAGTAAAATGTGAATAAATAATAAAGTACTTGCTAGTAAACACCTGAAAACAGTTGAACAATGAGATCATGCATACACTTAAAAAAAGCTGGTAGACAATAGCACATGTAAGAACAAAAAGTCAAGCCCCATCATGCACACACTAAAAAAACTAAACATATGGCCTTTATCTACTTACAGAAATTTTGCCCATGTAGTCTGGAATAAGAGACTTATTCTTGTTCTTCTTGTACTCCTTCCAGTATGTAAGGATTGGGATATGTTGCCTCAGTATAATCCCCCCCTCTGATGCCAACTTTGCAGCTTGCATAGGTGCCTCCGGCCGTTTCTTCCCTTCGGCAATGACCACCGGAAGCCTAGTGTTTAAGCCTCGGCTTATGCGATCCAAGTCTCTGCCCATGGTTATTCCTTTATTCCATCAATCTACAATGCGATTTGATTGACCTGAAAATAAGTGACAGTGTTACATAGTAAGTGCAAATCATTTTCATATGCAAATGTGTAAACCATATTCTTGGAGAAAGGAGTATTGCTTTCTTGCCTTCATTGCACATTTCTGTCTCATGGTCAGGTTGGGTAAGACAATTGGCAATAGTCAATGCATCTTCTTGTATAGTTGTAGTTGTACCATGGACACCTTCCTCGCTTTGAGTCAGTTCCTTTGTCCTCTGCCTAGTCATTCTAGGAGATTGATTTTGGTCTTGTTCTTCAGGTGCTCGCACTCTCTTTGAACCTCTTGCTCCTGCATTAGTAGTGATGGTGTCGCAAGGTACATTCTGTGAAACCTGCATGACCTCATATACATAACACAGGAAAAACAAAAGTCCAGATTAATCTTTTTGCATACTGAACACAAATGAGCAATAAGACTGAAATGACAGAAGAAGAAATACCTTATCAACTACACCCTGTTCATTGTCATCACTATCTCCATGTTCATATAAAGAACTAGAGTTTTCACGAGCCATAGCCTTCTTTGTTGCAGTGGTCTTGTTCACAAGTGCAGCCTTGTTTGTTGGAGTGGTCTTGTTCACAATTGCAGCTAATGCACTGATACCGAGGGACTGAAACACACGATTGTTCCTCATGATAGTTTCAGCCCTTGCTCTTTCACATTCAGTGGCTGGCAACTCTGTGAATGCATAAAAGAAAATAAATGTGGGGTGTAATGTTGCAACTCCTAAAATGAACAGAAACCGCTAGATCGCAAACGAGATGATCCAAACAACCCTAAACTTCTAGCAGGCAAGATGGACAAAGAAAATGTATTCTCCAAGCACTTCAAACTCTACCTTCAAATCGACTACAGATTTGTAGTAGGAAAGCAGTAAAAGGTATTGAGTGTCAGACAACTCTACACAAGAAATCGACTACAACAGTTCTACAACTCTACCCTCAAATTTCGACCAGACGATACCCTAATTAAACAAATCAGCAGCGAACAGAAACATTTCATGCACAGGCAAACAACTATGTGCAGCCTTTCTAATCGCCGACCAGAACCCTATGCCAAAGAGCCAAGAAATTTGACGATTTTACCTGCTGGTTGCCGTCTGCTTGCTCCCAACTTCCGAGCAGGAGGCATCGTGTTCAACGGTGGAGTAGAGGAGGACGCCGTAGATGTCGGTGCAGGGTGCGTCGTCAGCTCGAGTTTCGGAGCAGTGGGCTCGTCAGCGACGCCTGGAGATGTCGGAGGGGGCCGAAGGCGGCTGCTGGAGTGGTGGAGTGGGGGGCACGAGCCGCGGCTCCTGTTCGACGGAGACGGAGAGGATGGGCGACGGAGACGGTGAGGATGGGCGAGGGGGCCGGGACGGAGAGGGGCGCGAGTGCGGCGTGGGAGGAGCGGATGAGAAGGGCGTGGGGGCGGCTGCGCCTAGCACGGCGAGTGGGGATAGGGTGCTCGTGCAGATTTTACAACCCTAGCACGGCGAGTGGGGATAGGAAGGGTTCCGGACTGAGTTGCTTGTGCGGATTTCACAACCCTAGCCTTGATACAGGGTTAAATGTTCCAGGCACGTTTGGATAGAAAGGTCATTGCACCTTAAATTTTTCCGGTCCAGGCCGCTCCGGCCCAAATCATGGTGCCTTTGCCAAAATCTGGCGCCCATTGCCCAAATCCTGCCGCCTAAAGCAATTATTAGCTTTTCTTCCCAAAAAAAATACATTTAAGGTGTTGTTTGGCAATACAGTATTATTTCGTAGGTGCAAACTATTTTTGCAGGTAGTTTATTGTGCAAAACAATATTACCGCTTTATTTTACAATTGAAACTGTTGTTTGCATAGAAAAAACTTTCGCTAAAAACTGCAGCTTCCATATATATAATATTTGATTTGTTGGATGTGACTCGTTAATTGTGATTTGTTGGATGTGACTCTTTAAGTATGCTTGTGTTCCCAATGTGCTAAGCAACGAGATTAGTATCATCAATTCACCTATGGCGATAGAGGCGGACCCACCCATAGGGCGAGGTCGGGCGGCCGCCCTACCTCCCCTCCGGCGGGAGCAGTACCCCCGGAGATCAGAGTGTCGACTGTCGAGCGCCTGAGTCCGACCGTCGAGGTTGAAGACGGGAGCTGCGGTAGGTCGGCTACGTGCGCTGCTGCTTGCTCCTCTGGCCCTCTGCGGCTCTGCCTCTGTTGGTCTGCCGTGCCCGGTGATTTGCCGATTTGGTCTATGGAGTGGGCTGTGGTGATCTTTTGATTTTGACATTTGGATTTGGTGATGGCTGGTGTTGAGGGAGGAGATGAGTGTGCATTTTTTTTATTTTTTATTTGTTCATCAAATTCTTACTTCTTCAAAGTCTCTGCACAACCTCGAGTGCCCCGTCTCACATCCCTGGGCGGCACTTTGGGACCTTCATTGCTCTTTGTTGCCGGCAATTGTGGAAATGGAGGAACAGAATCATCTTCCGATCTGAAGCTGCCGACTCAAGACAAATGTTCGCGACATGCAAGGCCGAAAGCACACCTATGGAAACAGAGATTGCCGAGACGGGACATGTTTAACACTAGATGGGTCTGCTTTTAGACCCCGATCAATGAAAGAAAGTAATTCAGGTAGAGATCCTCTCCCCCCTACGCCCCTCAAAAAGAAATAGTGTTTTTTTAAAAGGAACCATCGACATTTTTTGAAAGGAGCTATCAATATAATTTGTGTTAGGGTCTTCAAAAAGACGTACTTGTGCATGATTGTTATCGATATTATAGTGTAGGATCTTCAGAGTAATTTTAGGATCTTCAAAAAATTTAATCAATATTACCGATTAAAAACGAACAAAAGATAAATAAAGTAAAAAATTAGTATAGGTGGGAATCGAAACCAAAATCAATTAGTCCAGAACCACCGTTTTTACCACTGGGATTGCAGGTTTGTTGTACTAATTCATTATCACTGGGATTGCTGGATGACCAATCCATCCCCTTCCTCTCATAGCCTCTGCTTCCGGCTCACCCCGCGCATGGATCGCGCTGCGGCCGTGGCTGCCCTTCCACTTCCGGCTGCCCCCGCCCCCGCGCAGGGATCGCGACGCGCGGCCGCGGCAGCCCCTCCCAGCCTCCCCTTCCGTCCGCCGCCCCCACCTCCCGCGCCGTCAACCTCACGCACTGGCGGCCGTCCCCACCTCCCGCACCGGCCGCCGCACCCACCTCCCGCGCCGTCCACCTCCTGCATCGGCCGCCGCACCCCCACCTCCCGCACTGCTACTTCCATTTGAAGGCTCAAGAATTAGGTATCTGATTTATACAGTTTTGTTGCGATTATTCTCCAGTTAGAGGGAGTGGGAGATGATTGCTTTGACACACTAGTCTACTGTTGCCTAACACTAGAAATAGGTAACTTAACAGTGTAGCATTTTTTCACTAAAGAAAATTTAATCTTCTGCCCAGGTCCTACTGGAGGTTTTTATTGAGATGTTCTTTTGGGCATTAATCTTCTGCCCAGGTCCTGTGTGCTTCAACTGAAGATCATACTGCTGTGGAGCCTTTGATTCCTCCAGAAGGAGCCAGACTTGGAGAACGTATTTCATTTCCTCCAGACCCCAAGCACCAAGGACGAAAGGGCGGCCAGAATAATCAGGAGCTGCAGGCCGTGATTAAGGAGACCTTCAAGAACTGATGTGTGGTGATGCAAGTGCAAATCTTATGAGCACCTAGCTGTTTGTGAACAATAAGTGATGTTTTTGAGTAGAGCTTTTGTATGTCCCAGGAATGGAAAATACTTATGCATGTGTTATTCTGAAATTATCTATGCATGTGTTGGAAATTTTCTATGTATGTGTCTCTGGAATGGAAATCATATATCTATGTATCTGGAATGGAAAACATTCTGAAATTATGTGATGGTAAAAAGGAATATCGCTTTTGCATAACACATATACAGATAACACAACTCCAAAACCAGGAGGCACAAATCAAATGACTCCACAACCAGGAGCCATAAATCATCATCACAATTTTGCAGTACATACTGTTCAGGAAATCACTGAAAACTAGTCCAAATTATAAAACGGAGAGCTCATCCAAGCAGATCAACCATCACCTGCATACATGAAGATATTTTGAACAAAATCTCAGAACTCTGAAGATAAATTTTAATGCAAATCCAAATAAAAAAACAGCAGGCTTCCCATTACTGGAATTAACTCCTCTGAACAAAGAAATTTATCTACTATGGAGATCATGGAAGCAACGATAACCAGCACATCAAGAGTATTCGCATCAATTTCCCCATGTACAGCTATTGAGTTGCTCACGATGAAAGCTTCTATACAGGCTGTCTAATGTTCTATCTGTGCATGCATTTAAAGCAATCTTGGGCAGTAAACATTAAACAATATTGAAACCACCTAGTGTGCTAGATGAAACTCATATTCAGATACAGCACTCAAACCAACTATGGAGTCAACTACAACCAACCATACACAATCACAGAACAAACATACCATGGAATGCAGAAGAATTGTGAATGCATGTGGCAGACTCTTTGCAGGTGACAATTGCAGATCTCAGCAACTGCTGTTTTTGTTACAAACGGGTAGGGAGCCATTGCAATTCGGAGCATAAAATGGCCCAGTTAGAACTGAGATTATGTTTATACTTGCAATATCTTTAACCATTCTACAGCTTTAAACTCACTGATATTTTAAGCAGTGTTTACCGTGTAATATAAAATCCACAGCTACTAATCTCAGTTCCCTCATTATAAATATGTTATTAAACTTCAACTTCTTTTTTATGAGCAATTGAATTGATTGCCCTTGTCATTGTTTTCTTGTTTGCAAGAATAAGTTGAGAAAGTCCAAATGGAAACTAGAGTACATTAATGTTGTGGCGAATTTTCTTGGCAACTTAATTGCAAAAGCAAGGCACAAGAGATTACTAAAAACAAAGGACAATGAAAACAAATAAGGTACCAATGGAAGTTCCATGGAAATGTTGCCACAGTTGTCTCACTGCAAAACATGTGGCAGGCTCCTCCATCTACATAGACCTATGGAAGGATGCTTTACAAGCCTCCAACTAAAGTAAAATCATTGACAGCATAAAGGTTATCATTTAGACAACCACACTTCAGTAATGAAGTCACTTTCATATTGCATTATTGAATTGTAACTCCTTGCACATTGTTTTTGTCACAATACTCATCTTCACTTTCATCATCATCAGGGATTGTTGGACATTCATTATCACTGACATATTGCCACCTAGTTTCATCTTCTTCATCGCTTAGCTCATTTTCTAGCACATCCTCCTCCCTTTGTCTACGAAGCTCATCAACTACACTTGCGTCAACATTTAAACAATCTTCATCATCTGGATGTTCATTCTCCAAATTTCCTTCATTGGCCAAAATTTCCTCATTAACTTGAACTTGAAAACCTGCATAGTAATCATCTTGGTATGACAGTTCCACGCCATTGGGTCTTTCATCATTGTCGTTTTCAGCCACACTCCACAAGTGCCTGTGTGTAAATTTTTGTACAACCCTCCAGCTCTCACCATGCTTGGCGTCTTTTAAGTAAAAGACCTTTGTTGCTTGTGTTGCTAGAATAAATGGATCATTCTTGTACCAGATAGTGGCATGGTTGATGCTTCTGAAAAATCCATCATCTTTCATTCTAACCTTCTTGCCATAAGTGTCAAACCAATCACATCGAAATAGAACCACTGTCCGATGGGCACTGAAATCCGAGTTGTACCTCAACTCAATTATTTCCTTCAAGCAACCATAAAAATCAATATACTCTTCATTATGTGTACCCTCGACCATGACTCCACTATTATGTGTTCTTCTATTTTTCTCACGGTCGATAGTGTGGTACCGAACACCATCAACTAGACATGCTGAAAATATTCGAACTCGCAGATCTGGTTCACATGACAATGAAAATAGGTCATCGTTGATGTCTTCTCCCTCCACGTAACGTAGTCTTGCAATCTGCACAAGCATATATGCAACACAGTAAAAACCAATACAACTGATAATGCTCGAAATTAAAGTATGGATTTCAAACTTACATGTTTCTTAAACCAGGAGGAAAATTGCTTCTCAAGTGTTTTTTCAACATCTCGAATTCCTTCATTCTCCAACTCTTCCTTGTACATACTACGATTACGAACCATAGTTAGTTCAAAAAGTCAGACCTAATAATTAGTAGGTTACATAAAAAATTAAAAAGTGTCTATAGGATGACATACTTGATATATGGCTCAACCTCCGGACAATTGTTTAGCACAAACCAAACCATTTTGTCATAATCATGTTCAAGATATGTAATCTTCGGGGCTCCAAGTAGATGAACTCCATGACGGAAAACCGATAGATCACCTGTTCTCAAATCAACACGCTCTCTATTTCTACCCTCTCGATTGTATCGTGTGTCAACATCATCAAAGTACCTCGAGCAAGCCATCAAGCACTCTTTAGCGACATATGCTTCTGCAATGGATCCTTCAGGTCTTGCCATGTTCCTCACAAAACGTTTCAAAGTATACAACCTTCTTTCTACTGGGTACATCCATCCATATTGTACCGGACCTCTAAGGATTGCCTCATCAGGTAAATGAACAGCCAAGTGTAGCATCACATCAAAGAAAGGAGGAGGAAATATTCTCTCAAGCTTGCACAAAATGATTGGGATTTCATCTTTCATTCTATGCAAAACATCTATCTTTAGAGTCTTAGCACATAATTGCTGAAAGAAGTTACCCAATTCAGTAATTGCTTCATATATGTCCTTATGCATGATTCCTCGAACAACAGCAGGTAAAATCCTTTGTAGTAGTAGATGGCAATCGTGAGTTTTCAATCCTTGGAGGTTGCATCCATCAACAGTGATACATGTTGCCAAGTTAGAAACATATCCATCTGGGAATTTTACACTTCTCAAAAATTCACAAAAAGCATGCTTTTGTGTTTTATTTAATACATAGGGGGCATGCGGAACACTATATGAATTTCCATCACGCTTCAAGTGCAAGTTTTTCCTTATGCCCATGTCTTCCAAATCAAGCCTACCATTAACAGTGTCCTTTGTCTTTCCAACAATGCCGAGAAATGTACCAAGAATGTACTCACATATGTTTTTCTCGATATGCATAACATCAAGATTATGACGCAGCTTCAAACTCGACCAATATGGCAAATCCCACAAAGATGACCTTCGCTTCCAACATTGACCATTTTCTTCCCTCTTTCTCTTTTTGTTCTGAGGATGCATCCCAGGTCTAACATCCATGACCCTCTCCAATTGCTGCATCAACTCATCACTGCTAAATTCTTCTGGCTTGTCACGTTCTTCATCTTTTCCATCAAACCATTTCTTTTTCCTCCATGGATGGTCCCTTGGAAGGAAACGCCGATGGCCAATATAGCATATCTTATTCCTTATTCTTCTAGAGCAAGGATCTTTGTCACAACGCACACAAGCATAATAACCTCTTGTGACTCGACCTGACAATGTGCTCAAAGCTGGATAATCATGAATGCACCATATAACTGCAACATGTAGATCAAAAGTTTTGCCAGTCAATGCATCCAAAGTAGGGACACCTTTCCAAAGATCTAGCAACTCTTCAATGAGTGGCTCCAAAAATACATCGAAGTCCTTTCCAGGGCATAATGGACCAGGGATGAGTAGGCCCATCATGAAGTTGGATTGCTCCATACATTCCCACGGCGGAAAGTTGTAAGGGATAAGAAATACAGGCCACATACTGTACGAGGAGTTCATTTTGCCAAATGGATTAAAACCATCTGTAGCAAGGCCCAGTCTAATGTTTCTTGCATCTTGGGCAAACCACGCGTATTTAGTATCAAATGCTTTCCATGCCTCGCCATCAGCTGGGTGACTGAGCTCATTCTCCACTGCCTTTCTTTTCAACTTATGCCATCGTGCCAATTCTGATATTTCTTTGGAAGCAAACATCCTTTTCAGCCTTGGAATCAATGGAAAATGCCGCAATACTTTCTCAGGAATTTTTTTCCTTCTATCTTTGTCTTTCCATCTTGATGCACCACAAACTGGACACGCATCATGTGCTGCATAATTCTTCCGAAACAATACACAATTATTTGGGCACACATGGATTGTATTATATCCAAGTCCCAAAGCACGAATAAGTTTCTTTGTTTCCTCGTAAGATGCGGGCATAGAGCAATCTGGGAATGCCGATGATAACAACTTCAGTAAAGCAGTAAATGCAACATTACTGATTCGATAAAATGACTTGATATGAAGTAATTTCACCACAAAAGAAAATCTTGAATAAGCTGCACCAGGGTAAAGTTCTTGCTTCATCTCTTCTAATAGTATTGCAAACATTGATTTTTTCTTTGACCTTCTTCTTCAGATGTGAACAACTCCTGTACCATATCAGGAATTCTATCGTCAGGGTCGGCTTCTTCAACCTCATTCAAATTAACATCCTCGGTGAAACCAATATGTTCATCCTGATGGCCAGTATTTTCATTCATTGTGTCCTCCATTGGTTCTCCATGATATATCCACCTAGTGTACGTGCTAGCCATTCCATAAATATATAAGTGATCCTCCACCTGTCCTTTATGTCCAGAAATCCGATTCAAACACCTACGACATGGACAGAGTATCTCTTGATTCTCACCAAAATTTTCTGAAACAAACTTCATGAACTCGCTGACCCCGTCCAGATGCGGCTTGCCAAATAGCCTACTATTGATCCAACTTCTGTCCATCTACAGAACATTTAAATAACTTAGAAAATAAGCTTGAAGTATATATACACTTGGTGTTTGAAAAGTCCAGTATTGCATAAACTAGCAAGCTGCAACTCTAAAATCATGTGTGACACCAAGTCATTGTACTTTGCTGTTTTTTTACTTCCAGCTAGCATTGCTTAGTGTATTGTAGGTACATACATAAACTAATAGCAAATTCTTTTATAGGCTACCTGTTGAGTCAAAACCAACTACAAATGAACCATTCTTGAATTTCCAGAGAAGGTAACATATTAGAACTTTGTATTGCTAGGTAGTTTGTACATAATTTGCTCAGTGCACTACTTCAAAACTAAATCAGACTAAGGCATTTTGAAATTACAAAACTTCAAAACAAACATAATTTTTGGCATTATTAGCTTTCATCCGCCAATGTTCTACTAAGTATTTTATTTTTGTCCAGAAAAGTACCTGTCCTTGCCAAATGCTTGTGGAGAGGGAAGCCCGGTAATAGCTGATCCAATCCCAGCGTACGGCGCGGAGTACGGCTGCGGCGCCGACGCGGGGCGGTGGCCGTCGGACGAGCGCGGGGACCGGGGGACGCGTACCTGGACGGCGGCGAGGTCGACGCCCGCGGCGGCGCGGCCGACAGTGGGTGCCGCCGCACGAGCTGCTGCTGTGCCGGTCAGCCGGGAGCGCGCTGCACGCCGCCTCGTCCTTCTCCGTGCCGTGCTCAAGGGCGCCGGGCGCACCGCGCACGCTCAACGGCTCAAGGGCTCGGGGAAGAGCGTCATGAGTGGAGTGGCAGAGTGGGGGGCGCGGGCCACGGCGCCTGTTCGACAGAGAGGATGCGCGGTTGCAATGGTGGCTATGCGGAGGAACACGCTCGCGGACGGGTGTATGGGCGGGCAACGGCGAAGGAAAGGCCTCGCCGGCGGCCTCACAGGCGAAACGAGACTCGCAGACTCCCCACGGAAGAACGGGATATTTTATTCTTCAATCTAACTTAGCGTTTTATGATAAATAAATTACAACACTAGGATAGACACGAATACTTGCATATTCCAGTGGTTAAGGCTGTCGCTCCCTGTGTGGGAGGTTCAGAGTTCAAACCTCCGCTTTGCAGCATTTTGTTTTTTATTTTACGAGTAAACTGTGCCGCCGGGCAAACAACATGGGCCGTGGCCCGTTAAAACTGGATCAGCAAACAACACCTAGGCTATGGCAGTGAAAAAAAATTGGGAAAAAAGCATGACATGTGGGGCCCATTAAAATACAAATGACTGTGGGACCAGCTAGTTAATTCATGTTAAAATTTAGATAAAAAATTTTATGACGAACTGATATTGTCATTAATTTATGACAATTGCGAGGTAGCATGTTATGACGGAACATAGATCGTCATAACCATAGTACTTCTCTAGTTTATGACGACTTGTATTGGGTCTTAATGACGGACACATAATTTTCGTCATAAAGTCGTATTCCCTCCTGAAAAACGTCATAAAGCAGAATGACTTAGCGACGAATTGACTCATCGTCACAAAAAAATCGTCATAGATCCCCAAATTTCTTGTAGTGCATAATGTGTTAATAGCTCAACCTCACTTGCTCTAGCTCTCCATAACATGATGCCTGTATTTGCGAGTATGTTTTACAAAATAGTTGAAGCTCATGTGTTGAATCCTTATAACATGGGACTATACATTACAAATGTGCTTTATAAGTGTTTGAAGTCTATGTTTCCTACTCTTTGTGGTATGAGGCTTATATTTGTAAATATATTTTACAAATGGTTAAAACTCATATATAATCCTTGTAGCATGCGACTTAGGTTTGCGAATGTGTTTTGCAGAAGTGTTAAGTCCATATACCTATACCTTGTGTCATGATTCCCAAAGTTTACAAATGTGTTTTGCAACTTGTTAAAAATCATGGTTAATCTTTGTGTGCATAATACTATAATTTGCAAATGTGTTTTGCAAGATTTGTTAAAGTATATGCAATTGTTAGGAAAATCAAAACTACCGGCCTATGTGGCATGGTACTACTGTAGATTGGAACTACCGGCATGAGTTGCGCGATACTACCAGAAGGTGGTACTACCGGCTCTATGTGAGCGGTACTACCGGACCCTGAAAGTTCCAAGTTATTCGTGGTATGTTTTTTCCATAGAGACACCTTCGTGGGAGTCTTCTCCTCCTGGGTGAAATTAGTAGTTCCGCATGTATGGAGCGGTACTTTCGATGATGGAAGCACCGGACGTTGTGCGGCGGTACTTTTAATTTTGATGATAAAGGCTAGTTTTCTGACCATTGCAAGAGGAGCGGTAGTTTCAGACGTTTCCCTATGGTACTACTGAAAATCCTAATTTTTCAGGGGTTTTGCTTCCAATGGCTAGTTTTTGTGGTGTGGGTATATATATCCTTATGTAGCTGGTTGGAGAAAGGCTTGCTGCACCTTTGGCACTCCATTTCATTCTCTTGAACTAGTGTGAAGTGCTCCTCTCAATTGTGCATGTGTTGTACCTTGTGATCAAGGAGGAAGGCTCTACATTTCATGTGTTGCATCTAGAGGTGGATTTCGTATCTACTCAAGCTTGTGCATTCGTTGTACGTGGTGAGAGTCAAGCAAGAGGCCTAACTTGTTACTCTTGGAGTTTGCTGACACCTAAACAGTGTTGGAGGTGTCGCGTACAGTGATTTTCTCAAAGAAAGTTATAAGAAGACCCGGCAAAGTGTGAAGGTTGGAGCTCATCTACCCGGAGCGGGAAAGAACTACCACTAGTGGATTTGAGGTGATTGGCTTAATTTGTAGAGCCGGTCCAATTCGTTTGTGCTTACCTTAAGGTGGACTAGGGGAGACTGGAAAGTCTCCGAACACCATGATAAAAAGAAACCATGTCATTGTGATTTATTTTCTTGTGCTCAATTTATATTTAAGCAATTTATATTCATAGAATTAAATTAATTGCTTGTCATTCTAAGATTGCAAAACTTGACATAGACTAGGTTGTTGATGCACTTAGGCGAACCTAGTTGATTTAGGCTTTATTTGTGCTACACTAAATTGTGTTAAGCTTCCTCATTTTTATATTTGGTTTTAGCATAATAGAATTAGATTGAAATTAGAAGAGATTTTTTAATCCACCTATTCACCACGCTCTAGTCAACCTCCTCGATCTTAAAACGTGTCACCTAAAAGTCAAAAATATAAAAAATGTGAAACATTATTAGGCAGTTAATTCTTAATTAGTCACATTATTTAATGCATGACATTGCTTATGTATATATAGTTAAAATACTAGTACGTAAGAGTCTTGTCAAGATGCCACAAAAAATAGAAGTGAATGAAAAACACAACTATGTTTGCATGGTGAATAAGAACGCACAAAATTTGTATTGAATGAATATAGTTATGAAGGACCATGTGAGAAGGTTCAGGATAATATTGTGATGAATCATTGCAAGTTTGTGTAGTGATTATTTGATTTCACAAAGATTGTACTTTGTCTGGATAATGTTGGGTTGACCTAGGTCAATGCATTAATGTTACATGAAGCATCTTTTGACTAACGCGGGTCAAATTATAAAGAACTTGTGTCCAGAAATAATTTATTTATCTTTGGATATGCAGGGTCACTTGGAGTCAACCACGGTCAACAACGGCGATCAGGGCTACACTCATGGAGGAACTAAGGCCCAGAATGATCGAGGATGCCGGGTGAGGTGGTGAGCTCAAGCATAGCACAAGAAAGATAAAAAAAATGTTGAAGGCGAGTTCGAACGGCGGAGTTGCACCATGTGGCTTGGTCAGTCTGAGTGAGGCGTGGTCCAGTAGAACCAGAGCGGGAGAGACTTGCCAACGCATAGCAAGTTAGTGGTGCACCTACATGTGGTAAGCATGGTGATTGCTTGCAATAGAATATGAAGACTAGGTCAAGAAAGAGTATTTTTGTAGTTTGGTCAAAATACCATAAATTACCTTAAATCAAAACCTCGATGCTTGGGAGAGCGGTTTAGGTCAAGGAGAAGTTTGTTTAATCAAGATGAATCAAGGCTAAGGACTTAGCGGATTCAGTCTTGTGTGCTTTGAAAATCATGCATAAGTAAACATGTGAGAGTAAAACCTATGTGTATGGGGTTATCGGGTTTTTCCCATTGTGCTAAGTGAATAATATCTACTAAGAGTTAGATGTGGCTGGCTAGTTTATCCTTTTAAGGGGTTAGGATGCAGACTTGTGGTTAACGCTCTAACCTACCTATCTTGTGCTCTCTTGTTTAGGGTTAGAGTTTGAAAGTTGAGTGCTTGATGTGCTATCTATCCTCAAAGGTGGAGTGGCTATAAAACTTACCTCCTCAAGTAGCAATACATCAATCTATGATCATCTCCATGGCTATCTCTTATTTTGATTGATTTGCTCTTGATTTGGTTGGTTTTGATCTCTTCACTTCGCTCTTCCTGATATTGTTGCACCAAGGACGTATAAGAGATAGAGATAATCTCAGAAAATCAATCTCCACCCATCTAAGCACTTTAGTAGCAAGTGCATCAAGAAACTTAGTTTTTGCATGTTGTTGATCCTTCAAGTGATTTTTTGATCTAAGGGTTTTTTGTTCGATTTCTTCGATGTTCTAACTTACTGTGACATGGGAAAATTCATCTAGAACCACCTTGGCCATCATTCACGCACGAGCAAGTTGTATTCGCCATTTAGAGTTTTGATTGATTTTAGTGCAATCTACCTTTAATATGGAAAAGGTCTCAACTTTCACAATGATTTTTAAGATTATTTATTGTAATAGGTTCATAATATCCTAGAGAATATTCCTGCAAAATTTCATGCAATTTGGATCTACGGATCAAAAGTTCCATCAATTTTAGTTTTTGAAATCATGTTGGTTTTACTCTTCACCCTAATTTTACTGTAACAGCGGTACTACCGCAAGTACTGTAGTGGTAGTACTATGGTTACTGTAGCAAGCGATAACACCACAGTTCTGAAATGGTACTATAGATTTCACTAATCTTTTCTTCAATTTTTAGCATTTCATTTTGCTAGGTTTTGCATTGGTTTTTCATCCTAATCTTCATAGCATTATAGCTATTAGAGTGAAGGATTGGTGAATACTTGGAAGAAAATTTTGAGACACCATTGACCCCCCTCTGTTGCCACCTTTGGTCCTACAAGTCGACATTCTAATAACTTTATATTAGCTGGCAACAAATGGTAGCTAGATGTTTATTTTGGATGCAATTGACAATCCAAAATCAGAAAATAGACTTAATAGCCTGGGATGGTCACACAAGAAATGTAATGTATATCTAAATTAATTTCCATGCAAACAAAATTGTTACAATTAGTGCATTACAAAAAAAACTATTACGCAGTGTGTAGGGTGTTAAAATTAATTTTCTAGTACACAAACTATTTTGACATTGGTGCAAGTATGTAGACTTTTTGATGGAACAAATTAAAATTAATTTTCATATGTGATATTTTGCAGTGCGTAAATTATGGTACAGTAGTTTACGGTAAAACAATTTATGTGCTCAAAATGAAGTGCTTGCATTTGACAAAATATTGAATTTGTAACAACAAGATAAATCCGCTTGATGTATGATAGTAGTTGTCTGATGGTACGATCATTGCATATTGTATACTAAGTGGGTAGGGGTGGATATCGAGCTAACTCCTCGTCTTATTGAGCTTTTCCTAAAATTGACATAGTTCGATTCAATATCATTTTACGTATAATTTGAAAGTATTTTTAGAAACGAGCTAACGAGCCGAGCCGAGCCGAGCTAGAGCAAAATTCAAATTCATTTGAAATCAACTTATTTTAATGTTTAACCAATTAACAAGTATAATTGAAGCAATTTTGAACCGAGCCAACGAGCCACACTAACGAGCATTTTTTCCACCCCTATAAGTGGGTTTCATATGCACCTGTGTCAGGTATGTCATGTCGAACATTCAAGATTTGTTCATGTTCAATGGGAATGGTCTCATGCGTGACAGACCGTACGGGCAGACCTATCAAATTGTGATCGAACCGTGATCTAGGCACTGAGTCTAAAGGACATGAGCCTCTCAGAGCTAAGGAGGTGCATGCGTTCTGTGTTCAATCGGACCACTGCAACAAAGAAGCTACGCAACGAGGCGTTGTATGCCTTAGTGGTGGGCGGTGCAGGGGAGAGCTTTTACAACTTCTGAAGGTGACAAGTGACGCATCATAGGACAATTACATGGAGGTTGTGTGCAACCCTCCTGCTATGATATATGCGAGGTCGATGGTGTATGTTCAGTTTATGGAGAGGATGAAATCATCCGACACGGGTGGTTCCAGTGGAGCTGCTGGTGATGAAGTGCCTGGGTTGGTCTCTGTGGTGACGTAGACGCTAGTGTTGAAGCAGATGCGGGTGAGGAAGTGGGCAACAGAGACCTGAGGAGGCGTGCCAAGAATTTCAAGCCGAATGAAGGCATAGAGAGATGGTGAGCAACCCATATTGATTATCACAAGTACCTTGTCGACCAGGTGGAAGAAGTGGAAAGTGAGGAGGAGGATATGGAAACAACTAGTTCTGGAGATGAGAGAGATGAAGAAGCTACTACGAGAGGTGTACTAGGTGGTGTTGTGACCACCAATGTTGCTTTTGTCTCCTCTAGATTGGACGACATCGCAGTGACATCTATGGTTCTACCACAACCAAAGGGGGCACAGTGGGGGTTCAATGAAGACACTCTACTCTTAGGGCAGTGCTTCCCTAACAAGAGTGCTACCCAGCATGCCATTGCCAAATACACCATTAACATCAGCCGGACGTATCAGGTGCGTAGGTCAAACCCTGACACTTATATCGTTAAGTGTGCGGATGAATCTTGCCTTGATAAGGTCTGTGCGCAACGGTTAAGGGGCACGTCCATGGACTTCCAGATAACGGTGTTGAAGGATCACACATGCGAGCTTGATGAGCCACTTCATAAGCACCCCAACGTGACATCCTCATAAGTTGCGAGCCTGATAAGGCCACCTCGTCATTGTAGATGTTTCTACTAGCAGATGTTGTCAACATGGTGGGGGTTCTCAGTTAGCTACAACAAGGTATGGTAGGCAAAACGGAAAGTCGTGGAACGTATGTTCGACACATACAAAAATGCTTACGACCTAGTAACAAGAATGCTCCATCAAATTATTGAATCAAATCCCAGCACATACATTAACAAGCTGGAGTAGGTGCATCCTAGGAGGGGTCAAATTGCTTTGATTTTGATAGAGTCTTCTGGGCCTTCGACAGGCAATCAAAGAGTTCAAGTATTGTCATCTCGTGCTGATACTGGATGTCATCTTCCTATCTGGCAAGTACAAGGGTTACCATCCTCACTGTGATTGTAGCTGATGTGAATGACCATCTACTCCCATGGCCTTCGCAATTGTTGAGAATGAGAACACGGATAGCTAGCTATGGATCCTGGTAAATGTGAAGCAAGCAGTTGTTCAAGACCAACCAAATGTGTGTGTCATCTCAGACCGCAATGTTGGGTTGCTGTCCGTGTTGAGCACGATGCAAAACGGGATGCAGCCACTGTTCCAGTGGAACAACATGAGGAACTATTGGTGTATGAGGCATCTCAAGGCCAACTTCCACACAAGATTTTGAAGCAAGGACCTGATAAAGATGTTTAAGAAGCTATGCATGCAGAATCAAAGGCGAAAGCTCGAGGTTGTGTGGAGACTGCTCAACAAGGAGACCGAGAAGCATGCGAGGCATTCGGATGACACCGAACAAGAGGTAGTGGTGGAAGGGTCCACGAGAGTTGGGGAGTTCACGCAATAGGTTAACTGACATGCACCTAACTTGGAGAAATAGTCTCTGCTACATGTAACAGCCCAACTATTTATTTCAAAAATTTTAGTAAAAAATTAAAATTAATTTAATTTAAAATAAAAATAAGCATTCTTCGCTTGCTTTAATTTTTGATATTTTATTTGTCTATTTTCAGTTTTTAAAAAAGGCTTTTCTTAAAAGTAATTTAACCAAAAACATAAAAATATTATTAAACAAAGAGAATTTTGAATTTTTTATAAAATCCTAGTTCAAATTAATTATTTTAAAGCAATTGACTTTTATCTAGAATTTCTGTGCTTTTCTGGATTTTAAAAATCAATTTCAAAGATAAAAAGTATTTTTGTAAAAATTAAAGACGAACCTTAAGTTGCAAATATTTTTCCTAAGCCTAAAACATCTCTAAGAATTTGTGTGAATTTTTCTAGAATTTTTAGACTTTATTTCCTATTTTCTAAGTGTTTTTGAAAGTTCCTAAAAATATAAATCTAATTTTAAACCCTCTCTCTTCTTGGGTTGACAAGTGTCACGCCCAATTCAATCTGCCTTCGCCCAATCTATTCCCAACCGCTCGATCTCACTTGACCCCCTCCCTCTCCATCCGACGGCCTCAATCATTTTCTTGCACCGCATGGCAACCATCTATCCGTCCGCCTCTCTCCCTCTCTCTTCTCTCTCGCTGACACGCGGGACCCACCTGTCAGGTTCTCCTTCCTCCTTCCTTCTTCTTCCTCCGTTTGCCGCCATGGCCGCTCTTCACCGAGCTTTTAATTAGCTCCATTAATGTGGTCATTCAAAGCCATTGTTAAACCCCCATCGCTCCCCTCTTCATTCCGCATTCATCCCTTCTATTTTCCCCTCCTTTAATCCCCACTAACCACTGCACTACGCCACCGCCTCGGCCTTCAACTCCGGCGAGTTATTTTGCCGATCGTTACTCCTCGTTCGCCCTATATAAGGCCCTCCCTTCCACCCTCGTTCTTCACACCACCTCTCCCTGTGCCCCATTCTTCTTCTTCGTGCCTGAGTTCTCCCCGCATCGAGCTCCTTCCCCTCTGCGCCAACGATCTCCTCCGATGAGCAATCGCTGCCTCCTCGGTCCGCCACGTGACTCGTCGACACCGTCTACTTCTTCCTCATTGCCGTGCGCTCGTCTTCCGCGCATTCGCTGAGAACGTCTGCCACAGGAGAGCAGTCGCCACTGATGCCCTCACTCTGCTGCCACCAAACCTCGCCGCCGGCCAATTCCTGAGCCCCTCAAACTCCACGCCAAGGTAAGCCCGCCTCCCCGGTGTCTCCTCTCTCTCGTGCGCTGTTCGCCGGCAACTGCCATGCCCCCGTTCACCGACAACCCTTAGGCCCCGAGCTCCGCCTCCGTCCGGCACGGCCACATCAGCACCCGTGCTTGTGTGACAAACGTGTGGCAGCCCAGTGGTGGCCACGTCAGCGCTTGGCTGCCACCACCCCTTTCTTTGCCACGTCAGTAGAAGACCAAGTCCACGGTGAACCAAGCCAACGCATGGACCCAGTTCACCATAAACTCGGTCCCACCTATCAGAGACTAAAATCTTTTTTCTGTTGAAAAATAAATCAGCAAAAAATCAAAATCCTTGTTGATATCACCTGGATGCCATAAATCCCTTTTCCCAAAGAAAAATAATTCTACCAAAAAATCAATTCCTTGCTGACGTCATAATCTTCCTTTTTCGGTACAAAAATAATTAAAGAAACAATTTATTCTTTTCTCTCTTTTCAAACTTCCAGGAGCTCGTATTTCTTCATCCTAACTCGGATTAAACCCGTTCAAATTTCTAAATTCTTCAAAATTCTAATCTATCCATTTGTATCCTCTTTTCGAATTTTTGGAGTCTGTTTGAATTTATTGGGATTAAATTATAGCTCAGAAAATAAAAACATTTTAAATGGTTAAAATAAACTTCAATTAAATATTAAATTATTTTATTTGATCTTTTCATATTCCAAGAATTTTTATGAAATTTTCTTGAATTTTTGAATTTATTTTATTTTTGGAATTTTTCTAGATTTTTTTCCTTCCTTGCTTTTGTCTCTCCTCACTTTCTTCTTCTTCGAAGCGTCTCTGTCCTGAGCATGCAGCAGCCACCATTAGAGGGATCACGAAGCTCTTCAAAACATATGCATTCCTCCACAATTCTTCATGCAATTAAATGCATTCAATTCCCGTCAAGACTCCTCCATTCCCAGCTGTTCCTCCCCTCCTTCATGCACATTTACACGGGAAATGAACCGTCACCCCGAATTGATGTTATCCATTGATCTCCCTCTCCTGTCCTCCTCAGCCCCTATAAAAGAGAGCCCCGTGAGCCCCTTCTCATCCTCATCCATCCCCGAAAAAATTTCACGCCTTCTCTCCTTTCCTCCTCGCCGCACTTGGCATTTTTTTCTCACCAACCGAACGCCATTCCTCGGCCATTTGTGCCACCTATAGCGGAGTGCCGCCACCATTGAACACATCACCGGCTTCACCTTCGTGCGTTCTACACGGTGCTTCCCTCGCCTTCGCTGGAGCTTCATCGGAGCGTCGACGCCACTGTGGGTCAAATCACACCGCCGCTTCTCTCCTCGCCGTCGGCCGACCGTACATGTTCCACCACCACCGAGGTGAGCATCGAGTTCCCCGTGTTCCCCTCTTCGTTTTGCCGCAAACCTCACCCGCTATCTCCTTTCCGTTGGCCTGCAATGCCAACATCAACCCGCCGGTCGTTGAAGGTCTTCTCCACCGTGTTCCGCCACCATTTGATGTCCTTTCGCCCAGCCATCTATACCATTGAGTTCGCCTCGATGCGTTCTACGTCATGCTTCCATCACCATCACCTGAAGATTACTGAGTCCTCGCCGACCTCATTGATCCACAACAATAGAATCGCTTCTTCATGTACAGTGCTTTTTCGGTGATTTATTTGATTTTTGTTCTCGCCATACCATGTCCTAGCCTCTAGGCAACTCATCCACCCTTTTTATACAATTTTTTGCATAGCCAATCGACAAAAATTGATCTTTCTGCGGAAATGTTGTAACAGCTCAGCTGTTTATTTCAAAAAATTTAGTAAAAAATTAATTTAATTTAATTCAGAATAAAATAAAATCAAGTGGTATTTTGGTGCTTGAATTTGGGAGATTTTAATTGCTTGTTTCCAGTTTTAAAAAGGTTCTTGTCAAATGTACTTTACTTAAAAAATATATATTAAAAACATTTTAAAAGTATTTTGATTTTCTATAAAATCCTAGTTCAAATCAATTATTTTAAAGCATTTGGCTTTTATTTGGATTTTTTCTAGGATTTTAAAATCAATTTCAAAGATAAAATATATTTTTGTAAAAATTAAAAGACCAACTTTAAGGTGGAAATATTTTTCTTAAGTTTAAAAAAATTCCAGGAATTTTTGAAAATTTTCTGGATTTAAAAATCAATTTTAAAAGTGAAACTATTATTTCTATAAAAATTTAAATCCAAATTTACATTAAAAATATTTTTCCCAAGTGTAAAATAGCTCCAAGAATTTTTCTAGAGTTTTTTAGACATTATTTACTATTTTCCAAGTATTTTATAAGCTTTCTGATATTTCTAAAAATTTAAAACAAAATTTAAATCCAATTTAATTTTAGGCTAACACGTGTCGCGCCCGGATTAAATCCACCCCGCCCCATGATCTAATCTGGGCCGTCCGCCACCACTTACCCTTTCATTTTGCTTTAACGGCCGAGATCATCTCTTCGCCACGTGTCCTCCATCCGGCCGTCCGCCATTTCCTCTCCCCTCCTTTCTCACCGACGCACGGGCCCTACCTGTCATATGTGTCTTCTACCTCCCCATTCTTCAACCTCCGGCCGCGTGCCATGGCCGCCGCACCCCGAGCTCCGTTCAGCCATTTCCTCTTCCTCAAACGCCACCTCGGGTTTTCCCCCTCGCTGCCGCACCCCCGCCGGCCATTAAAAGCCCTCCCCGCTTGCATTCGTACGGCCAAACCGGCTTCCTCCCCAGGAAGTCCGGTGAGCCGCTCCACCTTCCTCCCCTATAAAATCCCGCCCCCGAGTGCCTTCTTCCATACCTCCTCCCTCCGCTCTTCCTTTCCCCCTCCTCGGCCGAGCGCCCAAGCCACCGGAGCACCGCCACCCCCGAGAGCTGCCGCCGCCGCTTCTCTCCCACCGCCGACCGTCGTCCGGCCTTCCCCGAGTCCGGCGCCAGGTAGGATCCGAATCCCCACCGCCTCCTCTCCCTACTCTGTCCCTCGCCGGCCGCTGCCGAGCGCCGGAGCTCTGGCGAGCTCGCGGGCTCCGTGCGTCGCTGCACCGGCCCGGCCACATCACCATCCCCGATCCACGTGGCGGCCGCGTGGCAGCCCAATGGCATGCCACGGCGGCCATGTCAGCTTTTCCCATACAAAAATATTTCAGCCAAAAATTAATTTCCCTGCTGACGTCATAAATACCTTTTTCAATAAAAAAATAATTCCAGAAATCAACCTTTTCCATTTTCTCTCCTTTTAAAATTCCGGAAGCCCGTATTTCTTCATTTTAACCCTGATTTGACCCGTTTAAATTTCTAAATTCTTATAAAATCCTAAAGTACCCATTTATAAACTCTTTTTGAATTTTTGAATTTTTTTTGAATTTATTTGTTTTGGTTCTTCACGCGTGGATTACGACGATCTCGAAGAGCATGACTTCGATGACTCACTCCAGGATCCTGAGCAAGGCAAGTTACACCCTTGATCATGTTGTTTCCACTAGTTTAAATTATTTATGTTGTTTTAAATTATTATGCATGCGTACTTTTATTCAAATCTAGTTTAAATTCTAGTTATGCCTAAATCCTTTGTATAGCCAAACTTGACATTGAACACAATTATGCCTTGTCACCCTACATGAAAACCTAGTTAGTACATTAGTATTAACTAGAAACTTTATAGAATTGCTTAGCCATGCTTAGAATAATTATAGGTTGGGAAAATCTTTCACATAAAATGGTAAACTTTTGAAGTGTATTCTTGACTTTAGTGAATCAAGAATGTTTATGAAATAGTTTTCAAACAAAATATAAAAACTTTGTTTAGACTTAGGCGTTGGTATGGTGGTGGGTGCTTGCTGGCATGCATTGTTGTTTGATAACTCAATGTCGATTGCCAGGCACAAGGGGTATGTGGTTGGTGCCTAAGTCAGTTAAGGACTGGTCTGTGAGCTACTGTTGCAAAGCCCTATTGTACTACCACAAGGCTGGTATGGGATGGTCCTGATTGATTAATTTGCATGTCCCAACCTGAGTCTCGCTGTAGGTTGAAAGTAAGCATGGTGGAGGCCATAAGAAGTCTCACTCGGCTCAAGAGGGAGCTCCAACTTATGGATTCAAGTTGTGGTGAAACCTCAATGTTGGTTTGGCCAGGTTGAAGGCTTTGTATTGTAAAGGTCTTGTCATAATCTCCTCGCCGCACACCACAGGAAGTGTGTTTATCCGGTGGCAATATGAGATGATCATGTCTTGTGGGTAAAACTGTACAACCTCTGCAGAGTGTATAATCTATCCTGGATAGCCATGCCCACGGTCATGGGCAAGCTGAGTAAAGTTTTTCACGGATTATACTTTGTTTTTCAAAATGGTTTATGAAAACCTTATGGATGGATGGAATCCATATGAGTTAGTTTTGGAAAAGATGGTCCGGGTGGGATACCCATGGATAGGGTAGTGCTTGGTAGGAGCTTGCACTAACGGTATTATTTTGTTATAACCTTGTTCCTATTTATTGTATCAAATGCAATTGTTGAATCTACTTACACTGTTTGCTTCAATTTCGCTTTATGCTCAACTAACTATATTAAGCCTTCCTTTGTCAATCTTTATGCATACATTAACTCTGTTAAACTCCTGGTGTTACTTGTGGAGTACTTTATGTGCTCACGTTGCTCAATTTATCATCTTTCTAGAGAAAGCCTTTGACGACTATGGTGAGGATTGCAACGAATATGCCACGTCTTACAGTCATTCACCTGTGGGAAGGCTGGATGGGTTGCTACTTTATCTATCTTCTGTTGTTTACTTTTTGGCTTTATGCTGTTATGTAAACTTTGGCCATAAGGCCCATACTTTGTTTTATAATAAAGTGTGGTTGTTATGTGAGATATGCATCCCTGTTAACCCTGTGTGCACTAGCTTTTCCTGGGATAGTGCGATTTACACAGAGGGTCCTGGAGTTACTGCTCCGGGATTGGACAAATGGCTGTTTTCGACTTCTGCCGTCGATGGTGCCGTCTCTATGGATTTCTAGCTTAGCCGATAATTTTCCATATCGTGTTCTACCTATGCTCACCCTACATCTTCATGTTCCATACCTGGGTACTATCTCTCTCCAACCTGTCGTTATCGCTACCATGCCATCACTGTCGTTTCTCTCCCCGTCAGTGATTGCCACCGTTCCTCGCAGCCTACCTCGCCGACACCTCCACCAAGTTTGTGCTCTGTTCATCACACAAAAAGCTCTTAAAACAACCGACACTGTACTATTCAAAAAGTAATTCTCGGATTTTTTTTTATTATTTCATGTGATATTCAAAACATCCAGATATTCGTTCTCCCTCATATGAACTCTAAATCTATCGATTCTTTCTTCTAAATTCATCTAAAATCAAATTCTATTGCTCAATATATATTTTATAATTTTTGGATTTTATTTAGATTTTATTTGAATTTATTTGCTTTGGTTCTTTGCGTGTAGACTAGGACGAATCCGAAGAGTTCGATTTCGATGATTCGCAGCACCAGGACTTCGAGCAAGGCAAGTTACTCTTTTGATCATGTTGCTCCCAGTAATTCAAATTATTTTTGTTGTTTTTGATATTATTATGCATGCGTACTTTTATTCAAACCTAGTTTAAATTCGATTTAAATTCTAGTTATACATAATCCTTTGTTTATGGCCAAATTTGACATTGAACTTTCTATGCCTTGTCACCATAGAGAAAAACCTAGTTGATACATTAGTATTAACTAGACATTTTATAGCAAAGCTTAGCCATTCTTAGAATAATCATAGGTTGGGATACTTTTTCACATAATATGATAAGCTTTTGAAATGTATTCTTGACTTTGGTGAGTCAAGAATGATTATGAAATATTTTCAAACAAAATATAAAAACTTAGTTTAGATTTAGGCAAATGGTTAGGTGGTGGATGCTTGCTGGCATGCATTGTTGTTCGGTGACACAATGTTGATTAACAGGCACAAGGGGTATGTGGTTGGTGCCTAAGTTAGTTAAGGACCGGTCTATGAGAAACTATTGCAAAGCCGTATCGTACTACCACAAGGCTGGTATGGACAATCCTGCCTGATTAATTTTGCAGGTCCCAAACTGAGTCTCGCTGTAGGTTGAAACTGAGCGTGGTGTAGGCTATGAGAAGTCTCACTCGGCTCAAGAGAGTCCTCCAACTTGTGGATTCAAGTTGTGGTGAAACCTCAGTGTTGGCTTGGCCAGGTTGAAGGCTTTGCATTGTAAAGGCCTTGTCATGATCTCCTTGCCGCACACTAAAGGAAGTGTGTTTATCCGGTGGCAATATGGGAAGATAATGACTTGTGGGTAAAGCTGTACAACCTCTACAGAGTGTATAATCTATCCTAGATAGCTGTGCCCATGATCATGAGAAGCTGAGAAAAGTTTTTCATGGATTAAATATTTTTTTCAAAATGGTTTTGCAAACTACTTATGGATGGATGAAATCCATATGAGATCTTTTTGGAAAAGATGGTCCAGGTGGGATGCCCGTGGATAGGTTAGTGCTTGGTTGGAGCCTGCACTAACGATATTATTTGGTTAAAATCTTGTTTCTATCTATTGTATCAAATTTAGCTTTTGAATCTACTTACAATATTTACTTCAATTCCGCTTTTCGCTCAATTAACCTTATTATGCCTTCCTATGTTAATCCTTATGCATGCATTAACTCTGTTAAACCACCTGATGTAACTTATCGAGTACTTTATGTGTTCATGTTGCTCAATTCATCATTTTTCAGAGGACAACTTCGACTTCGGTGAGGATCAGAACGTATAGGCCGTGTCTTACTGTCGTTTGCCTGTGGGTAGGCTCAGTGAGCTTCTTCCGCTTTGGTTTTTCCTTGCGCTGCTTATATTTAATTTTGTCTTATGTGCTGTGGATGTAAACTTTGGCCATCAGGCCCATATTTAGTTAAATAAAGTTTGGCATTATGCATGATATGTATCCCTGTTATCACTGTGTGCACTAGGTGATCCTGGACTAATGCGATTTATACATAGGGTTTCGGAGTTGTTGCTCCGGGATCCAACACTACACGACACTGGTGATGCAAGGTATGGAATCATGATGACCAACATGTCCGAAGTGTATAACGGTGTCCTCAAGGGTGTCTGATTCCTACCGATCACTTCAATTGTCAAGGAGAGTTGGAACCGTACCGTCGGGTACTTCGTTAACAGAGCCATAATGGTGAAGAAGAATCTAGAGGAAGGCAAATAATTCTCGAAAGTAATGTAGGCGCACATGGACAAGAAGATCAACAAGTCTTGTTTGCACATTGCTCGTACCATGGATTGTATCAGGAAGATGTTCAAAATCCATCTTAGGGAGAAGTATGTCATGGGTCAAGCTACAGAGGATCGCAAACAAGTCTACACGATTGATGGCGAAGCGTCCTACACCTGCAACCGTAGCTTCTTTACAAGCCATACTCCCATGTGTACACGGTGTGTGTGGCGTGGTGCCAGCCCTTGGTGTGTTACATCTTAAAGTACTATGATATCCACCACCAGTACGACACATAGAGTGCCCAGTTCAATTCGTATGGGCTCGACATGCATTACAAGGACCTTTGGGCAAAGCAGGTGAAGTGGGTACCCAATGACGCACTCAAGCAGGCTAGCTGTGGAAGACGACAGTCCTGTCGCATCTGTAATGACATGGATGATAGTCAACATGGACAATGGATTGGGCATCCAAGATGCAAACTCTACAAGATGGTTAGACACTCCATCGACCTGCCTAAACAAGCCTAATTTAAGCAACGCACCATAGCGACCAAGTTTTATTGCCCATATCATGATGTTGTCTGATTGTTGTAATGCGTTAAGATGCACTCCTGTTATTTGTTCTCATGATGTATGTGTTGGAATGCGTCGGACAATAGTACATTCATTGTAATGCTTTCAATTTGTTTGTGTCTGCGTTCCAATGCATAGCACAATGGTTCGTAGGTTTTGAACTCTGTATTCTTTATTGCATGGCACTATTCATGCCTTTCAATTTGTGCTAGGCACGCTGTGATCTCCTGTCATATGCTTCGCTTTTATTTTGCTTGTTGCACCTCCTATTTTCATTGTAGACTAACTTATTGTTCTATGATCCTCAATTCATGGCGCAACCACAAGATGACACCGCATATGAGCTGCTCGACCCAAGATGGGATGGGTGACACTGATGCCTAGTGTGCTCGTTCAGCGTCAGCCCTCCGACCTTCGTCCTCAGATGCCCTAGAGAGCACTAGCCTCTAGATCAGCGGTGCCTATGGGACATGGGGTTCCTGCCCATTGCCCGTATGTTGGATCTACCACGTGCGTTTCAGTTTGACATGGCTGCTATCCGTGCTCATGGACCGTTGGAGACCAGAGACTCACACCTTCCACTTCCAGTGGGGATAGATGACTGTTACTTTGTAGGATGCCGCTATGCTTACAGGTCCATCGCAGCGGGATCCTGCAGTAGTGCCACCTCCCAAGCGAACAGACTGGAAGGTACGTATGGGTGAGAGGTTCGGTCACCCAATCCTCGAAAACATATCAGGTGTGCCACATTTATGGCTATGATAGTACATGACCTACCTTGTGCAGGCAATTGAGGAGGTAGTTCGGACACACTACCTTGCATACCTATTGCTCCTGTTTGGGTGGGTATTGTTTCCTACGACTCAGGGAGATTGGGTATACCCTAGCTACATCTATCTTGCAAAGGTGTTGGTGGACACGTGGCCTGATGAGGTGCCACAGTACAACGCAATACAACCAGGGAGCCAGTCCTTGTGGTATGCTGCACCTATTACAGTTGTGGTCGTGGGAGCACTTTTCGGTTGGTCGGCCATACTTCCATAGCATCGTGCACCCTTTCTAGTTCATCCCTAAGTTTTATGATTAAGGTGATGGTGTCGACCCCATTGAGGGGCCCAAAATGGATACTCATTGGACATGTGCTCACTTAGGGTGCGCAAGGGAGAGACCAAGGCGTGTGCACCCTGAGTTCTATAACCTATTCAAGACTCTATATATGGATGCGGTGGGGCCGTGGGGCGAGAGGGTGGTGATGGACGTCATGCATGAGGCATGACCATACAACATCAAGATGTATAGCATGTACTTGAGGTGGTATGTTTCACACACCAGGTGCAGGCTGACTAGGCTAGTGCCATAGCATCCAAGGGAGGTCATGCATGATGTCTTTGTACAAGTAGGCCCAGACCCTCACCGGGCGACACGCCATGATGAGATGGTAAAATATTCTTCACAGTTTTTTGCACGACAACACGTCGCTAACTTATTCTCTATTTTCTTATAGTATGACCTCCTTCAGCGTATCTCCAATGAGGCTACTGATGCTCTGCGACGTAGGAGGACTTACACCACCGATCATCTCCTAGGTGTGATGTGTGCCATCTACGACGACATAAGGGTGGCAATGAGGACCATCACTTGTGATCGGCACAGCGACATCGTCGTGCTATGAGACAGACACTGAGGACAACCTCCACCCCCTCCACCCTTAGCGCCTCCCTCCACACCTCCCTATGTACGTCCGTCGCACTCCGGAAGTCATTGTAGCTATGGTCACTCGTCCTCCACGGGCCTTGGGCCAGTGGTACATCATCTGTGAACTATTGTCCTTGTTGTTTGTTTGTGCACTCATTTCTAACGTATCTATCACTATCCTTTGTTTTGTCAGCACTTGCAAGGGCATGGTAGTCTGCTACAGCCATCGTCGTCACGAAGGGAGATGCAAGAACGGACTTCCTCACCGAGCTAACAGGGTGCGACTCCATACAGTGACCCTAACTCGCCCCAACATCAAGATGACACATTGTCCACATTCATGCATGGCGTTCAATCCAACCTGCGCAAGCATGACCAGTGGTTCAGCCAAATGTACAAATGATACACTATGCAGCATTATGGCGCCGATTGGCCTAGAGGATCATCATCTGCAAAGCCATGTACATCGGTATGCTGTAATGTAGTTAACACAATTTTTTCGTTGCAATCTATGCTGAACTAATGCATCGCACAAAATTCGTAGGTCTAGAGAGAGCAATTTGGGTAGCAAGGCTATGGTTCATCATCTACACTTGGGACTCTGCAAGTAAATGCCTTTCAACATGACAACGCATTGCAAACATCACAGCCTCTGCCCTAACCCAGCTATACTGTTCTCGTAGGATGTGGACCCCTCTTTGACCTCCTAGGTGGATGATATGCTCAAGCCTTGCCCAGATACCTACATTGAGTTTTTTGTAGCCACACCTCCCACCCAGTGCTCATTCTATGACTTGTAAGATGTACACCGCTCTCCTGACAAGCTCACCTTTCTAAGGATCACCTACATCATCGGGGTAAGTGGTGGATGGATGCACCATAAGTTCATGTATCTTGTCTTCAATACCGTTGTGTTTTTCCTTATACTCCTCTATATGATGTATGCTTGTCCAATGCATATCCATTCCTTTATCTTGAAACATGGTTACAAGTTGTTATTACTGCTTCGACATCTTTGAATCACATTAATTCACATAGACCCAATGAGGTATCTTTGCATGGTGATGTGACCCAACTAGGCATCTTTGGCGACGACATGACCCAATGAGGTAGCTCTACGGAGTGACATGAACCAACAAGGTAGCTTTGTGTAGCGATGTGATGCTACGCTGCAACAAGATTCCTCCTCAGGGCCGCCGCATCACGGATGCAAATTTGCATCAACCAAATTGGACTTTAGTCGCGTACATCGCGCCGGCTGAGTGTACAAGAACTATCCCTTCCGCAGTGGGTTTTCCTGCATCAGGACTATAAAACTACCTCGCTCATATGGAGAAGCAATGGGAGGAGATCACCCAACTTGCAAGGGCTGCTACAACCCAGGATGAACAAAGGGAGAATGCTAGGAGGCCACCTCCCTACAACAACGCCCTTGTAGGTCCAACCCCAACCTCGACATTCCCACCGAGCATTCGCTACAAGACCTGTTCAAGGGAGAGACACCGCCCCTCTACCGGTGCGGGGATATATACAAGTTCTTCAAGTTGAAGGACTAGCTAAGCCTAGGCATGTATTACTAGGGTTGCACTAACTTTGCCTAGGACTATCCCGACTGACTTTGGGAAACGGACACTACCGGCAGCTAGTAAGGACAAGTTACAGTATATTACCCTAGCATTTCTCTTTGAAACCATGCTCTAACAACCTCTCCCACTACCCGTAGTCTCCAGATCCACTATATGTGTACTGTAAATGGACCGATCAAGAAATGCATCCACACAGCCAGTGGTGTCTTGCCTGCTAGGAGTAAGATGCCAAGATGGACCGCGAGAGGAGGGAGGAGCGGCAACGCAATGAAGAGCACAACAAGCGCATCCAGCGGGAGACACAAGATCATGTAGAGGCATGCAGGCACATGGAGCACAAGGCTCACAAGGAGGAGCGTGAGAGAAAGCGCGAAAGGGCGGCCAAGGCTAGGGCCAACGATAAGGACTACAACACCGACCTCGCAAGGAGGGGAAAATGATCTCGATCCATACAGTAGATCAAACCATTCTGTAGTAGCTCCCCATTCTACCCGCCATGTTTTTCTTTCTCCTAAAGACATGTATTCTTGCATGGTCTGAATACTTGTGTTGCAATGTACCATAGTACCAACGAGGTTGACAAAAGCAATTAGCGAAAACACCATGGTATGTAACCACATGTAATATTCGTCTATTCTAGGACTCTAATATATTCCAGGTTGCAATCCTCACATCTTAGCTTCGATCAGAAGATGTCATCACTTTGCTACCATCGAGTGTAATTGCATCTTCAAACTCTATAGGAAAATTGGACTTTGTAGTTGCTACGACAGAATCATAATCAACAAAATACAGTGATGATGTATCGAACCATCTATACCGCAAGTTTTAAAATTTTTCATTTTCCTTATTTCTTCTTCGAATTTTCCTTTCTAAGTGTTTGCCAATATGCCTAGTGATCACTACAATGAACTTATTTGTGATGATGCAAAACTAAGGACTTATGCTCAGAAGCCAGAAGTTGTAAAAGTTTCTACGACCATCAAGTCATAAAGCCAGAAGTCGTAGAGCCAATCAACCACTAAGTCGTAAAAGCATTTGCGACCACCAAGTCATACAATCGACTACGACCACCTAGTCATAAAATCGAATGTGACCACCAAGTCATAAGGCCTCCGCCGACTACCAAGTCGTAAGACCTTACAGACAGAGAGCTAACTTCTGCACAAACATCAAAAACCAAACTCAACCTCGACACAAACTCTAATCCAAAAATCAATTAGTCATCACAACCATGGGGTGACCTCCACATGGTCTCACATACAAATATATTAAGTTATGTACTACTCAAAAAAATTTATATGGACGGGTGCTAACAATTCTATAGAAAAATAAAATAGTGCTAGTAGCTACTACTACTACTACTACAATATCAATGAGCAACATTTGTTTAATCACTCTTAATGAATGAACAGAGTACAATGAACAATGCACAACGAATGAACATAGTGCAATGAACAATGCGATGTTAGGCCTAGCAGGGTCGCTGAGCTACCATAGCTAGGCAGCGCAGTAGCTTGCTACCACGGTCGGGGAGCAAGACCTTGCTGCCATAGCCGGGGAGCACAGAAGCAAGCTGCCATGGCTGGGGAGTGCGGAAGCAAGGCGAACCCACCACCTTCCACGCCGATCGACCGTTTCCGCACTCATAGGGGTCTCGTGGTGGGCGAAACGTTCCATGCTCCTTGATCGCCACAGGTGCCAGGTGTTAGCCTCTGGTGCTTCCGCGGTTGGATAGGGGGCAAAAATGCAATTTCTCACACGTAGGGGCCATATTTGCAATTTCGGTGGCACAACGAAGCCAAATAAAAAAACTCTATGAAATGCTGGGTCAATTGACGCCATAGTTTTTTTTTTGCATCATGCCTTCATAGTTCTTGAAATTCACATCAAGATACTCACAAAAATATATAAATGACCCAACTAGAATACAGAATAGCCATAATTGACTCTACATGATAAAGTTCTTTTAGTCACTACTATGTTAGTTACTTAGTTACAGTGTAGACAAAGTTTTTTTGCAGAGAGAGAGGGGGGAGGAGGTAGCGAGCAAGCTTGCTCAATCGTGATTATTTGTTGTTGGTAACATTAACCATAGAAACTTTGACATAATAAGAAAGAATTTGGGCTTAAGGATATCCATAGTGTATAGCGCCTATAGGAGCTAACACATGCCACACATAGTGTGTAACGCCTATAGGATCTAACACATGCCACACAAGTGGGTGCTAAATTTCTCACATTTTTCCAAGGGAAATGCTAGCGCCCAAACGTCCGATCCGGGCGCTAGCCCCGTATGCTTGGATGCAACATTTTGAGTACATGTTTGCAATATTTTTCACCCATATTTGTAATATTTTTAGTCCATATTTTTGTTGCAATATTTTTTTAATATTTTTTATTTCGTGCATGCAACATTTTGATTCCATCTATGCAATATTTCAATTTTATCTGTCCAACATTGAGATTTTTATTTGATTTCATGTGTGCAATTTTTATTTCAGATGTGCGGCATTTTTATTTCGTGTATGCAACATTTTGATTCCATCTGCAACATTTTTATTTCATGGGTGCAACATTGAGATTTTCATTTGATTTCATATGTGAAACTTTTTTATTTTAGATGTGCAATATTTTCATTTCATGTATGCAATATTTCGATTTCATGTTGCAACATTGATATTTTCATTGATTTCATGTGTACAACTTTTTTTATTTCAGATGTGCAATATTTTTATTTCGTGTATGAAACATTTCGATTCCATTGGTGCAATATTGAGATTTTTTAACAATTATTTTTGTTGCATTATGAAATCAAAATGTTGCAATCGAGCGTATGGGGCTAGCGCCCATATCGAACAAATCCCTTTTTAATATTTAGAACCCCTTATCTCATCTAAAAAGTGGGACCCACCACACACTAAAGATGATATAAAAATACATGACTCACTCTCACCCTATTTTTACCCCCTCAAATCCTCGATTCATTGTCTTCCACTCGATTCCTTACGGCCACCGTCACTCAATTTGCCACCGTCCAGTGTCAGCGGCCAACCTTGGCGGAAGTAGAGGCACAACAATGGTGGCTCTCCTTGAGTGGCAGCGATGGCAAGGCAGACATGGCAAGATGGAGGTCCGAATGTGGACATGGCACGGCGAGATCTAATAGCTGCAATAAGGAGCATGTAGTGACAGGGAACACATGGCGATTGGAGGGCATGGTGGCCTTGCTGGAAGGCAATTTTGAGTGATAGTAATGTCACACAATGATGCTAACAACAAGGAGTTTGATGCCAATAGCGGCAACTAGTGTCTCTTCCTCTAATAGGTGAGCCAATTCGGATTCCTTTTGTTGAAATTGATTGTTGTGGTGTTTCTTGTTGGGTTCTTCCTCCTTACTACTAGGTTTTCTAAACAATTGGAGATGCTCTAGTTGGTAACGTAGATAAGAGCTAGTTTGATTCATGTACGCTCGAGTTAGGCAAATTTGACTTTCCATGGTATGGATTGGTTGATTGCTATAGTGTGATACATTGCACATCATTAGCTCCGTGAATCCATATGTCATATACACATTTTTTTCCAATATTTGTCCAAAGTTACGGATATTCTTTGCTAGGCGTGCAGCTTGCTAGCCTAAAGATAGAAACTTCGACAAGATAAGAAAGAATTGAAAGCACAGAGACTTGCATCCAACATGAAAGAAGACTAGCTACATCGGTAAAATTACTGGTAGAGAGTAAAAACAGTTGTAAAGTAGAGCAGGAGAAGAACAACTGAACAAGTAGGGGACGTGTGAGTACGTGATGTCATGCTATCGTTGTCGAGCCTTAACTGTGCATGGCATTGGTACCAGAGTCAAATCCGGCATTCTACACCCATTGGATTCCAACAATCAGGATTACATGTGCGCCTCCTCTTCTTCATCTCCCCACCGTCCCCTTTCCTCTCGAACACCCATCCTCTTGATTTAGAGGGGTATTAATATTAGTTTTTTGTTGGTAGTTTTTAGTTATATCTTATAGCTTTTAACTAAAAATAAATAATAATGGCTGAAACAAGTGGTTTTTAGAAAGAGTGAATGAGCGATGAAAAAAGTGTGAGAGAGATGCTTCCGTATGATGGAAACGAGAGGGGTGGGGTGGATGATGTACCTATGACCCCTGTCTTATCCTTAAAAGACGGTAGTGAGAGAAATATAGAAGGTCCGCGCCTGAATTAGCCGTCCATGTATAACCCAACTGTCCAAATTTATCACTTTTTCCTTTCCTACAACTCTCTTCTTTCCTCTCCCTTGTATGGTTCGTTCCGCCATTTTTAGGAGAAATTACTTCAGATTGGTTTGTTACTTGTCACTACAAAAAAAAAAAAAGACAAATCTTTCTTCAAACTCTCTTATCGTAATTCAGGAAGAAATGTCATGCTAATTCTCCTGGGTTGTATTACTCAAGATCGGGCCTCGCCTGCTCGGCTGGGCGCTGGGAAGCACCTCAAGAAAGCTCCAAATTAACCGCATAATTGCATCATTCGTGTGGTATAACAGTATTGTACGCATCCGTGTAGTGAATTCTCAAACGGACATCATGCATGCAAGTGTCTTAAGGCGATTGATGGCTGAAAAGCGCACACAACATGCCTCTCTCTGGATGCAGCGGCAAGCATAACAGTCCATCTAGTCTCGGAGGATTAGAGCATGTTCAAGTGGTTGCCTGTTAAAAGCGAACAATTAAATATGGGGTATTTATATTGATTTTTACTGATGGGTTTTAATTATACTTTGTAATTTTATCAGAAAATGAATAGTAATAATTGAAATTTTGGTTTTTAAAAAGAGTGAGCGAGCGTCAAAAAAATAAGTAAAAGATACATGCGTATAACGAGAGCGAAAGAAATAAGGTGTATGATGTACCTATAACCCTCTGTCTTATTTCTAGAGCGAGATGGTAGTGAGAGTAATGGAAAAGTCGTTTTTGAAAAATCAGATATTTATACTGCTTTTAATTTTTTAAATAGAAATTAGAAGGAGAAATTAATACGTGTTGGACCGTAAGCACTGAAGCCTTACCTCCAGCAAGCGAAGTGGAAACGGGGCCGCGGAGGCGAGGTAGCTCGGTGCAGGGCGCCGTATCAATTGCCGTGGCCAAGGAAGAGGAAAGAGAGATTTGGAGTACAGAAAGGAATTAAATAAATCTGGACGGTTGGCTATATAGATAGACGGTTGATAGTGGGGCAACGTCACGCTTCGGGTCACGGGATCTGCGACCTTTCCTCTCCGACTCGGCTCCCTCGCCCACAAAAGTCACAGGCGTCCGACGCCGCCGCCCACCCCGACTCGCACCGCCATAGCGCTTGCAAAAATATCAAATCGAAGCGGCGAAGATTTTTCTAGGGTTCTTCGCAAAACCCTCGCCACTCGCTTCCCGGATCCCCAATTCGAGTCTCTCGGGTCTCGGATTTCGGGTTTTTATGCATGGCTTCGGCCCCTCCCGGCGCCGACGCCGGCGGGGAGGAGTCCGCGGCGAGCCCCGCCCCAGCGGTTGCGGCCGCCTCCTCCGTCGCCGTGAAGTCCCGGTGGGCCTCGGAGATCAAGGTCTACAGCCGCAGGTACCCCCGCAAAAACTCTAGACCCCCTCCGAACCCTAGCCCCAATCCCAATCCCAATCCCAGCCCCAACCCCCTCGCGCAAACCCTAGCCTCGATTCGTCGGTCGATTCGTCGCCCGGAGGCTGGGGCTGCTGCGCCGCCGCCCGATCCGGCCGCGCCAACTTCCCCTTCCCCTCCGCCTCCAGCCCCGGCTCCGCATGGGGAACCCACTGCCGCCTCCGACGACTTCTCTTCGGGGCTTGTCCGGGACGGCGGAGCCGTTCCGAATGGACATGGCAAGGACCGGGTGGGCGCCGGTGAGAAGGCTCGGAAGCGCAGGGCACGGAGCGAGCTGCGGCGGCAGCTTGCGTCAGAGCTCGACCAGGTGCGTGTACTCTCCAAGCGGCTAAAGGCGGCTGCTGAGACCTTGGCAGTTGAGGCCTCGGCTCCCCTGCCTGTGCCCTTGGTGGTACCACCGCCTCAGCTGGCTGCTGGGTATGTGCAATCACAGTTCTCAGCTACTGATCCGCTGACGCCCATACCTGCTCAAGCTGCTGCTGCTGTTGCTCCTGTCCGCACACTGCTGCAGCGCCGGCCGCTAACTTTGTCAGTAATTCACACAGAATCGTTCGAGAAGGAGAAGCGGACACCAAAGGCGAATCAATTATACCAAAATTCAGAGTTCTTGCTTGCCAAGGATAAGTTTCCGCCTGTAGATTCACATGGAAGCAAGAAACAGAAGCACCACAAGAAGAAACACCGTTCCTTGGCAGCTCATGGTGCGGGTTACAGCGCTGAGCGGAGACTTTACTCTCATGCATTTAAGAAGTCTTTGTCCCTGCTGTCCCGGCTAATGAAGCACAAATTTGGGTGGGTGTTTAACAAGCCTGTCGATCCTGTTGCACTTGGCTTGCATGACTATTTTGCAATTATTAAGCACCCAATGGATCTTGGCACAATAAAGGGGCGGCTCACCTGTGGGCAGTACAGTAACCCAAAGGAGTTTGCTGATGATGTGCGGCTAACATTCCATAATGCCATGACGTACAATCCCAAGGGGCAGGATGTGCATTTCATGGCTGAGCAGTTGTCAGGAATCTTTGAGGCGCAGTGGCCTGAGATTGAGGCTGAGGTTGCTTACCTTGCCTCGTGTCCACCATTGCCAATGAAGTTTCCACCTCCCCCGATTGACTTGCGCTTCCTAGAGAGGTCAGATTCCGTAAAACACCATATGGTGTTGGATTCCAAGTCAAGGCTGATTAGTCATACTCCCACTTATAGTAACCGGACTCCATCATTGAAGAAGCCAAAGGCAAAGGATCCGGATAAGAGAGATATGACAATAGAAGAGAAGCGGAAACTTAGCAATAACCTTCAGAACTTGCCACTGGAGAAGCTTGATGTTATAGTGCAGATCATTAAGAACAAGAATCTTTCAGTTAGACAGCATGATGATGAGATTGAGGTCGAAATAGATAGCATGGATACTGAGACACTTTGGGAGCTTGATAGATTTGTGGCTAACTACAAGAAGAACCTGAGCAAGCAAAAGAGGAAGGCTGAGCGTGCAATGCTTGCAAGCCAAGATGCAGAGTTGCGCGCACAAAATGCTGCACAACAAACAGTATGAGCATTAAATCATTCATAATCTAGCAATAGAACTGTAGCTAAGCAATATTTATTTTTTACTGAAAATTACAGTTTCTTGCATTGCAGAGCCAAGAACCTAATATTGGTGAAAAATCTCCAAAGCAAAGTAAGATAGGTTTGCTCTATTTTCTACTACATCTTAAAATCACATTGCAAGGAAGTGATTATAAATTTATAATTTTGCTTATGAACAGACCTGATGGTGGGCGAGCAATTAGCAACTTCTGTGCCAGACCAAAATGATAATAATGGACAGAATGCAAGTAGATCGAGCAGCTCCAGCAGCTCCAGCAGTGATTCGGGTTCCTCTTCTAGTGGTAATATTTCCTTCTGTCCTTGGTTTAGCTTTTCTTGTTTGACTTATAGTACATAACTGCTACATGCAGGCATTTACACTAGTATTGAGCAAATAAACCGGACTGCATTATAGCCTAATCACTTAACAATCTTTTTGGCAGACTCAGACAGCGATAGCTCCTCTACAGATGGATAGGATGCTGCCAATTCATCTTGAAATATAGGTAGGTTTTAATGAAAAAATTGCGTGTTTTTACTGCTGTTTCTGTTTCATTTTAAGGTTGATTGTTTGGTGCATGTAAGGTACTTGTGATATTATTTAGTGTCAACTATTTCCTTTTAGTGGCAGTTTGTTTCTTCAACTTTTTGGTGTTTTTATTAAAATAAAATTGTTCTCATGCAAATATTAGTACTGTTGTTTCAATGAACATAATGATAGCTAAGTATCCTTTATATTTTTGGATATAAATCTAGAATTTTCTGATACCACATGCTAAAATAAACTATAGTCATTACTCATTAGCATGTGTTCTATGAATATGTTATGGTAAAGCACATCGTTCTAAAAAAACAATCACACATCATATAGTGATTATATGGTCTAACCGGCCGATTATGCGGGACAGCTAGGGCACCTATTCATTGTATACCACCAACCATAAGGCCAAACCAGACGATTTTACAAAAGTGTAGTTGAAATTGAAGGAAAAAAATTGATATGAGGCACATACAAGGGAACAAAATTCTGACACAGCCTTGATTTCTTCCCTTCAATTTCATGAATTATGCTCCAAGTATTTGTTTTGATTTCTCATAACTCATAAGATGCAAGCAAAGATGTGGATACGTGCTGACAGGTGATGTTATGGCACATGACTCGGAAAGTTTTAGATATAGAAAATTTAGATATTTTGTTAGGAATGGATTAGCTCCCATTTCTTGGGTTTTCCATATGTTAGACTTAGGTTTCCTAAAAGATAGTTTCTATTTGTTAGGTTTCCTGCAAGATAGTTTCTATTTGTTAGCTTTCCTAAAAGGTAGTTTCCATTTGTTAGGTTTCCTAAAAATTAGTTTCCAATTATTCTTAGGAGATCTCGAGATCCTTATCTTTATGCACTGCTTGTTCTTCTAGTCTCTCCCTAGTCTTCAACATGGCCTTTGAGCCCTGTAGCAATGGCAGGAGGAAGAGCCTCTTGCCCAGCCGACCATGCCTAGCCGATCAAGGGCAGGTGCCCTATCCCTGGCCCTCGTGTCCTTAGCCATAACTCATAGGTTCCGCTACCAAGTTTCTGGCTAAGCTCAACAAGATCACGTCCAATTCAGCAAACTTGATGGCTTTGGTGTGAATCTTAGCGGAAAAGCAAGAGGGCAGGGCGGTTTTGGCCCAGTAGCAGGTACCATGGTTGTCCTCTCAGCACCGCTGATCAGGGCTATAACAACTGTGGTGTGGATCGCAAAGGCAGATGCATATGAGAGCATACCAGATTGCAACATTGATGCATTTGTTCCAACACTGGGGCACATTGTGGTGTTAAATGGTCCTGTTTTATCCCACTGGTGACTTAATGACATCAAGCTGAGCCATGTGATTTCAGATTCTCCATCATCACCTCCAGCCACCACTAGAACCTTTCCAGCCTCTTGCGCAGCACAACGCTGCCACCGTGCCCTGTTGTCATTATCCTACCTTCTAGGGATTCCATTCAACCGTGGTCTCCACCTTATATTGCAGCTCGAGGATGAGCCCTCTATCCAAGAGGGGAGAAATTTTATGGTTCTGGACTTTGAAAGTTTAAAGTTGGAAAGAATTTGTTTCCATCAATTAGGTTCCTATATGTACAGTAACAAGTGTGGTTGATTCCCTAGGTATCATATGCATTATACAGTAACAAGTTTGGTTGAATCCCTAGGCATCATATTCATTATACAGGGCCTATTTGGGAGAGCTCCACCACTGAAAACGTGGATTTGGAGCAGCAGCTCCACCATGGAGCAGCTCCACCGTGGATCTGAGATCCCACCATGGAGTGTTTGGCTTGTACAGCAGCTCCAGATCCACGAAATTGAGCTTTTGGTGGGAATGACCACTTTTGGTGGGATGGGGTGTGTAACCAGTGGCATTGGTGGGTATTACCACCCAACTCCACGGTGGAGCACCCCTTGAGGAGCTCCATGAAATCCATGGATCTAGCTCTCAGATCCAGGATTTTGGTGGATCCAGATTTCGCGGAGCTGGAGCGTTTGGGTAAAATTTCGTGGAGTGGAGCTGTTTTTGGTGGATCTGGAGCTGGTGGAGCTCTCCCAAACAGGCCCACAGTAACTTCGTGCTCTATACTTCTGTAATGGGATTAGACCCATTTATTAACTGGATTCGTCGATCCAATCTGGGCTGGGGTATTTAGTATTTCTTCCTTCTGCATTTAAACTTCATTTCTTATTGCTATTCAAATTAAAGGTTTCCATGAACTTTTAGTGAAAAGAATGTGCATAGATTTGTACTTCTGCTTTGCACATTGTTGCTGCTTAAATAAATGGCTTTTGCCTCAATAGTATGACTTAAGAATTTTGTAGTAAATTATTTTTATTAAAGAAGGTCAAATGGACCTTTCACATACCTTCGTCTATAAAAATGGACCCACTTGCTGATGCCATAGCCTTAAGCCTTTTATGTGAGGGTATCTCACTAATGGTAAACAAACAAATCTGTAGCTGCTTATCCCCTATGAATCACTGATCCTTCACTAAACTGCCATACCGGTATGCGATACTTACCCGATACTGCGATCCTTTGCAATACGGTATCGGGAAGGATCGGTGAATTTCAACTTTTAAAATTAATAAAAATAATCTCGATTCTTCACCAATACTCCGTGACACTCCAGGCCCAAAACATCTCATATTGAAGCCCAACAATAGCCCAGTTCAACTCCCAACCCTAATGCTTTCCCAACCAAATCCCTGCTCTCCCAAGCCTTCACTCACACGCACCACGCAGTCACTGCCCGTCATCCCTTCTCCCCTGCTCTAGCCGCCGCCGCCCTTCCCCCTGCTATCGGCGGTGCCCTGCCGTTGCCATTGCCGTCTTCCCTCCCTTCACCGCCGTCCCCCTCTTAACTTATAAAATCCCATTGTCTCACTCTCTTGTAACCTCTTTACATTTTCTTATTTTTAAATACATATATGCTTGCCATATCGCCACATCCTTGTTTGTGGGAAATTGCGTATCGTCGTACCACTATTCTGTAGCGGTGATACATAGCTTATCCCTCTCAAGGTAGAAGCAGACATGTTGCACACTTGTCAATCACATTGGGTAGGATTAACAATGTAGTATTAGAATAAGATATGTTTTTGTGGAACACATTTATCATGAATATGACTTTTGCATTTATGCTTATCTAAGCGTAATTGTCTTTCATTAGACGATCTCGTCGGTTTTACCATAGTGTTTTACAATGAAAAAAGGTTGGACAAGTATTGTCATCATAAGCAATTCAAGGACTTGACTATCTTCTATAGGAAAGTCGAACCTATGCAAAGTGATCTGTCACAAACTAAACTAGAACCTATGCAAAGTGATCTGTCACAAACTAAACTAGTACGGTCATATCTCAACAAGTAGTATCTCAAATGATGCTATGGTAGATAGTGGAGAAAGAATTGAGGCCTTCAATAGAAGATTCATCAAGAACGCAAGACTAATTATCCAAGAGGATTTTGTAAGCTTAGGGTCTGTTCTTTTTAACTTTGGCTTATGGCCGTGGTTTATGACTTTTGAGCTGTTTGTGAGAGAGTACGGAGTAATAGAAACTCACGTGCGGTTTTTGCCGATATAAATGAAGTCGCTATAGTGTGTACTATAATCAATTTGTAGACCTCACCTTGAAAAGACACTCCGTTTGAAAACTAGTTACTGTAAAAAAGCCGAAAATCAGTTTTTAGAAGTTGAAAAGAAGAGGCCCTTAATCATCACTACTAGGTGCATATATCTAGGTTATCTCATGTAAAGTTGTAGCTCATCACTATAAAATCATAAGTTGGGTTCTTTTAGGTTTATGGCTTAGTTTTATACAGTAGCTAACTTTCAAATGGAATGTTTTTCAAGGTGGAGTCTACAAGTCGATTGTAGTAGATACTGTTCCGACTTCATCTATATCGGTCAAAATTGCACGCAAGTATCTCTCTTTGTCTTCGTACTCTCTCGCGTGAACAGGCAGAATTCAAATATTTAAGTCAAAAGCCATAGGGCCTCTTCTTTTCGGCTTCTAAAAGTTTTTTGGCTTTTATACAGTAACTAGCTTTTAAACGGAGTGTCTTTTCAAGACAGAGTTTATAAGTTAATTGCAGTACATATTGTAACGACTTCATTTATATCAGTCAAAACCGCGTGTGAGTTTTTGTTACTTTGTACTCTCATGAACAACCTAAACGTCATAAACTATAAGCTAAAGCAAAAAAGAACAGACCCATAATCCACAGCCCAAACAAACCCACCCATAGTGTTATCCAACTTGCAACTCTATGGGGGTTGTGTCAAGATTACGGAATCCATGCTTGTAGGCTAGATTGGCCTTTGACGATCCTTCTTTTGATAGTTATACCTGGGTTCTTGTGAGTTGTGAGTGCTATTTACAGCATTGGTATTCTTCAAGATTTGCTGCCATGAATTATTTTGAGCACAAATCTTGGTTTGATCAGTAATCTTCCCTTGGAAATAGGCTTGGTCTCCTAGGCAAAAATAGCAATTACAAATTTAATACCTTTGTAATCCCATCCTTTCCTCCTGCATATGAAGGGGGCATTCATATTGATTTTTGCTGATGACTTTTGGCTTAGGGTTATAAATAGTAACAGCTTGTAGAGAGAGACATTTGCGTGCAATTTTGGCTGATATAAATGAAGTTACTACAGTGTGTACTATAATCGGCTAGTAGATCCCGCCTTGAAAAGACACTCCATTTGAAAGTTAAGTACTGTAGAAAAACCATTTACTATAGTCTATAGAAAAGCGGATTATAGAAGCCAAAGCGAACAAAACCGAAGACTAATGAGGTATCTTTGTTGTAAATCTTGGTATGCTTAGATGAGTCAATCATTCGAGTAATTGGTGGTGAGCACTTTGGTTGGCTTCTCTTGTCGTTAGATGACACTATAATTCAGTTCTCTTCTCTCCTACAAGGAGCATTGCCATGATGGATTGTTTCTCAGCCTCAACATCCTTTTGATATAAACCCTAGTTTTGCAGGCACTTTTAAATGTCTTTCCCAAAAGAGTAAAACAATGAGACAATTGATGTGTTTAGGGATAGAGACCATGTATAGGGCATGTTCATATTGGTTTTTGCTGATGCATTTTGGCTACGGCTGATGAATAGTAGTGGCGGATGAATAGTAGTACATTATGTAATAAAGACGGTACAATGAAAAGTACTACAACATTTGGACCGACATGCAACTTACAGAATTGTGATATAATAAAATATAAAGCACGTTATAGTATGTGAAAGCGAAATGTAGTGGCCATGGTTGTCACGGCGTCGCCTAAGCGACACCAAGTCGTCCTGGCGCCGGGGAGGATCGCCTCGCCTTGGCCCGAACCCTAGCTTCACCGCCAGGTACGCCGTCCGCCCCTCCTCTTCGGCCGCGCTCCGGTCGCGCCGCCTCCCTCCACCCGTGCCGCCTCCCTCCTTCCTGCCGCGCCGCCTTCCTCCCTCCCGCCGCCGTTTCCCTCCCGTGCTCCGGCCACCTCCCTCCAACGTGCTCCCGCCGCCGAGGGGAGGGGAGGCGACGGGGGGAGGCGTCGGGGAGGGGAGGCGCCGGGGGAGGGGAGGGCGGCGTCGGGGAGAGAGCGGGAGATCGGCGCCGGGGAGGGAGACGAGTGGGAGTCGGGAGAGAGAGAGCGTCGGCCGTCGGGAGACGGGAGACGGGAGTGGGAGTCGCAAGAGAGGGAGTCGGGAGACGGGAGACGCGAGAGAGAGGCGGAAGAGAGCAACTGAGACGGGAGACGCGAGAGTCGGCACGTATTGACGTATATACGTCCGTTGCCGGGCCACTCGCCTAGGCGTCACCGGGCCCTCGCCTAGGCGTCCAGGCGCCCCTCACTCGCCGTGGTCACCGACTCCGCCGTGACAACCATGGTAGTGGCTGATGGGTGGTTCTTTTGGGCTATGGCTTATGGCCAAACTTTTTGAATTCTAACCTATTTGCGAGAGGCAGTACCAGAGGGAAAGTCGCATGCGAATTTTGCCGGTAAAGCTGAATACAGTACAGTTTGTACTACAATTTATCTTAAGATCCCATCTTGGTAAATGTACCGTTTAAAAGGGAGTTACTGTAGCAAATGACATAAGCCATAAGCGGACGTGCAAACAAACCCGTCCGATGAATAGTAGTGGCTGATAAAGCGGCGTATAGAAGTTGGGGCGTTCATATTGGCTTTTGCTTCTGGAAGTAGAAGTCAGAAGCCGAAACCAATATGAACATGCCCATAATGATAGTGTCTCTAGAAGACGGAAGCAAACAAGAAGTCTTTTGGATGGAATCAGAGTAAATTCAAAGTGGAACAACCTTGGTCCTGTAGAGTTTCTTGTACAGCTGCCAGCGCACAGAGTCGGTCATACAGTCAGTTAATCATCATTTTTTGCTGCTACTTCAAAGTAAACATTTCCATGGAAGTACTTTTGTTCACTATGAGCTGTTGCACGCCCATTTAATTTGCTGCACTTGCGTTATTGGCCACGTAGTTTTGTACATGGCTCTGCTATTTTCTTGAGTTGATTTCAATTGTAACCATGATTACCTTTTCCTGATTTGCAGGTTCAGAACTTCGTCCAATTGACAATCTGTCTAATTGTATTTGGCATGAGAATGCCTAAGTAAGATTGTACATGTTTATCTCCTCTCGCTTAGGAATCTCCTCTAAGTAGCTGCTGGGGTGCTATTCAAAGACAGGATTCTACAAAGGCTAGCTGAACTTAATTTCAGTTCTGCTGCTTCTATGTATTATGGTTGTAGGTTAACCTTGTACACTAGTCCATTTTCGTTTTGTTTGGCTGGAAGCAGAGTGCCATTGTATTTTACATACCTGTATGTCTGGAAGCGGAGTGCAGTTGTATTCTGCGAACCTGTTTGTGCATTCCCCAGCTCAAGGCAAGGCAACTAGGATCTGGAGTACCGTCTAATAAGACTGGCATGCTGACGCTTCTTCTCTTTGTAGGCTGTTTGTTTCTAGGAGTCTTTTGGTTCTGTAGCCTGTACATTGGACGCAGCTCGAGCATATGTTTGGCTGTGTTGATTGCTAAGTAGGAAGGTGATTGCTGTCTGCATTGACAAGCCATATGATCCCATTTACTTCACAGTTTGGCAACTTATCTGAAGTACCAGGTAATGTTCTGACTATTACCGTCTGGCGTCAAGTTTGGTTTGTCGACGGTGCTGTAAAAATTCAAGTAATTCTGGATTCGGATAAAGTTTCTTGACACCCGTGATGTTATCATCATGGCCTGCCACTGATGATCCAGTCTATGTTTTACTTAGAAATGATTGTGCTGTGCAAGAGATGTTCCAGCTTTTTGGGTGGAGAGCATCCCTGCTTATCATGGTTCGTCGGTACACTTCGGTTTTATCCATTTAAGATGGATTCCTATAGTTAGTTTAAAGCTACTGCACTTGTTTTTTTGTTTCATCCAGGTGCTTGCTGCTGCCAGCTCTGTGGAAGCTTGATATGTTGGTGTGACGAACATTGTTAAGGCTCTTTGCGTACATGCAGCCGATTGAAGAGCATCGTACGTGTGGTGTCCTTGTAGGAGTGCCACAAGCCCACTGTACTCCGATGGTCCAATGGGCCAAAAGAGAGAGAGAGAGTGAGAGGGACGATTGTCCAATTAACCCAACTCTCCTGATTCATGATTCATCTCCCCCTGTGCTCAAAAGTCAAAACGATGATAGCCGAGCAGGTAGCCTGCCAGCTACTAGCTTACACGTATTGTTACGACAAAAAGGCACAAACCAACGTGGTGTTACATTATTGAGATGCTAGTACGTCAGATGCGTTGGATTATGCTTGTGTAAAGAACCTAGTTGTTACAGACTACGTTGTGATGTGAAAGCAGATATTCAAGCTAATGCGATCTTTAAAATATGCAAAAAAAATGTATAACCAGAGAAATGGATGGGCATCGCATATATACTGATGTGAAAGCGACCCAATAATAAGCCATGACCCCATGTTATAAGAATATATGTAAAATGAACACACAGTGTGTGAGATCATGTGGAGATCACGTGTTATCGAAATTTGAGTTTAATTTTAGAAATTTGCAATTTTAGAGTTGAGGCCTGTCTGGAGCCAATCAAACTGCTAGGTATGGGTAATATGATCGCCCTACAGAGCCGGTTAGACCAGTCTCGAAGGTCTTTGTTGAAACCATACAGGCCAGTCTAACCAACACAGTGGGAGTAGTTTGACCAACCCTTTGGTTTTCGAGAAACAGATACCAAACATGTAGGTTTTGTTTGGGTATGTGTTTGCACATGGTGTCATTGAAAATAGAAATTGGACTTAAAACTAGATAAAGTTTTACTGAAATTTCAAAGAGAGTATTTTCAGGTGTTATTAAGCAGTCTGACCGGCCACATTATAGCGGTAAGACTAGCTAGAGTAGTCTAACCGATCGGTCAATGATGGTCAAACCAATGTTTGGCAAGTTGGTGCTGAAAAAGCGTAAGTTGTTTTTAGGAACTGGTCCGAGGGGGTTAGGACCAATGTGTGAGTTGAATAATGCATATTTGCACTGATGTGGTCAGGTTGGAATGAACTTGTACCTGAAAATGATTTCTTAATCTATTGTTGTGTAGGTGGTATGGAGTCAACTATGGTTAACGGTGAGAAGGATCAAGACTCGGTTAGGAGAACCAAGGTCCAAAATGATCATGTATGATGGGTAACATGGTTGGATTCAAGCAAGGTGCAAGATAGACAAGAAACATAGATGTCAAAGTTTGAGCAAAGACCTTTGAAGTAAAGAGGTACACTTGGTGGCTTGGTGCGATGTGAGCCATGTGATGGCTATGTCACTTGGTGATACTTCAAGGAGTGAAGCTTTTAATGTATTTGTTCTTGACTCATCAATTGTGTCAATTGATGATTTTGTATGTCGTGCGATGCTGCGTGATAGTTTGCTTATTGATGTTGGTTGTAGGACTCCGGAGCTACGTCATGGTGAGACGGATCGGATCGGGACTAAGCTAAGAGAGCTTAGATACAAAGCGAGCAAGAGATCGGGACTAAACTAGGAGAGATGAGATCCAGAACAATCAAGTTATTACCACCAGAAGATGACCTAGGCTTGTGGAGTGGTGGACATAATAGGTAATGGTAAGGTGAATCGAGACTATGCTTAGAGAGGAGCTTAGGTCTAAAACGGTCATGTAAGCCGGATGCAGTCATGGTGAATTGTAAGGCATATGGTGCGCCAAGTAATTTGAGCTATTTGCAAGCGAGGACGGTTTAGTGGAATATAAATGTGCGAGAGGCTTGACGACAAATCATTATAGCCACATGGAAGATAACAAAACATGGACAATGCTTCAAGGCGAAGGATTGAGAAAGGGTCGAAGAGATCATTTTGAAAATTGTCCACACCGAAAAAATGGTGGTGTGTGAAACCACGGTAGTGGCCTAAGTAGATTAGGTCAATGATACTCTATAGAGGGTAAGACATGATGAATTTGAGCTAATGGTGCTAAAAGATGCGGACAGTGCTTTGAAATACGTGTATGAGTGTATTGAGTTGAAAAATCCATTATGTTGTTGGGTTTGCGGGTTCTTCCAATAGCTTAGTGGATAGTATCCATTAAGGGCTAGTTTTAGGATTTCATTTGAGCCTCCACTATATAAGAAGGGGTTAGAATTTAAGACATGGGATGGAAGGATAGAAGAGAGAGGGCTTGAGAGAAACATCTTAAGAGAAATGAGAGCACTTGTATGTGTGCTACCCTAGTGGCTTTGTCCTCTCAAGAGAGTGGCCATAAATATTCATCTCCAAGTGAAAATTAAATCTATAAATTCACCCAAGTCTTTCTCTCATATGCTTAAGTGTTGATTTCTTGATTTGGTTTGGTTTTTTGTGTTCTTTCTCCTCTCTTGATCTTGCTTGATATCAAGAACGTGTAAGTGATGAGATATCTATTGGAGGCCAAATCCCACTCTAGGCACTTGTTCTTTGCAAGTTCTTGTGTTTGCCTGATTTTGGTGAAAGAAAGGGTGATTTGGGAGGTTTTTGTTCTTGAGAACTTTTGGCTTGATTCTTGCTATGGTTTGAGGATGCTAGGATGTGTCAAAAACCATCTTTGGCCATCTTGGCTTAATTCCTCCCACAAGCTAATCTCAATCATCATTTTCGTATTGGCCTGATTTTGGTCCAACTTGCCTTTGGATTGAAAAAGGTCAAAGTTTTGGAAATATTTGCTTCAATTTCTTCATAGATTAGGTTCACAATATCTTAGACAAGGTGTATGCAAAATTTAAAGTAATTTAGAACTATGGATTGAAAGTTACGTTGATTTTTGAATTTAAAATTGTGTTGATTTTCAGATCTGCCCTAAGGAGATGTTAGACCACCAACTAAAAAGCGGTTAGATTGTCCCAGAGGTCAAACCGCTCCCTAGTTAGGGTATGAAGGCTTGTTTTGCTCGGTTTTTCGTGAAGGTTTCATTGTGATGGTTTATGCTCTGATCTTCATAGCTACGCATAGTTATTGGGGTGAGAGAACCGTGAACTTAAGGGAAAAGATTTAAAAGAGTCTGGTATTTGTGTGGCGCCTATTCAACCTCTCTTCTTGTCGCCTTCTGGGTCCTACAATAAGGTAGAGTTTATATAATCCTCGAGTGTTGCTATGTCTACAACGTGATATTTACTGACATTATTGTAGCGTATGTTAAGCACTCTAGAATTTAAGAAACTTCTCTGCTGGTGAATATACAAATTTCATATTTCATCCATGTGCACAATGAGCTACCATTGTCAAGGAGTGTTTCCAAAAAGGAAAAAAAGCCAAGGACCGCATGAACTACTGTTGGCGTTCCCAAATGGTTGCCACCGTGATCCCATTATTTGCCACGTTTGTTCCACCGCTTTCTCTTTTAACAACCCATCTGTTTCATGCCTCAATCATTTGGCCACGCCGCTGCTATCAGATTAGGTTTTGGAGTGGTTTTCTTTTAGACTTGAAAAAAAAAGGCTGCACATGCTAGTACCATTAGAAAATTGGAGCTGTGATTTTCTAACAACTTGACAACAATGTTTGGAGAGGAAACCACCCCGTTACGCAATTTTTTTCGTAGTTAGACCAACTTTGATTTGGAAGGTTTGGTGATGGCTGCTGACTTCTCACCAAACCACATGGACATTAGAAGAAATAAGGAGGAAACATGGGATTAATTTGTTTTTTAATTGGGCGACTAAGGAGGCCATGTTATAGCACTATGGTAGATACGAAAGAATTATTCACCTAACATTTCACACCAACCGACTAAGGAGGCCATGTTATAGCACTATGGTAGATAGGAAAGAAGTATTCACCTAACATTTCATACCAACCGAATTTGTATTTGACTCATCTGATGTTGTTTTCCACGAATTGATTTCAGAGTGCTAGCTCTCTTTTTCTTTCTTTCAAAAAGAAATAATTGGTTTCTGGTTGGTAGGTGGTGGCACATTGTCTCCTTTTATGTTGGCGTTGAGTATATTTTTTTTTTGCGAGGGAATATAATTAAATTTGACCATCATATGACCTTTAAGAGTTGCATGAGACAGTGTGACTTGCAGTGGAAAATGGCAAAGTAAAATTTACGGTGATCCCTACAGGACTAGTCTAGTTAAGCATAGATATGAGAAACAAGTGTAAGGTGACCAGAGCGCCTTTGACTAATAAAAAATGCTGGCTAATCCAATGCAACTTAGCACGATAATGGCCTAGTCGTTGAACCCAAATTTTCTGATATAGCCTAATGAGCTCAATGGCTTTCAGGGCTGTCTTGTTTGCTCCAAAAATAGCCATACAAATTGATGCTAAGATTTGCCGAATAGGCTTGCGACCAGTATAGTACATTTTCGATGGGTTAGCTCGAGTCTAGTCCAACCTGGAAAAATGTTTTAAGCTGAATGTAATTGACATTTCCCAAAACTATTCATAGTCCAATAGTATAATTTGATAAGCAATCCTTCAACCAAGTCGCCAAGATATGCCAGTAGTCGGGCCTACCTCGCTGTTCTAGACTTAGGTGCTGCTCAAAAATGGCTTTTTATAGCTGAAAAGTATGGTAACTAGTTGAAATTATACTGTAGCAGATGGTGGTTTATTTGGCGTAATTAAAATTTTTAAAAAAATTAAAAATAGAAAAAATCAGGTTAGCCCATCACGGACAGTACAAACAAATTCGGGAAAAAAGAACCGACAAAAAAGCTCAAAAAAACCAAAAAACCAGAAAAAGATGAAATTGTTGAATAGTGAAAATAAGTCAGAAGTCAGAAACCTAAACCATTTTGAACGGGGGCAAACCAGTTAAGTTATTTTTGACACGTGGGTTGTAAGTCATAAAATGACTATGCTAGTCAGTTGCTCTCGCTCTCTTAAAAAGTTATTTTCAAATGTTTAGTCGAATGTTAGTGATACTAGTTCAGTCACTGATTTAAAAGTGATATAACAAGAAGGATACTTATCGCTTATTCTGACTGACTGTTTGTGAGAGAGAGTATGAAGAGAGATACTCGCATGCGATTCTGGTCTATATAGATAAAATCAGGACAGTGTCTACTATAATCGACTTGTAGACTCTACTCTATATATGGGTTCTTTTAGCCTGTAGCTTATAGCTTTCGGTTTATATCTTTTGAATTCAGACTATTCACGAGAGAGACTACGAAGAGAAAAAGATATCACATATAATTTTAGCTAATACAACTAAAGTCGATACAATATATACTACAATTAATTTATATATCCTATTATTTAAAAACGGTTTACTGTAGTATGGTACATAAGCCGAGCCTGAGCCGAATCGAATATGTTGAGATCCGTGGTTAGGCTCAAGCCAAAAGTCCGAACCTGCCGCAAAAACGTTCGAATTCCAACCGTGCAAGCCACCGTTTTTTCTGACGAACCAACCTGCTGTTGGCTGAAAACGAAGTCGAGCACCGGCAGCGGCAGCCGCAGCGGCTTGTGAGCTTCGTCCTCGCTTCCGGTCTCCATCCTCCTCCTTGCTTTCTGCTCCCACCCCACCTCCGCAATAACTCCTACGACGCCCGCAACGCACGCGACTAAATTAATCACCAAACAAACGAGGCAGCACCGAGTGAGGGAGAAGCGGCCGCAGCGAGCCAAGAAAACGCCACACTAGCAGCCACCACCAGCCAAAGCACGTCCCTCTCCTACAAAGAACCCCCACCCGAACCGCGATGGCTACCTAGCCCCCACCCCTCCTGTTCCTCTTCCTCCTCCTTCTTCTCCCTTCCCTTCTCTTCCGTTCTGCGGAATCCCAGGAGATCAGGGGGCGGGCGATGGGGCGAGGAGGGGCGATGCTCGCGGTTCTTGCGGTGGTGGCGGTTCTTGCGGCGGTGGCCGGGGAGGCCGACGCGGCGGCGGCGGCGGCAGCGGCGAAGGGGAAGTACCGCGCGGTGTTCAACTTCGGGGACTCGCTGGCCGACGCCGGCAACCTCCTCGCCAACGGCGTCGACTTCCGGCTGGCCACCGCGCAGCTGCCGTACGGGCAGACCTACTTTGGGCGCCCTACGGGGAGGTGCTCCGACGGCCGCCTCGTCATCGACCACCTCGGTGGGTGCCGGGTTTGGGTCTCTTTGGTTTCTTGGTTCCTCCGAGATTTGGTGTGCTTGTGGCTGATGGGATTTCTTGCGTTTGGTTGTCTGCAGCGCAAGAATTCGGGCTGCCGCTGCCGCCGCCGTCGAAGTCCAAGAACTCGAGTTTCGCGCACGGAGCCAACTTCGCCATCACCGGCGCGACGGCGCTCGACACGCCCTACTTTGAGGCGAGGGGGCTCGGCTCCGTCGTCTGGAACTCCGGCGCCCTCCTGACCCAAATCCAGTGGTTCCGTGATCTCAAGCCCTTCTTCTGCAACTCCACCCAGCAGGGTAAATGCCAAAACTCCACCTTTGCAGCTATGATGGGAAATTGGGAACTGTGTGTGATCCTTTGGTTCTTTTGATGTCTCTTTGTAGAATGCAAGGAGTTCTTTGCCAACTCGCTGTTCGTCGTTGGCGAGTTTGGTGGCAACGACTACAATGCGCCCCTGTTTGCTGGGAAGGGCCTTGAGGAGGCCTACAAGTTCATGCCGGATGTCATCCAGGCCATCTCCGATGGCGTTGAGGTAGTGATTGCTTCTTTGTGTTGCCTATTTGTTCATTGTCATGTGGAATGCGATTCCAACCACAATTGTTCATATGTGCTGCAGCAATTGATTGCTGAGGGGGCAGTGGAGCTGATTGTGCCGGGGGTGATGCCCACTGGCTGCTTTCCGGTGTACTTGAATATGCTCGATGAGCCGGCGGATGGGTATGGCTCCCGAAGCGGGTGTGTCCGTCGGTACAACACGTTCTCATGGGTGCACAATGCACATCTCAAGCGCGCACTTGAGAAGCTCCGGCCCAAGTACCCCAATGTGAGGATCATATATGGCGATTACTACACGCCAGTTATCCAGTTCATGCTTCAGCCTGAGAAGTTTGGTAAGTTATTGAACTCTTGATCTCGTGTAGTAGCTAACTCAGGAAGCATCATAATTGAGTGATGTGCAATGTGGTTGTATGCATCATATCCTTGTTAAACATAGATACCATATGGGCTTTTCTTAGCTAAGAATTCTGCTAAGTTTTTACTCCTCTAATATCCTTAGACAGATCTTAGTGTTTATGCATTTAATTTTTCTTTGATGCAGAGTCAACTGTTACCAAGAGTCAACTATTTCCTTCTGTTTTCCTTGAAAGACACAATATATTATAATTAGATAGCTCAGATCTAGGTAGAGATGCCTGCTTTCTCTAGTAGCAAGTTGCAGAATATACAAATTATGATAAGGACAGAATACAATTTGCTATTTCAAAATCAATTAGCGTACCTTCATTCATGTTCAGAGTATATTGGAAGCAAAGTTACTAATACCGTGCTCATTAGAATCTTTTATCTAGTGTGTAAAGGGGTACTAGCTATCACTTCTATTAGTACTCTTTGTTCGGAGTTTCCTTAATTGCCCATTGCCTTCTTGAGGGGGGGGGGGGGGGGGATTGTCAACAAAAATGAGATTCAACCATAATAGGTCATGTGGGGCTAAAAATTTGGATGGTTTGATTATTATGCAAGCTATATACACATGCAGCCCATCTTTTTTCTTCAGGCAATTAAACTATGTATCAGAACTTACACCACAGACCACACTCTCACCTACTTTAAAATTATGGCCACGGCAACCCTCTTATTGTTGGTAGGATATAGTTCCATTTGAAAAGAATTATGTTTTGATTGTCTCCATCATATATATTTTACCATTAATCGGTTTGCAACCTTGTGTATGGGTTGACTAGCTACTATAATATCCTTGTAACCTTAATTTGAAAACAATACGTACTCTACGGACTGTAAACACATGTTTTACCTTAATTTGAAAAGAATACGTACTCATGAACTGTAAACATGTTTTCTTGTTTTACAATGTCGCACTCATTTTTGTATACAATGACCTTCTACGAGGTAAGAAAATCTTATGTCTCCAAGTGTTGTTAAGATAGACATTTCACAATGCCAAATGTGCCTACAAACCATCACAGATAAATAAAATAACAAAACTTTGCCACCTAACCATTTTACTTTTGCTACTTTGCTATCTAAGCATTGCTGAATCACAAATTTCAACAAGTCCTTATCGTGGGAACAAACATCTAGGAATTGCTCAGTTAGCTGAGCCATCCTTTTTGGTGATCCACTTTTGTTTTCATCTGTTGCTTGCTTATCTTGCAGGCAATGGACCTTCGTCATGCTTTACGCTTGTAGTTTTTTTTAATAAAAATAAAGATAAAAGGGGAATAACAAACATCAGCAGCTAGAGCTAGGAAATCTTCTATATAGGTTAGTTCTCATGTCGGGCATCACGGGATGTCTGTGTCCCTGTCATCTCTAGATCACATGTACTCGTTTTCTAGATTTTCCATTTCATTGCTGCCTTGTAGCAGCAAGCACATCCTGTACTTTCTTAGGGCATGCCTTTGCCGGCCTAATTTTGCTGACAGAGACTGTGTCTGTCTCAACTGCTAGAGTAAAGGGAGCGGATGCATTATTATTGATGAAAACGGAAGGCATATTCATTTCAAGCATCAGTCCTTTGATTTTAATGCATGCCAATGCAGGGGCCTAACAATTTCTGCTTTTCAATTCAGGATTTTACAAGCAGCTGCCTAGGGCATGCTGTGGGGCTCCTGGGTCTGTTGCGAAAGCTGCTTACAACTTCAATGTCACAGCCAAATGTGGTGAGCCTGGTGCTACTGCTTGTGATGATCCAACGACCCATTGGAGCTGGGACGGTATTCACTTGACGGAGGCTGCTTATCGTCATATTGCCAAAGGTTGGTTATACGGCCCTTTTGCGGACCAACCAATCGTTCAGTCCTCGTGAGCACGCCACTTCTTCTGTTGTACTTGTAGAGTGTACCAAAATAGTGCACAGAACTGGAGCAGGGAAAGCAGTTTTTCCATATAGTTCCAATGTTGCATACATGTGTATTTTCCATTTGATTGAATTCATTGCAATGGGGTACAAAGGTTGGATAGGGGCTGTCAAAAGCTTGATTTGTTTATTTGTCAGGCGGTATAAATATAAAATGTAACGGACACATGATTATGTATATTGCCTCTAGGAAATATGATAATGATTGTCTTTTTTAGTAGCTTCTGATTCCCTGATTAAAATCTGTCCGGTTGTAAACTGCAGCTTTTGTCTGAAGTCTGAACATGATGTGCGTTCTTGTACAGAAATTAGCTGTGCATGAAATTTTCTTCATACAAGCACATGCATGTTTTTCCTTGTAAACAATTAGCATAGTGCCCAGAACTATTCCTGATTGAAGAAGTGAACACGGCATGGTTCCTGAAGAAGAATCTGCAATTATAAAATTGACAACGACTTGGATGGAGAATTCAGAAGAGCTAATGAACTGATCTGTAGGAATTGTTTATTTTATTGCATGTTTGCTAGCCATGTGTTTAGCACTTATTAGCAGCCCGTGAGCCCTATATTTTTTAATTGTATCCCTACTTGTTTTTTAAGTGTGATTTGTAAATGGTCTAAAAAAGTGTGAGTTGTAAACAAATTTCTTGGGTACTATGAAGCAAGTACAGCCAGTTTACTGAACATAATCCAGGTTGCATTGTACTTGTATACAAAAGATTCGTTTAAACAGTGATGAAAATAACCACTGGAGCAAAGAAGAGAGAGAGACTCCAGATTCCAAAGAGTTACCCTACACATCTTCGTGCTTCGCAAACGTAAATGGTTGGGCTGTGCGAAGTGATAACACTTGCTAAGTTGCGATCTGTCCAAAATAGCACAATGTGCATTCTTTGTACCAAAAGAATACCATACATACATTATACTGGCCCTCACCAATGTGCCTTCCATTGTAGCATGACAACAGTGGGATTTTTTGAAATTAACATTATTAAACACTTTCACCATAAATCTACCTATATCAATTTTTCTAGCCAATTTAAACTGAAAAATGTAACTGCGTAATGACAAGTATTTTTGGAATATGAATAAGTCTATTTTAGTCAAGTGAACTTTGACAAAAGTCTACTTAACCTTACAAGACTGGATATCTTTTTAACTACTTAACCTCGTAAGCTACAAGACTGGATATCATGTGTTAAAAAGGGTCAGATATCTTACCCCATAAACTTCAAATACTCTATGCTTAACCCTTTAGGTGGCTTTGGAGGTGATTTTGCTGCCGTTGACAAAACTGCCCTACAGTGTTGAATCGTCCCCAAAACCTTAACAGGACGAAGCGCTTCAGTATTTAAAGTTTAGAGGCATGGTATCTGATTTCACATGTCCATTTGTATTGGGTTTTGCTGATGATTTTTTGCTGTGCCTGATAAATAGTAGTGACTGATAGAATCAATTTTGGCTGTGATTGCTGAATAGTAATGACTGAATGCATTATGTAAGAAAGAGCAAACGACGATACAAAGAAAAACACTACAACATTCAAACTATCATGTGATTTACGGAATTATGACACAATAAAATACAAAGTGCTTTACAACATGCGACAACGTAAAATAGTGACTGATGAATAGTAATTGCTTTTCTTTTTGGCTTCGGCTTATGGTTTTTGACTGCGGTTTATGGTTTTTGGGTCATTTGTAAGAGAGAGTATGGAGTAACAAAAATTCACATACAGTTTTGGACGATATAATAAAGTCGCTATAATATATACTACAATCAACTTATAGGTCTCGTTTTAAAAAGATACTCCGTTTAAAAGCTAGTTACTATAGAAAAGCCGAAAAACATCATTTAGAAACTGAAAAGAAGAAACCCAAAAATGATTTATAGAAGCTGTAGCGTTCTATTGTCTTTGACTTCTAGAAACAATCAGAAGTCAAAACTAATACGAATAAGCCTATAGCCTGGGAGGCTAAGACAAAAGTAAAGTACACTTCTTTCTTTCCACTCACAAATTACTATCCATCTGGAAGTGTAAAGTTGGGCCTTAGGCTATCAGAGCAATGATCCAAGATCTAAATCAAAAAATTTTATTATATAATACTATAGCTAATAGACTAAATATTAATCTCTTAAGCTCTTTAGTGGATTGGACTGAAGCCGAATTTTGGACGCTTTTGGCACTGTTGATACCCGAAAATTCCAAAAATGGCGCTGGTGGAAATAAAATTCCAATCCTAGCCCCCAGCCGACCGCACCATTTAACCGGGCGTAGACACGTGGCAATGGTGCGGTCGGGGAGCACACGACACCGGAGTGGTGCGGTCCCCGACCGCACCACTCGGTTGCGTCACATCTCCGGCAAACGGTGCGGTGTGAGACCGCATCACTCGGCATATGGTGCGGTGGGAGACCGCATCATTCGGCATATGGTGTGCTCCCCGACCGCATTATTCCGCCGTCCCATCAACCGCCGAAAGCACTGCATTTTGGACCGGTTCCGTCGCTGCTTGCTTGCTTTGCCTGCATTGCTGGCTTTGCGCATGCTGCCGCCCGTGCTGCCCTTTGTATGCCATGCACACACGTCAGCTATTTGTGTATGTTTTATCCGTCCCCCACCAGATATTCTGAGCTCAATGCAGCATAAATGAGGATGGCTAGCTGCGTTTGATGGTTTGGAAGGTAGAAGCGAAGCCAGGGAAGAAAACTGCAGAGTAAGAGAGGGAGGGAAGTGAAGGAAGAAACGAGCAGGAGAACAAGATTTTGAGTCATTTTTCTTTGGAATCAGACGTTTTGGCAAGTGAGAAAGTTGTAGATCGTCTAGTGATCTTCAAGAAAAGGTAAATATCATCTCCATGCGTCTTTAGCGTAATCCTAGTGATAAGCCTGTAATTAGCGTAAACGTTATGTAAACGTTCTCCATACGTTCTGTAATTAGCCTGATATTTTATGTAATTATCGTGTTGTATTTTATATTTTATGTGAAGAAATTATGTAATGCTCTTGTGAACCGTAACCTAAAAATATGTTAACTGGATTGTAACTAGATTTCAATGATATCATTGTGAAGCACAGTGCTAGTCATTCTTGCATAAAATATCAGGCTAATTACAGAACGTATGGAGGTACTGTTTGTATTAATATTTAGTCATTCTTGTAGCCAAAATCACTGAAGGATATTAGATCTTGGTATGCATGTTTGTGAGAGCTTAGGGAAAAAATGCGGTTATTTCATTTACATAAGAATTGATAAGTTAAAAATGATGAGAAATGAGTAGTTGGATTGGTGAATTAAGTAGAACAATAATTTATTTAACACAGAAATTAGCAAGTTAATTTGATTTATGTAGGAATTTGACTGGGCACTCCGTAAATGAAGTAAAAATTAGATTTATAAATAAAAAAGTACCATTCATATTACGGTTGTATCTGGTAGGCGGTACGTACCTACTGTATGATGGTACACTTGTTGCATGTTATATATACTAAGAGGTTTTAGTATGGACTTATGTTAGGTACGTCATGGGTGACATCCAAGACTTGTTCGTGTTCTACGGAAATGGTCTCGTACGGGACGGGCCGTACGGGGCAGACATGTCTAATTGTGATCGAACCGTGATCCGGGCACCCAATCTGAACACCATGAGCCTGTCGGAACTACAGAGATGCGTGCGTTCCGCATTCGATCGGGACATCGCAAGAAACAAATTACGGATCGAGGCAGTGTATGTTGTAGGTGCTGCAGGGGAGATAGTGTGGCAACTTATAAAAGTGACGAGCGACGCTTCATGGGCGAACTACATGGAGGTCGTGTGCAACCCAGACGCATTGATATATACCAGGCCAATGGTGTATGTTCAATTCGTGGAGAGGATAGAATCATCCGTCATGGGTGGCTCTGGTGGTGCAGGCGGAGATGTAGAGCGTGCATTACTCTCTGGCGGTCATGAAGATATTGGTGAAGGAGGAGTCAATGAGTTAATGGGAGATGGAGACCTGCAGAGGCGCGTGGAGAATGTTCAGCCGAATGAAGGTGCAGAGAGGTGGTGGGCCGCGCGTGTTGACTGTCACGAGTACCTTGAGAACCAGGTGCAGGAAAGCGAGGAGGAGGAGGATGTGGAATCAGCCAGTTCAGGAGAGGAGGAAGAAGAGGTATCTACAGCGGGAGGTGTGTTAGGTGGTGTTGTAACCACGGAGGGTGCGTACAAGCCGTCCAGATTGGATGACATCGCAGCCGAATCCCTAGTTCTGCCATGGGCGGAGGAGGCAGAGTGGGGATTCAATGAAGGCACACTCGTTGTAGGGCAGAGCTTCCGTAACAAGAGTGCTGCACAGCAAGCTATTGCCACATACGCCGTCAACATCAGCCGGACATATCGGGTGCACAGGTCCAACCCTGACACCTACATTGTGAAGTGTGTCGACGGCTCCTGCCCTGGCAAGGTCCGTGCACAACGGTTCAAAGGCGCTGCCACGGACTTCCGGATAACGGTGCTGAAGGATCACACTTGTGAGCTTGCGGCGCCACTACATAGGCACCGTAACATGACGTCGTCATATGTTGCGGAGCTGATAAGGCATCTTGTGGCTGCAAATATATCCATTTCTCCCAAGGTTCTCATGGCGGAGGTAGCGAATATGGTGGGGTTTGCTGTGAGCTACAAGAAGGTGTGGCGGGGGAAACAGAAGGTCCTGCAGAGTATGTTCGGGACGTATGAGGAGGCATATGATCTGGTCCCGAGAATGTTGTGTCAGATTGCAGCAGCAAACCCAGGCACGTACATTAACAAGTACGAGCAGGTTCATGAGACGGAAGGGCCGAATTGTTTTGTGCTTGACAGAGTGTTCTGGGCCTTCCATCAGGCAATAGAAGGCTTCAAGTGGTGCCGTCCAGTGCTAACGATGGACGACACATTCCTATCTGGCAAGTACAAGGGTACAATCCTGACCGCGGTTGCAGCAGACGCAAATGACCAGTTACTCCCAGTGGCATTTGCAATTGTAGAGAATGAGAATACAGATAGCTGGCTGTGGTTCCTTGTCAATGTGAAGCAGGCCGTAGTACAAGATCGGTCCGATGTGTGTGTTATCTCAGACCGCAATGCAGGCTTGCTATCTGCAATGCAAACGATGCAGAACGGGACACAGCCTCCGTTCCAGTGGAATGACATGAAGAACCGGTGGTGCATGAGGCATCTTGCGGCAAACTTCCACAGAAGGTTCCATAGCAAAGAACTAATGAAGATGTTTAAAAAGCTTTGTATGCAGAACCAGAAGAGGAAGTTCGATGCCTTGTGGAGGCACCTTGATCAGGAGACCAGCAAGCATGTAAGGCGTCTTGAGCAAGCTGAAGCGGGGGCCGTGGAGGGAGGCTCTACGAGACTTGGGGAGTTCACACAATGGGTGCAGTTCAATGCACCTGACCTGGAGAAGTGGTCTCTAATGCATGACACCGGCGGAGCAAGGTACAGAATCATGACGACAAACATGTTCGAGGTGTACAATGGTGTTCTAAAGGGCGTGAGATCCCTACCTACCACTGCAATCGTTGAAGAGACCTGGAACCGTTCAATTGGATACTTCGTCAATAGAGCCATGATGGCGAAGCAGCATATGGACGAAGGCAAAGAATTCTCCGAGGTAGCGCGGGCCTACATGGATAAGAAGATGGAGAAGGCTCGTTCGCATATTGCTCAGACCATGAATGGCTTACGGAGGAAGTTTGAGGTCCGCCTCAGACAGAAGTACATGATGGGGCAGGCTAGAGGGGATCGTAAGCAGGTGTGCACGATTGATGGCAGAGCATCTTGCATCTGCAACAAGCCGCAACTTCTACACAGGCCATGCTCCCACGTGTACGCGGCATGCGCGTTATGGAACCAAGCGCCCACGCATTACATCTCAAAGTACTATGACATGAAGCACATGTTTGAAACCTGGAGCACGGAGTTCCATTCGTACGGGGTGGACATGCATTATAGGGACCTCTGGCCAGGCCAGATCAAGTGGGTGCCGAACGTTGCACTGAAGCACGTCGGCCGTGGGCGAAGACAGAGCCGTCGCATTCGTAATGACATGGATGATAGCCAGCGTGGGGATCGGGTTTGACGCCCAAAGTGCAGACTATGCAAGACGGTTGGCCATTCATTTAGACAGTGCCCAAATAGGCCAACATCAAGTAACGCTCCATAGTATGCGAGCACATGGTCTTGCGTTTGTTGTGGTCATCCTGTGTATGCGAGCACATGATCTTGCATCCTGTAACCTGTGCTGAATGTCTCTTACAGAATTATTTGCGCGTACAATTTGTTTGAGTCATTTTCTTGGAAATTATGTCATGTTGTGACTTATTTGATATTTGTTGTCGTTCGCTACAAATTACGTTTGTTGCATGTTATGTTGTAATTTATTTCACGCTTTATTGTCATTACCTGCAAATTACGTATGTTCCATATTCTCATGACACTACGTACTGACTTGTTTTCAGTCATCGGCAGGAGATGGCGTACGAGTTTCTTGAGGCCCGTTGGGATGACCAGCACCGATGCACAGCGTGGTCATCATCTCCTGACGGCCCTCCGTGTTTCATCCTCAGGGGCCCCCGAGAGCACTGGCCTCTAGACGAGCGGTACATCCCGCTGCTGCGAGACACTGGTCTTTTGCCCATTGCTCGCATGCTGGATGTTCCGTATACGTTGCAGTTTGATGCGCCGTTGCTGTCCGCACTCGTGGATCGTTGGAGACCGGAGACTCACACCTTCCACTTTCGGTGGGGCGAGATGACTGTTACACTTCAAAACGTGTCCATGCTGATAGGTCTACCCATCCGTGGTGCAGCTGTAGTGCCACCCCCCAGGGCGGCAAACTGGAAGGCCGCCCTGGGTGCCTGATTCGGTCACCCGATCCCAGACAACATGCCTAGTGTGCCACACTCTTGGCTACGAGAGTTCATGATCTGCCCTATGGACGCTCCTGAGGGGGTCGTGCGGACGCACCTCATGGCATACATCCTTTTTTTTATTCGGGTGGGTGTTGTTTCCTACGACCACTGGAGCCTCCGTGCATCCTACGTACATACACCTTGTGGAGTCCTTGGCGGATGCCTTGCCCGGCCAGGTGCCGTAGTACAGCTGGGGATCTGCAGTCCTTAGCGCCACGTACCGAGGCTTGTGTGATGCCTGTCAGCGTACTGCGGCCAGCGAGCCGGTCTTGGCAGTGTGCTACGTGCTCCTACAGTACTGGTCTTGGGAGCACTTCACGGCTGGGAGGCCTAAGATCGAGAGGGCCGTGCACCCTTACGACCTCAGCCCGGATTTCTACGATCAGGCTGGTGGCGATGAACCCATAAATAGGCCGACTATGGGGACACGTTGGACACATGGTCAGTTGCGGTGGGCCAGGGATAGACCGAGACGTGTGTACCCAGATTTCCATAACCAGTTCGAGCAGCTTCATGATAAAGACATAGTCTGGTTCCCATGGGATGCACAGTTCATTCATAGCATAGCCCCCTACGGGTTGTCATCTCAGTGCCACCAAGACCACACGTACTAGTTGACGACCTGCCACCTCGTCTACTCCCACTTCGTCGAGCCATACAACCCGCAGAGAGTGCTGAGGCAGTTTCACCTCCACTAGCACGTGCCACCCCTCCCAGGATGGGCACTACCACCGAAGGCCCACCGGTAAGTCATTGCGCGGTAACTGTACGCAATGTAGTAATGTGTTGTTCATACTAATTGTGCAATTTGTGGACTAACTTGCAGGCAAACAAGAAGAGGTCACCGAGGTGATGACTGGACGGGCACACAGCGGCCGTGGACAGACCTGTGGCGTGACTCAGCGAGCACGGAGGTTGTGGACAAGAGTACGCCATACGACATCGACACATACAGTGCGTACCTAGAGTGGTACGTTCCACGCACCCGCAACAAGCTTACTGGGCTTGCCCCACTCCGTCCTGCAGAGGTCGCGCACGAGGATGCCATACGGGCAGGGTCGGACCGTCATCGAGCAGTACGTCAGGACGAGGCGGTACGTTTACCTGCGGTACGTTTTAACTCATTGTTTGTTTACGTACAATACGTTTTAACTCATTTTTTGTTTACCTACAGTACGAGTCTATGCATCGTGTCGAGGACGAGGCTGTTCAGATGATCCAGCGTGGGGAGGGCGGCTCCTGGGTGCTTGCTTCGGTGCGTACCATCCTCAGTGAGGCCAGGTCTGCGATCAGGGCCATGAGCCGTAGTCGTCACAGGGATGATGTGCATGCACGACGCCTCCGCAGAGAACAGCGGGCAGCCTCGTCAGCACCGCCTTCAACACCACCGTTAGCACCACCGTCAACACGTCCGTCACAGTCCGGCGGTCGTCTGTCGCAGTCCGGCGGTCGTCCGTCGGTGTCCGGCGGTCGGCCGTCGCTGTCCAGCGGTCGTCGGTCGCTGTCCGGCGGTCGTCCCAACAACGCTCCCTCGTCCTCCCAGCGCTTCGGACCACCGGTACGACATTTGCCAACATTTTGTTCATCCAATAGATTTCCAGTTATTTGTAACCACACGATTTTCCTGCAGCACTTGCGACAAGATAGCACGTTGCTACAGCCGTCGTCATCCCGGAGGGCGGCGGTCGAGCAAACATTCTCTGCAGATAGTGACCCTGACTCGCAGCAGCAACCGACGATGACGTTGGCCACATTCGCGCATGGCAGTCAGTCCAGCCGAGCAGACATGCAGGGGCGGGACGAGTGGTTCGGGCAAACGTACCAAGGTTACACGGCGCGGGAGTACATGGGTGATTTCGCATCGTCATCGTCATTCGGACAGGGGCAGCAAGTTCACGGTGGCCCATCAGCGTTTCAGACTACCCAGGTAAAAGTCTTATGACATTACTACACATTATAAACACTTTTTGTATTTTCCATTGCCTAATTCAGCTGTACCATCTAAGCAGGATGTAGACCCCTCCTCCGAATGGCTGAGCTCTATTTTTGGCCAGCCGTCGCAACTCTCCACAGAGTTGTACCCACCACCTCCTCAGGCGCAGCCCTCGCACTACGATCTTCGAGATGCACCGCGCTCCCCTAGTAGGTTCACCTTCTCAGAGGATCAGATACGCCGTCCGAGGCGGCGACAACGAGATGATGAATGAATTTTTGTAATTGTGCTCTTGTGACGTTGCATGATTTCCTGTGTTTCGCATGGCTTATGAAATTATTTGATCTACAATTAAGGCTTCATTGCAATATGACAAGTATGCACGCATGTGGGCACTGTACCTCACGACATGCATTACATTGACATAGATTAGCTCTCCAGCGGGAGAAGACACGATAACAACAAACAAACACAAGGTACGACATAACATAAAATATTACCAACATACACAAGGAGAACCTCCAGCACTACAACTTGAGGATAACAATAAACACAAGAAAGAAAATAGCACACAACATTAAATTTATCTTCCACTCCAATCTATCAAAACGATGCCGCATCCCGACGGGGTCGCAACCCCCCACGACAACTCTCTCATGGCGAACAATGTCTGTCTTACTGCCCATTTCATCCTCCCACACCCAGAATCGACAACCGCCGGGGGCTTCCTGCGATTCCATGAGAAGAAGATTTGCAAACATACCACCACGAAATGAATGAACCCGAAACAATCTTACTCACCGAGTTTAAGGGGCACTTGTAGTAGTGCCGCCCAGGATTCGCGGCCGTGTGTGAGGTCTTACGTCTAACAACCGTGTTGCATTTTGGGCAAATCACCGTAGGTGCTTATGAAGAGCTGCTGAGCTGACTCATTGCCTAGTCCGGGGGAGTGAGCACGAAAGAAAACTACACAGAATGGGACACAACTAATTCAGGAGGTGAGTGATAACAAGGCAAGGGACTAGGTGAGGAATGGCTCCCTTTTATAGGCTGTGGGGGGCAGCCTCACGCACAAAGACCACAGAATAAGAAGGCATCAGGCAATGACAACACGAACCAGCACACATACATTGCACGTACACATAATATTGAAAGAGAACACAAGTGACAAAACGGGGCAGCTTTGCTCAGAGAGATGACAGAATAGGTCTGCTTTCGCAGTGAAATGACAAAAGAGGCCAGCTTTGCTCAGTGACATGACAACAGAGTGCAGCTTTGCGCAGTGACATGACAAAACGGGGCAGCTTTGCTCAAAGAGATGACAGAGGACATCTTTGCGCACAGACGGGACAAAAGAGGGCTGCTTTTTTCAACAGACATGACAAAAGCGTCAGCTTTGCTCAATGAGAGGTCGGCTTTGCTCAGTGCGACGTCGGCTTTGCTCAGTGAGATGACAAAAGATGCCAGCTTTGCGCAGTGACATGATAAAACCGGTAGGTTTGCTCACTGCGATGACAAAAGATGCCAGCTTTGCTTAGTGACATGACAAAAGATTGCACCTTTGCGCAGTTACATGACAAAACGGGGCAGCTTTGCTCAGTGACATGATAAAAGAGGCCAGTTTTGCCCAGTGACATGACAAAAGACTGCACCTTTGCGCAGTTACATGACAAAACGGGGCAGCTTTGCTCAGTGACATGATAAAAGAGGCCAGCTTTGCCCTGTGACATAACAAAAGAGTGCAGCTTTGCGCAGGGACATGACAAAACGGGGCAGCTTTGCTCAGTGCAATGATAAAAGATGTCAGCTTTGCGCAGTGACATGATGAAACGGGGCAGCTTTGCTCAGTGGGATGACAAAAGATGCCAGCTTTTGGCAGTGACATTACTAAAGAGGGCAGATGTGCTCAGTGACATGACAAAAAGAGGTCAGTTTTGCTCAGAGAGATGACAAAATAGGGCAGCTTTGCTCAGAGACATGAAAAAACGGGGCCATTTTGTAGTGATATCGCAGCACTCCCATTTTTACTCACTGCTACGACCATGCGGACCAGCTTTACACGTAGGAGTAGAGATAAAACGGACCCTATAAATTGGTGTGCATTCCATTTCCCAGCGAACATTGCACATCCAAACCCCATACTACACTGCGCTTCCCTCACCCCACCGGGATGGACAAAGGCAAGAAGAAGCAATGGGACAAGATGGTGATGGATTGGGAGGAGACCCGTGACATAGCACGGTCAGCTGCCGCCCGCGATGAGAAAATAAGGGCTATACAGGCCCGGGTAGAACAAGCCCATCGTGCTACGATGAAAGGTCCCCCCAAAGAGCGCCCGCGTAGCAACAACCCCATCCCGGACGTCCCCACTGAGCGTTCGCCACAGCTACCACCTGAGGGGGAGACACCTCCCCTTTGTTGGTGTGGGGACGTGTGCAAGTTTTTCAAGTCTAAGGACCGCATCAGCCTAGGTATGTGCCTACTCCAGTGACTACCCCAACCGTCGTTTTGACACCGCAACCTATCTGCAGCCGGTAACGACCACATGCACCATTTTCCCCTACCTTTTCTCCTTCACAGCACGCACTAACAATATATCCCCTGTATTTATAGTCTCCGGAGCCCCTGTGTGGCTACCGCAAATGGATCGTTCTTGAGATCCACCCTGAGGACCAATGGACCCTTGACTTCGAGGAGTGGAATGTCACACGGGACAAGGAGTTGCTGGAGGAGGAGCGCCGCAAGCACGAGCACACCCTGTGTATACAACGCGAGACACAAGCTCATCTCGAAGCATGCACACGTATGGAGCGGGAGGCTCGCGAGAGGGAGCGCGAGAGAAAGAGGGAAATGGCGGCTAAGGCAAAAGAGGTCGCGGAGGAGTTCAACGCCGAGCGGGCAAGGAAGGGAAAGTGGCCCCAGTCCACACAGTAGGTCGTACGAGCAGTTGGGTGGGTTAGTCGCATATCATGCTATATGTTATGCATGTAATAAAAAAGTAAGTGGCATGTTAAGCCCAACTGTATTATCAAGTTTATTTCTATTCAGCTAAGCTTATTATCTCGTCTTTTCGCATTCAATGATTCCCACGTGTTCAATATCACTTTCCTTCCTTTCGTCCAATTGTTTCTATCACAGTTTTGCTCAGAAAAAATTTCATTAAATTTCTTCCAATAAAACAACATAACATGATCGAAAAATGTTATTGCCAGTTCAACATATTTTTCACGGTCAGCAATGTACGAAAATCACAAATACACTAATCGTTATCGTACTCTACCAACCAAAATTCTTAATTTTCATAAATGCAAATAAAATTACAGTACCAGCAAACTCCACTCCACATCAAATACATATTTTTTTCAAACAACATTAACAACGTACCAAAATATTTCAAAAATAAAATTCTACAAAAAATATAATTTTGAAATTTGCAATACATAACCAATTTTGAAAAAAAAACTTCATATTTTTTTGCATCTCCTATTCTATATTATAAATTTGCTGCACACTCTACAAAATTATTTTACATGTGTATGCATAATATTTATGTAACTATGTATCAAAACAAAAATTACAACTTATATTTTGCGCAAAACCCTAACCCTAATCTCGGCAAACCCTAAACCTAACTCGAGTGGTGCGGTGGGAATGTGTATGCATGGCTGAGTGAATGGTGCGGGGACCGCACCATTTGACTGTGATGGGATGGCGGCCGAGTGGTGCGGTCGGGGATCGCACCACTCCCGTGTTGTGCGCTCCCCGACCGCACTATTGCCACGTGTCGGCGTCCGGTTAAATGGTGCGGTCAGTTGGAGGTTAGGATTGGGATTTTATTTCCATTGACGCTATTTTTGAAATTTTTAGATGTTAACAGTGCTAAAAGTGTCCAAAATTCACTGAAGCCAGGCAGCAGCTGGCTACGCCTCTTTCTGGAAGCCATCGCGGTACCACAAACAACGATCGGAAAGAAATGTTCACGCATTGCACTAGTGAAAATCAATGAGGTTGTACGGTTTTTTGGGTAAAGTGTAGCAACCGTATGCTGCCATTCAATGCTTGCTTCACGTCACCTGTGGTGTGCAACCCAAAGGGATACCATGCTTGGATCGCCGGCAGCGTCAACATGCTGTTATGTACGTACAAATCATGAGTCAAACGTACAATTTCATGGTTTAAGAAGGTTTCTGCACGACGTACGGCCCAGACAAATTCAGGGCATAATAAAGCACGGTTCCTAGGACCACCTCCTGGTAAGGTATCAAAGTTTGAGACTTATAACTTTATCCATTAGTATTTAAATTTTAATATTTATTTATTATTATATATTTTTACTATTATAAAAGTAGGAGTTGATGGTCGTCGGTTCATTCTTTCTCCTCTCTTCTCAGTCGTCCGATTAAAGATTAATCGTCTAGATCTGTATGTAGATAGTTCTTCCGCTCCCTCCCCGCTGCCGACGCCGTCCCTTGAGCTCTGCCCTCACCCGCGTGTGCCGCCGCTACTCCTATGTGCTGCATTGCTGCTCTGCCCATGCCGCTTCCCTGCACTGGCTATGTGCTGTCGCCCATCGTGCATCGCCTCTACCTCCTGTCGTACTGAGCTTGCCGACCAGGAGACGAAGGAAAGAAAGATCGGAGGGGAAGAAGAGGAGATACGAAGGCAGATAGAGAGGTGGCTGAGGAAAAAGAAGGGAGAAGAAGGAAAAGAAGAGGGGAGGAAAAAGAAGAAGAGGGAAGGCTGAACCGGTGCTTGATCCATCAAATTTGTCCAAGGAAAGGAAAAAGGTGCCCGATCTAGTTATTTGTTGCTAGGGTAATGCCTTGAATTCTTTTCCCATGCTTATTTATCGATTTTTGTAGAGGTCAAAGTGGGGGATTGTAAGAGTGATGTGTATGAAATGGCTAGAGCACGGTTAGTGATTCCATGTGCAGCACCCTCTATGGAGATTTTGGGAATGTTAAGGGGTTAATCCGAGAACATAGCCTACTAGAAACTTGTAAATAATCTTATTAGAGTGTTAAGATGACAATTTTGGCACAACGGTTTGAAAGATATACTTCCAAGACGGCTATTGTCCGGTATGTGATAGCATGGCCTTTGGGGCTGAAATCAGGGGTTTAGATGATGTAATATTTATATTGTGGCAACTAGGATTATGTGAGTAAGTTTGTGTAGAATCCATAACTTGTATTAGTTGCTATGGTTGGATTTTGGGATTGAAAGTTATGGTCTTGTAAGAACCAGGACAGCAAGAAGGCATTCGGTGAAAGGGAGTTGTTTATGCTCGGTTTGCTCGTAGGAACGATATTGTTCGTATGTGTGCATGTATTGCTAGGTGTATTGAGATTGGATTATGCTTTTTCATGTAGAAGCTCCAATTTGGTGTCATCCACGCATCATCCAAAGATTAAACAGGCAAGTGTATGGTGGAATAGTGTATTGTAATTGATGCTTGATACTTGTTCTTCCATTGATTATATTATGATGAGCGATGCTTATGGAATAATGTTAATATTAGAAGAATGTTGCATCATGTATTGCACTCATATATATGACTTACCTTGGGTAGGCATCCCACAAGAGTGGGATGGTAGGCATTCCACAGCAGTGGAGTTTGAGACCTCGTATAAAATAGGATGGGGGTGAGAGTGATTCATTGATGGGTGAACACTCTGTATAAGCTACAATTACAAATGCATCACATTACATGAAAGAAAAAGGAGACAACGATACAATTACAGAGATTATTTACAGTTCACAGATATGGGATTTATTGAATTGCTATGTTGATGCAACTATTTTATTAGGTACTTGCTGAGTTTTGGACACACCCTTGTTTTGTTGATTTTTTGTGACCCTGATTGATGGCATGTATGGAATGGGAGTAGAACTTTTGTACCACACTTATTAAATAACAACTTAGCTATTCCCTTAGTGCTCATGTTTAAGTTCTTGATAATTTAGGTTGCTTAAGTTAAACGTTGGTTAGAGTTTGCTTTGAAAATGTTAAAGGTATGTGTCAGACCCAGATTTTGCAATCCGAAATCTACTGTGTTTAACTGCACTATTCCCTGGATCAGTAGATAGTGCACACAGTTACAGTTCTGAATATCAAGGTACATATCATGCGGAAACGTAAATATAATAGTAGACTTACTCATGGGCCGATTAGGCCGAAATCAATAAATTGCAGCAGCGGAAGAACGAAGCACACAGGTGGGACCTTCAGGACATGCCCACAGGCAGCCAACTGGAGGTTCGCGACCTAATTCTCGACATCTTCATCCTCTTCGCCATCGTAATCCATAAGTATTATTGAAGCGTAGTGATCCGATTCCTGCTTCTGAATTTGTCGCAAAAGCGAGCATGAGCACTCCGACCCCGTGCTCCGCGAGCCAATACACAGAATGCAAATAAATAGTATGCATGGTTTAACAAAGGAGAGGCTCGGGTTGTTTTATTTGCCATAACTTGCATTTGAAATACCTTAAATAGAAATATCCTGAGACTTAGCAGTTTGAACTAAATCATAATGAGTGAAAAGAATGCAATATCATTAATAGTGATACATATTTTTCGTTCACCAAATATGGCATCTGCACCATATGCTTACCTTTCAGCGTTATAACCGCTTAATTTATCACTGGGACGACACCTAGGACAATTCCAAACCAGGGCAGTCCTTCACCCTTCACTTTTCCATCCCACCCACAAAACATTTTGAAATAGAACTATATCTGGTTAAGTTCCCATGTCCGCCCTTGACCGTGGGCACGGCTATTCGAATAGTTTTAGACTCTGCAGAGTTTGTACACTTTCACCACAAGAGACAATCAACTCGTTGCCCCACACGATTCCTTAGACGTGTGGTTGAGCAGACTATCACAGTGACTTTTCAAAGTATCTAGACCCTTCTGTCATCTCACCTTTATGGGAAACTGCCCACTTGCGGTGGGTCCCATCTGTGCGCGGGATGTTTCTCACTACTACTAGCGTACGGGCTCCCCTCCCCTCTGTGCTAGTACGACTGAGAAACTTCACCCTCCACTGGTGTCCCTTCAGGCCCCCTTGCCATAGCGTAACCCCTTCACACCCCTACCAGTGAGATGAGTCCGGAGTTTCGATAAATTTACTTAGCCAAGTTGTATTTTATAGACTTGTGGTTGTACGGTTTTACAAGGGTTGACATGACAAGATTCGGTCCTTAGGTTTACCTGAGCGGTTCTACCACACTCCATAATTTGTGCTTCCGCTGCACCACATACCAGCCCCCAAACCATCCGCTCAGATATTTAAGCAAATTAAGAGTTTTGGGAGCATAAAATAACCATGTCAAAATATTCCAGTCATTCCCATCATGACTGCCCAAATCAATTTCTCTTGATTAAAAGTGATGCTTGGGACAATTTCTTGCCCTGGGTCCTAAACAATACTAAGCATGGCATATAATTAAGGACTTATTTTTGAAAGCTAACCATTATAAAGTTTTCCACTAGGCGACAAGGCTCACATATGCAATATTCCAAAGAAGGGTGTAATACTCAATCAAGTTGAACAATGGGCATATAGCTAAAATTTTAAATCAACATACTTTGCACATAAATTAATAGCATGCAATTTGTTAATTTAAATAAAAGTAATTTGCATAAAATGTAGGTTCAACATGATCAAAGTATTGACTCGCCTTGGTCACAGTGGTCTGGTGCTTGATTATCCGGAACTTCTAGTGCTGCTGCCTCGAACTCTTCCTCTTGACCCTCGTAAGCTATTTTAATCGCGCGCTAAAAGTTGGATAAAAAGAAAACACCAAATCAACAAAATATCACCGGAAATTCAGATGAACTCTAAAAATTATGATTTCGGTTACATTGGATAGATCTTGAATTTAGATGAATTTAGCAATTTGTCTCATCCAATTTGGAGTTAAAATGAGAAAGTTATGCCCATTTGAATATTTCAGTTCAGTTAAATCCCAAAGTTATTAAATTTCTGACAGTGGGTCCCATATGTCATATTTTCCATTTTATCCTTTTCTTTTATTATTTTCCTTCTGTGTCTATGGCCAATGGGGCCCATATGTCAGCGGCGGCACTGACAGGCGGGACCCTAGCGTCAGCAACCAGCGCAGACCGCTGGCCACTGACCAGCGGGGCCCAGCTGTCAGAGGAGAAAATTAAAAGAAATGCTCGACCGCAACGCGCGGAAACGGGCTCGAACGCGCGTCGCGGGAGCAGGAGGGAGGAAAGAATAGCGCTGAAAGCCACTCGGTCAGCCCGAGCGATGCTTACCCTATAAGGGTAATAAATCCCCTTAAAGTAGCTCTGGGAGGGTGCCGGGCAGAGGAAGAAGAAGGCGGTGGCGACGGCGGCGAGTGGTGGCTGGAGAGGTTCGGGGGTTTCGTGAAATGCAGCCCCCAGGTGATGGTGAAGATGTTGGTGTAGACGGCCGGAGGTGACGGTCACCGGAGATGGCTGGCGGCGAACGGTGGCGGTGGTTCGGGCAGGAGCTCCGGTGATGGTGAGGTACGGGCTTCGGGAGGTGCTGATGAGACCGGGGATAGCTTCGCGACGCTCCGGAGATGGTTCAAGAGCAGAGAATTGAGCTCTGGTGGCTCGGTTTGGCGGATCGGCGATCGCCGGAGTTCGGGAAGAAGGAGGGGGCCGGCGGGGAATTGGGGCTCTCGGTTCAATTGTTTACGGGGGAGGGAAGAAGAGGGGAGTGCAGCGCGTTTGGGGCTCCCAGGCAAGGCTTTTATAGCTGGGAGGGGGAGGTACGTGGCGAGGCAGCGTCGCCTCCGCCCTGTTCACGCTGGCGGGGGGGAAATGAACCAAATCTCTTCCGAGATTTTGTGGGAGAGAGAGAACGGGGTGCATTGAACTTGCTCGGGGGTGTATGAGAGAGAGGGAGGGAGATTGGCTGCGGCAAGGAGCGAGCGCGAGGGAGAGCTACGTTGCCAGCGCGTGGAGGAAGAAGAAGCCGGGGGAGGAAGAAGAGAGCGGGGGCGGGAGGTCCACCGGCCAGAGGAAGAGAGATCTGACGCGTGGGGCTCGCGTGGTAGTGAGAGAAGGCGCGATGGAGGCGGGGCCACTGGTAGACGCGGCCGGGACAACGCGGGCGACCGCGCGGCCACGCGGCAGCGAGAGGAGACGCGCGATCGGGGGCGCGGGCCCGCGTGGCAGAGGCGGCGCGGCGTGCGCGGGCTGGGCCGCGGAGCGCTGGATCGCGCGTGCGCGCTGGCTGCGTGTGGAGGGAACGGCTGGGCCGGGGTGACGGCCGGCCCGACTGTGTTATTTTCTTTTAAATTCTTTTTCTTTTTGTATTTCTTTGATTTTCTTTTTGGGTATTAATGTGTGTATACATAGGTATATATATACACTATATATTCACTTCCTTTCTCCCTGTAATCCTATATCTACCATTTTGTTGATACTTATTACGTAAAGATTATTTTCTTGTTATATTCGATTGTATGCATACATATATTTGTAAATGTTATTATGTTTACTTTTATTTTGCTTTTACATTTGAATATGTATATATATATATATATATATATATATATATATATATATATATATATATATATATACATTTACACATATATCCTAGGGGCATATACATGTATACATATTTTCATTTCTCTCTGATTTTTGTGTATGTACATACATGCTTATTTATATATGTATTGATATTCATATGTGTTTGCATATATATGTAAATGCTAGCCTCCTTTAATTTGCTTGCCATAATTTTTAGGGATGATATTTCATGCTTATTTACATTTCTCCTTTTTGCTCTTATTCTCTTTAATACCCTTGTACATTATTTCTCCCCTTTTGTTCACCTCCTTGTCATTCATGCCCTTATGTTTAGAGATGGGATTTCATGTTTACACCCAATTCCCTTTTGGTATTTTATGGATCATCTTTTCAGATTCTTACTCTAGATTTTAATTTTTCTAATATTTAGACATGCTTGTTTTCCCTTTGGTCCTTTTGACTTTTTGGAACCTTCATTAAGTTATTCAGAAAAATACCACAAACTCCAAATTCAAATAAAACATATTGCATAAATAAATTAAAAAAGCTTCACATTTTCAAATTCAAATTTTCAGGATGTTACAGTATGCGTGGTATGTGGTTGGTCCTCTTTTGTTTAAAGTAGAGAACGAGATTCTTCTATTAGTGTTATTTCCATATGCATGTTTTATGGTGTTCATCATTTTTATATTATAATATGTTCTTGAGTGCATGATCTCGAACGTTCTTGGGTGCGAATGAACCAAGTTTTTAATTGTGACGTGTCTACTCTTATTTATAACGTAGTTGTTTTAATGCTTATTTTTGGAAGTATATTGTTTACCGTGTCATTAAGATATAACTGGAGGAGATGCTGGCAAAATCTTGTATAGATGAGGTGTGTTTAGAGAGATACTGATTAGTGGTAGCATTTTGGATTAGGAGGTTAGGCCAGGGTGTTGTAGGCTGCTGCCATCACCGAGCGCCTTTCTCTCTGATCCACCGGCTACTGTCGCCGAGCGGTATTCTCTTCGATCCACCGACTGCTGTCATCGAGCATCGTGCCGCTGATTGGAGGGGTGATGAGAAATAGAATTGGCGGCGGCGCCAAGGAGGAGGAGGAGGTGCGGCACGAGGGTTCGGGGGAGAGAAGGAGGTGACGGTTGCGGGAGGTGGAGGTGGGGAGGCAGCGGCGGGCAGATGGGGAGAGGAGGCGGTGGGCGAATGCGTTGGGGAGGCAGTGACGGGGGGTGCGACGCTATTGGGGGAAGTTGCGGGACTGCGACCAGACGCTGCCGCGCGAAGAAGGAATTAATGGCGGTGCCGAGGAGGAGGAAGCGCGACATAAGGGTTCGGGGAAGAGAAGGAGGCAGCAGTTGTGGGAGGTGGAGTTGCGAGAGGTGGAGGATACGGGGGAAGAGAAGAGGAGGAGCACGGCCCACGTGTCGGTCCGACCTTTTCTATGAGCAGTGAAAGAACTATCTACATACAGATCTAGATATTTGATCTTCGATCGGACGGCTGAGAAGAGAGAAGGGGGTATAGACCGACTCATATTTTTAAAAAGTAGAGATTATACTGAAACAAATACAGTAAAGCCGTCCGTTGTCGATCCGTTTTTATTCCACCCCCGTCCACCGCCTCCTTCCGCCTCCCAACCGTTCCTTCGGGCCGCCGCCGCCGCCTCCTCCTCCTCCCCGGACCAGAACGGCGCCACCGCCTCCTTCCCGGACCCGAACGCCGCCGCCTTCTTCTCAAGCGCCACCGCCTGCCTCCAGGACGCCTCCCTCCGGTCCCTTACGCCGCCGCCTTCAACAAGGTGAGCCCCGATTTGGATCTGCAACAGTTAATGCGTGCGATTTTGATTAAGTTGATGGCCATATATGCTCCTTGCTTCTCTTAAGGATTTCTTGTTAATTTTGATGATGTTCATCTCGAACCAATATACCTTATTTGTTTGCACAATTGACTAGCTAGTCGAATTGCATGACTTACCTTGCACAGAGATGATGAAGAAACTGGAAAAGTGCTTTTCTGGTAGGGTTTTTGCGAAATTTCGATGCGCTTGACGCCTCACAGAACCCCACCAAACCGTAGGGTTTTGGGGATCGTGGTGGCCTGTCCTGTCCTGATCTTAGCGATTGTTGTCATGATCATGATAATGTGATCTCGTTTTCTTGTTCTGATTCCCCACCGCGGGGTCTTAAATGGTGTAGATTTGCACTGATGCTACAGAGCTCGTGACTCATGGCGGAATACGGTTTGCGGAGTTCTTGTTGTGTGCCGGAAAGAAAGATCCACCGATGCCCTAAACCACATCTGAGTTGGCAAATGGCAAGTCACGATTTCGGGCTGGATTGGTGGGTTTTGGATTGAACCGTGATTGGCTTATAATTTGTTACGGAGTTTGCTGCTGTCTTCATTTAGGTCTGATAGCTTGGTTTCTTGTAGTTGGGGTTGTCACCAGAATGAGTTTCTGAATCCACTGGAGTGAGCTAATGATACAGTTCTTTGGTACCCATACAAAACAAAACTAACGACCCAACTGTTTAGTTCAACAGAAGAGATTGCTTTCTCCAGAAATTTGTTCGATTCTGTTCAGTTATGAAGTCCCCCTTTTAATGTCACCCTTCAGTTCTTAACATCTCCACTAACATGTGTGCAATAGATTTGTGCTTTATATAGTGCTAAATAACCTGTTGGAACGAAGGGAATTCAATCTTCCACTGTTCAAGAAGGCAGCCTATGCGGCCGCCTAGGCGCCGTGTAGGCGCTGGGCGGCAGGGTGCTGCCACGCCTTGGCTCCTAGTCGGGTGGCTGGGCGGCGAGGCGGGACCAAGGCGGGGTGAGGCGGCCTCGGCGTGGCGGTCTGCCAGGCGGCGTAGCGGCCATGCGGCGCCTGGGTACGCGAGACGGCGACCAAGAGCAGGGAAAGGCGGTGACCAAAGAGCAGGGGAAGAGGAAGAGGGACTGAGGGCTTACCAAGAGTTCCCTTCTGTCTCGCCGGAATCAGCCACGCCGCTACCAAGCTTCCCTTCTGCTTCCGCCTCCTATCCCCTTTGTTGTCTCCCCTCCACCATCTCCTCCGCCTCCCTGTCGCTGTGTCCTCCGCCGCCAACTCCGCTGGCCTCATGGCCCCACTCTCCCCCGCTTGACAGATCTGTGGGAAGGTCAGAGGTAGGCGAGGCGGTGAGTGGTGGCAAGCGGAGGAGGGCAACGACGGAGGGGAGAACTGAAGGGCCGAGATCTTCGGGGCAGTCGGCAGCTAGGGAAGAGCAAGATCTACGGGGGAGGCGGCTGGAGGTGGAGGAGATTTGTGGGGGAGGCGGCGGCTAAGGAGGAGAGATGGGGGAGGTGGGCGGTGGTGATCTGCGAGGGAGGCAGTGGCGATCTGCGGGGGAGAGATGGGGGAGGCGGGCCGCGGGATTTGCGGGGGAGGCGGCGGCGATCTGCGGGGGAGGGGAGGCTGCGGCGATCTGTGGGGAAAGATGGGGGAGGAGGCGGGCGACGGGATCTGTGGGGGGAGCTAGATGAGCGGATGGGTGTTAGGGTTAGAAGATTTATATAAGGATTTGATGGCTCGATTTGGGACGTTGGATTTTCATTGGACGGTCTAAAGTCTGACTTTTTTTTGAACATTAGTTATAGGATTTGATGACTCGATCTGAGATGTTAGATCTTCATCGGACGGTCTAAAGTCTGACTAATTTTCTTGAACATTGGTTATAGGATTTGATGACTCGATCTGGAACGTTGGATCTCCATTGGACGGTCCAAAATCTGACTAATTTTCATCTAAACATCAAATATATACTTATCTTCTGCCTGTTGTTCTCATTTTTAATTCGGCTGCCTAGGCCCTGCCTAGGCTTCCTAGGCGCTAGGCCCCACCTCGCCGCCCGCCTAGCGCCTAGCGCCTTCTTGAACATTGTGTACTGGCATAAAATACTTTAGGTCCTTGCAAAGTAAGTTTTATCTATTTGTCTGACTTACTAGTATGATTCTATGCTTTGGTTGTACTTCGTAAGTAGAGATGGCAACGGGCATAAACCCGCTGGGTTTTGCTATCCCAAACCCGTGCCCATGAAAGTTGGATGTGCCCGCTAAAAAACCCATGCCCGTGACGGGTGCAGATTTTTGCCCAGACCCATGCCCACTGGGTTAACGGGTACCCATGGGTCGCCCGTCGGGTCAGTAATGCGAGCTGCAACAATGGTTAATGGAGAGGAGGAAGAAGTTCACCGGCCATCTTCGTTGGAGCCGGAGGGCAGCGCCATGGCCAAAGGCCTACTGCTGTGATGCGCGTTGGCTGCGGCGTGGGGGCGGCGAGCTGAACTGGAAGGCGAAGCGACGGCGAGGGCGTGCGGGAGGACGAGCGTGCGGCGAGAGCAGGAGCGGGAGCTACGGGACGGGAAGGCGAGCGCTGAGTGCCAGATGCGCCGCCGCTGCGGCGGTTGTTGAATCGGGGTGGGGACTGGGGAGGAGTGAGTAGTGACCGTGGCGAGTGCTAGCTAGGGTTAGCCGTATGGGTAATGGGGCATTGCCGCATTGAATTTGGGGGCTTGGGGCTAAATGGCTAATGGGCTATGGGCTGGGCTGGTTTGCCTGGGAGCCTAGGTTTATAACTCCTATGGATCGGGTTTATATTACCCATGGGTTTACGGGTTCGGGTACTATAGGAACGTACCCGAACCCGACAGACCCGATGGGTTGTGCTTTTTGCCCATTAAGAGACCCATGGGTCAGGAAATTGACTCAGACCCATGTCCTAATAGAGTAAAAACCCACCGGGTATCGGGTTTCGGGTACCCATTGCCATCTCTATTCGTAAGAGATCTTGGAATTTTGCTACTTCTACCCAACTGGAACTGTCCCAACTTTTCAATTCCTGACCAACTAAAGTTGTTCAGGACCTTAAGGTTATCGAAGTAACAAGGGCTAAGGGTTGCTTTTGAGATGCTTGTGCCTGACAAATCTGTGCCGGTTTAGTGGACAATGTTACTAAATAATTTATTGTCTGACGATTCTATAAAGAAAGTCTAACCTGAAATATAATATGATAAAAAAATCTTGCTACAGATAAATTTCTTGTATTTAGTATTGCGACATTGATGAACTTGAATTTTTGTCAAAAAGGGTTACCGGAAAGAGTGTTGTTGGATATGGAATTGTAGCTACTAGTTCTCTGAGAAGTGAGAAACCACTTGGAAAATATAAAACATTCTTGGGGTAGGCACAATGCAATGATGATTTCCACTCAATCACAGAACAACAGTTCTTTAATTTAGGAGTATTATGCACTGCAAGTTACAGAACTGGCATTTTCATAGCTGGACAACAGCTTTACATGGCTTTATGTGCATTGATCAGCAATTTGTTGGCAATTACATTTTTTTTTAAAAAAAATCTTTATCTGTTTAATTTGCAAGATGTCTGGCACCTGTTTTGGTTTGTGTGTTTAGCAGCACTATATGCAACCTCTTATGGTTTGCCTGTTAACATTGCGGGGGTGAGCTGAATACAATCAGTTTTCAGTACACCTGCCAACAAGATGGTAAGCTAACTTTATAAATGGGTTCATTCTTTTCGGTTGTGGTTTTTGGCTTATGACTTTTGAATTCTAGTTGTTCGTGAGTGAGGGTACGGAGAGAGAGATAGTCGCGTGCGATCTTGGCTAGTATACCTGAAGTCGTTATAGTGCCTACTATAATTAATCTGTAGATCTTATTTTGAAAAGATACCTCGTTTAAAAGCTAGTTGCTATAACATGAGCCATAAGCCAGAAACCGAAAAGAATGGGGCCAATTGTATTGTAGGATTGTAGCATGTCAGCATGTAAATGTGGCATAACTAATAGTATGTTCTGTGAAGGAGATGGAAACCAATCAAACACCAGAATTGGCAGTTGAACGGAAGTCAGGATTAGAGGTTAATCAAAAGCCCGTGGAAACTGATGTAAACCCAGAAAAGCAAACAGATGAGATGCCAGGATCGGAGGTCAATCAAAATCCTGTGGAAACATGCCTGGACACAGTTGTGGAAATTGATATTAACCAAGAAAAACAAGCCGATCAGGAGGCAGGATCGGAGGTTAATCCGTATCCTCTGGAAACAAGCCAGGATACAGTTGTGAAAACTGATGTTAACCAAGAAAAGCACACTGCTGATCCAGGCATTATTTACCGCTGCAAAAGATGTCGGAGAATGGTTGCAACACAAGAGTATGTTGTTACCCACAAAGTAGGCCCAGGCGAGAGGTGTTTCGACAGGCACAAAAGTTATGAAGTGGATGACAAGGAACCTGAATGTACCTGCATCTTCGTGGAGCCCATGAAGTGGATGCAAGCCGGTTAGTTGCCCATCTAGGATGCTTTCAACTTTTTTGGTGCAGATTATCCGTCATAAACATATGATATTTTGTTCTAAACCTTATTGTTTGCAGTCGAGGAAGGATATGTTTCGCAGAAGCTCTGGTGCATGGGATGCAAAGCTCGATTGGGATCATTCAACTGGGCAGGCATGCAGTGCAGCTGCGGAACCTGGGTGAATCCAGCTTTCCAGCTGCTCAAAAGCAAGATCGATGAATGCCAGATGTAATCAGTAAACCGAGTGAACTTTTGATTCCTTAGCAGTGACATTGCAACATATATAGGAAATAGTAGCGGCTAGACTTCTGTAGGCACTGTGGCTATCAGCTGTTTGTTGTCTAAAATGCTGATCTCGTGCACAGTATCAGCATTATTAAACGTTTGTTTTGTGTAGTGTCAAAAAAGGGGGATATAATAGGTGAGCCATGAGCTTTAAGAAATCTACTGCCTGTTTTCTTACACTAAACTTCTGTACGGTAATTTCTTTTCTCATGGTATCACCTCCTGAAATAGGAAATAGTAGTACGTATGCTCCGCAATGTCATCGGTTAACAGGGAATAGGAATATGATGGAATTTCTGCCTTATTTTCCGATGATGAATAATGGAATATTGTTCTGTTGGTAACTTAGCCTCGTGATGGTGTTCAGTTCTAACAAAGATATGTGTTGTACTGCTGCTGTCACATCCTCGTCCCGTCGCCCATACTGTTGTAGCATGTCGAAAATCGGAAGAATCATGTGATATCTTAATGTAATACCGTTTATTTTCTATGCGACTGGTTATATGTTTGAATCTCACCAAGCTAGGTCAGGTTCAGAGTATATTTTTTGAAGAGAGCTTAGCTCCAGCTGTTTACATCAAAATTTTACAAAAGCATTTTTCCAACGGGGATAGAGGATGCAAAACACTAACAATGATGTACTGCCAATGCGTGTAAAATGATTCGTGCATAATTCATTCCTCACTTTACAACCTCTACACCCTCACGCCTCATTTGGATGGGCCGGGACAAGGCATTAGGCCTCGATAACTAATTCGTACAATATTTACTTCTTTAATGTCTTGCTCATTTCAGCTTCAGCTTCTGGCTTCATAAATTTCGTCTTTTTTTGACTTTTTTTTTGTGTTTTTAAGCTTTTTGTTGGTTCTTTTTTTTCTGTATTTGTTTGCATTGTCTGTAATGGGCTAACCTATTTTTATTTTAATTTTTTTAAATTTAATTACGCCAAATAAGTCACCATCAGTTATAGTGTAATTTCAGTTATAAACCATTTTTTTCAGCCCAAATGAGCATGCTCAAAACGCATGGATCTGCATGCCATTCTGAAACTAGGGTGGTAGGTTACATCAACCGTAGTACCGGCAATATACAGAAGTACAAACATCCAAAAAATTACTTGCTTCATGCATGCTTGCCTCTGATCATAAGCAGAGATGAGTACAACACACTTCACAAGTCAATTAAGCTCTTCGCCGTGGATCAATAAGGGAAACCGTTGTAGCTGACGCCACCACGGCGCCGTTCGCTCGCACCGGCGTAGAACAGCTCGGAGAAGTCGCATATCTCTTGCAGCTCCTCCAGGTGGAGTTCCTCCAGGCACGGCGGCGCGGCCCGCCCCGCCGCACCGGCGTTGGCGGTTACCGCCGCTGTGCAAGCCGAGCCCGCGGACGAGGACACGTAACAGCTTCGCGGTCCAGCAGCGCTCCTCCCGTCGGCGCCGGCGCCCGCGCGGCACGGCATCGGCCTGTGGAGCGGCCGGGCGGTGCCGGTGCCGGCGCAGGCGGACTTGCCGGTGAGGAGCTGCACGACGGACTTGAAGCTGGCGGCGTCGGAGGTGACGAACTGCGTCTCGATGAAGGTGATCTTGACGCCATTCTTCTTGTCCATGTTTCTTACTCTTGCGCTTACGACTTTTCTTAAGCAGTAAGCTCTAGTTGGTGCGTGTTGGTGTGAATATGCTTTGCCTGAGGTGCGGTGTGAGCTTTCTGGGCTTTATATATAGGATGGGGTTGAGATTTGGAGGGAAAACTATAATCAGATTGCATCATACAGGACACTATATACGTACGTACAATGACATGCGGGGTCCTAAGTGGGTGGGGCCCACATGGATGTGAGAGAGAAGAATAGCTGTGGGTAGGTGAGTTGTATATACAGCAGCAAGTTGAGGTGTTTGACTAGTCCTAGGCTAGCGGCTAGAGGAGCTCGTCTGTGCGAGACAACGGTCAACTTTTGGTAACGGAAAACTTGGTCAACTGCTTGTGCTGAATATGGTTTGACGGCTCTCAGATCACCCCCTGCGTTCGTTTCATCTTATAATTTGTAAATTTCTTCAAATAAATAAATAAACATTTCAAAATGACTTATCAGAACAATATTTTCCAAATAACTTATCAATATTCAGTTTATTCGTACAAAGCACTCACGCTAGAGTTATAAGCCATCAGCCGCAGCTGAAAAAAAACCACCCTTCATCTTTCTCGCTGCCCCTCCTCCATTCTCTCCCATTTTCTATCATGCCAATGGATGGGTTCTTTTGAGTTAATGACTTATGGATTATGTCTTAAATATTTGAATTCTGTCTATTCGCGAGAGACAGTACGTAGAGAAAAATAGTTGTATGTAATTTTGGTCGGTACAGCTGAACTCGGCACACTTTTTACTATAATTTTTCTATTGATCCAACCTTAAACAAACGTATCGTTTAAAAGTTAGTTACTGTAGACAATACAAATATAAGTCAAATTTAAACCAAAAAACTCGGTCTACGTGTGTTCTCCCTCCATAGGACAAAACTGGATTTTTTTTTTGTTTTTTGGCCTCCTTGTGTCATTTTTTTTGTAAATATGATCCGTGACATTTTTTTTGTAAGTCTGGCTCTCTCAAGTACAAAAAAAGAGGACGTATAGCATGTGACGTATCATGTGGATTGGAAGCGTGGAAGGAGAGGGACCAGTGCGGAAATGCGCCGAGCGCAGGAAGGCAAGGCTGGGCGTAGGCGGTGGTGGGGGCTGTGCCACCGGAGCGCACGAGGTGGTCTCCGTGCCTGCCACCCGAGCGCGGAAAGCTGCGGGGAAGCAACCCTGCTTCCCAGGAAACTTTCATGTTGTTTGGGAAGTCACGTTCACCAGAGCATGTCTACATCCTCTTAGTCAAAGTGGGAACTGCTCACATATGCGCGCGCGGAACCCTGCGGCAGCTTTCCGCGCTCGGGTGGCGCGGACACCACCTCGTTCGCTTGGGTGGCACCAGTAGCGGAGTCAGGATTTGATTATACCCTGGACTCAGTAGTAGAATGATCTAGGTTATTTGGGTTGAATCATAAAAATGTTACCCAAACTGAACTAAATTTATTCGAACTATACACTAGATTTTTTTCCACACCTCAGGCTGAAGCCTACCCTGCCCGAGGTGTGGATCCACCCCTAGATGGCACGGAGGGTGTGTGGGCCCACCGGCCGTGCCTGGACTCGCCTTCCTGCGCTCGGCGCATTTCCGAGCTAGGCTCTGCCCCTTCCGTGCTCTCTGTCCACATGATGCGCCACGCCACATGGCGTGCGTCTTCTCTTCCGCACTTGAAAAGGGTTAAATCTGAAAAATAACTATAAACTAAATTTGCAAAAAAAAAACACGCAAGGACAAAAACAAAAAATTCGACAAAACCTTAATTAGCACATAAGCTTTTTTGTATATGCACAATGGTAAATTAGTCATCTCCTGGCAAGGAGTCAGCATACGACTACCAAGTTTTTATTGCGCAAACTACCTCATGTGATACTGTATGTTTTGGAGACATCTTTTTTTTTTACAAAAAAGTACGATATATACTTCTACCATCCGTTTCAAAAGAAAAGCCCACACTTCACCGGCAATTGGTATCCGTTCCATTTCTACGAGCAAGACTATATACAGATATTTTTATTACAGAATATCTACAAATTTTGATTGAATGGCATAGTCGTTTCTTTTGCATTTAGTGTTTCAGCTATAACATGTATTAATTTGTTAGTATGTGAAGCATATATTTGTGCATCTTACTTGTTGAAATTTTTTTTTGCATCTAACGGAGAGCAATTGAGCTTCCGGCTTATTTTTTACTATTCATAAATTTCGTTTTTTCTGAACTTTTGGCTTTTTGTTGAGCTTTTTTGCCCGTTCTTTTTTCCCCGTATTTGTTTGTATTATACGTAATGGGCTAACATATTTTATATATTTTTTATTTTTTAAAAATTTAATTATACTAAATAAGCCTCTTCAGCTACAGTGCTTTTTCAGCCAACTACAGTGCTTTTCAGCCATAAGCCACCAAAAAAGCCCAAATAATCACCACCAATTGCGCAGCACTGTAAACATTGTCTTATTACTGTCGTTTTTGCGTTGACTAGGTACTACTACTACGTCCTGCTGCTGCATTTCACTAACCAAACCAATCTGTACAATGTGTATACTGATTCTTCGAAACCAGGGATGGGTCACACAAGTCAAACTTTGCCTGCGTGCAGTACGTTCTGATTAGTTCTCCTATCAATCTCTTAATAGTCAATATATATGATCTATTGACTGCTATTATTGCCCCCCTTGCAAGCACCTGAAAGTGAGAGGTGTCCTCATGAAAGCGAGAGGCATTCCTTGTCCTAGTTGTGTCTACTTTCTTAATGAATGTGACCTTGAGTTTACCAAGTAAGAACCTTCTTGACCTCGATCTATGGCTCTGCCAATTTTGTGACTCTGACAAAAGGACTGAGTAAGCAATTAGCGACTGTGACATCAGGACTTAGTAAACAGTTACTAAGTTTATGTATGTTCATGTCCAAACATCATCTCTTGTTTGTTCATCTAACCCCAAAACCCTTTTGTACTTTGTTTGTTCCTTCTTTTGATACAACATTGCTTTTGTGGCGATATAATATGAAAATATTCTTAAAAATAAGAGAGTAAGATCTCCAAACATAGCCCAATCCTAGGTCTATAACATTAGTTGTAACGCACATTGCAGTGCTTTGGAGGCCCAGTAAGTACATGACGATGTCTTTTGGGCCCAGACGTATTTGCTGTTTTTCCCTCGTAAAAACACATGCTTCTGATGCATGTGCACATCGAATTAATGGTACGGTCATAAAATGATTATTAGAGTATCAGTTCTTTTTTTCTTTTGGTGTTGGTCTTGCATTGACCTGGCTAGAATTCGACTACTCATGCAAAGAAATGGATCATTGCCTTAGCTACTGTAAATGTGTAACGGATCCCTAGCAGTATGAAGCATTGACCTAACTACATAAACGGGATAAAATTCGTCTCTTTCGTCCTGTATATCCCGAGGATACAAACATTGCACGTCATGCATGCATCAAATTGAACAGGCCAAGAACGTCCCATGACTCATATGCATAGTATTAGTGGCGAAATCAGGATGAAAATGAAGGATGGGCTCAAAGCGGATGGTCTTTAAGTGTTAGTGTGTTAATAGGGAGTAATTAGGCATCATTGTTTGCTAAATTGCATTTGGAGCACAAAATAATGTGATCTCATGTTTCTTCAACCTATTCATTTCTTTGGTTCAATAGTGATATCTAGCTACAGTAAGTTAAATTCAAGTGTGAACTAAAACAAGTGTTATCTCTTGCTTTTTTTGGTCTATTGGTTATATCATAAATAATCAACATAATGTGCTTTATGTTGTCAATACCAATTTCAAACAGAAAAATAAGCATAAAGGCTAAGTTTTATCTTTTGCGGTGATATTTCATTCTAAAGCATCATAGGAAAGGAATAAATCATTTAACTCTAAATTACATGGACTTACTCGTAAGCCTTCCCTTTCAGGTCAATCAGAGAAGGATGAATGGCAGGCTTCTCTATAGGGATTGCTCCAGCACATCGCCACTTGTGTATAGAACATAGATCTTAGGGCAGTAATGAAATACATTGCATAGATCTATTAATAGCACACATGTCAGAGATACCCAAACTTGGAATCAAAAGTTATTCTCATGAACTAGCAAATAGTTAAGAGCATATCTCACCAAATGCAACTTGTGCAAGCTCCACATATCTGTTGTACCTCCTGCATGGAACATGTAACATCCTAAATTTTGGACGTTCGAAATTTTGAGTAATTTAAAACTTTCGTTTGCATCTTTTGGTTCAAAATCTTATTTGGGATTTTCCTGAGTTTTGTGCGGAGCAAATAAATAAATACAAAATAATTTAAGCGGTGTTTAACCCTGACAACCAAAAATTTACTGTGTTGCACTAAATCAAAAGTTTTATTCAAAGATCGGAAAGTTCAAACCTCGGGAAAGTAAATCAAAAACTTATCACTAAATCAAAACATGGTTTATAAATTAGTAAAAGAGAAGTAGCTGAATTAAAAATATAACTCAAAATTTGCAAATCCAAATTCAAAAAGATTTCCTTGTTTTCCCCTCCATTTCTCCCTTCCTTCTCACCTCCATGCGGGCCCCTTCCTCCTTTCTCTCTCTCCCCCCTTTTCCTTCCCTCTGCCCGCGGGCCCTCCCTTTCCTCGTCCTCTCTCTTTTCTTCCTTTTCTTTTCCCCTGTCCTCTGCTCGCATCAGCTGAGCTTCACTCGCGCTGCCCGCCGGATTGCACGCTGCCATACTCCTGCTCCCGTCCCCTCCCGACTCCTGTGTGCACGTCGCCACCCCAACTGCCTTCCCTCTCCATGCCCTGCGCATCGCGTCAGCCTCGTCGTCTCCGCGTCGCCATCAGCCTGCACGCGCACGTCGCCGGCCATGCCGCTGCCCCACCGTATCCCGTCCCCGGGTCGTCGGCCACAGCACCCCACGGCACCCCCCCGCGCTATAAAGCCACCCTGAGCCACCTCCTTCCTCTCTCCTTGCCCCCTTCTCCTCCCTCCAACCGAGTCCGCCGAGCACGCTCGCCTGCGCCTCCACGCCGTCCTGGCCCTCCGGCGACACCCCGGCCAATCTGGCCGCGTCACTTCTCGCCTCTACCCCCCTTCTTCCTTCCTTTGCGTTTAATTGGAGTCTCATCGCCGGAAATGGTCGTAGCGCCATTCTCCCCAACCTCCGGCCGCCACCGCCACTTCCACCGCCGTTCTTTCCGCCGTCGGTCCCGGGGCAATTCGGCGTGGTAGGAGCACCACCTCAACACCCTGGACTTGCCCCCACTCCCGGCCGAAGCTCTTCGCCGCCTTAAGCTCCCCGGCCACGGTGACCCTCCCCGCGCCACCGCCCGTGCTTGCCGCCGGCCCGCTCCAGCGCCTCTCGGCCGGAGCCGCCAACTCCAGAGGCTTCCCCTCCTCCCCATATACCCGTTTTGGCCGTATCTACCCGGTGGTCCCTCGCCGGCGACGCCTTTATTAATTATTTTACATTGTGCCTTTATTAATTATTTTACATCCGAAAATTGATAAAAGGACATTAATAAGAGATGGTTTTGATATAAACGTCAATGCACCACAAAAACCTTAACTAAAGTAAAAATAAGGATTTAGATTGAAGATTGCCCTTGATAATAACTAAAACATGTGCTCCAACCTTTAACATGCCCCCATCAAATAAACACCAATGGTAATTTTAATCAAATAGCAAGCTAGGCTATCACCTAAATGTATATATATACAATCTTTTTCATTAAGGTTTAACTTGCACCAAATAACAACTAAAGGTACATAAATTGATAACAACATTTAATCAAAAGGGCATCTTTAACTGAAAATTATGTTGGCATATCTATTAGAATCCTTTGGGTCATCAGTAATTAAAAGTAAACTTGCTAAAATTGCATTTTAATGAACACGGTGGTACTAGAACCACATAAAATGCTACATATCAAATTACTAGTAATAGGAATCAATCCGATAAGCTAAAATTTGCATACATCGCGTATATAGTGTAAGCCCTGAATGTTAACGCTCTACAAAATAATACCCAGCTAGATTTGTATACCAACTCACAGATCTAACCTAACTCATGGAACTTCCTTGATAAATACAAAAATAATAAAAGAGATTATTAGTAAAAAGATCGAGTCATCGTATCCTACCACTGACCTTGCCTCAAATCACCCGAATCACCCATTAACTCACAATAAAACTAAATTGAGTTTATTTGGATTTATTTGGGTCTTTTTGAGTCATTTGTGTTTATTTGTATTCAGTCATTTAGCGCATAATTAAAAATTGGAGTCCCGAAGAATCAATGGATCAAGCGAGATCAAGATGAAGGTAAAGATAAAGACCAGAAGCCCAAGACCAACAAATGAGATATCTTTGCGTGAGCTCAAGACCGCGGTAAACCGCGCAAGGCGAGTCAATACTTTGATCATGTTGAACCTACACTTTCTGTAAATTATTTTTGTTTAAATTATCAAATAGCATGCTGTTATTTTATATGCAAATATATGTTTAATTTACGATTCTAGTTATATCCCATTGTGTACCTTGATTAATATTATCCCTCGTTGGAATATTTGAATTTGTGAACCTGGTCGGCCTATAAAAAATTATAATAATAACCTTTCAAAAATAAGTCCGTAATTATATGCCATGCTTAGTGTTGCTTAGGTACTCATGGGCGCGAGAACTCTCAAGCATCACTTTTAATCATGAGAAAATTTGGTTGGACAGTCATGGTGGTAATGACTGGTATCTGTTGAATATGATTATTTTAAATTCCCAAAAACCTCAACTTGTTTAATATCTGGGCGGATGGTTCGATGGTGTGAGTGTGTGGTGCAGTGGAAGCACGAAGTGGGCAGTGGTAGAATGTAGGGACCCAGATTTTACAATCTGGATTCCTCTGTGATTTTCTGCACTATTCCCTGGATCAGTAGATAGTGCTCACAGTTACAGTAATGAATATCAAAATACATATCATGCGGAAGCGTAAATATAATAGTAAACTTACTCATGGGCCGATGAGGCCGAAATCATTAAATTGCAGCAGCGGAAGAACGAAGCACACAGGTGGGACCTTCAGGACATGCCCACAGGCAGCCAACTGGAGGTTCGCGACCTAGCCCTTGACATCTTCATCTTCTCGGCCAGCTTGTCCAATCTTGTTGCTGAGGCGAGGTGATTTGATTCCAGATTCTGAATTCTGTCGCAAAAGCGAGCGTGAGCACTCCGACCCCGTGCTCCGCGAGCCAATACACAGAATGCAAATAAATAGTATGCATGGCTTAACAAAGGAGAAGCTCGGGTTATTTTATTTGCCAAAATTTGCTTTTAGTAGCATTATTACTATTATTTAATCAAGTGTTATTATTGCTACCTAACTCCACACTACAATAGCCAAAATTGACTTAACCACCGAAAATGCACTTTCTTTATTGACTGCGGTCCAAAGCTCCAATCAGCAAGTGTCATCATTTATTTAATCCACCGATCATACTTTGTATTTTGAATTATTAATAATCCAATCCTGTCATTACTATTCATCAGCTTCTCACCTCTGAATTCTAATGATTCTCTAACATAATTACTTTCAAATCCACCGATATCATTTGTATTCAATCCTTTTCGTCATTGATTCGAAACCATAATCCAATACTCAATCTCATTTTCCATTATCTACCACTAGCTAATCCACAAATATACCTCCACCGAAAATTCAATTTACCAAGATTATAATCCACTAATTGTTATGAATCCTTCAATCTTCTCAGAAATTCAATTCATCCCTCTAGTAATTGATCAAATCCTATTAATTCCCATTATCGCCAATATCTTCCAAGAATTTATATCAAATATCAGTGTTGTAATCCAACGATTTACCTTCGCATTTCCTAAAACTCCAAAAATCATATCGATTCACTATTATATATCCACCAAGAATATCACTAATCAAGAATTATACTACAATACTTGTATTATTTCTCCAAATCCCTGAAAATTCAATTAGCTCATTTATCTAACCTATCCATTCAGCTGGACCCCACTAATTTATTTCTCCCAGAACCCACACTAGCATTTCCTTTCCATGACCGACCTGAATCCACCAATACCTTTATGTGCATACTAAAAACATCCATCTCCTTTATTCACAACCCTGTTTATTCCACCCATATTTTATTTTTGTAAGAATAGAAATGCCACTATTTGAAATACAATACATAAAATTTTCTGAGACCTAGCAGCTTTGCAACAAAACATAATGTTCAAGGAATATTAACAAGATTTTCCATGCATATGGCATCACACCATATGCCTAATATCACCATAATATTTCCCATACTTATGGCATCACACCATATAACATCTTTTAGCGTTATAGCCGCTTAACTTACCACTGGGACGACACCCAGGACAACTCAAATCAGGGCTTTCCACTGCCCTTCCACTTTTCCATTTCCACCCACAAAGTTTTTGAAATAGAACTATATCTATTTAAGTTCCCATGTCCGCCCTTGACCGTGGGCACGGCTATTCGAATAGTTTTGACTCTGCAGAGTGGCACACTTTACCCACAAGAGATAGATCTACTCGTTGCCCCACATGATTCCTTAGCCATGTGGTTGAATAGACTATCACAGGGCCTTTACGATGCATAGTCCACTGTGGTTACGCCCGCTAAGGTCAACCTTCCGTAGTAATATTACGCATACCGCGGGAAGGGTCCCTCGTGAGCCATCACGGGCAAAGGCGAGGAATATTACGCATCCATCCCTTTGCTCGTGATCATACCTTCACGTAACCACCTTGGAGCTACACAAATTAGTTAACCCTGCCTACATTTTGCCAGCTTATGGTTGTACTGTTTACACGGGTTGACATGACAAGATTCAGTCCTTAGTGGTATCTGGGCGGTTCTACCACAAACCACACTCTCGTGCACCACTACACCATACCTCCGAACCATCCGCCCAGATATTTAAGCATGTTGGGGTTTTTGGAAACATAAAATAATCATATCCAACATTTATCAGTCATTACCACCATGACTGCCCAACCAATTTTTCTCAGGATTAAAAGTGATGCTTGGACGCTCTTGCGCCCATGAGTATCTAAGCAAAACTAAGCATGGCATATAATTACGGACTTACTTTTGAAAAGTTACCATTATAATTTTGCTAAGGCGACAAGGTTCACATATTCGAGCATTCCAAAGGAGGTGTAATATTAATCAAGCAAACAATGTGCATATAACTAAAATCTTAAATTAACATGTATTTGCATATAAAATAATAGCATGCAATTTGATAATTTAAACCAAAGTAGTTTGCAGAAAACGTAGGTTCAACATGATCAAAGTATTGACTCGCCTGGCGCGGTTTACCGCGGTCTTGAGCTCACACAATGCTTTCACTTGGGCTTCTGATCTTTATCTTCACTTCGCTCTTGATCACGCCTGGTCCTTTGATTCTTCGGGACTCCAATAACTAATTACGTGCTAAATGACTGAATACAAATAAAGGCAAATAATTCAAAAGATCCAAATAAATCCGAATAAACTCGGCCTAGCTTTATTATGAGTTAATGGGTGATTCGGGTGTTTTGAGGCAAGGCCGGTGGGAGAATACGATAACTTGATTTTCTTATTAATAATCTCTTTTTATTATTTTCGTATTTATCAAGGAAGTTCCATGAGTTAGGGTAGGCCTATGTATCGAAGTATGAGTCTGGCTGGGTATGTACTCCTTGCAACTTAGGTTATGGTAAGGGCAATCGGGACTAATGGATGAGATCTGTACTTATTCTATAAATCTTTAATAATCCCATTGTCATATTTTATGTATCTTTATTTATCGCTAGCTTAAGTTGAATTCGAATTAGGATCCTTTGGTGCGGGTCCCATCTTGCTCTATACACATTTGTGCAAAATTTTATTATGCACCAAAGCTAGTGTTAGGAATAAGATTTAATCGATAGCACTATTTGTATCTTGCTTATACTTTAGCTACTGCTACTAATATTTTATCCCTTTTAAGATTTCATGGCTGGCAGTATTTTTAATTAGAATTTTTATTAACTTTGGGTTCTACGCTAAACTATTGGTTACTCATGTTTTTAATTAGTAATTAAACCTTAATTAACTATTTAAGCTATTTTCAGTTGTCCATATAGTAAATAATCTAATATGGGATGTTAAGTACCCTATTGTACATCCTTATTAAATTTACTACATTTCCTAAATTGTTTCCCCAAATTTTCTCTATGAATCTCCTAAGTAAAATGGACTAAAAATTAAATAAACTAAAAAGAGTGTGTAAAGGGGGAGAGAATGGGATTTGAACCCAGAACCTGTGTCTTATCGCTCGGCTCGGCTGACCACTAGGCTGTTGCCCTTTTGGTGATGTTAGGAGGGGATTGGAGTTAAAGAGGTGAGTGTAACGGTGGGGCTCAAGGGAGTCAGTCGGCCGAACAGAGGAGACGGTCGGTGTGGCTGAGCTGCGGGGGCGCCGGCAATGGGTGATCGGGGAGGTGACGATGATCGGCAAAATGGGTTCCCCGGGAGCCTAGGAAGCTGGTGGAGAAGTTGGAGTGAGCCGGGGATCCTTGAGGCGGGCCGGCGGCGAGGTTTAGCGGCCGGTGGCAAGGCCGAATGGCACGGCGACGACCGGAGGGGAGAGGAGTGAACCCAAGGGGGGTGGGAGAGAAAGATGACCGTATGGAGCTTACCGGTAGTGTTGGCTTGGCCGGGGCGGTGGCGAGGCGTGCCGGCGACGTGAGGCGGCGGCGGATCGGGGAGGTCGCCGTGGAGGGAGGAGCTCCGGCGACGAGGAGCTTCGCCGTCGCTTGGAGGGGGCTCAGAGCACCGCGTAGTTGCTCCCACCGCGCGGAATTGAGAAGAGGCGGCCCAAGGAGGAGGTGGCGGTAGGAATAGAGGTGGCGGCCGGCGTTGGGGGAAAATGGCCGTGCGGCGAGCTCGGTGCACTGGAGCCCAATTAACTTGGCGGGGAGGTATAGGGAGAGCAACGGCCCACCGTGACGCGGTCGGGATGGCGAGGCCTTGTCGGAGTAGCCGGGGTGGCGTGGAGGCGGCAATGGCGGCTCACGAGCGCGGGGCGGAAGGAGCTCAGAGGGGTAAGGGGAGTCGCACGGGGTACTTATGGCCACGGGTCGATGGCGAAGACAGTGGGCGCGCGTGGGGAAACAGTGGGCGACGGTGAGCGAGACTGTGGGCGGCTGAGGCAGCTTTGCGTCGCGCACGGCAGGCCGCAGAGCTGGGGCGCCGCGTGGCCGCCAGTTGCTGCGGAGCGGGGAGAAATCCCGTGGGCGGGATGGTGATACCGGGGCGGTGTCCGAGCGCGCTGTACATGCGAGGGGACTGCTCGGGAGGCGACGGTGCCCGGGGCATGCATGGACGCCACGGGGAAGAATGGCGCAGAGCGGAGCAGACAGACATGATAGCGCGGGCGCACGCGAGCGAAGAAGGGAGAAGGGAGTGCGGGCGGGGAAAGGGGCCACCGGCCAGAGAAAGCGGGCGGGGGCGAAGCCGGGCCCGCGGCAGCGGCGCGTGCGCGCTGCGCGTGTGAAGCTGGGCCGGTGGAAGGAGGTGGGCCGTTCGGCCGGTTGAAGGGGGAGGGGAGATGGGGTTGGGCTGGCCGATTTTGGCCGGCCCGACTTCATTCTTTTTTTTTTGTATAAATACCTTTTATGTCTTGCACATATTTCTTCAGCATTTAGTTACAATATCATTGCCGTCTGAAACTCCAAACGGCGGGTGTATTTATTTATTTACTCTTATTAGTATTTATATTATTATTTCCAAAATGAGATTTTGTATTTTAATTCAAATTTCTCTCTCCTTATACTGGATCATCTTTTCAGATTCGCATTTTAAGTTTTTAATTCCATTATTTGTATATTCCTTTTTATGGCATTGCTAATATTTGTTTTTGTCTTTTATGAGTTCTTAAATTTTGAAACCTCAACCAAATTCAGGAAAACACCATAAAATCCAAATTCCAATAAAATATATCAAAAGCTTCACATTTTCAAATTTTAAATTTTCAGGATGTTACATAGAACCGCCCAGATACCCCTAAGGACTGAATCTTGTCATGAACTCCTGTGTAAAGCAGTACTACCACAAGTCTGCAAAGTGGACTGAATCTTGTCATGAACTCCTGTGTAAAGCAGTACTACCACAAGTCTGCAAAGTGCAACTTGGCTAAGTAAATTTATTGAAACTCCTGGACTCATCTCACTGGTAGTGGAAAGAAGTGGATACGCAAGGGCAAGGGGAGGCCTAAAGGGACACCGAGTGGAGGGTGAAGTAAATAGCCATACTAGCATTGCGGGGAGTGGAGCCCGGCTATGCTAGTAGACGTGGTTACATCCCGTGCATAGATGGGACCCACCGCAAGTGGGCAGTTTCCCATAAGGTGAGATGACAAAAGGGGCTAGATACTTTGAAAAGTCACTGTGATGGTCTACTCAACCACGTGGCTAAGGAATCATGTGGGGCAACGAGCGGATTGTCTCTTGTGGTGAAAGTGTACAAACTCTGCAGAGTCAAAAACTATTCGAATAGCCGTGCTCACGGTCAAGGGCGGACATGGGAACTTAACCAGATATAGTTCTATTTCAAAAACTTTGTGGGTGGAAATGGAAAAAGTGGAGGGCAGTGGAAAGCCCTGATTTGAGTTGTCCTGGGTGTCGTCCCAGTGGTAATGTAAGCGGTTATAACGCTGAAATGTTAGCATATGGTGCGGATGCCATGAAACGGTGGATGGAATCTGGATCGCTATTATTAAGTGCATTTCCTTACCCATTATGTTTTTGTTAAAAAACTGCTAGGTCTCAGGAAATTTTTACGTATCATATTTCAAAAATAAAATATTTTCCCTTCTTACAAAATACAATATAAGGAGGAATAAATAGAATCATGAGTAGAAGAGATGGATGTTTGTAGTAAAACATAAAGATATTGGTGGACTCGTGTCGATCATAAAAAGGAAATGATAGTGTGGATTCTGGGAGAAATAAGTTGGTGGAGTCTAAATGAGTATATAGGTTAGATAGATGATTTAAATTTTTTTGGAGAATCAGGGAGTGTGAAGATAATTACTGGATTACAACACGGATAACTATTATAAATTCTTGGAAGATGTTGACAATATTAGGATTAATAGAATCAATTACTAGATGAGTCAATTGAATTTTGGGGAATTTGGAGGTATGATAACCATTCTTGGAGTATAAACTTGATTAATGATATTCTTGGTGGATGTATACTAGTGAATTAGTTAGAGATAGCTAATAGAAAAGATTGATTACTAGAAGATCAAATTGTGGTTGTGGATCAATAACAAAAGAAATGGAATTTGGAATACAAAAGATATTGGTGGATTGTATAATTGATGATATTCGCTGTTTGGAGTTTTAGACAGCACTCAATTTGGAAAATGTGAATTCGATGGATTAATTAAATGATGTCACTCGCTGTTTGGAGTCTTAGACAGAGATCAATAAAGAAAGTGTATTTTGGTGGATTATGTCAATTATGGTAATCATTAGGTGGAGTTTAGGCATCAACAATGACACTGTGATTAAATAACAATAATGTTACTAAAAGCGGTTTTTGGCAAATAAAATAACCCGAGCCTCTCCTTTGATAAGCTATGCATACTATTTATTTGCATCCTGTGTATTGGCTCGCGGAGTACGGTGGTTTGTGCTCACACTCGCTTTCACAACAAATCCAGAATCAGGAATCAGACCACTACGCTTCAGCAACACCATTGGTCATGGTGGCAAAGAAGATGAAGATGTCAAGGGCTAGGTCGCGCACCTTCAGTTGGCTGCCTGTGGGCATGTCCTGAGGGTCCCACCTGTGTGCTTCGTTCCTGCTGCTGCATCTTATTGATTTCGGCCTAATAGGCCCATGAGTAAGTTATTATTATATTTATGCTTCCGCTTGATATGTACTTTGATATTCAGAACTATAATCTGTGAGCATTATCTACTGATTCAGGGAATAGTGCGGTGGAATCATAGAGGACTCCAGATTGTACGATCTGGGCTCCTTACAGAACACCTCAAGTTAGGAAAGTTTGTAAACTATATAGCAACTCAGCTGAAATAATGCACTCCAAATCCTTGAAAATTGAAATATTTAAATCTTCAGTCCTTATATTTGTAATATTTTCCAAACTCAGATATTCTTTTTATCTTTGAACATTTTTATTAGTGTTCCACTTTTACTTTTGCAAACAAATTTCTCACCAAACAGATTTTTTCGCAAACATGTAAGAAGTCCTAAGCTGTTATAATCTGAAAAACAAATACGTAAACTAAACTAATTTATTCTTCCCTTCAAATTCTCTGGAAAAAACTTAGAAATGAAGATGAAGCCTCCAATCTCACAAATCTGAATCGTGTTCGACTTACAACTAAATGTGTCAAAAATTTCCAGGACAAGTTTCTTGGATGGGGTTTTAGTAGGTTTTTGGGATAATGGAATGGACATGGAGATTGGAGAGAGTGCTTCATTACCATTTGAGACCGGGGAATGCAAGGAAGGACGAGGAGCACCTGGAAGGCTAGAAGGCAAGGCCGAACTTAAGACTATCATCCACAAGTATCAACTAATGCAAGAACATCACACTACCACTTGAAATGCTATCCTAAGAACTATATCTAAACATCTGAGCATGCAATTTAACAAGATCTGTCACAGTTACTCCAAATCAATCCAATTGATCCAATCCTCCCCTCTACACACATCACAGACAATGGGAAGTCAGGAATAACACCAATACCTTCTTCATGTTCACCTCCATGAAATCCCACGGCTTGTCCGGGTTGTTTTTCAGTGAATCGATGTGCTGCAGAACAACACAAGACGTAAATCTAACTCACTCTTCCATAACAGCAAAACAAATAAGACCAAATGTAGATGCAGGAGATGGATTTGGGAGGGGAAGGAGGGGTGCTAACTGGAGAGGGAGACAAGTGGCGGGCGGAGGCGAGCCCAAGGAAGCGGGTGTTGCCGCTGCGGCTCTCGATGATGGGTAGCCAGGCGTCCTACAGGTTGAGTCGCCAATCACGCGGCGGTTGCGACTTGCACCGCCGGGCACCCTCCTCGCAAGCTAGCCACTGAGTGCTCTCTCTAAGTCTCCTTGTGTCTGGGCCTTCTGGGGGTGGGGGTTTTGGGGCGGGCCGGAGGGTGAGCCACTGAGTGCTCTCTCCAAGTCTCCTTGTATCTAGGCCTTCTGGGCGTGGAGCCGTGGGGTTTTGGGACGAGCTGGAGGATAGGCTAAAGCATCACAAAGCCCACTTGATGGCTTCACCCCTGCATGGCATGCTTCTTGAGTGGAGATCACTCAAAAGCCATCATATATCACTCGCCCATATCGAGCACTCCATGTGGTAATTTAACAATGCACGCACGCATTGAATGGTGGTTGTTGTATCGATCGCATATATGGATTGCGCGATGCCATGCATCGATCGAAACGAGAGAGAAAAACAGGACGTTGCTTTGTTCTCAAGATAAGTATGTACGTATATGAGCATCAGCAAAAATAACACCCTAGGACCTACAAGTTCTACGTACGATGAAAGTAGATGAGTAGATCGTTAAGGGCATGTCCAATGGTGATTTATGAGCTAGCTCTAAACATATTATTTCATATTTTAATAGAAGAGAGAGAAAAGCTAGCTCTTGATCAAGAGCTAGTCTCATACACACATTCCAAGATTATATGAGGATGTCATGTGGGACTATTCATGTTATGAGCTATGTGCTAAAAGTTAATATCATTGGAGAAGTTATCTTAGAGCTAGTAACTAGCTCATACCATTGTACATGCCCTAATCGCCGCATGCACGGGCACCGAAGCAAGAGCAAGCCATGCATGGATTTACGATACCAATGCTTTTGCACAAAACATCGGCTTGCATGCGGATGTTGTAGTGGGCATGCGTTGTAACCTCGATCATGAGCGAGCGAGCGCGCTCACTCTGCGCTACTATAAGAAAAAGTTATACTGAACTCATAAACGGTTTTATGGAACCATCTGTGTTATAATTATGATAGACGATTTTACAAACATGATCATCTATGTTACTAGCGATAGCTAAAACCGTCTATGATACATAATTATCACAAATGGTTCTTGTCAAGAACCGTCTGTGTATCATACCCTTTAGCGCAAAAAAAAAGGTGGGCTTGATCTGCCATGTCATGGTCGTGCATTATCGCAAGTCACATGATTTGCCATGCGAAAATATGTGAATACACACACGTGTGTGTTTAGCCCTCCACATGCCATCCCTATCTATGTGTCACATGATTCAAAAAGTGATAAAGGCTCTATCTTATAAATTGATCTTCTTCACTTTATCTTAATAATATAGTACTAAATTATGTATACTTTACAAGTATAGATAACGAGCCCCACTCATATGGGCCAATGAGCAAAACAAAAGTTTCTGATCTAGACGTCCACTTGTAGTTGACTATAGTGGAACTCTAACTCAACATTATGAGTTGAGTTACTATTCGTCAGTAATTAGACATTTGCTGTCTTGCTGTAGTTCCATATATACTGGTGTTGTAGTTAGTACATTGGACGTCTCTGCGTTCTGCGCATTTTCTCTTCGTCGTCTTACGCGCATCAGCTCCAAAACATACACGAAAACTGCATAATTTAGAATTGATGACCTCGATAACTTAATGCCGCATGATTATCTGAATCTATTGTGTACTAATGACCAATGTTGTGTGGTTAAAATTCAACATCGCGAGTCCAATATGCTGGGCCTTAATTTTGAATAATCCACAACTATTCGATGCTATCTAGAATATAATTAATCCAAAAAGATTAAAGAGGAATTTCGCATGGCATACACTGCAGGAGCACCACGCATTTTATCATAGGCCCATATAAATGAGGCTCATTCTCTATATTTTCAAAGCATATATAATTTAGTACTATATTCCTAAGGTAAAGTGAAGAGACTAATTTATAAAGTGGAGTTCTTGCCATTCCTTAAATTATGTAACACATGAATAGAGATGGCATATGGAGGGCTAAACACACATGCGTATGCACGCATACGTACGTATTCGCATATTTTCGCCTGGCAAATCGCGCGACCATGACGTGGTAGACAAAAATCACCTTTTTTTGAGCCATGCATCATCTTTCTCCTTTTAACTGGACTTGATGCAGTCATCACAGACAGTTTTTAATAAGAACCATTTGTGATAATTATGTCCTTACCGCTAGACTCGTCGATCTTCCCTAATTCAGTCTCAGCCAATAAAAACCCACCAAACTCCATCGCATAGATCGTAGCTCCACCTCTCCATCCCCGTATCTATTCCATGAAAAAATTTTCCACTCCCGCCTCTCCCTCCCTATAAATACTCACCTAAACTCATCCCCTACCTACTCCTCGACTTCAACCCCGATGGCCTATACGAAGCAGACAACATGCAAGTCTATGGGTGGTAAGACGTTATGGAAGCAGCTGGCTATTAAGATGGTGCTCAAGTCGGCGCCGGCGGGCGTCAAGGACATCTAGCTCGTGCACTACATCATGGTGAGAGGGCCTAGGCATAGAGGTCTCGTCGGCGCGGTTGAGCTTCTACTGTCTGCTAGGATTTCTACTTCTTTTATGTTTTTGCCATGTTTAAGAGTTGGATTCATAGGATTAGGAGATGTGTTATTGCCATGTTCTTAATGTGTTGAATGTGTAACCTACTCGTTATCTTATGATGCTGTAATTAATGGTGGATTCTAATCTGAATGAAAATAGAATATTCTGATGTGTTTGCTACTGTATTTGTTTGTTTTTAGAGGTCATAGCTAACATATCATGAGGCTAGCCAAAAAATAGAAAAATTTTAAATATAGAATGAACTATCACATATGGTTTTGCGGTATAAACCGTCTGTGAAGGATTATCACAGACAGCTCAAACAAAAAATTGTTTGTGATACTCGCACACCATAGATGGTTCATCTACCAACCGCCTATGATGGGAGAGTATTAGAGATGGTTCTGTATACCAACTTTCTGTGATACTTACCGATCACAAATGGTTGATAGCTAGAACCGTCGATGATGTGCGAGTATCATAGACAGTTTTTTGTTTGAGCCATCTGTGATAGTCTCATTCACAGATGGTTCTTTGTACGAACCGTCTATATTATGACTTATCACAGACGACTCACAAACCAGGGGCAGATGTACAGTGTTGGGCCGGGGTCAAGTGACACCGACGACCTCTGGCCCAACCCACACACCCCACCATATATTTTAGCTAGTGACCCCCATAAAAAATTATGGTGACCCCAGTCCCCAGCGGCCCAGGCGTCCAGCCCACACAGCCCACACACGCTTCGTCTTCTCCCCTGTGCAAGCTACTCAGCGACGGCGCGACGCTTCGTCTTCTAGTTCCGCTTCGGCGCTTCGCCGAATCGCCGTTCGCCCGCGGTTACGCCCAGGCCTGCCGTGGCCACGGGACGGGAGCCTGCGCCCTGCGGTCGACGCGCGTACGTTGATCCAGTAGATCGAGCACCTCCCAGTACGTACATGCATTAGCGAGCGTCCGAGCGATGGCGGTCCGAGCATCCGAGCGATGGCTGTGCTTCTTTTTTATACATATGCATGGACGCGCATACATGCATTTTATTCTACATTTCTACTGCACACTTCCTCAGATGTTTGCTTCTTTTTTTGTTTTTCAGTTTGGCTGTGCTTTGTTTGGGTTAATTTGGCAAGGAATAAGTGGCCCTTGGTGAAAGTGATATACCCAAGAACAGAGGAGTTTTAGACTTTTAGTTGCTGCAGGCTTGATCCTGATACACGACATGTAATTTTTTTAATTAATGTAAACTTGTTTATGACATTTTCCTTTTGGTTTCCTTCTTGCATTCTGAAACATGATTGATTTTGTGTTTCTTTGTTCAGAAACTAGTTCTTTCCTAAAGAGTGAAGAAACTGATGGAGTGATGGTTGCAGCGCTTTTCAATCAGTGTAATCTTACTTCCAAGCTTCAAGAAAAATGTCAAGTAAGGAGTTTTGCCCTATGTAATGTATATGCTATATCTATTATTCAGCTTCATGTTCTAATTTTTAAATATCTCCCTAACCTGACAGGTAGTAATACCATAATGGAACGATTTTTAAAAAGGAAACTACCACCAACCAATGATGCAGATGGTCCTAGAAGGACTTTGACAGGAGATGAAGATGGCCCATCAAATGTTAATCATACCACTCGTCCATTGTTGTTGTCGCGAAAAGAGGTAAATTTGAATGAAATTCCTTATGATCCGCCCGATAGGAAGAGAATATCACAATACATAGGCCCAAAGCTACAAGATGAGATAAGGCGCAAGTATTTGATTAGAGGGCCATACAGACCACCACCTGGCTTTAAATATCCACAAAAGGTTATATCAGGCAAGTCACGCCGATTTAATCCTGAATGGTTTACTATGTATGATTGGCTAGAGTACAGTGAGAAAGTAGACAAATGCTTTTGTTTGTATTGCTACTTGTTCCGAGATAGTATTGAAGGCCAAGGTGGGAATGATGCATTCACAGTAGATGGTTGGTCATCTTGGAACAAATCGGACAGGCTTAGAGACCATGCTGGCGGTCCTAGTAGTTTTCATAACACAACGGTTAAAAGATGTGACAATTTGCTAAAGGAAGATCAATCAGTTGGTGCAGCTCTGAAAAAACAAAGTAATGCAGATAAAGAGAAGCACAAAATACGGTTAAATACTTCTATTAATGTCGTTCGGTACTTGTTGCATCAAGGCTTAGCTTTTCGTGGCCACGATGAATCAGAAAAGTCTACCAACAGGGGAAATTTTCTAGAGTTGGTAAAGCTTTTGGCAGAGCAAAATGAAACTGTAAAGAAGGTGGTTCTAGGAAATGCTCCTGGAAATAACAAAATGGTGGCTCCATCCATTCAAAAGGATATTGCTAATTGCTTTGCTGAGGTAATAAATCTATAAAAGTACCTTTATTCATTTTTTATTCAGATGGTGCCAACTTTCAATGTACTTTTTTATAAAATAATTTTTATTGTCTTGTGCAGATCATAGTGAAATCTATTATTGAAGAAATTGGCGGTGATGTGTTTTGTTTATTGGTTGATGAGTCCGCTGATGTCTCCGATAAAGAACAGATGGCTGTGGTACTGCGGTATGTTGACAAGTGTGGAGCAATAAAAGAAAGACTTACTGGTATTGTTCATGTGAAAGAAACATCGGCTTCATGTCTGAAATCTAACATTGATTATCTGTTCACAAAATATGGATTGAGCATAAAACAAGTTAGAGGCCAAGGCTATGACGGAGCTAGCAACATGAGAGGTGAGTTTAATGGTTTGAGAGCTTTGATCATGAGAGAAAATAGCTCGGCATACTATGTCCATTGCTTTGCTCACCAACTTCAGTTAGTCATTGTAGCAGTTGCTAAGAAAAATGATGATATTAGTGATTTTTTTGACATGATATCTCTGTTGATTACTGTTGCCGGAGCTTCTTGCAAAAGAAAAGATATGATTCGAGAAAGTCAACAGGAAAGAGTAAAGAAAGCCATAAGCAATGGACAGCTTGCTAGTGGATCCGGATTAAATCAGGAACAGTCTCTTCAAAGAGCCGGGGACACTCGTTGGTGTTCTCACTATAAGACCATAAAGAGTGTAAACAATCTGTTCCCTGACATTATTGAAGTGCTCCAGTATGTTGAGAAAGATGGTCCAAATGACGGTAAGAAATGACAGGCTCGTGGTCTCTTGGATTATCTTAAAGATTTTGATTTTGTGTTTCATTTGCACTTGATGTTGCTTATCTTGGGACATGCAAATGCTTTGGCACTATCTTTGCAAAGGAAAGACAAAGATATATTGGAGGCCATGCTTGAGGTGAAATTAACCAAACAGAGATTTCAACAAATTAGAGATGATGGCTGGGAATCTCTATTGGAGGCAGCATATTCCTTTTGTGCAGATCAAGGTATTTCTAAGTTGGACATGGAAGAAGAGTATATAGATCGTCGCAAACCAAGGAAAAAACTAACCGTACTAATTATTAGCACTACAGATATGATTGCTTAAATCCTGTTATTGACCTGCAATTTACAGAGTTCAATGATCGTTTCAATGAGGTAAATTCGAATTTGCTAACTCACATGGCTGCATTCAGTCCAATGAATTCCTTTGATGCTTTCAAGCATGATAGTTTAATAGAGCTAGCCAAGTCATATCCAAATGATTTTAATTCAAGCCAACTGAAGGATCTTGATCTTGAGTTTCATATTTATATTGATAATGTTCGAGCGGATGAAAGATTTGCCAAATTGGACACTATTTCTCAACTTGCTAAACTGATGGTGGATACAAAAAAGCATCTTGCTTTTCCTTTGGTATATCAACTCCTCAAATTAGTACTTGTGCTGCTTGTTGCCACCGCGTCAGTGGAGAGATGTTTTTCGGCAATGAAAATTGTGAAAACGGTATTACGGAATCGAATTAGTGATGAATTTATGAATGATTCAATCATATGCTTCGTGGAGCCAAGCCTTTTAGCTACAATTCCAAATGACGATGTGATAGCTCTTTTTCAAAAGATGGGAACTCGCAAAGAGAAGATTTGAGAGGTAACTATTGTTAATTTCTTACAATGATATTTCTTGTTATCAACTTATCATGTACTGCTGTTAATTTATTCAGTATATTATGCATGCATGGAACTATAGTACTAGTTTATTACTAGCTATTAGCCTCCATCAATTAGTGATGTATGTTTATAGTGACCCCGGCGATCGTTTTTCCTGGATACGCCCCTGTCACAAACCATCTGTGATAACTAGCTGTTATCACAGACACATAAATTAATTTAGATATTTTAGAAAACCGTCTATGATAACGGTTTAGAATCGTCTGTGATAACCATTTCTGTGGTAGTGCTCATTTGGTTATATTTGCCTAAGGCAAGTGTGGCAAAGTTTGGCGAACATGTTGTGGTTAATTTTTATAGTGAGTTTAGTCGAGATAAGTATTTAACACATGATCCGTTGAGCTATATATGCAGTCAGAATGCTTCACTGTATATTATCTTCGAGTCCAAACATCAAATTTTGTCAAGTTTTACCAATGTGCGATTCAGCTAGGCCGGCTTCAGCTCGACTATTAATTATTTATCTATTTTGCGCACTATATCTAGCTAGGTGAGTGATGTTTATCGGCTAACTCTTGGTTGTACACATCGGTGTGTCCTTAAAAATAACTATTACTTTCTGAAAAATACCAGCATATGTCGAAGGATTTTTTTTTTGCCCCAACATCATCCCATGAAAAGTGCCGATCGAGCTGCAAAAAGTAGTAGTTATCCCATAAAAACGGGACCCGCACGAAGCACGTACGCATGGCCCACAAAACCCCTTGCTTGCGACCCCTGACTATTGACCGGCCGGGAACTAGCTAGCTAGATCTTCATTAAGGTCACGAGTGGTTCAACAAACTACTAAACTATGGTCAAACTAAATGGCCGGCTTAAATATAATTGATCAGATGTTCAGATGCATACACACAGTACGTATAAAGATTAATCGCAAGAATCGATGATGATATGTGTGTGTGTGTGTGCATGTGTACACAGGTGGAGGGGACAAGGATCAATACAGAAATGGATTGATCACACACACGAATGTCGAATGGGTTGGCAGGAGAGAATATGGGAAAGGAGAACCTTGGCTCGATCCTAGCTAGCTATGAACTGTAATTTGTCTTTATGCAACATATTAGTAGTAAGTAGTAACGCACTGTAAAAAGTTAGGGCAACTGTGACAAGACTAATCTGAGGGAGAAGAATAATTTGGGAAGGGACACTGCTCCGATATGCAGCGCAGAAACGGAGAATCGCTTGTAGGTATATTGTATACACACGCACACTAATTTATATTCCTCTACAAAGTAAATGCAAACTGTACTGGCAAGCTGAAGTTTGGTCAAAAATAGCACTATTGACCTCAAGAATACTAGATCTAGTCTCCAAACAATAGTAATTTCATTTATAGCCCCCTTCCCCACTGCGGGATTTTCAGGAGCTGACATGTGTTAATCGTGCGGTTGGAGACCGCACGACAGCGAAATCGTGCGGTCCCTGACCGCACGACTACTATTCATCGGGAGATCGTGCGGTTGAGGACCGCACGACCACTGCTCACCTGAGTCGTGCGGTCCCCAACAGCATGACTTGCATGCGCACAGTGTTTCTCATTATAAACAGACAAATGCACGCATCAGCTGAGCCAAAACACTGTGCGCATGTAAGTCGTGCGGTCGGGGACCACACGACTCGAGTGAATAGTGGTCGTGCAGTCCCCGACCGCGCGATTAACATGTGTAGCGTCTGGAAATCCCGTGATGGGAAAGGGGCTATAAATAGAATTGCTATTGTTTAGGAGTTAGATCTAGTATTCTTAAGATCATCAGTGCTATTTTTGATCTGATTTCCTAGTTGGTGACTGATGCATGCATGGATCCCAGTAGAACGTACGTAGTGGAGTACAAACGTCTATAATTTGTACTGTCACCTTCAGCCGGAAAACTAGGAATATTATTTATGGAGTACATGCTAATTAAATCGATCTATACATATACCTCAAAAGTGTGTATATCATACTCCTTTAAATCACCTACAGCAACCCTCTATATATGGCGATAGAAGAAGGTGTAAAATATGGTTATTTTTGTTTTTTCTCACTAAACCTAGCTATATATGTCAAGCAAATTCAGCTGTTAAATATCTGGAGTATATATGCAAGACGTATGTATATACAGCTAAAGCTCTTATTTAGCCAGGTGTCTTTTTTTATGGCAATCGATCTCAAGGTCAGAAACCACGCATGCACTGAAGATCTAACCTAATCTCAAATAGTACGAGTGTGTTGACCGGGTTATTACTAACATGCATCGGAGCCCGTGCATTAGATAGCGTAAGAACCCCTCCGGCCGGCAATCAAAGACCCCAGTTAAGTACTATTAACTGAAATAATTTCCGAAATAAGGAAAGAATATATATATATATATATATATATATATATATATATATATATATATATATATATATATATATATAACTACATAATTTTCTTTGGTAAGCCCTAGCTAGTTTAGTAGTATCCCTGGAACTCGGGGCTCGGCCGGGGCGGGATACCAGCAGCTGATTAGCGCGCGGCGCGTGCACGTGCAGCTGCAAACTCCGCGGAGTTTGAGGCCTCCTGCTGCGTCGCCTACGTATCTTACATCGCCATCGACAGCGACAAATCAACATCAATATTCCTCCATTAATTCCATTCCTCCGCGCGCGCCATGCACCCCACATAACTCGATAGATCCTTAATTTTTTTTTTTGCCCGGCCTGGCTTGCACGCTTGGCTGGCGCTCGCCGTGCGCATGCCGGTTAGGCCCTATTCATTCGGGTTTTAGGTTCTGCTAAATGTGGAATTTGAAATAAACGTATTGGTTTTTTAATTTTGATTTTTTACATTTGCTTTTTTCATTCTTGCTTTCCATTGTTCGTGAAAATATGGCGTGTTTTTTATTTCTTATTTCTCTTTAATTAAATAATTTAGAAAAAAAATTAATAATTACTATAGTACAATTCAACCAAAAAAGTTACAGCCGAAAGTTAGAAGCCGCTAAAAAAACAGAAATGAACATCCATTGCCCGCCCATCTTTTCCGGTGACTGGCCGGCGGCTTCGGGGGATCAGTCGACCGATCATGGCTGCATGCACACTTATGTTTCGATAGTTCAGTTGCCATCAAAGGCATTTGAATTTTTTTTAAAATAATCTATTTTTTATTCTAAATTACAGTAATATACCTGCGTTTTTATGTTATACTAATGACCCCCTGTCACTCAACCGTTAAACAACTTAGACTAGTCGTCCAACGGTTGGGCGACAAGTGCCCAAGTGTTGAGCGACTAGTACTAGTCCTCAACCGGTGAGTGAGTTGGACACTTGGCGTATTTGCATGTTTTTTTGAAATATTTGAGCAGTACGGTGCATGTGGTTTGAGCAACTAGGAGACTAGTCACCCAGCGGTTGGGTGACAAGTGTCCAGGTTTGAGCAACTAGGAGACTAGTCACCTAATGGTTGGGTGACAAGTGTCCAAGTCGCGCAATAGTTGAGCTACTTGATACTTGTCACCCAACCATTGGGTAACTAGCCCAAGTCTCTCAACCGTTGTGCAATTTGGACATTTGTCGTCCAACCGTTAGACAACTTATCCAAGTCATTTAATGGTTAAGCGACAGAGGGTCATTAGTGTAAAATAAAAAATATATAGGTATATTACTATAATTAAAAATAAAAAATAGATTATTTAAAAAGAAACTCCAAGGCAAATGTGCTCCTGCAACCAGCCAGTATTGCACGGCGGCAGTACCTCCGCGACGGTAATGACATAGCAAGATGGCTAGTGGCAGCGTATTTTGCGCATGTCAAATACGCATATCCAGAGGAGGGTACAGAAATACACATTGTCAACGGCTTAAGGAACAAGCAAACTAATGACACAATGCTCCTCCAAAAGAAAACCGATGACTGTAATCGTCGTGCTAGTGCGCTAGTTTGCTCATTACTATCAAGTTCGTCTCGGAAGTCTGGCGCGCTCTATATAAAAATCAATGTAATGAAACGAGAGTACTGCACACAGTTGCAAGCCTGCCATGAACACAAGCAAATCTTGAATATCATGAATATGCATGCATGCGTGGAACTTCTCACATCTTTTCCTATCGTTGTCTCTCCTCTGCACTACGCCATGTCCTGAGCAATGTGTAGCTTAATTTGCGTATACCTCTTCATTAATTAGTGCAAGTCAGTGCCATATGCCATGCATAGCAATGCAATATGCAATTCATTTGGTTTTCCCATTTTAATTGACTCAGGTAACTGAATTTGCATCAAAGCTAGAAACGTGTTAACAGATTTAGAATTTGCATTTCTAGACCAAATTTGAAGTAATACAAATAAAATAGCACAATTGACCACCATGCAATCGTGCATCTAGATTTGAAAATACACTCGTTTGTTTTCTATACAACTCTTATAATATCTATGATTGAAAATACAATTATATTTGTTATACAAGCATGGCAGTTATAATATCTATATTTGATCAATATACATAATTATAATAAGAGATGTAAACCCTTTACTTCTCTCAATTAGTGACATAGTTCTAGAATTTTATCTTTTTTATGAATCATTGTATGAATTTCTAGCCTTTAAAGCGAACCAGGTGCCTATAGTCTCACTAGTTATTTATATTTATATATCGATATGATTAATTTTGGCATACTCCAAATAAGGCTCACGTACGCCATTGCATATAATGCAATATGGTGAGGACGCATTATATTCCTAATTAAGTGAATGTAGCTTTTAGTTTTGATGTGAGCCATCAGATTATGTGAGGAAAGTCTCGCAAAAAAAAAATGTAAGGTAAGATTGTAATCCGTTTGATCATGGGAATTCTAGCCAGCCTCAAGTTGATAATCTGACAAATGTGCGGTTTATGCCAGCAACAATGAAATGGCTAGGATTATATATATGGGTTTGTATTCTTCTCCTGTTTTAAAGCCAGTTTCTACAATATAGTTACAAATTTGCTATTTCTATGTCAATTTTTGGGACCATTGGATTTGTAGAGAGATTAATGTGCCATATCATTGGATATTGATATAATGGATAACACATTAATATGACTTATGCTTAAGAAAAATTTCAGTCTCCTTACAATCAGGCATTAGTTCTTCACATGTTAAAAGTAGAGGGGTGAATTTGGACAATTCACCAAACCATTACATACATTTGCCTGGCTGAATTTTAGTAGAAGGTCAAATGTCAGGTCTGAATTTAATTTAAGATCAGATATGACGTATCACCCGCTATGTTTGAAAATCTACATATTATTTAGCTAGATCTCTACTTGGTATGAGTAAATTATGTGATAATCAATGCGATTGAGTCCTCACTTGAAAGAATAACAAATTCTTAGCCTATTGGAATAAAATAAGGCAACTTGTAGGGGATCAGAAGAAGAATAGAAGGGAATGGAATAATGGAATGAAAGGTTAATTCCATCACGCACACGACTGTTCAAAGGATGATCTAAAGTTTGTTTTTATTAATTGTAGCTTTACACATGCACCCTTTCCATTCAAAATGCCTTTTCCTTAGAAGGATTTTTTTTGAAGAAACAATCGTTACGGTTTATTCATATGAGAAGAAATAAATGCTTAAAAAAACCAGGTATAAAAAAATAACTCCGAAAGCCCAATAAGACAAAAGTCTGTGACAAACACATCCAACGCTGACAAGAATGCCGAACATGACTTATAAGCACCACTACTCGACCTAACACGTGTTATCATTGTCACCCATCACGCCTACGACCCGGCTGCTCCGACTTCACCGCAACATGCCTCACGGTAGCACGCATCAACACGACGATAACCTCAAAACAAAGGGTTTCCACTGACAAACGCTAGCTTGCCAGCAAAGCCACATGGTCAGCCAAGGCAGCCAACTTTGTGTTATCGACACACACAGGTGCCACTCACCGCACCGCCCTGACACGAGAGCCGCTCTAGGCCACCCTACCACCCGGGCGAGGAGTCAGATCTAGCAAGAAGAAGGGTAGATCTGGCCTGAGCGCTGAGGTGAGGGGACAGCCCGGCCACAACCAGGGAAGGAAAACGACGCCGAGAGGACGACCACCGCCGATGGACAAGCACCGGCCAACGCAAAAGCAATGCACACACGAAAAATGAGGAGGGTAGGGTCAGGTGGTCCGAGGCAACGTCTCTAAGGAGGGAATGACACTAAAGGCGTCGTTGTCACCCGATCCAGCAAGAATCGGATTTGAGGTTTTCACCTAGACAAATGCGATAAGACCCCATGGTGAGTGAGGTACATCTCCAAGACGATGCCTGCAAAGAGGAAAACGATGCCTAAGGACATCGTCATCGTCGGATCCTGCTAAGGAGAGCCAGATCTAGGGTTTTTATCTAGAGCATGTCACTACACCACCCGTGACAAGTCCGTCACCTGCCACGATCCAGGCGTGACCGCCTCACAAGGCTGCTCAACCCAAGAGCAGCACCACCCGCTGGCCTCCACGCTTAGCAACTCTGTTCGCCTCCACGGCCAACTAGTGTCCACACCACTGTCTGCCAGCTGGTCATAGCCTGCCCGGCCATGCTCACTGTAGACATATAGCCACCCTGTCTGATTCATCATATTGACGGATCAAACTCTGGTCATCACCTAGAGAGAATGAGCTATACCGCTACGCTATGCTACAGTTGGCTGCTTCAATAAGATATGTTTGTGTAGTTAACGAGTGATCGATAGTCACTTCGCAAAAAGATGAGGTACGTTATGAAGAACTATTTGCAGATGGAGACATCTCATTGCCCATTATGAGGCCATTTTTGTGGCAGGTGCGTCCCCTGGTCCAGAGACAATCTTCCTTCTTTCCTTCAGTCCTTCCAAAACCAGTCATGACGAATGCAAACACTAGAGTCTCACACTTTCACTGACCATACATATGTAGCATACACAGCTATCTCCCATTCCTCAATGCCACAATATTTTATTATAATTAACACAGGTCTTGTCTTTGTCGAGCATCCCAGCTGATCAGATCAACCCTACCTCTCGATCTCCCTCTTCTTTATAACTCATGTATCTAGCTGCTCCTCTTGCAACATTACAAACACAACCTTTCACTCCCATTCATCTTGGCTTTCCTGCCTGTCCCTAGCCTGTTGCTTTCAAGCTGAGCAACACCAAGCAAAGCAGCCTTTCCATTTTCCAAGGTACGTGCATGCATGCTGTTTCTTTTGTCCATTGAGAAACGTATAAACGGCTGTGGTTCGAAGCTTGTAATGTGGTGTGTATTTCTTAGATCTTTGGGTGAGGAAACATGCATCCGAGCGTCGCGCCGCTGACCGTGCCTCCGGGCTTCCGGTTCCACCCAACCGACGAGGAGCTCCTCTACTACTACCTGAGGAAGAAGGTTGCATATGAGGCCATAGATCTCGATGTCATAAGGGAGATTGACCTCAACAAGCTTGAGCCCTGGGATCTCAAAGGTAACCAACTCGATCTGCCTGTCCTCTATTGCTAACCGATCTGCATGCCCTCTATTGCTAACTATAATTTCTACATGTCATGTACAAAGTAAGCAAGAAATGGTGGATAGTGCTAATTTACAATATGTTGACTTGGTGCACGCAGATCGGTGCAGGATTGGGATGGAGCCTCAGGACGAGTGGTACTTCTTCAGCCATAAGGACAAGAAGTACCCGACGGGGACGAGGACGAACCGGGCCACGGCGGTGGGGTTCTGGAAGGCGACGGGGCGGGACAAGGCCATCTTCCTCGGCAACGGCAAGAGGATCGGCCTGAGGAAGACTTTGGTGTTCTACACCGGCAGGGCGCCGCACGGCAACAAGACCGATTGGATCATGCACGAGTACCGCCTCGACGACGAGAACGTCCAGGTCCCGGTAAGCTCACGCACGGCAGTAGCTAGTAGTACTAATTAATATTTACTTGCTCCAGTATTGAATTGATTCATTGGAGCAACATGCAGTGATAGTATCACGGATTTCTTAATTAATTAATGGTGGTTGTTGAAATGTGAAATATACAGGAGGAAGGATGGGTGGTGTGTAGGGTTTTCAAGAAGAAGAGCATCCAGAGGGGCTTCGACCAGCCAGACATGGTGGCAGCGGCCGACGACGACGAGCTCCAGTCCCACTTCCGTGGCACGGCCAGCATGACGCCGGTGGACCAGAAGCAAGGTCTCCACCAGCTCATACACGGCGGAGGCTTCCCCACCTTCGACCCCTCGATGCACCTGCCGCAGCTCTCGAGCGCCGAGACGTCGCCTGGCGGCCATGTGTTCATCTCCGGCCCGCCGGCCACCATGAACACGCTCGACGTCGGGTGCTCCCAGAATATGATGAAGCTGACGACGTCCGGCGGTAGCTTCGGCGGCGCCGCGGACTGGTCGATCCTGGACAAGCTCCTGGCGTCGCACCAGAACTTGGACCAGCTCTTCCATGGCAAGGTCGTGCATCAGCTGTAGGAGTGCATCAGCAGCAGCTCACGGAATCGGGCGCTTCTTCACTGCAGAGGCTGCCATTCCATTACCTTGGGTGCGAGGCCGATGATCTCCTCAAGTTCTCGAAATAGATAGATATGTATTGTGCTATTTGAGCAGCTGAGACCCTGTAATTTTGAGTACGTATTTGGTTTATTAATGTGATCTACTTTAATTTGCAGTTCTTGTGGGATGGGTTAATGTTAGACCATGTAGATAAGTCATGAATTTAGTGATGATAAATAATTAATATTTGTATTGCATCAAAATTTACGTTTGTGAAAGTTTTGGTCAGTACGCTTTTGTAAAACTGGAATTGCAGGAATATTTAGGATAAGCGGTTTGACCGCTTTGTATTAGGCGGGCCGACCAGCAGGTTGACCACGGCAGATTGACTAGGCGAGAACGACTATGGCGAATCGACCACGGCAGGTCCGATCGGCAGATCGACTACGGCAGAACAACCACGGCAGATCGACCACAATTGGTCAAGCACGGTAGAATGACAATGGCTGAATGACCACGGCAGAACAACCATGGCTGGTTGACCATGCCTGGTCGATGATCGTAAGCTACAGTTAACCAGCCGTATGCTACAGCGAATCGGTCGATAGTCAGAAACTATAGTAACCGGTTGATAGTCAATAGCTATAGTACCTAGTCGGTACTCGGTGATCTGTAGTCGGTGCTACAGTACCTGGTCGGTACTCGGTAGTCGGTGCTACAGTACCTGTCGGTACTCGATAGTTGATGGTCGGTAGCTACATTACCTGGTAGGTGGTTGATGGCTACAACACCTGATCAGTGGTCGGTAGCTACAATACATGTTCAGTTGTGGTAGGCTTCGAGTGTTTCAATTCTTGTAGTTTTCGAGTATGTGTTGGGCAAGCGGTATGACCGACGTGCGCTCGATGGTCAAACCGGTCTTTCTGGGTGGTTTGAGATTGATTTTTGGAAAGCGTAGATATTAAGGTCGTGAATGATTTGGTTTGTGTCTATGAATGGATGAGGGTATAATATGTGTCTATGGACTAATGTCGGTCAAGTTGGAGACAACTTGTGCCGGGAAAAAATTCTTTGGTCTTGCATATGCAGGTTGGGCGTGGAGACGGTTATAGTCGGTGACAAGGAAGACTGGGACTAGAAGGGGGGAAATCTAAGGTTTAGGCGGTCGAGGATGTCATGAGGTGGTCATGCTCGCGCTGGAGCATATGGAGATTAAAGGTGGATGATACGTGGAGAAGCCACGGAAGATGCAGTCCTGAAGGCTTCGACATGTGATGAGTTGGAAGGAGTTATGTAAGGTGTCAATAACTAGAAGGTTTAGATATTTTCGAAAAACCCATATTTGGAAGGGTATTGGGTCCCTTGATTTTTCGAATAGGATAAGATTTCATGTCCGTGTTGATAAGGACATGGTTTGGAGCTCTAGCATATAAAAGGAGGGGATCAGGTTAAGACCTAGCCTACGGCTTCCAGCATCTTTTGAGGAGAAAGCTTTGAAGAGTTTTTGTGCTAAGGTTTGAGGGGTGCTATGAGGACACTTTGTAGCCACATATCATAATTTAGAAATAAAGATCAGATTTATTCTAGAAAAGTTAATCAGCGCCAACAGTATGTTTTCTGGGCATCATCTTTGACTCATTCTCGTTACAAGTACATAGTGCATGGTGAGATAGCGTTCCTCCATTGACTTGATCGCTCGCTTATTCATCCACTCGATCATCGCCAACAACATCGGTGTCGAAGCATTCAAGCAAAGGAAGATTATGACTATGTACAAAGGGGTCGAGCGAGCGGTCGAACGCCGAGTGGTCAAAACCTTCATCAAGCAATGAGAGATTCCAAAAAGCATAGGCAATCATTCACCCCCTATGATTACGGTATTTGATCCTACAGTTAAAATGTATATATGTAGATGCATTTTTATGTGGCATGAATTGAACGCGCGCTCGTTTGTTTCTACCTCTCCATAAGAACTTTTTTGATGTTTCAATTTTGCCCTGAAATTTCTTAATTTGTTAGGCGTTTATTGGATCCTCTCTCTTGTCACTCTGGGATAAACACACATAGAGAGAGAGACTAATACAGTGGGATCAAATTACTCAATCTTTATCTCTTGCTGTGACTTAACAACTCAACTCTTTTTCAGCTCTTACAGCTTGACTCACTTACAACTCATCAAGATTAATTTTAACATTCTCCCCCTTAATCATGATGTTTTGACTCACTGATATGGATCACCAGTATCTTCTTGTCACACGCAGCGGTCTCGACTTCTAGCTTTACGTATTGGCCTTCTCTTCGCATGACTTACAGTGGTCTCACACCACTGTTGAATCATGTCTTCATCTTGCAGTAGGGACACTACAAGATGACCCCCCCTTTTGCAACGCATATATGCGTTGCTAAAAGTCCATATATGCGTTGGTGGGGTCTATACCAACGCATTTATTATGCGTTGCCAGAAGTGGCGTTGCAAGGGTTTGTTGCAACACTTATATATGCGTTGGTAACACCTACAAATAACCGTTGCAAAGTTGCAATGGATATTAATGGGCTATGGCAACGCTTATATGTGTTTGTACCAATCGCGGACGAATGATTTCTATAGTTCGTAGCAACATATAGATTTGGATTGCTGCAACGCCTATATGCGTAGCTAGGAATAAACCATCAATAAACAATATTGGAAATTATTTCAATTTGGAGCCAAATAAAGAGATAATGCATATGCAATTTAATTGGGAAATTAGAGACCATCTCACACATGAGAAATAACAACAGTAAGCCATATATTAAAAGCAATTTTTGCATTACAATAAGTACCATCCACATAATCCATGGAATAATTTTTTTGTTCAGAACACATGTTCATATGAGAATAAAATATAAAACACAAAGAAGTCCTATAGAATGCCACCAGCCGTCCAACCCTCCATTCTCATATTCAGTCTATCTCATCCATTTATCTTCTCGATCTACAATGAAAATTGGAGTATGTTAATGCGACATTTAGGATAAATAAAATTTTATGGGGCAACAGGATAACACCATACAAAAGTTGAAGGCCACGCTATAGAAGCTCCAGATACATCTCCAATAACCTTGTAATTCTTGTATGGTCGTACCAATGGTTCATCTTGTGTCAATGGAATACTAACACGCACCATCCAAAATTCTTTGCCTAGCTGAACACCCTCAATTTTCTGTGTTGGATCACAACTTACTACTGTACCAAAGGCAACATCCTTATTTTGATTTTTCATGCTCTTTAAGAATACTTTTGTGCAGCAGAAACTTCAAGGTTTGATAAACTTCATAACAAAAGAAATGACACTGATCACCTTGGCTGTAGTATACTTATTTTTGTCCAATCTTATATCATTTTGGTTTGATTTGGCCTATAATAAAATCATAAATAGTAGTCAATTTGTGCAAAGTGTATGGGTTGCTAGAAATAAGTATATGAAGTAACCTTATGTGCAACAGAAACTCTATTGGCTTGTAGTAATTTTTCATGACGGGCATTAGCTTCCTTGCTCTTCAGTTAGATACAACAAACAATCACAATAGGTGACTTTCAGTACTATACAATGGTAACAAAATAAAATTGAATTATTGAACCATAAATCTAGTATAAATGAATTTGCATGTACATCAATAGAGAGCTAAATGAACTAGCATCAACTCAAAACTAGATTAAATGAGATAATCGGCCTGCTGGTATTTCCTTGTAAGGACCAATTAAAGATTGCCAAAATACAGTATTAAAAAAACTCAGCATACGTATATAGTTAGCAAAAGGGTACACTCACCTCTCTGTAAACACAAGACTTCGATAATTAAAGTTAACTTCTGTCACCTCAGAGCTTTACATTCCTCATAATTTACATGGCACAACTTCAGAAGGTCTGTACATCACTGCCCTTCATTGCACGAGTTCAGAAACTGTATTGGCATGATTGTCATATATGTGGTTAATTCACAATTGTTATCAATTGAACTAACAAGAATAAAGGAATTGGTTAAATTATGAGAAATTAGGGATCACATAATCAAGGGAACTTAGAGAATAGGTAATCTACCTGGGATTGGGTGAGATCATGGCAAATCTCCGCGATGGCTGGGGCAGCGCCGGTAAATTGACGACCATGCAAGCGTCTGACGATGGAGCCCGACTAACCGATGATGATGTGTATCACCGGCGATTAGCCCAGGGACACTGGACATGGCGACCAACGATGAACCACTAGATGGCGTGGTCATCCGAAATCAGAATCAGGGCAACAACTTGAATCAGATCCAGTGGATGATGGACCAGCAGCGTTCAGAACAGGTGTAGCGGCCACATGGATCTGGTGTAGGACACCAAAGCCAGCGAGATTAGGATGGCCTATGTAAGGATGGTGGCAACGTTGCAGCACTGCACTCAGCATGCCATGGATTGGGAGAAGATGGTGCAGAGGGCGGCGGCAAGGCATGAGTGAGAGGATAGGGCCGGCTTGGCCGAATGCTATGTCAATTAACAACCGTAGGGTGGGTTAAAGATAGAGCATTTTAGGAAGTTACAGACCACGTCTAATTTATTTGCTTAAAAGGAAATCTATTGAAATGTTTTATCTATTTCGCTACGTGGGGAAGGTGGTGGGATTCGCGCACAAATCTGGGCGCAGCGCTTTTATTTTCCGTTGTCAAGTATGTGTTGCTGTATGGTGGTTCTTGTTGTAGTGGGATGGCTTCACACCACCACCTTTGACTTCACGTCGAAACTTCGCACAGCGGCTTTGCACCACTGTCATTGTCGGTCTCACACTGACTTCCCCTCATAATAGTATCGCACTGCCATTGGCACTGGTATCACACCGACTCTTCCTCGCAGCGGTCTCACACCGCCACCTCCATGATTTGTCTTGCAGTGGCACCATACCGCTACCACTTAGCTTTACACCGAGGCATGCTTGTCTGCTCCCCACCGACTCCTGTAGAGGCGATGGCTTCACACCACCGTCTTCTCATAGCGGTATCTCATCGCCATCATTGTCGGCCTCACACCAACATCTTCTTGCGATGACCGCTGTCGACTTCACACCAAGATGTCATCGATGATCACCATCAGCTTCACGTTGTCTTCCTCATTACGGTGGCCTTCGCCACTAACACCAGCCTCCATCTCGCATGGAGTCTGCTGCCACCCGCGGCTGGCCTCCACCTCGCATGGAGCCTACCACTGCACCACCTCTGGCCTCCACACATTGAGTCTGTCATTGGTGCGCTCGTCGTCAAAGCAGCCACTCGTAGCAGCACCACTTGACGACCCACCACCAAGCAACATCACGTTGCTGTCGCTGGTGTGCACGTCACATGCGATTCTGGCACACCACGCTGGACTCACCATGGCCGCGCGAACCTTTGTCGCCGTGCTCCTAAGCGCATATGGTGCTGCAGCCGACTCATGGCCAGCACCTGTGCACCTCCACCCGACACGCGCCGCTGCGCACGCCATCACACCAACCAGCGAGTCATCGCAGGCAGCTTCTCCTCGCACCTTGCTTTGGATCTTGAGGCTCTGATACTAATTGTTAGAACTGAATCGCTCAATTCTCACTTATCACTCTAGATAAACACACAAACAGAGAGACTAATACAGTGGGATCGAATTACTCAATCTTTTTCTCTTGCTGCGACTTAACAGGTCAACTCTTTTTCAGCTCTTACAGCTTGACTCGCTTACAACTGATCAAGATTGATTCTAATAACATATGAAGGACATGCGTGGGCTAGCTAAGAGCAACTCCAGCAGGGCCCCTACTTGAGCCCTCAAACCTCATATTTGAGAGCCAGAGCAAAAAACTGAACTCCAGCAGGGCCCCTACTTAGCTCTCAAAAATAGGAGGCCTCTCAAATGAGGTCTCCAAGCCCTCATTCCCAGGGGCCCCCTACTCCGGCTCTCATTTTCCAGCTTTCCTCGTTTTTTGTGGAACATTTGTGCTTTCAATTTAAATTCGGAACAAATTTGAATTTAAATTTGAATATTCGTATTTGAATTCGTATTTGAATTCATATTTGAATTCGGAACAAATTTGAATTTAAATTTGAATGTTATGTGATGAACTTTGTGCTTTCAATTTAAATTCGGAACAAATTTGAAATTAAATTTGAGTATTCGTATTTGAATTCGGAACAAATTTGAATTTAAATTTGAATATTCGTATTTGAATTCGCATTTGAATTCGGAACAAATTTGAATTTAAATTTGAATGTTATGTGATGAACTTTGTGCTTTCAATTTAAATTCGGAACAAATTTGAATTTAAATTTGAATATTCGTATTTGAATTCATATTTGTGCTTTCAATTTAAATTCGGAATAAATTTGAATTTAAATTTGAATATTCGTATTTGAATTCGTATTTGAAATCATATTTGAATTCGGAACAAATTTGAATGTTATGTGATGAACTTTGTGCTTTCAATTTAAATTCAGAACAAATTTGAATTTAAATTTGAATATTTGTATTTGAATTCATATATTTAAATATTGTCCCTCATTGTGAAATCATAAATATTTTATTGTGTATTGTGCTTTTGTCCCATACATATGCATATAATGTGTGAGGAAATAGAGTGAATTGAGAAGTAGGGGCCCTGTTTTGAGGGCTCCTGCTGGAGTGCAGCTCAAAAAACAGGGCCCTCAAAAGTAGGGGGAGCCCTCAAATGAAAAGTAGGGGCCCTGTTTTGAGGGCTACTGCTGGAGTTGCTCTAATACCTTAGCTTTCACTGAGAATTAGCTAGTGATGCTTAATTACAGGTAAACTGGCTATTTGATCATGCAAGAAGCAAAATTGTGTGTACTCTGATGGTCATCAGTAATTTGCATGGTACTACCTACTAAGGAATCTGATTGGTAGATGCATGGTCTCCATATTGCCTTTGTTGATGTAACAAAAGTTGCTTTGCATATCAACATAACAGATAGCAAGATGCCAAATATTTGTATTGTATATACAGGGTTCATCAAATCTGAGAGGAGAAAAAGGCTGCTAGATGGTTATCTTTGTTTTTTTAAAAAGGACAGTGCCTGTCCCGGAACTTTGATAAAATTTGGAACTGATCTCCAAATCGATCTAAATTTGCTTTCCTGTTCTTCAATGCGCTTTGCTTATTTTTCACAAGAAAAAGAAGTGTTGTGCAGACCGACTGCATGCATATATAGATCTGTAAGAATATTAATCGGAATTTTGGACAGCAGCAATATTTTTTTTAAGATGCGATTCTGAATGTATAGTTGTGTTAGTTTCAGTAAGGTTTTCTTTTTGGCCTTGAACGACATCGATCAGAGGCCAAAACCCACGGTCCATTGGTGGGTTTCCAGTGGAGTTTTTGTGAAAAGCGGCCCAGTTACTGGGTTGAAAATTTAAACAGTTGAGGATACACTACCAGAAACCACTTATTTCCCGAGTGTTTCGTTGATAACACTCAGGGTGTCAAGAACTCAGTTGAAATGAATCTCCCGAGTATTTTCACGTACCCTCGGGAGAGAGGGAATGGGAGGCAGCATTCCCCAGTTGAAGACGGCATTTTCGCGTTGTCTAAATGGGGTGAAATGCACTGCCAAGTGTCGTTTTGTTGCCTACACTCGGGAGTGCGATGGCACTTGGGACAGGAGTAATGTGCGCAATTTTTTGCCAAATTCTATCTCTAACACTTGCTCACTCTCACTCTCACTCAGTGAAATCCCCAAACCCCACCTCGTCTCCACCAGATCCACCACACCGCTGTCCCGTCCTCCTCCCTGCCATCTCACTACCTCCGTCACCGTATCCTCCTCCTCCCCCGCCATCCCACTGCCTCCGCCGTTGTATCCTCCCCTTGCCATCCCACTACCTCCCCCGCTGTAGCCTCCAAGTTCTCGTCCTCTTCCGTCGTCGGTCTCCAAGTCTACCATCGCTATACCCAACACTGATGGCCTCCAATTCTACTGTCGCTGCACCTGACGCCACCATCGAACTTCTTGTCTCTCATCTACCGCACCCGACACGCCGTGCCTCCTCATCTACCGCAACCACACCCAACACGGCCGGCCTCCACATCTACCGCCGCCACATTCTATGTGACCGGACTCCCCATCTGCTGCCACCTCACCCAATGACGTCGTGGAGCTTTGATTTGACTGACGCATGTAACATCCCATTTTTGGGAACATGAATTTTGCTTGAATGAAAATTTCATTTGAATTTTAATTCAAATGTCATCACAAAATTCAACCAAAATTTCAAATTTTCAAACTTTAAAACTCTTCTTAGGCCAAGCGTACCCCACCCTTGCCTCCCCTTGGTCCCCTAGCTTTGGCTCGGCCCAATTTGGACCCTGGCCTAGCCTAGAATGGCCTACACCGCCTCTGCCCTCACCATGCACGCACCACGCCAGCTCGTGCCCCTGACTCACCTCCACCGCGCCTGCATCTATCGTTGGCTCCTCCTGTGCACCACTGCTGCTCTACGGTGCACCGTAGCCCTCGCCTGAGCTAAGCCCTGTGCTACACCTCCTTCCCTCGGCCTAGTCCTCCTCCTCTCCTCCCTCCTCCGCGTGCCACATTGCCCGCACCTGCCATGTCTGCGCCGTGCTCGAGCACGCCAGCTCCGTGTGCCTGTATTTCTTGGTTGACCATTACCCTAAGCATCCCCTTGGTCTTAACTTCCCCTCCACACCGCACGCTAACCCCGCTAGTCCGCCCCTATGCTGTGCCGTGCACCGAGCATCACCGCATGGGAACTCCGCACAAGCCATCAAGGCGCTCAATGACCACCCACCAATGCTGAGGCTATAAAGCTGTGCGCTGCCTTCCTTGCACCCCCTATTGTGCCCCCGTGCACTCAATCGACCCCGAAAGCCACCCGAGCTGCCTTCTTCCTCCCCTCCAGTCAAATCGTTGTCGCTAAGCCATCTTGAGCTCTACTGCACCTCGGTCTGATTGCTTGCATGTGGAGCACCACCAGAGGAACTTGAAGCTTCCTAGGCCTCATTGGGTGACATTGTCCTCTCCGATGAGCCTTCCACATCGACCCCCTCTGTGCCAGCTCGACTCTCCATCGATAGCCCGCTCCGAGCTTCCTTAAGCCTCGCCATCACTTTCGGTACGCTCATCTTCATCTCATGATGCTCCTATAACAAGGAATTAGGTTCCTGAGCCCTATGTTGTTGTGGTGCCATGCTTGGCCTTCTACTACCACTTGAGCTCACCGTCGCCTGCCCTAGACTCCAAGCTGGCAATGCCGCCTCACGTGGAGGTTCACGCTAGGCCAAGGGATCCTGTTTTTACCATCGCCTCCAACCACTGTCCCTTCCCTCATCGGCGACGGGCTTCACCTCCTCTCGGTGGGGAAGCTGGCAATGTAGCATTGCCATTAGTTCAAACCATAATTAGTTTAAGCACTAATGATCTTGCTTAGTATTGGTTAATTCGTCACAGACCCGTGGGCCCTCCTCATTTATTTAAAGCATTGTCTTGCTGACGTGTGGGACCCTGTCAGCTTGTAAAATCCTTTTAAACTGGCTTTAAATGTTAAAAGCCACTAACAAGTGGGTCCACCTACTATTTGCACAGTAAATAGGTCCTACCTATGAGCTGTAGAGCCTTTTCTTCTAGAAAATAAATAAAAATTAAATTAAAATACTGTGGACCCATCTATTAGTCTCTATGAGCCTTTTCAGTGGAAAATTAATTTGAAAATTAATATAAAGCCAGTGGACTCCACCTGCCAGAGACATAAATTCTCTCTCCTCTATTTATTTTTGGATTTAATCTAAATTCAAACTTTGGAGAACCCGTTCTCACTCATTTTAGCTCCAAATTTAATGAAATTTATCTCTAAATTTTTCTAAATTCAAGATCTATCTATTGACAGTGCTGCTATTTAATTTGGAGTTCATTTAATTTTTTTTGCTTTGCTCGCTTGTTTGTTCATTTTCTGATGTGATCATGCAAATATAATACAAGGACGCGGAAGAGCTCCAGTTCATGACAACACAAGAATTGCAAGACCAACCCACTTGTGAGTTAGGTGAGTCAACATTTTGATCATATTATACCTGCATTTGTGCAAATTTATATTCATTTAAATTATCAAGTTGCATGCTTAATTTATTATACAAATGTATGTTAAACTTAATATAGATACATGCCTACTTGACATTGTAGTATTATTATGCCATTCTTTGATACTTGAATCACATGTTCTTTGTCACCCTAGATATTTAATGGTAATTTTACTAGCTATAGGTTGTACTTAAATGTCATGGTAATCTTGCTTGAGTACCAGGGCATTAATTTGCCTTAATCATCATATTTTAATCATAAAACTTATTTTGGATAGTCATTGGAGGAAAATAACTGGTATTTTAAGATAACTTAGTTTATGCTTCTCAGAACCCTAAAACTTGCTGTTACCATATCTAGGCGGATGGTATGATGGCTAGTGCGGATATAGCAAGAGAATTATAGTTGTTGGCATGTACCATCAAGATAACTTAAAGAATTAATTATGTGATGACCTTTCAATGTAAAATAGTGCAACCATAAGTCTATAATTATGTCGACCTAGCTAAATAATTTGTATCCACTAGCGCGAGTAGCACCATTGAAGTGACCCACGAGTCATGTTGCTAGTTTTAAGCCATCGTGGACACGAGTTGCGTCTCTGGTGTAAGCCGTCGTGTGATGCAAGAGGTGGTCTGGGTGTGGTAGATATAACTACCCTCAAATAAAATCTTAGCGGGTGTAAATTACATTGGAGGATTCATTGTAAAAGCTTTGTGGTAATCTTCTTGATTCACATGTCCAAGGAAATGTGTAAAACATAACAACGTGATTATCTTTTGTGGGTAAAGGGTATAGTCTCTATAGAGTATAAACAATTTGAATAACCGTGCCCACGATCAAGGGTGGGTATGGAAACTTACTTGAATAAGTTTCTATTTCAAAACCTTTGTGGGTGCAATGAAAACTCATCAGGTGGATGTAACCCTGAATTTGGCTTTTCCTAGGTGGATGTAACCCAGTGTTGATAATTGGGTGGATGTAACCCTTGTAATAAAAAGCTAACATATGGTGGATGTAACTATATAACAGGTGGTTGGAACCTTCACCGTTATAAATATTACAGACTTTTACTCTCTTTAATAAAATGTGGTTTGGTTAAAATGCTAAGTCATAGTAATTTCTAATTATTATACTTTCAAAATGTTACCTTTAGCAAATAAAAGAACCCGAGCTGACCTTTGTTGAACCTTGCACGTATAAATATTGCATTTTGTATGTTGGCTCATGGAGCACTATTGCTTGTTCTCATCCTTGCTCACAAAATCTCTCAGAGCTTGTGGACCAAGGACACTATGCATACTACGATGTCCCAGGAGCTAATGGTGCAGAAGATGGAGGAGATTAGATTAGCCTCTAGTAGTTTAGGTGGAGGAGATTAGATTAGCCTCTAGTAGTTTTGGTCTTACCCCAGTCATACAACTATGTTGGTGTCTACGTGCACTGATATTATCTAAGTCCTTAGTTAATATCGGTCGCGCACAACTTACCTCAGTCGCTTGTCTGTGGTGAAATGTGCCCTCCTCTTTTGCTTTTGCTTCTGTATTTATATAATGTATCCATTTGGCCTGATTGGCCCTATTATAAACTTGACCCGTTGCGATCTATTTAAACTCTGATGAATGTAATATTAATGTATGGTATGGTTTACGTCATGTATGAAATAATTTAGTGATGTATTGTGTGAGCACTATCTGCTGACCTATGGAATAGTGAAGTGGTTTCATAGAGCATTCTGGATTGGCTAACTCTAGATTTGACAACGCACTCGACACCGCCGATGCACCTGATGAGTCCATTCTCCTCTTCTACTGCTGTCGCTGCTGTTCTTGACACCGGCGACCACCTACAGATACAACCTCTCCTACTCCCAATTACCTAGATCTGTGCGCAATTAATTGTTCCAGCATGCAAAATGTGTGATGTGCTTTCCTTTTGGATGGGGTATTAGTTGGTGATACATGATTGTGAATTTGTTGGTCATTGTGATGGATGCATGCGCACTACGTATCTAATAGAATGGTATTCCCTTTGTTTGCACTACTTATCTCAAATAAAGTATCTTAAGAAATTCCTTAAGTCTAAAGTTTGAGGTGCAGAGAGCAAGACCTCTTCATCCAGTCCACACTTCAAAGTTTTTCAAGTTATCTTAAGAAGAGGCTTTTCAAGTTCTTCATGCATGGAGATGCTTGAAGACCTCTTCTTAAGGAATTCCTTGTTTGATTCTAAAAGAACCACAACCCAAAGCATATGCACCACAAAGCTTTTCAAGTTAATTTATTTAATTTTGTACCATTTTTTGCACACTAGGATGGCTGCGGATCATAGTTGAATGTACACTGGGCGTAGAAATATGGATGAGTTTAGCCAGGAATGGATGCAAAAGACAACATATTTTGTGGATCGACCATTTGCTAGGAGTACATGACATGGTGGTGTGTTGTGCCCTTGTTGCCATTGTTCGAACACACGGCCACAATTGAGGGCAATAATGATCGCACACTTGTGCAAGTATGGATTTAGGCCAGGCTATACCATATGGGTCCACCGTGGTGAGTCACAACATTTTAGGTTGGATGTGGTAAGGCAACTCATGGATGATGGCGGCCACAATTATAGTAGGATGGAAGATATGTTAGATGATGTGTGTGATGCATATGTGCCACCTGTAACATCTCAAATTTTATTTGCTATTTATTTGGATTTTTATAGATTTTATTCCAAAATCTTAGAGCAAGAAAACTTAAATGGTTTATTTATTTAAAGCCTAAATAATTGATTTTACTTTTCTTGAGTTCTCCTGGATTTATAGTATTTTTGTGAATTTTTGGGATTTATTTGCTATTTTCTAAGTGTTTTCAAAGTTCCCTAGCTTTTCTAAAAATTAAAAAGTACTGTAGCTTCAACCACTGTAAGCTTTCAACCACTGTAGCTCCAACTACTGTAAGCTTTCGACCACTGTAGCTCCGACCACTGTAAGCTTCTGATCACTGTAAGCTTCTGACCACTGTAGCTCCAACTACTACAAGCTTCCGACCACTGTAACATACTTTTATACGTCCATACTTTTATTCAAACCTATTTTAAATTCGATTAAAATTCTAGTTATACCAATTCCTTTGTATATGGCTAAATTTGACATTGAATACAGACATGCCTTGTCACCCTAGATAAAAACCTAGTAAGTACATTAGTATTAGCTGGAAATTTTATAGAATTTCTTAGCCATGCTTAGAATGATTCTAGGTAGGAATATTTGTTTCACATGAAGTGTTGATTTCTAAAATTTATTCTTGACTTCAGTGAGTCAAGAAAGTCTATAAAATTTTGATAAAATAAAATTATAAAATCTAGTGTAGACTTTGGCATTGGTATGATGGTAGGTGCTTATTGGTTCACATTGATGTTTGGTGACACAATGTTGATACCTAACACAAAGGGTAGGTGGGTAGCGCCTAAGTCGAATTAAGGACCGGTCTGTGAGCTACTTTTACAAAGTCATACCGTACTACCACAAATCTGGTATGGGACAAACCTGGCTAAGTAATTTGTGAAGTTCCAACTCTGGTTTTGCTATAGACTAAATGTAAGCGTGGCGTAGGTCGCGAGAAGTATCAGATGGCACAAGAGGGGGTCCCAACTTGTGGATTCATATTGTGGTAAAACCTTAGTGGTAGCGTGACCAATTTGGTACTGAACATTGTAACGACCTTGTCATAAACTCTCAGCCGCACACGAGAGGACATGTCTTGTAAGTAAAGTTATACACCTCTGCAAAGTAACAAACTATCCTCGATAGCCATGTTCACGGTCATGGACATGCTGAGTATGGTTTTTCACATATTATACTTTGGTTTTATAAAGTCTAATTTATGGAAAAAATATGAAATCTTTTAAAAATGGTCTGGGTGGGATACCTGTGGTTAGGCTAGTGTTAGGTTGGTGCCTACATTAATGATATTATTTGTAACATCTCGAAATTTGAAATTTGAAAATGTGAAGCTTTTAAATTATTTTGCAAGGTATTCTCTTGAAATATTTGAATTTCCTTTGGTGTTCTCTAAGTTTTGGTTAAGTTTTCAAAACATTGAAGAAAATTTCTGGAAAAAAATAATAACATGAACAAACCATAAAAGAAAATATGGAAGTAAAAGAAATATGTAATTTTGAATTCAAAACCGAAAATGCCATCCAACATAAGGAAGGAGAGATTTAAATTAAAGTATGAAAATTTCATATTGAGAATAGTATTATAAAAGGGCAACCAAAAATAAATAAGCAAAACATATGCAAATGTATATATACCAAAAGGACTAGCATGGTAAACAAAAGCACAAAACAAAATATGTATATATATATGTATACCAAAAATAGACATAAAGAAGTACATATACAATTGTACATATATGTAAAAATAGAATAAATAGCAATGAAATAAAACATGCAAAATGAAATAAGCCAGCAAAATAACAATGTATGAAATTATATATAGACACACACATATGTATAAATATGCAACAAAAAAAAAAGAATTCGGCCGGCCGAATGGCCCGGCCCGTTATTTCTCCCTTTCCTAGACCGCCGGCCCATTTCACCTCCCCCTCCTTGCTGTCACTGAGCCGCGGGCCCCGCCTCCACCCCACGCTAGCCTCTCTGCCCGTGGACCCGCGCCCCCTCACTCCTTCTTTTTCTTTCTCTCCTCCCCGAACGCCCGCGCCTCTTCCTCCTCATTTATGTGGCCGAGCTGCTTCCGCGTCGTCCTCCCCTCTCTCAGCTCTGCGCCAAATCTCACCGAATCTTTGCAGCGCTGCCTTCTCTCTGCTCTGCACGCGCCGCTCGCTTGGTCGTGTCACCACCGAGCCCCGCGCCGGTCCTTGCCCCCTAGTTCAACCCCGCCGCCCGGTCCTCCGTCGCCTCCGCCCGATTCCCCGCGCTTCCCCGCCCCTCCGCAGCTACAAGAAGCCCCCTAGCTCTGCACTCCTTCCCCGCAAGCGCCAATTTACTTCTCCCCTTTTCCCTCTTTCCTCCACCGTGCGCAGGCCGCCGCCGCTAATTCCACCGCCGCCTCTCCCTCGGAGCGCCCCCGTCTAATTCCACGCGGTGGGGACGGCTACCCGGCGCCCTGAAGCCATCCCGACCGCTGGCCGGAGCTCTCACTGCCCGTGCAAGGCGCCGTGCGCATGGCCGCGCTGCCAGGGGCTCTCGTCGCCGGCCTAGCTCCGGCATTCCCCGATGCCCACCAACACCCCCAGCGGCTTCCACACAACGTCGAAGACCCGTTTGGCCCACCTCCGGTGCCTCCCCGACTCTTCCTCGCCGGCGGCGCCACCGGTCGTACCCGCCCTGCTAGTCCTCTGCTCTGGGCTCCTGCCTCTTGGCTCAACTACATTCGCTGCCCCAACTAAATCAGGTAACAACGAGAGGCGGACTGGTTAAAAGGGCGCGCATTCACTGAGCCGACCTGAGTTCGATCCTGCCCCGCACAGCGTTGGGGGTATTTTCAGGCTTTTTAATTTTTGTTTTGCCGTGTAAGCCGAATGCAGCCAGGGAATCATCAATAAAACTCTGAAATAATCCCTCAAAAGATATAAAAATTTGTTAGGATATAAAAGAGCTTCATAATTACCTAATCATGGATTAACCATCATATGTTAGTATATAATATGGCTTGGGCATTTAATTTAAATCCTTATTAGCTAGAGGCTTAGTAGGAATGTTGATTAGAGATATGCTCACATGAAATGACAACTTAGTAAATAAAGATTGAATAAAACCTAAACCCTTGCATATTAGCAATTAAAGGTAGTAAAAAAATGAGGTTTAGTGTATAGTCAAAAGTTAATAAAAAAATAGGGATAATAAATGGAGGCTAATAGAATTTAAACAAGGCTTTAGAGAGTTTATGTATGAATTAAATTTAGATTAGTTGTCATGAAAAATAGTTAGTGGAACTTTAATGTTTAATTTGTAAATCTAATTATTTATTAAAGGCATTAATGAGGAGAAGTGTTTTGGATAAATGTCTATATTTAATAAAGATGGCCCTTAACTAGCATGTAAGCATATATGCCCAATAGTTAACATGCCATCAATGAACAAACCTCGGTGACCTATTTTAACATAATAGCCCTAGGTCATCAAGATTCAAAATAATCTCACAGACATATAAATACTCTAAATTGAACCTTTAACCAATAACACGAGTAATTGGGGCCACATAAAATGATGCATATCAAGCTTTGCTCCGATGGCTAAGTTTGAACTAAAATTTGAAATGAAACAAAGCTTAATGGTAGTATAAGCATAATAAAAAAAATAGTGCCATTAACCAAATCTTAACACTAGCTTTAGTACATAGTAATATTGAGCATAGTTATAGCAAGCTGGAACCCGTGTAAATAGACCCTAACTCACATTGAACTAGCCCAGTGATAGATGGAGGTACATAAAATATCATACCACGAATGCAATAAACCTAGATTATAAGACTAGCTTGGTAAGAAAAAATTTGCAAACATTACTTATATATATCATATGCCCTGAACATTGGCACTCGACAAAATACACCAATTCATAGGTTTAATCTAGCTCATGGAACTTCCTTGATAAATACCAAAATAATAAAAGAAATTGTTAATAAAAAGATCAAGTCATCGTGTTCTACCATTGACCTTACCTCAAATAACCCAAATCACCCATTAACTCATAATAAAACTAAGCTGAGTTTATTCGGATTTATTTGGATCTTTTGAGTTATTTGTTTCATTTAGATTCAGTCGTTTGTTGCGAAATTAGAAACCGGAGTCCTGAAGATTCTATAGATCAAGCGAGAACGAGATCGATGAAGACCAGGAATTAAAGATCATCGCATGAGACAACTTTGTGTGAGCTCAAGACCACGGTAAACCGCGCCAGGCGAGTCAATACTTTGATCATGTTGAACCTACATTTTCTGCAAATTACTTTGTTTTAAATTATCAACTTGCATGCTGCTATTTTATATGCAAATACATGTCTAATTTAAGATTCTAGTTATATGCCCATTGTTTGCCTTGATTAATATTACACCTCCTTTGGATTACTTGATTATGTGAACCTTGTCACCCTAGCAAAATTATAATGGTAACTCTTCAAAAGTAAGTCCGTAATTATACGCCATGCTTAGGACTGCATAGATACTCGGGAGCGCTGAAATGCCCGCAGCCTCATTGTGTTTTTTAATCATGAGAAACTGGTTTGGACAGTCATGGTGGGAATTACTGGAATATTTTGATATGATTATTTTATGCTCCCAAAAATCTCAACTTGCTTAAATATCTGAGCGGATGGTTTGGGGGCTGGTATGTGGTGCGGTGGGAGCACAAAATTGTGGAGTGTGGTAGAACTGCTCAGGTACACCTAAGGACCGAATCTTGTCATGACCTCCTGTGTAAAACATTGCAACCACAAGTCTGCAAAGTGCAACTTGGCTAAGTAAATTTATCGAAACCCCCGGACTCATCTCAACGGTAGTGGATAGAAGTGGATACGCAAGGGCAAGAGAAGGCCTAAAGGGACACCGAGTGGAGGGTGAAGTTTCCCAGTCGTACTAGCACTGAGGGGAGTGGAGCCCGTACGCTAGTAACCGTGGGGAACATCCCGTGCATAGATGGGACCCACCGCAAGTGGACAGTTTCCCATAAAGTGAGATGACAAAAGGGACTAGATACTTTGAAAAGTCACTGTGATGGTCTGCTCAACCACATGACTAAGGAATCGTGTGGGGCAACGAGTTGATTGTCTTTTGTGGTGAAAGTGTACAAACTCTGCAGAGTCAAAACTATTCGAATAGTTGTGCCCACGGTCAAGGGCGGACATGGGAACTTAACCAGATATAGTTCTATTTCAAAAACTTTGTGGGGTGGAATTGGAAAAGTGAAGGGCAGTGGAAAGCCCTGGTTTGAATTGTCCTGTGTGTCGTCCCAGTGGTAAGTTAAGCGGCTATAACGCTGAAAGATGCTATATGGTGCAGATGCCATGTAACGGTGGATGGAATCTAGATCGCTATTATTATTGCATTCTCTACACATTATGTTTTTGTTCCAAAACTGCTAGGTCTTAGGAAATTTCTACGTATTGTATTTCAAATAATGACACTTCTAATCTTACAAAATAAAATATGGAAGGAATAAACAGGGTCGTGAGTAAAGGAGATGGATGGTTGTAGTATACACATAAAGATATTGGGGGATCCATGTCGATCATAAATAGGAAACGATAGAGTGGATTCTGGGAGAAATAAATTGGTGGAGACTAATTGGATATATATACAAGATAGATGATTTAAATGATTTTTGGAGAATTAGGGAGTGCAAAGGTAATTGTTGGATTACGACACTAATAACTAATATAGATTCTTGGAAAATGTTGACAATATTGGGATTAATAGAATCAGTTACTGGATGAGTCTCTTGAATTTTTGGGAAATTGGAGGTATGATAACAATTCTTGGAGTATAAACTTGATCAATGATATTCTTGGTGGATGAATACTAGTGAATCGTAAACTTGGTTAATGATATTCTTGGTGGATGAATACTAGTGAACCGTAGACTTGATTAATGATATTCTTGGTGGAGATATACTAGTAATTAAGATAGAGATAGATAATGGAAAATAAGGTTGATTATTGAAAGAACAAATTATGGTTGTGGATCAATAACAAAAGGATTGGATTGTTAGGAATTTGGAATACAAAAGATATCGGTGGATTATATAATTGATGAAATTCGCTGTTTGGAGTCTTAGACAGCAATCAGTAAGGAAAGTGTGTCTTTGGTGGGTTAAGTCAATTATGGCAATCGTCATGTGGAGTTTAGGTAGAATTAATAACACTATGATTTAATAATAATAATAATACCAAAAGCGATTTTTGGCCAATAAAATAACCCGAGCCTCTCCTTTGATAAGTCATGCATACTATTTAATTGCATCCTGTGTGTTGGCTCGCGAGCACGGTGGTTTGTGATCATATTCGCCTCCCCCCAATCCAGAATCAGGAATCAAATCACTACGCTTCAGCAATACTTTTGGATCATGATGGCGAAGAAGATGAAGATATCAAGAACTAGGTCGCGAACCTCCAGTTGGCTGCCTGTGGGCATGTCCTGAAGGTCCCACTTGCGTGCTCGTTCTTCCACTGCTGCAATTTAAGGATTTCGGCCTAATCGGCCCGTGAGTAAGTCTACTATTATATTTACGCTTCCGCATGATATGTATTTTGATATTCAGAACTGTAAACTGTGAGCACTATCTACTGATCCAGGGAATAGTGCGGTGGAATCACAGAGGAATCCGGATTGTAAAATCTGGGTCCCTACATTATGTCAATTAAAATATTATTTTTACATATTGTATTAAATTCAGCTTTTGTACTTACTTTACATTATTTACTTCAATACTGCTTTTTCGTACAAATAACCTTGTTATGCCTTCCTTTGTCAATATCAATGCATGCATCATATCTGTTAACTCTCCTGGTGTAACTTGTTGAGTACTTTATATGCTCACCTTGCTTAAATCTATTGCCAGAGGATGACTTCATCGGCTATGGTGAGGAATGCGATTAATAGGCCACATCTTACAATCATTCTCCTGCAGGTAGTCAGGATGGGCTGCTCTTTTATTATTTATCTTCCACTGATTTACCTTTATGTTTGACTTTAAGTCGTGTTATTGTAAACTTGGCCAAAAGACCCTTACACTTTGTCTGATAATAAAGTTTGTCATTATACATGATATGTATACCTGTTAACCCTATGTGCACTAGCTTTTCCTGGTGTAGTACGCTAAGTACTTGAACTATGTGTACCAAGCCATCCTAGATGAGTTGAGCTCCGTGGCTCAGAGCCTCTATGCAGTATTGGCCAAGTACCGCGTAGAGGATGAGGGTTCTTCTGTTATGGGACCACCCCCAAAGAAGCATCATGTTCATATGAGTAGTAGTAGGACCAGCCTACATAAACCATAAGTTTAAATCTAAGTTATAGAATGATACTTGTGAGCTATGTAATACCACTAATATGCAAAGAGAGAATAAAATAGAAGAGGTTGCCGTCAGGCCCATCGGCTTTTAGAATGCCGAATAAGTAACGCTCGCAGAGGTTCCCAGACCACCCAGGGATGGTCGGAACCGTCTAGAAAGCGACTAAAAGTAGCGCTCTCAGAGGTTCCCAGACCGTCCAGGGCCGGTCGGCACCGTCTCGCGTTATAGGTTTTCGTCATTCGGCAGGAAATTCTATTCTTACCTGTTACCAATTTACCTGCCGCGGTACAAGAGCACCAAATAGTATAGGGCTGCCATTGGACCAAAAAGCCCATAGTGCCATAACCAGCCAAGGCAAAAAGGAAGAAGGGCAAAATCGCCATTTCACAGTGAGAGGGATAGCCATGTCTCTTGAGTAGACAAGACAACACACAGCCACCCCCCTCATCATTTCTGCCACAGCCAAACCAAAGCACATCACACCCCCAAAGCTCACCACAGAGAGTAGGTGAAGAAGAGGGAGCCCGAAGGAGGAGCCCATTTAAACTCTTACTTCGTTATGATATGTTAAGTCGGATTTATTTATTGTTCAGGTGGAGGCCTAGAGTCGACGTCGTCGCCACGTCGCTTCGCCCCGCTTGGTTAACAGGCAAGTGCATGGTAGAGCAGTAGAACGCAAAGATTATGATTATGCGATATTTACAAGATGTGACAATGTTTATGTGGAATTGCGATGATTACATGACAAAGATAATGACAATGGCATATGCATTTGCATTATGTGCACTCAAGAGTGAGGGCGGTGAGAAAGTTTCTAACTACGAGTAAAGCTAGCGGACTAATCCGGAGTGCTCTTGAGTAAGACCTACTTTGGTAGGCCTCCACGGGAGTGGAGAGACCCCCGTGCCGAAATGGGCGGGCCCAGATGATGGGTGAACATCGACAGGTGTTCACTCGGCAATACCGGTATTTGCAATGTGATGAGCAAATGTGCATGTAGGGCAGAGTTGCATTGCATTGATGATGACACGATTTGGCTTTGCATGCAGAGTATGTTATGGTTGGATTAATTTGCTTCCATGTTTGATAGTACTTATCGTACTATCATGTACTTGCTGAGTCTTTGGACTCACCCTTGCTTTGTTGTTTTATTTATAGGTGATCATTGAGGACATATCGCTTGGGGTGGGAGTAGCACATGAATAATCTTCACAAACTAACCGCACTCCCTGTACCACGTTTTGTCAGTTCATGTTAGCCTCTACTAGTCTGCTAGAGTATGGGTTAAAAGAAGAATGTGTTGTACCTATTCACTGCTACCTAAATATATTAGTGTTGACTTTCTGGCATTTTGAAGGAAAGGTAAAAGATTGCAATGGTGGTAGCATTCCGGGCCCAGAGGATGGGCAGGGTGTTACAGTTGGTATCAGAGCGGGCGTTAGGTCCGTGGTAAAGAAATGAGGTAACTTAGTTCAACTATTCAACTAAAATTTGACTTAGGCCTAAAAATTAAATTAAAATTTGACACACTGGTGCACCATAGGATGGGGAATGGGTCTTGTATTGTAATTACGCTTTCGCTAGCTTTGATGTTGATTTGTGCTGTTGAAATGGATGTTTGTGGGCTAGTTGCGTGATTGGCTATCTGTCTTGAACAGAGATGCCAAGAGGTAGAGGACGTGGGTGTGGCCATGGAGGTCGCGGCCGGGGCCGTGGCTGTGGCCATACCCAAGTGGAGCCATCGTGTGATTTTAGGTCTGTGGTGGAGCAAGCCAAAGGGATGGAGTTGGAGATGCAGCTCACTAAAGGGCTGCAACCCTCTAGTGGTTTGAGCGCTTCTGGTGGAGACCAGAAGAGAAGCTTTACTGAAGGGGGTGGGTCATCTCAGCGGCCCGCCCCTAAGAAGTCCAAGTGGGGCCGGCATCCCCCACAATCATCCAAGTCCATGTCTTCGAGGCTATCTTCTTCAGTGCCTCATTCTTCATCGGCGACCCCAGCTTATCGTCCTGTCCCAAGACAGGGCATGATCTGTTTCAAGTACGATGATGAACACCGTGCTGCTGAGTGTTTCTGGATGCGGAACTGTCGGCATTGTGGCCGAGCGGGGCACAAAATAATGGTTTGTCGATGGAATCCTGCTAGCATCTTAAAGTGGGAGCCAATATCTTCATCCTCGTCAAACGCTTCACCTCGGGGGTCAGTCCAATTGATGGCGGCTGCCCCGGCTTTGTAGCCTCCACTTTCCTAGGCTCCACCCGCCGGGTATTACTGGCATCCTACACCAACTCCTTCATTCCAGCATGCTACACCACCTCCAGTCCCGATGTCGCCACAGCAGAGCGTCGGGGCTCTCGCCGCCCTGACACCACCTGGAGTCTACACACTGCCTGTTGCTGAGTCCGCGGGTCGGCCTGACGTGCTGACAGGTACCCTGTTAGTAGACTCATGTGAAGCCCTTGTTCTTTTTTACTTCGATGCTACCTATTCTTTTGTGTCCTGAGAGTTTGTAGAAAGGTCAAGTTGAGTGTCCAACAAATTTCCTATTTGGTTGTGGTTAGTACCCCAAGGGGTATTATTGCTAGCTCCGCAATATGCCCTGGCTGTGAGGTTGCAATAGATGGTGAGGAATTTGTTGCCAACCTTATGGTTATTCAGTTAGAGCTTTTGATGTTATCCTTGGCATGGATTGGTTGCATCGCTACCAAGCCGTGTTTTCCTCCTTCTATAGGACAGTTGCCTTGCAAGCTCCTTCGAGGAAGGAGATAATCTTTCAGGGGAATGTGCCCACGTTTACCCCCCTTTGCGTTGGCCAGCCTGTTCCCTGGCAATTGCGGAAAAGTCAAGTGCGCCTTTGCTTATTGAGGATATTCCTGTGGTGTGTGAGTATCCTGATGTGTTTCCCGAAGAGCTTCCAGGTATGCCACCTAAGTGAGGTGTGGAGTTCAAAATTGATCTTGTACCTAGCACAAGACCTATCTCCATGTCCCCTACCGTTTGGTACGACCCTTGCAGGGGGAGTTGAAGAAGCAATTGGACGAGTCGTTATCCAAAGGCTTGATTCGTCGTAGTGTGTCACCTTGGGGAGCCCCTATCCTTTTCACCGAGAAAAAAAGATGGGGTTGGCGCATGTGTATAGATTATCGTGCTCTCAATCAGGTGACCATCAAGAATAAATACCTATTGCCCCGCATCGAGGACTTGTTTGACCAATTAAAAGGAGCCAAGGTGTTCTCAAAAATTGATCTACAATCTGGGTATAATCAAATCTGAGTGCAGGAGCAAGACATTGAGAAGACATCTTTCTCCACAAGATTTGGGCACTATGAGTTTACAGTTATGTCCTTTGGACTGACTAATGCCCCTGCTATGTTCATGGAAACGATGAACAGTATGCTACACAAGTACCTGGATGACTTTGTAGTGGTGTTCATCGATGATATCCTGATTTATTGCAAGACGGAGGAAGAACATGAGCAGCATCTGAGGCTCGTGCTTGAGACTCTGAGGAAGAATCAATTCTTTGCCAAATTGAAGAAGTGCGAGTTCTGGATTTCTGAAGTGAGCTTCCTGGGTCATGTAATCAACCAGGAAGGCATTTCAGTGGATCCAAGCAAGATTTCCACCGTCATGGATTGGAAGAGGCCATCTAATGTTAAAGAAGTGAGAAGTTTTCTTGGCCTAGCTGGTTACTACTGGCGCTTCGTGAAAGACTTCTCCATTATTTCCAAGCCAATGTCTCAGCTCACACGGAAGAATGTGAAATTCCAGTGGACCGATGAATGTGAGCATAGTTTTAATACTCTAAAGAGAAGTTAGTAACTGCTCCTGTTCTCACACTTCCTAAGCCAGGGAAGCGATTCACGGTCTACTCAGATGCTTCACGAGTGGGTCTAGGTTGTATGCTCATGCAAGATACCAAAGTGATCGCGTATGTCTCACGACAGTTGAAGAAGCATGAGCAGAACTACCCAACTCATGATTTAGAGCTTGCCGCTGTGGTTTTTGCTCTAAAGATTTGGAGGCATTACTTGTGTGGAGAATCTTGTGATATCTTCACTGACCACAAAAGTCTCAAATATATTTTCACTCATAAGGAGCTGAACTTGAGGCAACGGAGGTGGTTGGAGCTTATCAAAGATTATGGTCTCACTCTTCAGTACCATCCGGGCAAGGCAAATGTGGTTGTTGATGCTCTTAGTCGCAAGATGACACCCTCCACTTTAGGTTGTCTCGTTGCTGACTTTGAACGGATGGGAATTTCCTATTGTTTTGTTGGTATAGCTCAGGCTGAGATGCAATTGTTGCTGGAATCAGCTATTCTAGAGCAAGTAAAGGAGGCGCAACAGCATGATCGGTTGCTTCAACAAGTAAGAAAGTGGCTTAATGAAGGAAAACGGGGGATTTCAACCTTGATGTCTCAGGTGCTTTACGATTTAAAGGTGAGAGACCATGTGAAGGTGACCCCATGTGTGTGATGCGTAATTGACGCTTGTTCGGGAAAGTTTGAGTTTGGTTTGAGTGGTTCGAGCCAAGTCGTTGCATGGTGCAGTCAGTTTCGGTCGGACCTTGTCGAACTAGGTCGAACGTGCTTAAGTCGTTTATTTTTCGTTTCGATCGGTTTGGGCTTTGAGTATTTCTTCTAATGCTAATGTATGATTATAGTATGTCGAGCGGTGCTACGTGATTTGTTTCTTGTCTGTGATGGCTGCAAGACATCGAGGTGGAGTCGTGGCGAGGCACGGGATGACCGGACTAGGCGCAGGTGGTGCTGAGGTTGGAGCGGTCGGGGAGTGCCGAAGACGGCGAGGACTCGAGGTGGCTGCGTGGCTTGGAAGGCAAGGAATGAGAAAGCTTCCTGGAAGGTGTACGAGGGGCGTTTTGGTGAATACGCAAAGCTACACTAAAGGAAGTGGATTTGGTTGGAGTTAGTGGGTAAAGCAAAAAAGCTTAATGGGCAAAGGAAATGTGAACCCATTATGGAGGGCTATAAATAGAGAGGGTGTTCTCTAGTAGCCTTCATGAAAATAAGAGGGTGAATTTAGAGGGGAATAGAGAGAAAGAGAGAGGGTGTATGAGAGTTTTATGTGTATTTCTCTCCATGTATGCATGAGATGTGAGAGGTGTAGGCAGCAGTATTCTTCTCTCTTGTGTGTGAGTTCCTCAAGTTCTTGTGTTGTGTTCTTGGGGTGTGAGAGATGGCTGTAGAAAACTCATATATCAATCGCGTATGTCTTTGTATTGAACTCAAGATATCTTGTGTTGAGATGGGTTGATTTCAAGTTCAAGATTTTCTCTCTATTTCAGTTTTTAGTTCACCTCTTTTGGTGTCAGGGTGTTTTCTTTTCTTTTCTTTGCTTCTTGGTTTGGCCTTGTTTTCTTTGCTTTTTAGTCTGCAGAAGTATCTTGTGATCTTGGTTGGCTAATTCTCATCTCAAAGCTGCCTTTCTTTTCAGCCTAACCCAGTTTTTTATTAGCATTTACCTTCTATGTTTCTCAGCAAGTGACTGCTGCCAAACAACCAAAATTTTCAGCTTCTTGCCGAGCACTAAAAGTCAGTTCGGCTCATGATTCCATTTTGGTCTGCAGCAGCCTTTTTGATTCCATTTTGATCCTCTCGGCAGCACTTCAAAAATCAGTTCAGATGCATCAAAAACAGTTCAGCCGCAGCTCTTTAATTCTATTTACTGCAGTCAATCTTTTCAAAAGTGTAGTTCTTGGAGATCACCTCTTTACCGACAAGAGTATTACTTCTTTCTTCCTTTCAGTTTTTGGTCAGTAGGCAGCACCAATCAGCAGACTTTCTCTTCTTGTTTGTGATCTTTTTCTTTTGCTTTCTCTTATATTTTCTGTCATGTTTTTATTTATTTATTGCAGTCTAAAATTTGAGCAGTCCTTTGTGGTCTTTTCAATTCACGGCAAGGAGTTTGTTTGCAGCAGCAAGTTGCTCAGTTTTATTCCTTGACAATTAAACTATTGTGGGCTCTTAAGTGCTCTGCAGTCTTCATTTCCTCTTGGAATTCAATCCTTCGTTGTTGAGGTTCAAAGTCTTTCATTTCAATCTAATGTTTGTCCTTGTCAGTGAGAGATTTTCCGCTCAAGTTGTTTGACCTTTGTTGTTTTTCAGTGAGCTCTGTTTCTACCTCTTCATAGCTATTTATAGCTACGGAGAGTTGAAATTGTTGTGGATATTTTGGGGGCGATTTTTTTTAAGGCAACATTCACCCCCCCCCCCCCCCTCTGTTGCTATTTCGGTCCAACAATTGGTATCAGAGCCGGTTAGCTCTTCCTCGTAGATCTTAACCGGTCTCTAGAGCCATGGCGACAGATAAGTACTCGACCAAGCCCCCGGTCTTCAATGGGATCGATTATCCCTTCTGGAAGAGCCGGATGGAGACCTACATTCAGGCTCAGGGCTACGCCATCTGGCGGAAGGTCAAGGTCCGGTATACTGTTCCTACCGATGAGAACATCAATACCAGAAATATGGCTGATGTTGAGGTGAATGCTAAGGCAAGGAACATCATATTCTAGGGTCTGAGTAGAAGCGAGTTCGATCGCATCTCTCATCTGACGTCGGCGTTCGACATCTGGGTGACTCTCGATGCAGAACATGAGGGCACCACCCAGATTTAGACGGTTCGACAGGATCAGTTCAAGCAAGATTACAACAAGTTTGAAATGCTCGCTGGTGAGTCCTTGGATGAGTGCTTTGCACGTTTTCACAAGAATCTGAGCAACCTCCGAGCTGTCGGTCTTACATACTCCGACTCGGACAACGCTCGACAGATGCTTTCTGCTCTCGATTTGCACGTTTGGGAGATGAAGGTGACCACGATTAAAGACAAGACCAACCTCTCGACCCTGACTCTTGACGAGTTATACTCACGCCTCAAGACTCACGAGATTGACATAGTCTCTCGTAGGTCGAAGTCACAGTCGATGACCTTAGTCACTGATCCCAGTCTGATTTTTGGATCTTCCTCTGAGTCGATTTGTGGATTCTCTCTAGCCGCTCTCTGTGATGTAACTGATGATCAGTTAGAGCAGCTACCAGAGGATCAGTTAGCCCTTCTAGCCCGAATGTTTTCCCACACATACAAGAGGGTGAGAGATCGAAAGAGTAGTGGTCCGATCATTTGCTTCGAGTGTGGTGGCCCCAACCACATTCGGGTGAATTGCCCCAAGCTGGGGAAGGGCAAGAACAACTACAGTGGCGTGAGCAAGAACGACTACATCGACAAGAACCGCAACAAGAAGCCCTCAGCTCATGCCCAAGGCAAGAAGAAGTTCCGTGACCTTGGCAAAGCCAAGAAGCTCGTCCACCGCGTCCTCACCGCCTTCGATGACCTCGATCTCAGTGAGGTGGAGGGGTGGAGCGACGACGATGGGACGGACGAGCAAGACCCCAAGGGTGGCGACGACTTCTCCGGCATGTGATTCATGGCCCTTGAGGGCGAGATCAGCGGCAACGAGCTTTACTCCGACTCCGACAAGGTATACCCCTCTTACGACCAGCTTAATAATGCTTTTCTTAAGCTAGGGAAATTCCATGCTAGATCTAGAGCTAGGTGTAGCGAGTTGGAGAAAGAAGTAGAGAGCTTGTCACGGGAGCTTACTTCACTTAGATCTGCTCCCTCCCGTGACGATTGTGATGTTTGTACTGCTTTGCTCGATGACTTGGAGAAGCTAAGGACCTTGCATGATAGTGTGTCCTCTGAGTTAGACATGGTTAAGGTGGAGAATGTTAGTCTACTTGCTGAACTAGAGATGAGTAGGGTAGTCACTCTTTCATCCCCTGATGTTGAGACTACTTCTTGCACCTCATGTGAGGATAAGGACAATGCTTTTAGAGGTCTTTACACCATGCTTCTCGATCTGCCCGAAACTTGTGAAAATTGTAATAATCTGAAGATGAATCTAAAAAGGGCAGATCATAAAATTGCTGAACTACAAGATTCATTACTTGAGCCTATTGCTTCATGTTTGAACTGTCCTAAATTAACTGCTGAACTTGAATCTGTCTCAATGCAGTTTCAAGAAATGATTGACTACAATAAGAAAATAGCTCAGTATGCTACTAAGGATCCTGTTAGCTCACCATGTGGTAACTGCGAAAAACTAAAATCTGAGTTGATTGCATTAGATGATAAATCTGAGTTGATTGCATTAGATGATAAATGTTGAACTGCTGAACTTGAAGCACTCCAGTGTTGATATGGACTAGTAAATCTAGAATTTAGCAGCGGTGGATGTAGCCGACACCAATAAATACTTATTGCATCACTCAAATTCTAAAAAACTCGCTTTGTTAAAATGCTAAGTCATAGGGTTTGTACTTATAATATTTACAACTGTCGCTCTACGCAAATAAATAAACCTGAGCCCTCTTTGTCAAGCTTTGCATATAATTACATGCATTCTGTGAATGTTGGCTTGTGGAGCATGGTTGTGTGTGCTCACCTCGCTCTCCCTCCCTTTCCCAGAGTTTGCCAATCAAGACCAATACGAGTACTACCAGGATCAAGAGGGCGAAGGACATTAAGATGGTGGTAGTTAGGATAGAATCTATTCTCTCCTTACAGTCTGGCCGACCAATCTAATTGGAAGGTGCCCTTAACATTAACCAGGTCCTCTGGGTAATATTAAGCACACCTAGGTTATCTCGGTCGCTTGCCTGTGGGGAGATGAGCCCCTCCCTTTTGCTTCCGTCAATAATGCAATGGTACACTGAACTTATGTGGCCTGAAGGCCCCTTTTGTAATACTTGTCCTTATATGGGACCTGTGTACTCTGGTATTGTAATAATATGGTCGGTACCGTGTATGAAATGAATCAGCATTGTATCTATGAGCACTATCTACTGATCCAGGGAATAGTGCAGTGAAATCACAGGGGGTTCTGGGTTGGTTCAAACCCGGGGTCCCACAATTTGGTTACAGTTAGTGGGTAAAGCGCAAAAGCTTAATGGGCAAAGCATGTTGTGAACCCATTATGAGAAGGGTATAAATAGGATGCATGTCTCCTGGTGGAGGGATGGCTTGGGAGAGGAGTTAGAGTTGTTTTTGCTTTGTGCTTTCTCTTTTACTTTCTGTTGAGAGTTGTTGGAGAGAGCAGGAGTACGTTGTTCTTCATCTCCCTGTGTGTGTTTGAGAGATGAGAGGAGTTCTTGTTGTGAGGAGATGGTTGTAATCCCTGTATAATCATTCATCTCTTTTCCTCAATATCAATGGAAAAAGGATTGTGATTGGATATCTCCATTTCTTGCTCTCTGTGATGAACTCCATTTTCAGTTTTCCTATCTGTTCTTCTCTGTTTGCTTTGGTTCTGAGATGATTTGGTAACTTATTTGATTGAATCTTGGTAGCCATGAGATGGGAACTAATTCAAGGCCTCTTAGGCGTTCCATTTTCAAGATCAAATGAAAGTTTCATCAATTTCTCTTGTCTCCATGAGCTACAACAAAAATCCCCTGCCTGTGCAAAAACTAGGGTTTCATGTCAGGAGATCATTGGCCTTCTTGTTTTTCTTCCAAAAGTTCGCTTGAGTTTTGGGTTCTGAAGTCCTGAGGTCTTTGCTGCATTGTTTGCAAAAGCTCTTGTGCAAAAGTTCAAAGATTCTTGAGGAATCTGAAAATTACCCCAATCTCAATGAAATTTTCAGATTATTACTTGAATCTTGATTTACTGCTCTCTTGATGATTACTCTTGTTTCTTGAGGCCTTGTAGCTATTTGGAATAGAGTCTTGCTCACCTGAACTGAAAGAATCAAAAGCTCTCTTCAAATTCCTTTAAATTCTGCATTTTCGGGTTCCTCTATTCATTTTTTTCAGGTCTGCGCAAGCTCTGTTTTTCAGGCAACCAGTCTGACCGAAAACCCTAGAGGTCAGACCGCATTTTAGCCTCCAGTCAGACCGGACATTTAGTGGCGGTCAGACCGGCTTCACCCGGGCGGTCTGACCGGTGGAGAGCTGGCGGTCAGACCGGCTTTAAGCCAGCGGTCTGACCGGCCATAACCCACCGGTCTGACCGGCCCCCCTCTGCAGGCTATGCTATTTTCTAGGTTTTCTCCTTAATAACTTGTTTACTTCTTTAGCGGTTCTTCATGTCTTTCCAGTAAGCACATGACTTTGCTCACGACTTTCACCCCCCCTCTGTTGCCGATATCGATCCAACAATTTGGCACTCGTAGAGTTTGCCTATAACAATAGCTGCCACTCCAGTGTTCGAGCAGGACCATTCGAAGTTCTGTATGGGCGAAAATGTAGATCGCCACTGTGTTGGGATGCAGTGGGCGAGAAGGCTGTTTTGGGACCGGATTGGGTCCAACAAACGGTTGAGCGAGTGGCGGAAATTAGACAGAATCTGCTAGCTGCCAGAGTAGGCAGAAGAGTTATGCAGATGTCAGAAGGCGAGATGTCAGAAGGCGAGAACTAGAGTTTAAAGTGGGGGATCAGGTGCTCCTAATAGTATCTCCCACTAAAGGCATAGTGCGATTTGGTACCAAAGGGAAGCTTAGCTCGAGGTACATTGGGCCATTTCCAATTCAGGCACGGATTGGAAAGTTGGCATATCGCTTAGATCTCCCTGAGTCCATGCGAGGGGTGCATAATGTGTTCCATGTGTTGATGTTGAGAAAGTATTTGCGAGATCCAGAGCATGAGATTGTGTTAGAACCTGTGTCCATCAAGCAAGACCTCACATTCGAGTCCAGTCCAGTTCGGATTCGGGAGGAATCAGAGAAGGTGTTGAGGCACAAAACGATAAAGTATGTTAAAGTGCTTTGGGCACATCAGTTTGAGCGGGAAGCGACATGGGAGCTGGAGTCTCGTATGCGCGAGAAATGCCCGGACTTGTTCTCCACGGGTATGAGTTAATGTTATGTGCAGTTATTATATTTTGTTCCTTCATGCGGATAGTTGAATGCTAGAATTCGGGGTCGAATTCTGTTAAGGGGGGTAGAATGTAATACCACTAATATGCAAAGAGAGAATAAAAGAGAAGAGGTTGCCGTCAGACCCATCGGCTTTTAGAATGCCGAATAAGTAACACTCGCAGAGGTTCCCAGACCACCCAGGGACGGTCAGCACCGTCTAGAAAGCGACTAAAAGTAGCGCTCTCAGAGGTTCCCAGACCGTCCAAGGCCAGTCGGCACCGTCTCGCGTTGTGGGTTTTCGTCATTCGGTAGGAAATTCTATTCTTACCTGTTACCGATTTACCTGCCGCAGTAGAAGAGCACCCAATAGTATAGGGCTACCATTGGACCAAAAAGCCCATAGTGCTATAACCAGCCAAGGCAAAAAGGGGGAAGGGCAAAATCACCATTTTATAGTGAGAGTGATAGTCATGCCTCTTAAGTAGACAAGACAACACACAGCCACCCCCTCATCATTTCTGCCACAGCCAAACCCAAGCACATCCACACCCCCAAAGCTCACCACAGAGAGTAGGTGAAGAAGAGGGAGCCCGAAGGAGGAGGAGCAAGGGGGCGGCTGACCATGATTGCAAGAGGAGGAACCATCTGAACCCCCAACATCGTCCTCACCCATTCCCTTGCTAGGCAAACAAGTAAGCCACTACCTTCCATCCTTTTTTCGGCGCCTTAGCACAACACAATAGCATGCAAGAAGTAAATGAAGAACACAGAGAGTAGTGAAAGCAAACCGACGAATGGTACTTTGGGGAAGTGGCCGGATGTGGAGGAGGCATCGGGCTTTCGGCCGACCGTGTGTCGAGGTCGGCAGGCCCAAGTAGGGGCCCTCGGGGAGGCGAGGTGCTCGACTCCCGGCCGGCTGCAAGCCGGGGTCGGTGAGCCGAGGGAGGCGGAGTGGTGTAGGGGAGGCGGCCGGCGGATTCGGTGCTAGGCGCCCCACCGCCGCGTGCACAAGGGGAGGCGGCGGATCCGGTCTGGGCCGGCCGGATCCGAGGCGGGGAATGAAGGGAGCCGAGCAGGGGGGACCGGTTGGTGGTGAACCCGAGGCTGGCGAGCCGAGCCCGCCCGTGTGCCGTCGCGCCACCGAAGGAGTACCCGCTGGCGCGGTCACGTGTGAGGGAGAGGGGTGTCGAGAAGTTGGCGGGGAAGGCGGAGGGGCCGTCGGCGGTGAGCTCGGGACCGGCGAGCCTGAGCTCGGCCGTGCGCGCCCCACATCGCCGGAGGGACGCCCGCGCGAGATAGGGGGAGAGAAGGAGAAGCCGGGGGGCGGCGGAGGAGTCGTCGGCGACGCCGAGCCGGCCGCGTGCCGCCCCCAGGCGGAATCGGTGAGAAGGCCATTCAGCCGGCTAGGTGGGGGGAGAGAGAAACGGCATGGGGGAGGGGATAAGGCCATCGGCCAAAAGAAAAAAAGAGAAGAGAGAGAGGGTAAGAAAGAAAGGAAAAGAAAGAAAAGAAAAAGGAAAAGAGAAGGGAAGAGGAGAAAAAGGGAAGAGGAGAAAAAGAAAGGAAAAAAAGAGAGGGGGTTTTTGTACCTGCATGTCGAATCCTGAACCCCGGTCATTTTACGCCAGAATCGAGTTATGCAGGTACAATCGTCATCGCCCATTTAAACTCTGACTTCGTTATGATATGTTAAGTCGGATTTATTGATTGTTCAGGTGGAGGCCTGGAGTCGACGTCGTCGCCACGTCGCTTCACCCCGCTTGGTTAATAGGCAAGTGCATGGTAGAGCGGTAGAACGCAGAGATTATGATTATGCGATATTTACAAGATGTGACAATGTTTATGTAGAATTGCGATGATTACATGACATGATGCTTAATTATGGATGACAAAGATAATGACAATGGCATATGCATTTGCATTATGTGCATTCAAGAGTGAGGGCGGTAAGAAAGTTCCTAGCTACGAGTAAAGCTAGCGGACTAATCCGGAATGCTCTTGAGTAAGACCTAATTCGATAGGCCTCCACGGGAGTGGAGAGGCCCCCGTGCCGAAATGGGCGGGCCCAGATGATGGGTGAACATCGACGGGTGTTCACTCGACAATACCGCTATTTGCAATGTGATGAGCAAATGTGTATGTAGGGCAGAGTTGCATTGCATTGATGATGACACGCGCATGGCTTTGCATGCAGAGTATGTTATGGTTGGATTAATTGCTTCTATGTTTGATAGTACTTATCGCCCTATCATGTACTTGCTGAGTCTTTGGACTCACCCTTGCTTTGTTGTTTTATTTATAGGTGATCGTTGAGGGCATATCGCTCGGGGTGGGAGTAGCACATGAATAATCTTCACAAACTAACCGCACTCCCTGTACCACCTTTTGTCAGTTCATGTTAGCCTCTACTAGTCTGCTAGAGTATGGGTTAAAAGAAGAACTGTGTTGTATCTATTCGCTGCTACCTAAATATATTAGTGTTGACTTTCTGGTATTTTGAAGGAAAGGTAAAAGATTGCAATGGTGGTAGCATTCCGGGCCCAGAGGATGGGCGGGGTGTTACAAGCTCTTATTCCTTTATTAGCATCCCCAAGGATATAATTATAATATTCAATAAAGTGTTTTATCGGTCGCTATCATCCGCGAGCTGCTCGATCTCCTCAATGATGTTTGGTCCATTCTGAATGCTCACATTGTCTGATTGGGTGTGGACTATTTGATTGGTTTGATGACGATCGGACCAGTCCGATCAGACCTTTGACTATGTTTGGAGTATTTCAAAGGTATACCTTGTGTATAAAGGCCATAACTTTCACATACAGAGTCCAATTGAGGTGATTTTGGACTCGTTAAAAAGTTTATTTCAAGGACTACGTAATGGGAGAGGATTTATCCTTTTTTGGGCAGACTGTGATTGAATCTATTATTTCTAAGAGAGAGCTATACACTTCTTCTTCCTAGGATTTGACATATGATTGCAACCTAGAGGGGAATTGGGCATTCTCTACAACATCGTTCTTGTGAATTCCTTGGGATTTGCAGGAGCAGCGACACGTCTACTTGTGTAGTCAGGTAGATGGGATCACGAGTGTGTGGTTGGATGAAATCTTTTGTCGCAGGTTGCTATATTGAAATAGTGGTTGGTGCCATTGATTCGTCAGATTGCACAGATCCAAATTTATCTTTGATTCCACATTGTGAATATTGGGCCCCCATATCATCTTGGTATGAAAGCCTGGTTGACACGATAGGATCAATTTACCCATTGTTAGAATTATTTTTCTATCATATATACAAAAAGCCAAAAAAAAATTGAAACCCTAGTTTTTTTCTTCTATTATTTTCATGAGTTTTGTTAAGTTTTTGTCCATTAGAATTTTTGTTTAAGTGGTGATCGTCATGTTTATTTTGCGTAGATTAATCATTGTGTTGTTTTCTTTGTTTCATCCAAAAGCATTGATCCAAGTGAGCTTCACTTATATTTTCTTCTTCCATCTTGAGACTAGCTTTTGATATTGCGTTAAGGGCTGCTCTTGGTAATAATTACACTGGCTAAAACTTTCGAATTTTTCACAAAGAAAGGTAAAAACCCTTAGTGTTGGGCACAAGTTAAAAAAAGTGAGTAGAAGGCAGCCGATAAAAAGAAAGAGCCTCAGCAGAAAGAAAAGAAAATTGGGCTTTGGCCGATTGGGGTTAGCTAATTCCACCTCATAATTTCCAGTTTGTGTACTTAGTCCCTTTGAGTAATCTTATGCTCTTATATTCAAATCATTTCAATTGGCTAGCGTCTCTCCTAGTACTTGATGCAAAACGAGCTATTTAATCTTGAATTTTAGATTGCTTCTATTTAGCTCATTCCTTTGTTTATATTGAGTCACATTGATCTTTGCGTGTGCGTTCATACACTTCACTTAAATCTTTTGGATCAACACTTAGGCAAAGTATTCTAGCTTAGATTATTATTTAACTTTACAATATCTATAATTTCGGATTGCATAGGTAAATACTTTTTCATCCAACCTCCACATATAAGCTATTGTTTCATACAGTACTTGGACTTTGAATTCACTTGATCTATCACATTTGATTATCTACCGTCACCAAGGTACGTGTGTCTTCACGATTCGAAGAGGCATAAGAACTTCGGTTAGTAAAGAGAGGGTGAGGATGAGTGATTCCACATATTTTTTTGCTATTTGTGCAATACTAACAATGACAGGATATTCAACATTTCATTCCTCATGGTGTAACTCTCGATACTTGTATTTTTTGTTCTATGGAAGTATAGATCTGGAGGAGTATCTCGAATGGGTGGAACAACTCAAATGTGACCTCAAGTTTCAGAAGCTGTCTGAAGCCAAGAAAGTGACACAAACAACCATAGAGTTTGAAAAATATGCATGCACTTGGTGGAAGCGATATCTTGAGAAGCAATATATCACTACTTAGAAAGAATTAAAGAAATTCATGAGAAAGGAGTTTATGCTACATGAGGATGAGCTTGAGTTACTTCATCATATGAAGAGCATTCGTCAAGCACATTGATCTGTTCAATCTTATTATGACAAGTTACAATATGCTATGTATCGTGCCAACATCATAGAGGCATATGTAATGAGGGATTACATTAAAAGAGGTTTGAATTCCAAGATTGCTTCTACTGTTCATTTGAAATATGATGGTAGTATGCAAGATCTTGTGAATTATGCTATAGAAGAGGAGAGGAGAATTATGGATAGACATACACCACAGTTCAACCTGAGTCCACACTTCAGTTCGCATGCCTTTATCAATGTGCTACATGAGAAGACGACCAAGCATGGGACTTTCTCTTTGGTCAATGCGTCATGTAGTGCCGCCCCATTGCTACATGAGGAGATCATGGTTGATGGTGATTGTGCCATTGCTAGCCCACGATCTATAAAAGATGAAATGCTTCAAAACCCATGTAAAGATGAGAGCCACATAGCCAAACTGAGTGAGAGTGATAAAAGCAGTGGGTTGTGTGATTCCACCATATGTGAGATTGAGAGCATCCAAATTGAGAGAGAGAGAGAGAGAAATACACAAAAAGAAAAGAGAGAAGTAGATGCTAGGAAAAGTGAGGTCATTTTTTATACTAACGACTTACTCTCTATTTCTAGTGTTGTTTCTCACATTATGCAGGTTGATATTGAAGACAAGGAGCTGATGTTCAACAACCAACACAACTGGAGATAAAAGATGATGAGATAACCACGAGTGAAGATGAAGTACTTGCTGCCCCATGGATACATCATGATGATTTTATACCTATAGCATCTACACCATCTGAGGAGGACGATAAAAATAATAATATTGGTGATGAATTTAATTGTGAAATAGTGAGTAATTGTGAAAACTCATGTGTGCAAATGGAAATTCCATGTTATAAATTTGATATGCTTAATTTTCATAATATGGAATTGATTACTCATAAAGAAGCTCTTAGTAGAATATCCCCCAATGGTTCTTTATACTACATCATGTTTGAAGAGACTGTTGAACTATCTAGTATGATTGCGAACGTTTCTGAAATTGCATGTCAAAAATCACTAGTTAGCACCTATGACTACACATATAAGTTCAATTTGATTAGAAATTATGATGTAGATAACAAGTTCTATGTTTATCGAATATGCATTACATGTAATAAGCTTGCTGAATTAAAAAATGCATATTTTGAAAAAACAATCTTTTATGCCATGTTGTGATTAAAATGAGATGAGTTTAAATGATAGTGCTTGATGTTTAGAAAGATTTCTTAAGCCTATTTATTCATCCTTTGATGTGCAATCATGTACAAGTAATCATAGTAGCGCAATTGAAGCATACAAGGCACTTAAAAAAATTCCCCTATATTTGAACAACTTGATCGGGTTTTGCCCTTTGATATCTTATCTATGTCCTTAGAAAAATCAAAGACGAATTTTTCATATGGGAGGGAGAAAAATGTGAATGACAATATTATAATATATACATCTTATGACTATTGTTGTACTAAATGGTTTATGTAAAGCAATGAGAATGATACAAAAATTTATTCATATATATACCATTCATATGTGTTGTTCTTTTTGTTTACTACACCTTCAGATGTGCATGATGTGCTAAACAGAAAAAGTGTGAACAATAGATACATATACAATGCATATACATTGTATTCTTTGTTTAGTACAATTTTAGGCTATCAAAAGCCGAGGATGACTTTTCTTGAAGAACAGGGGGATGATGCGGATATGCTCATGTCTTGCACTTCTCGGTTGAATATATTATTTAACTGAAAAGAATTATTGAGCCGCATTAAATATTATCAGGTGAACTCTAATTTAATTGGGCCTTTAATTATTATACTTGGAGATACAGAGATACTATTATGTCATGTAATTACATGCAGGCCCATACTCGATCTATATAAGCCTAAAGTAAATATGCATTTAGAAGATCTCATCAACACTAGTGCATTGTACATATTTTCAAGTGTACCAGATGATGAAGACATTCCAACTGGACCAATTACTCGAACACGAGCTAAAGAGATTAATCAACAGGTGAATTCGCTCCTAGTTAAATTTGGTTTTAATTTACATGAGAACTAGATACTACCTCATGCGAATGTTTTGTACATTCTCAAGTTTGAATGGTGCAAAGCTTTTAAAGTTGCAACAATGGAGGACAAACACATGGGGACCAAGCAAGGGAAGACATGTCCAAGCACTCATAGTCACGTCGAATCATTCGTAAGACCAACCAAACTCACAAATTCGCTCCAGACAATTGAACAAGTCCAATCAACATCTAAAACAACTTCTAGATCAGGCCGAATAACTTCGGATATAGTTGGCACCGTTCGATTATCTTCAGACCATAGATCACTTTGGTGACATTCAGACTACTGCCACTTATGACCACGGTGCTTTTGACTATGGTATCTTCGACCACTTCACCGCCTATGACATACAACCACTACGTAGCTACGACTACAACTTCAATGACTTATGACCACTGCATAGCCATGACTATGACTTCTATGACTACAGATTCATTCATGACTATTCGATCGATTTCGGACTGTTCGATCGCATTGGAATGTTCGAACCAGTCCGAACGACTTCGGTGTTCTGGACCGTCCGATCGTCTGTGAGCTGCTCGATCTCCTCAGTGACGTTTAGACCACTCTAAATGATTGCACCATCTGATTGGGTGTGGACCATTTGATTGGTTTGATGACAATCAAACCAGTCTGATCAGACCTTTGACTATGTTTGGAGTATTCCGAAGGTATACGTTGCATATAAAGGTCATAACTTTCACATACGGAGTCTGATTGAGGTGGTTTTAGACTCGTTGGAAAGCTTATTTCAAGGACTACGTAATGGGAGAGGATTATCTTCAGAAGCATCACAGATTTTTTATTTTTAGTTTCCTTTTATGTAAGTTCGAGCCTAAAACCAAATAGGGTTGTGTTGAATACATCTTGGGTCTATGGAGTTCTCAGGATTATATAAGTCTTGTAATCATAGCATTTTTGGGTAGATCATGATTGAATATATTATTTTCCAAGAGAGAGTTATACGCTTGTTCTTCCTAGGGTTTGACATATGATTACAACCTAGAGGGGAATTGGGCATTCTCTACACTGTTGTTCTTGTGAATTCCTTGGGATTTGTAGGAACAGCAACATGTCTACTTGTGTGGTCAGGTAGACGGGATCACAAGCATGTGGTTAGGTGAATTCTTTTGTCGTAGGTTGCTGTATTGAAACAGTGGTTGGAGCCATCGGTTCGTCAGGTTGCTTGGATCCAAGTTATCATTGATCCTACGTCGTGAAGATCAGGCCCCTCGTATTAGAAACGCTACCAAAATTTCTAAAAATCTACGTATATGTGCATGTATTGCTTTCAAATTCTAACATGCATACTACAGGGGAGCTTTTCTCTATATCTTGTGGTTCAGATAGCAACTAATTCATATAATCCTTTGATTTCATTCAAATGAGTAAATTTCTACCAAAATTTATCCTAGAGTATACAGCTGTTGAGTACATGGTGTATGCTCAAAAATTAATCTTTTATCTCATTATTCGTTGAGGGTTATCATCAATTACCAAAAATGGGATATTGAAGAATATAGACCCACCATTATGAGTTAATGGTAAATTTTGGTAATTAATGGTAATCATATTATAGGACTAATATTTTTATTAAGTTGGGTGAATAGGTTATGTCTCATGATGATGGATTACTTGAGAAGGACTCATGTGTTGATCACCATCAAGTCATGTGTTGATGCTTAAAAAGTCAAGAATTCGGACTTGAAGTGAAGATGTTCGCCATCGAACTTTAAGAGGATACACAAGGCAAAGGTATAAATAGCATAGACTAATGATGTGTTTATTAGTCATTTTATTGGTCTTGGTGTTTGGAAAAAGACCGGATTGCTAGTGTAGGTTACCGTACTATTAAGAAGGGCCTTGACTAGTAGCTTGAGTGTGTCATATGTTGATAACTCATTTTGTTTGCTCTAGCTCTCTATGGCATGGTGCTTGTATTTGTGAATGTGTTTTGTAAATTGTGGAGGCTCATGCATGACCCTTATTGCATGTGACTTAGGTTGCAAATGTGTTTTGTAAACTGCTTGAGTCCATGTCTGTGATCCTTGTGACTGTGTTTTGCGAATTATTGAGTACATGCAAATCTAGCAGAGACGCTTTCTCCTTTTGTGCAGTATGACCAGCCATGTGCTAGCGATCTAACTGGTGAGGACGGTTTGACCACAAGTTGGTTAGTGGTCTAACTGGGTCTCTCGTAGTGGTCTGACCGGCTATGTGTTGGTGGTCTGACAGGTGGAACGATCCAATCAGGCTGTGTAACTGGTACCTTTCTCAAAGAGCATGTTTTGGTGCTTGTCTGAGGTTTTAGCCAAGCAGTCTAACTAGTGTTGTTTGAACAATGTAATGAAACCCGGCGATCTAATCGGTCCCTGTGTGGTCGGTCTAGTCGGCCTGGTCTGTAATAGCTAATTTTCTAACCGTTGCAGTGGGGGCCGTCTAACCGGCTATATGTTGGTGGTTAGACCGATCCAGGCTTATTTTTTTCTAGAATCCAGGTCCAACAGCTAGTTTCATGGTGTGGGGTACAAATACTCCCTTGCGTCTGATTGGACAAGGAAGCTGGTGCCCTATTCTTTATTCTTGAGCTAAGAGCAATCCCTCTTATCTCTTATGTGCATGTGTTGCACTTAGTGAGTTTGGAGAGGAAAATCCTTATGCATGTGTTGCACTTGGTAGTAGATTTCATATCCATTGAGCTTTAGCACTTGATTCATTAAGTGGGTATCTCTAACTTGTTACTATTGAAGTTTGCCAACTCCTAAACAGCTTGGAGGTGTGAGAACCGATGATCTCTTCAAAGAATGTTGTGAAGAGGTCCTGTGCATTATGAAGGTTGGAGCTCACCTACTTAAAGCAGAAAAGAGCTACTACTAATGGAATTGGGGTGTTTGGCTTAATTCGTGGAGCCAGTACAATTCGTTTAAGCTTACCTCAACATGGACTAGTTAGTCCGACAAGTCTCTGAACACCACAGTAAAATAGACCGTGTCAATTATGGTTTGCTTCCTTATGCACATTTACATCCTTCCAATATATATTCCTAGAATTATATTGATTGATTGTCACCTTAGGATTGGAAACCTTGTCATTGACTTAGGTTGCTACTGTACTTAGTGAAACTACATGATTTAAGCCTTAATTGAGTAAAACCGATTTGATTTACGCTTCTGCATCTACAACTCAATTTTAGCCAAAGAAATTATAAAAGCGCCTATTCACCCCCCCCCCCCACCCCTCTAGTCGGCCTCCTCAACCTCACAGTGCTCTAATCAGGTTAGCAATGCTTGGTACTATCAGAGTGTTAGATTTTGTTACTTTTGTGGTGTATGGTTGGTTGGTTTGTATGGAACCGGTAGGGATGAACCATAGAAAATCGTTATTGTTCAGTCCGAATCATACAAACTTGGCCAAGTTCGTGTTGATGTAGGTTATGAATATTGAGTATTTTCATCATGTGGTAGCATTCCGCATTTGTGTTTTAGGTTGTGAATATTGTAGTTTAACATGTGTTTTATTTGTCATTGTGATAATGTTGTTGGATTGATCAGTGTAGTATGTTCTATTATGGCTTGCTAAAATTTGATCGTTCCAAAGTATTTCATATTGTTGTGTTGAATTGGCAAAGGAATGATATTGTTGTTATGTGTGATTGTTGGATATGTTCTTTTAGATGGATAGAGTCGTTGATGTGCATCACGGGGGCATGGTGATGTGTGACAACAATGATGTGCAATTTGCAGGCATGGTGGTGAGTGTAGTGGTGTACACTGCATGCCTGACATTTGACTAGTTGGTCGCAAGTGTGAAAGATAAGTTGGTGTGGATGCAAGATGGGGTGGGTGTGTGGTTTGAAGGAACATGTGATATTGGAGTTGGGACCCGATCGCAGGAATACATGTTGCCAGTTGGCTCTGAGCTTGAGTGGGAGACCTACAAGGAGCTGGTGGGTAGGTCCTAAGGTCAATCACTTGAATTGGTGGAGGTGAACGTATTGTGTGAGCCATGGGAGGTCAACTTCAATTAGTGCATACTCTAGCTCATGCATCATGTTCCATTTATACTCTGAAGAATGCACACGGAGGCTGCCCTCCTCGTGTCTTATTTATACTCCGAAGAGTGCACACGGAGGCTTCCCTTCGCGTATCTTATTTATACTACGAAGAATACATGCCGAGGCTGCCCTCCACTTGTCTTATTTATACTCCGAAGAGTGCACGTGGAGGCTACCCTCCATGTGTCTTATTTATACTCCGAAGAGTGCATGTGGAGACTGCCCTCCGTATGTCTTGTTTATGCTCCGAAGAGTGTACACGGAGGCTCCCCTCTGTGTGTCTTATTTATACTCCGAAGAGTGCACGTGGAGGCACCCTTTGCATGTCTTATTTATACTCCGAAGAGTGCGCGCGGAGGCTCCCCTCCACATGTCTTATTTATGCTCCGAAGAGTGCACGCGGAGGCTACCCTCCGTGTGTCTTATTTATACTCCGAAGAGTGCACGTGGAGGCTACCCTCCGCGTGTCTTATTTATACTCTGAAGAGTGCACGCGTTGAGAACTTCATGAACTTTGTGGACAGAACTGCAATCACGAGAACTTGATTGATCTTGTGCCTTCCTCTTTAGCCAAACTAACTTTCTTTCTTCTCCATCCACACCTCTAATTCCATGCATTGTTGTCTTGTTTGCACTGCACAAAGGAGGAATCACATAAGCATCCGCACGAACTAGGATATTCTTCTCTCTCCCATAACCGATAGCTTCTTTCTCCTTGCACAATTCAGCACTACTAAACCATGTAACTTCAGATTGCATAGATGAAGCACAAATCAATGTATCATTCACACTCTTGGCCACATCAGAACTCCCTAGGGTCCGTATCGCCCTTGTATGGCTCGACAGTGGAGAACTTGAAATCTTCGGGCCACGCCGACTGCTGTAGGCCTACAGAGAGTGGAGGCACCAGATCTACACATCATAGCGTAGCGCGACCAAAGGTGGGGGTATCGTGGCTGTCCGCCCGGTCAGGTGTAACTTCCACCACCGCTGCCAGTGGCGTTTGCTGGCTCTGAGCCTCTTCCATCTCCTGTACGGCCCCTCGGAGGTCTACTAGCTCGCGCTGCAATGTCCCGAGGGTCGCCAACAAAGCGTTCTCCATCATTGGGGCGGTCGCACCTACCTGAGCAGTGCTGCGCGTTGCTGGGTTGCTGGCAATTACGGCCTGCTCGCTGGAGCTATTCGGCGCGCCGGCGTGACTAGTCCCACGATCGACGATGAGACCGACGCGACCATCGGGAACACCTGCTACCCCGCACTGGATCCTGGGTCACTGGGCATGCCAGCGTGAACATCATCGTTGATGCTCCCACTCACCCGAGCGCCACTGACAAGGTCAGCCGTTGTACCATCGGCAGGGCCAACCGCTACGCCATGGTGATCCTCATGGTAGCCGACTACACCCCCACGAATGTCGATGTCAGCGCTCGCCATACCGACGTCGCCTTCAGCGCTGGCCCCCAACGTCGGTGCAGGCAGCCCACAAACCGAGGCCCTGGCGTTTGTGACCATCGCCGTCGTGCTCCGCTTCCTTTTTGTTGCCGATGATGCTTTCTTAGGCGCCATCACTTCTCGAACTCCGCGGCTTGCTCTCTATCGTCCCACGGACGGTGCCAGTTGTGGCTACTGGCCAAATAGTAAACTAGGAGAGTAGTAGAGTGGTTGTGATGGATGAACAATGCCTGCCCCTTCTCCATGTTCAGGGCATATATATCTCCATAAAGCATAATTACAATATCGCACTTACAGTTATGTATCTCCTAGAAGGGCATACATGTCATTACATATATCATATTAGGCCCTACAATCCCCAAATAGACCGGATGGGTTTAGGTGGGGCCATCCCTAGTGTGGCGAATTCTATATTTCAATGCTAAAAATCAAGATGGAGGTGATCCTCAATGGGATATGAATGAAGCAAGTCGAACCGATCAGGGCCTTACTCGAGGGTTGCTACTTTCAATTAAGGTGATGAGGCGTGAGAGTAGTCTAGTTAGTGTGGCTTTCGTTCGCCCTGTGGACAAGTATCAGCATGAACATAGGGTTTAATGCCATTTTATCTTGTGAACTCATGCTTAAAACTATCTTTTACCTATAACTATAGGACCACTGCTATTGTTTCCTTGTGATACTTGGTACGCACATACCTAATAAAGTTAGACTGACACGCTACCTAGGATAGAGGCATCGTCGGGTTGCCACACTTTCTCGTGTAGTCATGTCAATCGAGTTGAGTTTGTAACGAGGCACCACACCTGCTTGCAAAAGCTTCAGTTTTTTTATGTTTGTTCGGTTTGGCGTTCGGAAATCCCGGAGCCAATCCGGTCAATCCTTTGTAATGATGTTTTGTAATGATGTTCAAAGATAAATAAAGCTGCCTGGTTGATCGAGAAAAACCTCCTCTCTATTCCTCTCTTCTAGGTTGAGCAGGATATATTTGGCCAGGATTTAGTTCAGTCAGATTTAACATATAAATCCCAACTTAATACGTCTCATCAAAACATGCGAGGAGTCGTGCTTGGCGCTTACAGGCCTATTAATTTTTGTAGGCATAGAAGCCCAGCCCAACTAAATCTGGCCGTCCCATCCATACTAACCGAGTTGCATACGGCTTTCTCCTATGTAAGGCCCAACCTGCTGCTCAGGCCAGCTCATAGCAACAGTCTATAGATGGCTTTAATGTTTTACTTTTTAGAGCTGCTGTACACATGACTTGGGGTGGCTGAGCTTTTCGGCTCGTTAGAGGCTCGACTCGATTTAGCTCATGGCATTTGGCATTTACGAGTTCAACAGGATTTAAACTCGATTCCATACCAAGCCGGCTAGCGAGCCGCTTGGTAGGCTCGGCGGCTCGGCTAACCCCATCTAAGAGCATGTACAATGCAAGATGCTTATATATGAGTGCTTAAAGAGAGAAAATATAGCCACATCATCAAGCATCCATGCAAAAGTTATTTCCTCCAATGCAAGCATCTCTTCCATAAATGCTTAGATGCTATATTATCTATTAATAGATATAGTTATACACATAAGCACCAGTGCTTATTTAAGCATCGATGCTTCAAAATAAGCACCTTATCTATCCTATGTGGCAAGAAAAGTCAGTTTTTTATTACTAAGTATCTCTCTAAGCGTCTGCATTGGACATACTCTAATAAGCGCGTACCAGCCCACCTACGCCCTCTAGCCATTGCAAACTGTCTCAGCGACAAATGCTGCCATTTGAGATCTTCCAGTGATGGCTGTCACTGTGCTAAGCATCTGCTGAAATCTTCGGCTCAGCCTGGAATGGCAAGATGAGTCAAGTGTCGAAGCCAGCACATGACAAGTTAGCAAAGATCGTACAGCCCTACGATGCATTGTATAATTTGTATTGTACCTCTTATGTACGAGAAAACAGTGTATCGACACCTGCAACTTTAGACCTTGGATTGGACACGAAGGGAACGTGGATTTGCAAGCAGCTGGACAAATATAACGAGCCTAACGAGTCGAATTTAAGCTTTTAATCGAGCCAAATCTGTATTTTAGCTCGTTAATCTAACAAGCCAAGCCACCTCCCTAACGAGCTGAGCTGAGTTGGCTCGACATCCACCCCTATACATGATATTCTTTACACACCCGTACGACTTCCTTTTCACGAGACTAAGGATGTGTTTGATTAATGGGATGGAGGATGGATAGGATGGTTCTATCTAACTTTTGGAGTTGTTCCTTGTGTTTGGTTCATGGGATGGGATCAAACCATCAGGATAAGCTCACACCTCGAGCGAATATTTGCTCTGGATCTTGGATGGAGTGGTGCGGCCAAAATCATTGAAAGAGCTCATCCAGTGACGCACGTGCCATCATGTGAACTCCATCTCTTGTTCCACTCACATCTCGAGCGACAACCCTATCTCTCCCAATATCAGACAAATCTTAGATTCAAAATCGATTGCCCCTGAAAGCTGGAAAGTGCTCGTTCTTTCCAACTTTTCAACCGGTTTTTGGTTTTTGTTTCTTTTAACAATCACTATTTATTCAATTAATAAATCACAGCTAAAAACCATAAACCATAGCCTAAAAGAATGCCCCCTAAGTAAGGCAGGGCACACGCAACAGATGGGCCCACTGTGCTAAGTTCAGAACCCAACGCATATTTGGCATGTAGCATTTTTTTCAAATGTAGTCCTCTCACGTTTAAATTATATTTTCGTCCCTTTCTATGATCACGGCAAACGACACGTGTCACCTGTTACGCTACCCCACCGTGGCAAGAGATGGCCATCTTGACATGTTGGTCTAGCGTTGTACGCGACAAACGAGCACGGCAGACGATGAACCCTACCGACCTGCTGCACCTCCCGACCGTAGCAGCAACGTGTCGTGGTGCCTGGGCACCGTGGGTCTCCGGTCTCCACACCGGTGATCTTATTCTTCTTCGGCGATTCGTCACACTTCAACGAGCTACTTAGAGCAGGTACAATAAGGCTTAGTCAGCAGGCTATAGCAAATATAATATCAACCAAATCTTATATGGCAGAGAGAGAAAGGAAGAGAGAGAAGGAAGCTGGCTACTAAATTACAGCTAACTATAGCACGTAAAAATATGCATTTCACTCTCTTACACGTGGGGCCAAATAGTTATTGTAATAGCTAACTTATTGTATAAACTATTTTTTTAAAGGCTATAGATGAAATGGACAAGTGTTATAGCCACTAGTTACCTATACTATTGTACTTGCTCTTACTACTGCGGCGATTAGTCCGCGTCCGTCCTTCAATCTGAGCGGTCGGTAAGGAAGTTTCCCCTTTCTTAATTAGTACTTCTCTGTTCTACCCAACTCTTAAGTCCAAGTCCCTAGCCATCGAACTCTCAGACGAAGCCCCAGATCCAAGACATCATCTCTTCACCATCTTACAAACAAATCTGAGAAGAATTAATTTTTTTAGAAAAACGAAATCTTCGAAAGAATTGAGGACCAACATGATCTGGAGGCTAGCCAAGCCCCTGCGAGAGGCGAAATCTTCCTTGATAAAATGAAATCGTTGTTAGCATATACAGTTCAAGAAAGTTTAGGTCTAGTCCTAGACACAGCTATAGAAGAAGATGCAGCGAGCGTTGTTGCATTGTAATACAGTTAGATACTAGTATTGTAAGACCATGTGGTGATAATTTCACGCGAGTGATGAGTATTTGATATTGGTAGTGTCTCGTTTTCATTGCTTGAGTTTGATTCTTACGAATTTGAATTTCGGCATGTGCTGTTTTAGAGTCCCGGTCAGACCGGCCTGGCCAAACGATCTGATTGCTGGGAGCATGCGGTCAAACTGGCCTTTGGTGGCGGTCTGACCGGTGGAATTTCGCTAGGCTAAGTGGCGGTTCAATCGGTTGCTATTTGGACGGTCTGACCAGCATGTATGCCACGGTCAGGTCAGCCCCGGTGTCGAGTTGTTGTCTGGTTCTGATTTTGGGTGTTAGTCATGGCAAATTTCCGTACAAGTGTTAGTCATGGGAGAGTCTATACATGTGTGAATCATGGCGTGTGTGTGTCCATGCATATAGTTTACTAATAGAGAGTTAAGTGCATGTCATTTGTGCTCGGATAAATTACTTTGATTTTCGAGTGCAGGTGCTTTGATGATTGTTACGGTCAACAGTAAGACCAACAGTAAGACCAAAACTACGAAAAGAGTCCTAAGGCCATAGCGTATCACGTAAGTCCGAGTGGAGCAATATCTCAAACTGAGAAGTACGGAAAAAAGATAAGAATTGTGAAAAGGCAATCCATGCATACAATGTTCCAAATGGACTTATGCATTTCAATTGCATGGGCATCGCATTGTTATGAGGATCGCTGGGTGGCAATTGAGGAAATTATCTAAAACCAGGTGGAGTAGTGGTTTGCAAAATCATGACACTGGCCTAAGTGGTTTAGGTCACGTTCTTGTGAATGGAATATCTTATCGGGCTATTGGAGCCTTTGGGAAGTCATGCTTTGAAAAGCGTGCAAGTATATGTAATGCTAAAACCCATTTATATGTGAGTTACTGGGTTCCCAAGTTTAAGTGGTGTGATCCACTAAAGAGTGACTGATTTAGTGAGATGTGAGGAGTCTCTACTATATAAACCTTGTGTTGAGTTGAGTCATGTAACACTCCAAGTTTAGGGTTATGATTTTCTTGTGTTGGAGCCTTATGCGTATATGTGCACTAGGTTTGGAGCTCGCTATCCTGAAGGATTGGTTGTAAAATATTTCTCTCCAAGTGAAATGAATATCCAAAGTTTACACAAGTAAGTTATGCCATGGATCTCCTTATGTGCTTTCGATTTTCTTGGCTTTTTTATTTAGATTTCTCTTCTCTTGAGTTTTTTTGGCACCAATGACGTATAAGATGTGGAGATGTCTCCTGGAGACTAGATCTTATCTATCTAGATATGATCTAGAGGAAGTTATTGGGTTTGTTTGTTTTTTCTCAAGAGATGTGATTTTCGGGCTTTGCTCTTGTGAGTGTTTTAGGTTTAATTCGTGCTGTGTTCTCACTTGTTATGATATGTGAAAACCCATCCTAGGTTACCTAAATCATTTAGGACTCACGAGCAAGAGCTGATTGAAATTTTCCTATTTTGTTTGATTTTGATGCACCCTTCACTCAATGAGAAAAGGTCACAATTTTGGCAGCGATTCTCTCAATCGTTAATTGAAATAGGTTTGTAACATCCTAGAGAATGTGCATACCAAGTTTCACATCATTTGGATCATCAGTTCGAAAGTTACGTAGATTTTAGGATTTGAAATGGTGTTGAAATTATGTTCATTTGCTTGATTTACTGTTCATAGCGGTCTGATAGCTATGTGCTGGTGGTCTGATTGAAAAGTATTGTTTATACACATGAAATCACCGTTTATACCAATCTGCCCGATTGCAAATTCTAATCTGACCGGTGAGGGTTTGGATATCTAGAAGTTTTGCATTCCTTGACTTAGGGCTTTAATGAGATTATGAGTTTAGTTTTTGCTACATGTTATTGTTGATATTTAAAAAAAATTAAAATCATTCACTCTATCTAACTCATCATACTCGATCTAAGTATTTCAACCATCCCTCTTAGTCTTAGATCCCTAAATTAGTAATGAACAGTTGCAAAAAAAAAGAAGAAGAAGCAACAAACTAGCAAGGCAACCATAGTACGCAACACAGAAGAAAAGGGCAGCGTGCATCATCTCTTTACCCGAAAAGCGTGCATCAACTCCTCCATTAGCTCTTACCAGATGCTCTTTTGCTTTAAAACTCGTGTGGAGTTTGCTACTTCCAAACACGCTCGTAGAATAGAAGAACGTACGAGATAGCATGACGATGAATTTACATATTAGCTTTTTTAGTCTCGATAGCTTTTTTATCAGCCAAGCCATCTCTCTCTCTCTCTCTCTCTCTCTCTCTCTCTCTCTGCAACTGCAAGCTAGGCCTTTGCGAGAAGGATGAATTGGTACGCCTACCTAGTGTTGCACATATGAGGAAGCTAGCTAGCCCCCTCCGGCATCCGCGATTACACTTTCACCAAATCAAATGTCCTTTTGTGTTAACTGTTAACGTCGAGCACTAGTGCTTTTGCTGTTTTCCACTGGAATAGGAACATTTCGCTCTGGCATGTTCTGTTAGAAAACCATGTATTGATGCTAGAATTTTGCCGTTCTATGTTCCTTTCAACCTCCTCATTTTTGGCTGCTTGTGTAAGCTTTTGTAAGTTTGTCAAATGCAATTTGTGTGCACCTATATGTACACAAGAAAAGAGTCTACTCTCCAGTGCGAAGCTGCGATGGATATATATATATATATATATATATATATATATATATATATATATATATATATATAGGACGAGTGTTTCATGCACCAAGGTGCCTAGGCACCAATATCAATACCCGTTGATTTGCTTCGAGATTCGCAACGTTTGATGTGGGTATCTTCATATACCCATAAAAAAGTATATTTGAGATGTCAAACTCCGAAAAAATTTAAATTCAACTTCAGTTTAATTAGTTTGAACTATTTTTATGGTATACACTCACTGTAGTTGCATTGAACTCAAAAGTAGTTCAAACTAGTTTGAACTGAGTTCAAAACTAACTTGCCATAAATATATCAAGGGTATAAAACATTTTCATACCCAAACTCAAAAAAATTATCAATCATACACGTGTATCGGATGTTGGTGCCTAGGCACCATGGTGCCTTATGTAATTTTCATATATATATATATATATATATATATATATATATATATATATATATATATATATATATATATATATATATATATATATATATATATATATATATATATATATATATATATTAAAAATAACAAATATATATGCATATATGTATATGTATGTGTATATATGTATGTGTATGTATATATGTATATATATGTACGTGTGTGTATATGATTCAATGGCCTAACTCTACTCACTGATTCTGGTTCACTACTGTCGGTGTGCGTTTTTTTAGCAGGATTAATAGAAAGATTGTAGTAAAAAGTATACTAAGTTTAACTATATCAACTAAAATCACATACGATTATTTTTCTCTACGTATTATCTCTCATAAATAGTCAGAATTAAAAATTTTAAGTCATAAACCACAGTAAAAAAACCCATATATATACATATATATATACACAGCCCCATATTGCGCTTGAACTCCCTCGACACTGAAATCTTTGTGACCAACTGCAGTCTGCATGTTTACCATGGTCTAAATGACAAACTCCAGGTTACATTAGAGTCCACATCAAAATTTCGCCTTCAGTTCGGCATCGCTTTGACGAGTCCAGCTAGCTATTACCCTGTCGGTGAACCAGTAGCAGTTAGTAGCTTCTTAGATTTTGTTTAATTCCTGGTGTAGTTACCAAAAGTCACTCTTACACCGACAGTAGTACCAGAGGGCAGTTGAACTGTGTGAAGTAATCAAAGCATTATTACACTTTTACACAATGATTAGGGATCTACTTTTTCTGAGCAAAAGGAAAAGAAAAGGTTCAGAGGATCTAACTGGGAGCAGAGCGTTACAAGAGAGTTAAGAGATGAAAGATTACAATCTAGAAATTACTCAGAGACGAGAAAAAGAAAAACTTGGAACCCGGTTACAGCTAGAGGAAGAGCAGTACACCCTCTCTACGAGTTCATAGATCACCATGTGGTCATCATCATCATCATCATCATTATACACAAAGATGAAGAAGCCGAAGAAGAAGATCCTTGATACAAATCCAATAAATAAGCAAGAAGCTACAGGTCGACCTAGATTGTCCCTACAAGTACCTAAGCTCTAGCAGAATCCAGCCTGGAGGTTAAGGGAAGCATAAAGCATTACAAGAAAGTAAGTATATATGCTAGCTCTGTATGTATGACGATGCAACTCATCAGTTAATCGAAGCTGACGGCACCCATCTCGGGGCACTCGACGATGCTCTCGAGGCTGGGCCGCCACCCGTCGCCTCCGCCGGCGCCGGCGCGGGCGCCGCGCTTGCGCGCCATCTCCTGGACCACGTCCTCGAGGCGGCGGTCGCCGGCCTTGAGCTGCGCCATGAGCCAATCCAGCTCCCCCTTGGTCAGCACCATCTTCACCTTCAGCACCGACGCATCATCGTCCTCGCCGCCACTTCTCCTGCTCCTCCTCTGCAGCTGCACTATGCCTTCTCCTGGCGCGTAGCCGGCGCCGCTGCTCTGCAGGCAGTTGCCCATGCCGAACCAACTACACCTACCTCAAGCTCTTGTTGGCTGCAGGTTGGTATGGCAAATGGGTTAACTTGTAAGAGGGTGTGTGTGTGTGAGGAGGGAGGGGTATATATATCTAGCCAAATGGGCTGGGTAACTAACAGAGTTGCTTTTGTGTGCTAGTGTGGTGCGCTTCAATGGTGATGGTAATCAATAATCCAATTCTACTCGCCGTCTAGGGCACATGGTGGGGACGATGGGTTTGGTCCATCCGGTTAACTCTGTTTGGTGATCTCTACACTGATTGTGGATAGGTGCATCCTTGTAAAAACTGAGAAGCCCATGGCCCCTATTTTGTAGTATCGGACAAATTTAAGAGCATTTGTGTATGAATGCTATAGGATCGGTAATGGTAACAGAGAGAGTAAATAGTGCATTCTCTAAATTTTTCTTTAAGTACCAGGAATTTTTCACTTCAGAATTAGAGAGATAAGAAAATCTGATTTCACAAGATACACCAAGCAACATCTAAAATAGCGAAGATGCACGAACTCTGCACCTAACCAGTCTGACTGGCTTCAAGCCGGCAGTCTGACCTGGTCTAGGAGCAGTCTGACCGCTCTCCTGTCCTTAGAACAGAAAATCAGTCCGAGTCCAAACCACCTTTGGTGCAAACTTCAAAAATTCATAATCAAATGAAGTCAAACTTTGTACACACCTTGCTAAGAGTCTCAGCAATCTATTCCATCTAAGGATTGCAAGGATCTTGGCCAAAATCTTAACCTTTTGTCAAAATAAGGAACATTACATTAAAATCGGGCAAATCTAAAAAACTTAAAGAACAACTTACTCATGAGTTAGGAACAGCCAAGATAGCTCTAGATGTGTTTTCACATGTCACAATAAACAAAATCATCCAGCAAATCGAAGCCAAAACCCTTATATCAAAATTCTTCAAGAAGTACTCCAAATCAAGTAAGAAACAGGCAACTTCCAAATCTTGCAAATCACAACGGCTATATAGATGGGATCTTATCTACATGAGTCATCCCTATCACTCACATATCCTTAGTACACAGCAAGATCAAGAAAGTGAAAGAAGGGACAAAAAACTAACAAGAACAACAACAAATAAACTAAAACAAGAAAACTTCACGGAATATAAACAAAATTGATTGTATTGCTATTCGTGGATGAAGATTTTACTGTCACTCCATAAGGAGGATAAAAGAGCACATCATATCACTTACTTTTCTCTCAAACCCTAACTCAAGAATGGTTGGAAATGGTTAGCCATAAGTCTTCATCCCTAACCCACTAAATAGATGGAACAACCAGCCTATATCTAGCCCTAATGGATACTATCCACTGGCATAATTGGAGAAAACCCGTTAACCCCACACAACACGGATTTTAAACTCACACTTAACTCATGCACGTATTTTAAAGTACATAAGCTCGAACTCGTTAAGTCTTTAGTCTTTGATCCACTTGATCTTCTCAACATCTCCTTGACCTAAACCGCTTTCCCAAATGCCACTTAAGCGCCATGGTTTTGATCTAACGAAGTTTTTGTTATTTAGCTAACTACTAAACTAACATCACCTTGACCCAGTCTTTTTGTTCCCTTATAAGCAATCTCTATATTTACCACGTGCAAATGCACTAATGGCTTGCCACACGTCGGCATGTCTCTCTCACTCCGGTTCCACCGGACCACGTCTCACATGGACCAATCAAACCATTGGGTGCAACTCATCACTTAAACCTTCCATTCAACTTTCCTTGCCTATCTTGTGCCATGCTTGAACTCAACTACCTCATCTAGCATCCTTTTCCATTATGAACCTCAGCTCCTATATGAGCGTAGTCCTAGTCCTGGCCATTAACCATAGTTGACTCCAAATTTCCCTACACATCAAAGATAAAAAATAATTTTCGGGCAAAATTTATTCAGAACTTGACTCACGTTAGCTTAAGCATGCTTCATGCAACCTGAATGCACTGACCTAAGACCAAATTACCCAAATGTCGACCAAAACCCCTCATTTCGTAACACGCTACCAAAAAATCAAACACACTTGGTCAGACCATTGTGCATAGTCAATCTGACCGCTGAGCAAAACCGGCAGACTGTTGTGCATGGCTAGTTTGACTGGCTACACCGGTCTGACCACTCAGCGAAACCAGTTAGACTATCAAGGACTGAAACCAAACTGAAAATCCAAATCACACTAAAATTTGAATTTTAACTTCATATACATGGCAATGATTCATCATAAATATTTCTAAACTTTCTCACATACTCTCAAATACATCAGTTTCTGCATAATTTGTACATTTGAAAAAAAATGTCACTACGTTTTAGGTGGTGATCGGTTCGGCTTAAAAGTTCATGGCTTATGGCTGAAAACACTGTAGCTGGCTGAAAAAACACTGTAGCTGACAGATGCTTATTTAGCATAATTAAATTTAAAAAAATTTAAAAATATAAAAAATATGTTAGCCCATTACGTATAATACAAATAAATACGGGAAAAAAAAGAACCGGCAAAAAAGCTCAACAAAAAGCCAAAAGTTCAGAAAAAGACGAAATTTATGAATAGTGTGCCAAATATGTGCTATGTAAACATATGACTTCACGTGTTTCCAACAAAAGATCCTTAACTATTTAGGAACTGTTTGGATCGTAAGAAATTCGTATCAATCATGTGAACATTGTTGCTAAAGGTTTATGGTTGTGCTTACAAACATGTTAAGAGTGCAGATGGTAGCACCTCGAGTTATGGTCATTCTATCAAGTATTATGCAAGTTGTTGCCAGGAGTAGATCGCATTATTGCTGAGGTAATGTACTTTACCGGTTTGTTACGTGTATGTACCCTCATCGATCTATCGATCCATCATTGAGGGTTTTGCATTGCGCACGCATTGCACATACACAACATACAAAACCAGACATCTCCACAGGATTAGATATGGCAAGAGAGACGCATCGATTCACCAACCACATGTACGATCCTGCTGCACGTGAACACGCTACGAGCCATGCCCCTAATCTGTCGTCCGTGAGATTATGCACAACAACCCAATGCGGCCCGTATTCTAAACTTTTTTTTTACTTTTAGAAGTTAGTTTTTGGACGAAATAACTTTTTAAATTAATTTTTATAAATTATTTATAGAAATCACTGCAAGAGTCGATTTAAATAAAATAATTTCTCAACATAAGTGTCATTTACTCCTTTAATCATTCTTGTAATCAGCAGAAAGACCATAATGCTTACGAAGACAAGATTCTGGTGCCGTTTGGTTGGGCTGAAATAAGCTGGCTTATGCCTGAAATTGCATTGTAGCTGACTGAAATTATACTATAACTAATAGTGGCTTATTTGACGTAACTAAATCTAAAAAAATAGAAAAAAAATAGAAAAAAACAGGTTAGTCTATTATAGACAATGCAAATAAAAAATAAAAATAAATAAATTAGAAGTCAAAAAGCGCAAACTAAAATGTTTCCTTTCATATGTACGTTCTGGACCCTCTGTTTCCTTTCATATGTACGTTCTGCGACCTTAAAAGTCGAGCTGGATCAGCATTGGCCTATCTGCCAACAGGCAGACAGCACAACACGAGGGTCCAACACGTACGTGCATCTCGTGTATGTACTATCCATACCATGTACGTACGTTGTACAGCGTACCACTGCTTGGTAGGTAGCATTTTCAGTGGGAGTAATCAGTTGAGCAATCAGAAGGTAGCTAGTATGAAAGATCACTACCCTTTCGGTTGGTCGGTACCAAAGATGACCATGATAGCCAACTGAACTCTTGGTAAAAATGTTAATTACATTTTGTAGGGAAAAATCACTGCTATAAAAAGCTTAATATTAGACGTCATATCATAGACGGTTTCTCCAAACAGTCCATACTAAGCAGTTTTAGTTTAGAAACTGTATGTATTGCTGCCAACCCTAAAAACCGTCTGTGAAGAGGAAATATCACAAACGGTTCGTGGTGAAAACCATCTGTGAAGTATCACAGACGGTTCTTAACAAAAACCGTCTGTGATATTACCAAATATCACAGACGATTTTTATTTTAACCATTTATGATACTTCACAGAGGTTTGTATTAAAAACCGTCTGTGATAATTAAGTCATCACAGATGGTTTGCATAAAAAACCATCTGTGATAATTTCACTATATTAATTGCGCACAGACTTGTCAACCCTATGTCTTAAATTCCAGATCTACACTGCTACTTTGAGCTAGAGGCAGGGTTTTGAGGCCATTTGGTGAAAGAAGACTATTTGGCGAGAGTAATTGTAGATTCACTAAATTTTTGACTACCTATAGTTAATAATTTGTTACTAATTGCTTTAAAATTTAGATTTATAATTTTTGGTGAAAGGAGAATTAAAAATGGTTGATCTAGCTAGCTTGATATAGAGAGAAGATTATTTTACATCTAGCATGGTTTAAGGTTTAGCGTTTAGTCAATTCATAGTCTATTTGTACTTAATTTAATTTAATTAATTATTATTGCTACATATAGCTATTTAATTTAGATCATACATATATAGTATATGAATTAATTAATTGAATATGTTATACTAAATGTTTATATGTGTAACATAGAACCAAAGCTGGATATACGCTAGGAATCGTGTGAGTGAAAAGTACATTAATGGCATTTCTACTTTTACAAGAGTTGCCAAGGAGTAAATGTTGAATAAGGGGTGGAATATATGTACTGTCCATGCATTGACTATGAGAATCTAAAGATGTTTAAGAACCGAGCACAAATTAAAGCGCACTTGATTCGAAGGGGTTTCAAAAAGGGGTATGCACGTTGAACCAATTATGGTGAAGAGTGGATTATACAGGAAGATAGTAATAATGACATCACTGGAAATCAATTATATGCCACCGGATGATCATGTCGATTGTGGTTCCGATTCAGATAGGCTGAATGATGACAATCTAGATCAGATTCTTCGCGATGCAGAAGGGAAATGTGATGAGAGAGTATGTTAAATTCCGGGGCTTGATAGAGAACTCAGAGAAATCTTTGTTCACGTGCTGCAAGTCAAAGTACATGAGGTTGTTAGCCGTGCTTGAACTGCTTAAATTGAAGGCAAGCGACAGTTGGTCCAACAAGAGCTTCACGGCACTATTAGGTCTTTTAGCGGACATGCTTCCGGAGAGAAATGAGTTGCCCAAAACCGCCTACAAAGCCAAGAAGGTTCTTTGTCCATTGGAAATATAAGTAGAAAGAATACATGCATGTCTGAATAACTGTATCCTATACCGTAAAGAGTACGCAAACATTTATGTTTCTCTAGTGTGCAACGCATCCCGATACAAGTGTAATAATCAATCAGATGATGGCGAGGGATTAGAGGTGAAGAGAGTACCTCCTGCTAATGTGGCATGGTACCTTCCTGTAATTTTCGGTTTGAAGCGGTTTTTTGCAAACCCAAAAGAGACAAAACTGATGCGTTGGCACTCAGAGGAGCGTAAGAAGGATGAAATACTAAGACATCTTACTGATTCCACCCAGTGGAGAAACATCGATATGAGGATTGTAGACTTCGATGCAGAACTGAGGAATATAAAGTTTGGATGGAGTACAAATGGAATGAATCCTTTCGGTAATATGAGCAGCCAATATAGCACTTGGCCTGTGACTCTTTGCATTTACAACCTTCCTCCTTGGTTGTGTATGAAGCAAAAGTATATTTTACTATCGATGCTTATCCAAAGGCCAAAGCAATTTGGGAACGCTATTAATGTGTATCTAGCACCGTTGGTGAAAGATTTAAAAATACTGTGGATCGAAGGGGTACAAGTATGGGATACACACAAACGAGAGAATTTCACTTTACGTTCCTTGTTGTTCTGCACCATAAATGATTATCCTGTCCCTACTGTCCTGTCGGACCAAAGTACAAAAGGGGGGGCCAAAGCTTGTACTCATTGCTTAGATGATAGCGGGGGTATGTGGTTGAAGCACTCACGTAAAATTGTGTACATATGTCACCGTAGGTTCCTTCAGAGGGCTCAGCTATACCGCAGGATAAAGAAATAATTTGATGGAGAGAACGAGGACAGTTCAGCTCCAAGGTATTTAAGCGGAAAAGAGATACATGATATAGTTAATGATTTAAATGTTGTGCTCAGAAATGGACGTCAATCGACGACCCGTGAGAAGAACGTCTGGAAGAAGAGACCAATATTTTGGGACTTACCTTATTGGAAGCATCTAGAAATTCGCCGCTGCATCAACATCATGCACGTAGAGAAGAATATATGTGACAACTTGATTGGTCTCTTGCTGAATATTCATGACAAAATAAAGGATGATGAAAACGCACGGTTTGACTTGGTTGATATGGACATAGGCCTGAGGTAGCACTGACAAAAGACCGATAAAGGACAAACTTACCTTCCCCCTGCTTGTTACACTCTACCCAACTCCAGTGGCCCACCTTGTAGCACTAGGGGACTTTATATAATAGAATGTGAGCTTTGTGAATACTCGATGAGGATAACTTGTCAGATTGATACCACAGTGACTAATGAAAGAGTATTCTGCTAGTATTGATTTATCATTACTTGTTTTTTACTCCAGTTAAGTATAAATCATTACTGTTCTAGACTGAATATTGTTACATTCGGTTATTACTGCTAATTGTATCACATCTCTGGTGTTTCTTTCTGTTGTTGCGGTAGCACTATTGTTGACATTGCAATAGTTGTTCTTCATTCTATCATGTGCTTAAAATCGGGCAGTTGATTCTATTACTTTACTGAGGTAATTTTAGAGTATCAAACTAGCAAAATACTAAGGAGTTAGTCCCTTTGATATATGATCTGTTGACAAGGGTGAGAAGGCTAGGTTTTAACTTGAGCAACTCCTTAAACTGAGAGCAAAACTCACTTCTTAATCTGAGCATTATGTTAGTTGCAAATGCTCATGCTTGTGCTCAGTTTAGCATATTGTTTATTGGCTTGATTACATTGTTCATGTTGAAAGATAATAGTTTGATCTCTATGTTATTATCATGTCTTTGGATATATGATTTGCTGTATATGCACTTGGTTTTCTGGATTGTTGTAATTAATGTGGTTTTAGCATGAATTCAGATTTAATTCTAATAAAATATAAATGTTTTAAAGCATAATTCTACTAGCATTTAAATGACAAAATTAACATATAGATATGTAAATCCTCCCAAGTCATTAATAGTATATTATGCTTAGAACATAGAAAATGTGCGATATCAAACCGAACCCACAAAATCTCTTTGCAATATCTTCCAATGCTAGAACTAAGTAGATTAATTAAAATTTCAACTAGCACAACATATATGTAAAGATAAAGTAGAAATGAAACACTGTGATACAAATGTGATTTATGTGAAGTAAATAGTTTTGATATCTATCTCTAATTCATTGTTAACTTTACTGCTGCTTGGCCCATAAATACATTATCATATTCTAAATTCACCAAGCATTGGCTCAAGAATTGCTCACTTCTATTATCTTTTGAGGATGTCGTCCACTCATTCTTCAACATCGTCGCTAGATACGTATGATGCTGTAACACCCTAGGGTCTAAACTGGCTTAGGCTTAACCCCATTCTGGATAAGCCACGCACACGTAGCAGCCCGCCTGCACTTTTGTCCTCGTTTTACGCAAAACAGTTAACCGAAGGTTGCTACCATTGGAAGTGCTAGGCTTATATGTTGGTGCTTATCTCTCTAAATTAGCAAGGTGGTACTAAACTCACACATGGGCCTGATTTCACATGAGCCGAGGTGTCACATACACCCCCCCCCCCACAAAGAACCTGATGTCCTCGTCGGCCCAACATACCCACCCACACTGGGACAATTGACCAGGACCTCCTCCCTTGGCACACGTCCGTGCGTCCAGTGTTGGCACATATACCATGCCGTGTGTCCACTTCGGGCCCACACGCACCATGTGTCATATGCCCACGCCCCTGACCCGTACACGTCCATGTAACCGGGACGGTCAACTCTGATACCAACTCTGTTGGGACCGAATTTCTGAATACTAACCCTCTGTGTATTATGCAATAGTCCCAGATCAAAGCTAGTGCACACAGTCAAACATTGATGATTACATAAACAACAACGCTTTACTATAATAAAAGAGAGTACATGTCTTATGGCCACTTTATTCCAACTAAGGCTACAAGACCTCTCAAACTAACAAAACACAGCGCAAGTAGAAATAAACTTTGATGGTGACTCATCAATACGCCACAGGCAATTGACTGGGGAAGCGCAACCTAGTACTCCAGGAAGCCTTCGTCGAATCCACACGCAAAGTAGTCATAGGCTCCTTCTTGATCTTCATAACCCTTTGAGTTGTTTTGAGTGTAGCATGTGAGTACATAGAGTACTCCACAAGTCTTAAGAAAAATGCAGTAGATGCAAGACTTAACAAAGAAGGATTATATGGTTCTTTTGCACAAAGTAGCATTATGGTTCAAATACCATAAGAAATTCTCAAAAGTATCAATTTAACAAAGTAAATTGCAATAACTAAAACTAAATACATTTTGTAGTGAAGGTTCCAGCCACCAACACTAGCAGTTAGGCTCTAACCACCAAGGTTCAAGACTACGTGTTTCATCTACCCGCACTGGCTCCATCTGCCAGGAAACACTCCCAAGAGTTCCATCCACTCCCGAGTTCCCAAAACTTTTACTTTTGAAACCAAAACCAAAGATCTACCATGTGAAAGCGCACCTTGCCTGCCCTTGACCGTGGGCACGGTTATTCAAGTAGTTTTACACTTTACAAAGATTGTACAACTTTATCCACAAGAGATAAGTCATCCTAATAGCCAACATGCTTCCTTAGGTCTGAGACTTAGATAATTTATCACAAAGCCTTTACCTCATACCAATCTAGCTAGACACCACTCGCTGAGGTTTCACCGCTAAAGGGTTAAATCCACCGCAGTCAGAAGCTACCTCTTGTGCCATATGTATACATTAAATCCTTGTGCCTCACTGTGAGTCCAGTAAATCCCTAACACCCACTTACCACTGGTGATATCTAAACTAAATCTTTGTGAGTTATTTAACTACGCCATACCTATATAGACTTGTGGTTGTATGGTAATGCTCAATTTGGACAATCACAAGCGTTGGTCCTTAATTGATTAGGGTGACACTTTCACAATACAAGATCTCATGCTAAATCCGCACCAGCCCAATCTTACCATCCACCCAAGTCTAAAACCAATTTTCACCAGTTTATTTTATTTTATAAACCAATGGCAACACCTATATCCAAACATTTGATAAAAGCAGTTGTTTAAGAATTTGATAACAGTGTTCCCACCCATAGGGTTATAATGACCAAATAGATTGTCTAAGTAGTTATTACCATTCTAAAGTTACCAAATAACATTAATATAATCTCAATACTGAAACAAGGGAAGCATAGGGCAACAAAGGTACTCGGTTGTCAACATCAAATGAGGGCATAACAATTATCGGTTTAACTATTATCCTTAAAACAGAAGTTATCATTTTATGTAACATTGCAATGCATTTAAATTTGAAATAATAAAAGGATTTTGGAAAACATAGGTACAAGATGATCAAAGTAGACTTGCATTGTTGCACGTTGCCTGGACCTTCCTACTGCAGATCGAAAAACTTTTCGGTGATGTCGGGTTCTACGCACAAAAACAAGAAATCCAAATAAATAAATAAACATAAACAAAGTCACAAAAATACAAAATATATATACTAGAAGGAGGTTTATGATTTTAGACAAATTTAGAAATTTGAACGGTGCAAACGGAGTTAAGATGAAGAAATACGGGCTTCTGGAAGTATTTTTGCCGTTATTGGAGGTAGTCGGATCTATAGAGAGTGGTCGGAAGCTACCAAGTGGTCGAAGGGCTATGGTGGCAGTTGAAAGTAGATGGTTAAATGTGGCCTAACAGCTCTGCGTGGTCTTGGCCACCAAGTAGTCGAAAAAGCTTACTAGTTGGTCACAAGTTTGGAGAAGGGGTGGTCATGGTCGAAAGCAGCGGTGGTCAGAGGCTTAGAGTGACAACGATCAAAATCTTAGAGCGAGAAGCGACAACAGTCACAACGGCAAGCGGTCAGAAGCGACTGTAGTCAAAAGCGACTATGGCCAAAATGATCAGAGGGTCTGGAGAGGTCGGAGAGATCGAACGGTTCGGAGTAGTCAAAGGAATGGGACGGTGTGGAGTGGTTGAAAGAATTGATCATCTTGGAGCGGTCGAAGGGATCGGTCGGCTCAGGTGGTCAAACAGTTGTGATTGGATGGCTAAATGTGGTCGAAAATTTAGACATAGTCGGTGGTCAAAGTGGCTATAAGTGGTCGATGGTCGATACGTGGTCGGAAGGAGTGGTCGAAAAGTTTGGAGAGGTCAAAGTATGTAATGTGGTCGTGAGCGACCGTGGTCAAAAACAGCTGTGGTTGTGAGCGATTGCGGTCGTGAGCGATCGTGGTTGAAAAATAGAGACATTCGGATAGTCCAGTCGGCCGAAGAGACGAGGTGGCACAGAGAAGGTTTCGGCATAAGGTTGCATTACTGGAGGTAGATCGACAGTGAGGAAGGAGTGGAGGCAGCGGAGGCTTTCGGTGGCAGATTTGCTCAACGGCGAAGCAGAAGACGGCGGCGATGGAGTGCTCCGGCGGGGAAAGGCTCCAACAACTGTCTTTGATGGAGAAGCAGTCGGCGAGGTCGTTCTCCTTGCAGCGAAGCCGGGGGTGTCGGTGGCAGCCTCGGCGTTGCCTCGAAGACTTCTTTGGAGGAGGGAAGATTTTAGCTAGATGAAAGGGAAGGTGACAAGGTCACAGCGCTCCGATTTATAGCTTCAGCAAAGAAAGGAAACCGACGGAAGTTATGGCACCGTGCGATCATTTTGGTATTCAAGGATGCGCGAAGGAAAGGAAAGATTGATTGCTAGCACAAATTGGGTAGTTTCCAAGTGAAGATGCTGAGGGAAAAAGGAGGGTGACATGGTCACAGGATTCCAATCTAAGGTTTGGGTGAAAAAGGAAACTGACGAAAAACTGAGGGGAATCAATGATGTTGATTTTGGGCACTGAATTTGGAAACGACTGAATACAAGGAGATGGTAGGATAAATGGGAAATGAATAACTGTGAATTGGTGGCTTGGGCGATGGGTGCTCCTTTCAGAAATTTTTTTTGGAATTTGAATTTGGGAATTTGGATTGGAATTAGGATTTTGAGATTTTCTTCCAGTACCACAAATAATCCAAATAAAATCCAAACACTTGTAAAATAATTAATTTGAAATTAATTTTTAAATAAAGCAAATTTTGAGATGTTATAGATGCACCGTCCTTTGGAAAATCCCAAAAACGAAGAGGACTAACGAAAAGGCCCGATGGCCAATTTACCATCACGGATGTTGATGAGTTTGGGACCTCTCTAAATCCTCATCAACCAGTGCACGCATTCTGGATAATAGTCGGAATAGTTGCACAGGAATGGATTGAGATCACGTTCATTTCATAGAAGAAGGTGACTGAGAATCGAAAAAGTCAGCTACTGAAGGAAGTTTTTCAATCATTCGAGATCCTGGAAGAATACCAAGCCTCCGTGCGACGACATACATTGCTAGCGGTGTGCAAAGCGTAGAAGAACTTTAAGAGCCTGCTTGTCAAGCAATACATGGAGAAGGATCTGACGTCCTTTGACAAGTATCCATTCCTGGAACCGCAATATTAAAAGTTTATGGCGATGAAGACGACAGATAATTTTAGGAGTGAAAGTGCATGCACAGGGCCCACAGGTAAAGAATACGCACCCCCACATACTCGACACCGCTGGGTATGCGGGTCAAATCCCGCAATGGAGGCAGAAGGATGAGCAGGCAATCCTGCGGGAGACCTCCCCGCCTTTTGTCGGGATCCCTGATGAGCGCGCCCGAAACTGGATAAGAGCAAGATCATCTACCATAACATCGAGAGCCATCTCCTTTCAAAACCCTGCAGATGAGGAAGTGTCCCACCGCCTGGAAGCACTGAATGTAAAATCTTCCCAAGGCTCATTTGAGGCCGTTATAGAGACATATTTACTCCCCGCGACCCTGGGAAACAAGGAGCACCTGAGTCGCATAAGAGGCATTGGTCTTTATGTTCCTTAGAAATATGGCTTCTCAGAGGACTTTGAAGTGTACCAGAGTAGGAAGAGAGCCAAAGCCACGCATGAGGCACAGCTAAGAGAGGACATTACAATAAAATCAGAGATGAGATGCAAAGATATAGGAAAAATCATCAGGAAGCCCTACCGCTCCTGTGCTAGGCAGCCTCCAACCGTCGGAGTAGCTGCATGTCCAAACCTATCTCAGAAAGTAACCACTGATTTCTTGTCGATGACATCCTGGTAATAATTATTATCTCTGGAATGCTTGATCCATTGATAGGCCTGTTGGAGTAGCTAATTTTGTATCATTATGTAGGTGCCTATGAAGTACAAGCTCTAAGTGAGATATACCTCCATTGTCCTGTGTGCTGCTTGGAGCCAGGTGTATCCATTTGTGACCGAGGCCTGGGTGCACAGTGTATCTCTAGCACCAGGTTTCGCAAAAGTGAATGTGGATGGTGTTCATGCAAATTTTGAGGTTATCCCATTGCAGATGCCCCCCAACAATGCAGTCATGACTCTAGGGTAAGCTATTGGAACATTCATTTAGTGGCACAAGAGAAACATCTGCCTAGAGGCTCCTACACCTATGCTAAGTCCACAAGATCCTTCTGCACCGGTGCGAAGTCCACTCGAGCTATTTGCATCGGTGCCAAAGCCACGAGAGCCATCTGCATCGGTGCCAAAGCCACGAGAGCCATCTGCATCGGTGCCAAGTCCACTCAAGCTATCTACACCAGTGCCAAGTCCACAGGAGCTATCTGCACCGGTGCCAATTCCATAGGCATGACCACACCAACGCTACTTGCACAGACGCAGCAAGGTCACGGTGCATCTACATCTCGTACCCTGTCGACTACCGTGAGGTTGACCTACAATTGAGGCGGCAAGGGCAAACCAAAGAAGACGAAGACAGATGATGAGATCCCCTACTTGCTGTTGGCTTGAAAATTTGTGCTAAGTGAGCCGTTGATCGTCTTAAAAGAGCGCATCCTAACTCTAGAACTATCTTGCCAGAGATTGCACATGTATTACATGAAACTCTACAATATACCATCCAATGTCTTTGGAAAGGCATATCCAATTGCTCAAGTTGGGCCATTCAACAAATATGGCATCCTCAAGTGATCTCTAATTTTATTGGTATAATCTTCTATTGATATGCGATGCATTGGATCGGCAATAATTTTATTAGAATTAAATTATAGTCGAAGTCGTTTTGGTTGAGTTATCGGCTTCGCCTCTCAACTCATATCCCCTCCCCTCCTCGTCTTCACCTCCTCGCGCCGCCGCCCTAACTTCTCCACTTGGCACTTGGGCTGTGCCCCTCCCCTCCTCACGCTGCATGGCTGCACCTCTACCAGTCGCTCGCCACCACTCACCTAGGGTTTCTTGATTTCTTCCTCAGCTTTTCAGGTGCGCACCGACTGCTTATTCTCGACTCATAGCCTCGTTGCTTGCTTCGATCGATTGGCTAGGTGAGGATTGGGGAACGTGACGTGTTCAGGTGGGGCCGTGATGTGGGAGGTTGCACTTGGGCCTTGTGGTCTGTTAGGTTTCGGCATAGGCCAGCAAATTCATTCCTTAACTTGTTCTTCCTTGTTTAGTAGTTCCTCCCTCCCTCTGTTCTTCTTCGACAGTGTAGCTCTTATGGCCGACGTGAAGGGTAGGCTTGATCCTAATGAAACCCTCGTTTGATTCGCCCTAGGTAGAACATATTCAAGACACCGATTTTCTCTACGAGGAGTTAGTGCTCATTTAAGCTTCTAGCTTAAAGTTTAAAGCCTTTTCCACAGTTTGCCACTGTTTTGCACTGTTTGTGGCTTATTTTTGCACTTCAGCTGCTGTGAGTTTTTTGCTCATAATTAGATTTAAAAAAGAAATAAAAGAAAAATACATCATCATAGACAATGAAAAGTAATAAGAGAAAAGAAACCTAAAAAACTAAAAATCAAGAAAGATAAAATTAATAAGCTAAAAGCTAAAAAGTCCAGCCCTATGAGAGTGTTCGATCTTTCGATGTCATGCGTGTGAGCCGTGTAACTGCCGTGTGTTGCACGAGGGTACGTATTGGTGTGCTAGGCTGCTAGCTAGCTAGTGGCTGGTCTCAAGAAATTGACATATGTCTGCTAGTATCTAGCCGGTCTTAGGTGCATGGACAATTAACGTACGTACACTGTATATATGAGGTAAACTAATCCGATCGATCCGTCATTACCAGTTGTCATGCATGTATATATCTTGTTCTTTGCATAGTGTATGACGGTGAAAGTACACAGACGAGTAGTCAAGCAGTTCTCTTAAGCTTATCTTCAATTCCCTTTTGAAGTTACGTTCACAAAAGATTTGACTCGTGTCGCTCTCGCTCTTTGGCATCTAGTAGACCTGACCCTCGTCATGAGCTTTCGTGGAGCCTTGGCTAAAGTGTGTGTGTGTATATATATATATATATATATATATATATATATATATATATATATATATATATATATATATAATAAATAACAGGGTACTATGCTGTCCAGGCTCTATGAGTGAGACTTTCCATCCATATTAATGACTATATATATATATATATATATATATATATATATATATATATATATATATATATATATATATATATATATATATATATATATATATATATATATATAAAAGTTCAATAGTACGTACAATAATTTGGTGAACTGAACTGAGTTTAAAAGTGTGCGCATTGGAAATCTGCTAATGTATATAGGTGGCAAAATACTGCACTAGCAGTCTCAAATTAACATACAATAATATTTAAATTCGAATCGAGCGCAGATGAGCTACTTGAGCTTGGAATCAAAGCTTGAACTTGACTCATTTTACTCTCGAGCTGAGCTTTAATCAAGGTTAGAATAAACTGAGTTTAAGTAGCTCTCAAATCTTGAGTTTTCTTTTACCGCCCTAGCTGTGCTTTCGCCAGCGCTGCATACCAATCTATTTGGCAGCACTCGTCTCCGGATAAGCTACCTAATTAACATGCTGCAGATCTGCTCTGCTCCGACAGATACGAAGCCCGTGTTGCATTTTTGGGCGAATCTACCCGTGCGGGTGTCACGGCAGGTCGGCCAGCAGGCAAGGCACAATCAAAGACAGATCAACAAAACGGGTGGGTGGAATTCCCCATGAAATACAGTAATTGTTCCTTTTTTCTGCGAGTACAAAAAATTATTGTTCTACCTGGTGCAAATTTTGCTTTCACAGTGTAATGTAAAGGTTTGCTATTTTTTTCTTAGCCAGGCACCCAACATCTCCCAGAAGTGCGGTGTGCACAATCCATGTGTGAGGGGGAGATTGTTGGGAAAATAGTCCCAAATAGATTGTGGAAGAGGAGAAAGCACAACTTATAAGTGTGGGGGAGCCCCCACCCATTGGACTAGTCTTTTGGGGGAGAAGGCCCAGTACCACTTATAAGGTTGTTTGCTCCGTTGCTCCGTGGGCTTGGTTGTGTTCCGCCCATGTGGACCTGTGGCCCGGGGAGTAAAAACCCGGCTGGACCTAGGTATGCGGCCAGGTCCAGATCTCACATTTGGTATCAGAGCCTAGGTGCCTAACACCTCCTTGGACCTCATGGTTGTAGATGTGTCCAACCAATGTGTGGGGGAGATTGTTGGGAATAATCCCACATTGGTTGTGGAAGAGGAGAAAGCACAACTTATAAGTGTGGGGGAGCCCCCACCCATTGGACTAGTCTTTTGGGGGAGAAGGCCCAGTACCACTTATAAGGTTGTTTGCTCCGTTGCTCCATGGACTTGATTGTGTTCCGCTTATGTGGACCTGTGGCCCGGGGAGTAAAAACCCGGCTGGACCTAGGTATGCGGCCAGGTCCAGATCTCACAAACAGCAGGGATGATCCTCTAGAGCGGTGAAGGAATTTCACCGCTGCTACGGTACCATGAGTTTAAATACAGCAACAGTAACACCCCCTTGATTTAACTCTTTCTAAACAAAATTTTACTTCGGAGAACGTTCGTCGACGACGACGACGATCAATCGATGTTACAGCCCGCGACGACGTCCAAGCAGCCCAAAAAATAATGCCAAGCAGGACGACTTGGATGGTTAAGAATCTGTCATGTTCGAGGATCAGCCATGGCCATGAGCTTAGCCGTCTACAGCACAGAGGACAGCATCTGGAGAAGGACGATGCCGATAGTCCTGACCGGGAGAGCAACGTTGAACCTTGGGGGCCGTCACTTAGCGGCTAGTTTCAGACGTGTCAGCGGTGTTTTAGCTGACAAGCGCCTTGCATCAGGCTGATGCAATGCAACTCACTTCTTCAGAAGTTGCCTGAGGAATCAACCAAGCTATAGTGTATCATGATCATCACCATATAATAATCCACAAGCGTCTTCATCAGTTTAGCATTAGCATCTCATTGTATTGTGGATGGCAATGTACCAGACAAGCAACTGAAAGCAGCATCTGCAATGGAATCGCAATCTGCAGCTGCAACAGCCATGGATTGGGGAGAGAGATTACAATTTCCAACTTGACAAGCCAACCATGAAAGTTTTTTTTAGTTGTCAGCATAACGAGAATGATAAGCATAAAGACAACCAATGGTGTTGGAACGTTGCACGTTTCAAGCTCTGCAACTTGGCCTGTAAGCACTGCAATCAAAGGAGCATGACCCTGCGACATTACAAGAAGGAAGACAAGGAGATATGAAACCCTGGGCTCCGCAGTAGCAACAAAACAAGATAGTAGTATTTTGCTGATAAATGACGTGTGTATCTTGATCCCCTTTCACCCATCTGCATCCCTTAGCCAAGAACATAGTGTGGAGACAAGAGCGGCAGATACGGCATCGCGATCACCGCAATATCAGAGCAAAGCTACAGAAGAAGAGTTGCATTACATTAGGAATGCAGATGGAGAGAATGAGCAGCAAGGCCTTCCTGTTAAATATTGAATTTGCTTCAAAGCGGGTGACATCATCAACAAATCTGTAGTTTTGGCTTGTAGAATATGAAAAAAAAATTTGATGGAAATGTAGAATATGAAATTGGACGGAGATGACATATAGTAAATTCATAAATTTAGCCCAATATAAAATGAACACAATGCATACAGGAATGATCGAGAAATTGGAACTAACCACCTGTTATGAGGAATACAAAAACAACACAGTTAGCAGGTTGTTGTCGCCACTTAGGCACTCACCAGTCACCACTTTTCAACGAGGGGCACACACACTCAAACTGTTCTAAATCTGGAAATGCACCAGCATATGGCTCATGGAAGGTACATTCTCTGAAAGAACTGACCTCCAAATACGACCCAACTTTCCGACGAATCGATAACAATACTGATAAAACATCCGAATGAACGCCGAACATCATACATCTCCCGCAGATCATACATCTCCCGCAGATCATACATTCCTTGAAGCACTAGTCGTGGAAGATGCCAGATGTTCATACTTCTTAATTGTTGTTGTCCTCCTCTTTTTCAGTGTATGTCAGTCAGAGTTCCTACAGTGCCAGTGAAATGACCAAACCAGCAGATTGCAATAGCGTTGATCTAGTATGCACGGTTCCGTTTTCTGCACATGACTAAGAGGGTAGCACAAATAGTTCGAAGAAGCAACCGAATGTGCATTGATTGCAGCGTTCGTAGAAACGATGCAACCGTCATGCATGACGAAGAAAGAAAAGGATTGCATGATGGTTACACATGATACAGGAGGAACCAAGGACAAGATACAGGAGGAACCAAGGACAAGGATGTGGCATTTCAATGGCTCAATTAGTCCGCAATGCAGCTAGAAATTTGTCATCTAGTCCATTAGACACTTACCATATCATTGAGGGGCGTGAGGGTCGAGCAACTCGTGAGAGAGGACAAGTCCAATACTGACATAGGGATGCACAAGACAACCACATCCTCATAGCTGTCTGCTGACAACAGTTCGACTAGAAGGGTGAACTAGTAAGCCAAAAATCTAGCCAAACAAGAGAAGGAATCCTACTTAACTTGCCATCCAACTCCCAGCCCATACTAAACATGGGAATGGGAGTAGAATCTAAATTCCCTTGCCCAATCCCTCCTCCAAACTCCCACCTCTGAATTCCTATTCCCAGTCCAAATGGAATTCAAACATCCCATATTTAACCACTTTCAATTAACATCACTTGCAGTAATATGAGATATATATATAAGACCTTTAAGGCTTAAAATATCAAATTAGCAGCACAACATCCTAAGTGATCCAATGCACAAAATATACGACGGCTGTGTCACACAGCATCCTCATCCAATGCAGTGACAATTATTGGCCTTGTTGAGAAGAAATGTGGGAATATTAAACTAGTGCTGCATCTGGCTAGAGAGCTCATTCACCGGTTGGATTGTGCTCAGGACAATCGGCCACTCTCCAATCAAGAGGCCTGGCTGCGCAATAATCTGAAAATAAAATGTCTGGGGCTGGCATCTCTGGAAAGAACAATAGCCAGGCAGCGGTCTCATATAAATTGGCTTAAGGAAGGAGATGCCAACACCAATTTTTTCTATTTTCAAGCTTCTCACCGGTGAAGGTAAACATTCATTTCTTCAATTTTGGCAGGGGATACAACATTTACTTCTGCAGATCAAATGGCAGACTGGTTTCAAGAGTTCTATTCTCAGCTCTTGAGAAACTGCTCGGTCAGAGAGCATACTCTAGATCTTTCCTTCCTGCAACTGCCTTCCTTGAGTTTAGCCCACCTGGAGGTGCCTTTCTCAAAAGAAGAGGTTTGGGGAGTGATCAAAAAGCTCCTGAGTGCCAAATCTCCAGGTCCTGACGGGTTCATGGGGTGCTTTTTTCAAAAGCGCTTGGCCTGTCATCAAACCGAGCATCCTCGCAGCGTTCCAAGCCATATTTGATCTAAACGGGAGGTGTCTTCATCATTTGAATGGTGCCCTCATCACTCTCCTATCGAAACTAGTAGTGTGCCCGTGCTAACGCTACGGTAAAATACAAAACAAGATAAAATTTGTTGATCTGCAATATATAATATTTGACGACGACGAGCATGTTGTAAAGGCCTTGCAACCTCCCAGGACTTTTTTACGACCAGTTCCAATCAATTACGACTGGTTCCGACCACTTCTGTTGCCGTACGACCACTCAGGTAGCCGTTCGACCACTTTGCTTTGTCGCTGCGCTCGAAATACCGTGATCGCAAACTCCTACGATCACTCAGTGATGCTGGCGATCACTGTTCACCGTGGTCGAACACCCTTTCGACCACGTTCACGTCCATCTTCGACCATGGGCATTCAACCACGTCCATCTTCGACCACGGCCATCTACGACCACGGGTTTCTTCGACCACGGTCATCTTCGACCACAGCCATCACCATGTTGATGGGCCCTATCCCCACCGAGAAGAACGCCACAAAGCCGCACACCGTCAGGATGGCCAGCCCGATCACCACCCCTCTCGGCAGCACCCCGTGCGCGAGCAGGGACAGCGCGGCGGCCAACACGGCCAGGCACACGGTGATGCCGATCGTGCTGATGTACAGAAGCGGCTTCCGGCCGACGTGGTCGACCAGGACGATGGCGATCACTATGAACACCGTCTTGGATAAACCCACCGCGACGGTGGCGGCGAGGAGCTGGCTCTCCGTCGTGATCCCGACGTCCCGGAATATGGTCGGGCTGGTCTACTACAGCCCAGCGTCAACTTCAGATTGGCACTGTGCAGTTGACTGTTTATGAAATCTATCATCAGGATTTGCACATATATAAGGAAAACCCTTAATCTTTTGTTGGGTTGGAAGAGTCATATGATGATAGAGGCTAAATATTTTCTGCTAGGGTTCCTTAGCCTTACAGCTTCCCTGATAATAGGACGTGTAATCGTAAGCAATACATGGTAGTGTCAGGCCCAAAATTGTCAAGCAGAAAGCAATGGAAGTTCCCTTAACAATATTCCGTCTTTTAGATATTCAAAGAAAAAAGAGATAAATTTGTTATCTTATCTTAATTAGTGATATTTGCTAGCAGAAGGCAAGCTTGCTTATATTAGGAAGGAAAACAAACTATTTCTTAGTATCTAAAGAATGATGCATTTTCTGTCTTTCTGCAGCCTCTCCAGTCTTACCTGATGAAACACGTACAATATCAAGTTGAACTTCACGCACAGGGGCAGTTCTTAGAAGGCCACCACGAGCAGGCAGAGAAGGATGAAGCTTCCTAAAACCCATAACTAAACATCCCACAGGCCTAACCATGGGCTGACCTTTGCTAACTGGTTCTGTGACCATATCTCAATACCACAGATCCATGCTCGGAAATACTGGTTGATCACCATCTACTCACTCTACTTGACCATACTGAGAGAGCCATTTCTCCTCTGGGGAAACATTATTTGAAACCAAATATCAGGCTCAAGAAATGAAAAGGTACAGCAGAAATCACTAACATGATATTCAATTTTGATACTCAATACACCTGGAAAACGAAGGCGGTAACATAATGACCCTCACCTTCCCCCAAAGATTCATGCACAGCTGTGAAATTCTCAGTTTGCATTTCATCTTCTATTTGTTGCGGTGTAGCATCGTTTAGAGAGGCTGATGCATCCAAAGCCAAGCTACCAAGTTTGTCTTCAACTGTATCACTTATGTCTTCCTCTGGAGACAACAAATTAATTAGGATTGACAGTACAAATTTCAGCTCCTTCCAACACAACAAAACAAACTGGAAAAATAGAGTAAAATTCGTGCCAACCATTTGTTTGCGAGTCTCCCAGTGAACTTTCAGCATTGACATCTCTATTAGAGTAGCCAGACAAATACATATTGATTAGTGTTTCCTCCATCCTGTAGAAAAAAAAGGCAAGCATAAAATATCAGAAGATCTGCACAAAAATGTTCATCAAATAAGAGTGAGGCATTTTTTTATGAAATAACCATTCTGATGGTAGTTGCTGTGTTTCATTCTGGTCACCTGGTATATTTGGTTCCAATCCTGCTATTAAACATGAAAAGCAATCACATTATTTTTCCAATGCTGACTGTACAAAGAATTATCTTTTCCACAATTTGTTTCCCAAAAAATGTAGTCTGGCCCATTTTCTATTAGAAAAAACGCCAAATTTACAGACTACAGTTCCCCTTTTCACAGATTTCACATGTCATTAGTGTCAGTGATCTGAATTACAAGATTACATGTTCCTTTTTCAAAATTTTCAACCGAAAGATAGTAAGATTATAAATAAATGAAGACCAAGACAGAAGCCAAAGCTAGATATGCTGAATAAACATGTCCCCAAAAATACCACCTTGCCTGAACTAATCCGACATCCTCATTGCCCTGGAAGTCCAACATACAACTAATCAGACAATAGAACTTTCATGGACTCATCCTTAGATAAGAATGTACACAGCATTAGAAATGTTTCACTTTTCAGCTATACCTTGAAATGGGGCACAGCTCGCTTCAGGAAGTCTGCTTGTGGTTGGAAATCAGCATCAAAGATGACAACAAACTCATAATCTTTAACGTAGCTGCAGTTCATGGCTGACTTGAGATTCCCAGCCTTGTAGCCATCACGGATCACCCGGTGTCTGTACAATATGCGGACACCCTCCTGTTGCCATTTCTCCACCTCCTCCTTGATAAGAGCTGAAGTGGCAGCATCATCAGAATCATCCAGCACCTGCACCAAGAAGTTCGACCTTGGCCAGTCCAGATTGCAAACAGCACCAATGGACTGCTGGTACACCTGCAAACATATAAATCAAAGGAATGAGCTAAATTTGATTCAAGTTTCAAAATAATTGCACAGATTAGTCAAAATTTCTCAGATTCAGGATTGTTTAAAATTAAGCTTATCTTACCCTCTATTGAAGCAATAATTTAGTGAAACATCAAACAACATCACTAAAGAAACTAAACTAATGTAGTATAACACCATCCTCCATTTTAACAGTGTTCCTCTTCCTCACAAGAGACAATCAACATCTGATACTCCTATTTGATAATTTTCAGTGACTTTTTTCACCTTTCTTAATGAATTGACAGTGGCGTCTAAATGAGTTTTGGGGATTAAAAAGGGTGCAAAATTAGGCAGACATAAGTGTGCTTTATAAACACTTAAGCCCCCAACCCAAAAATTGATCTTTTCTTAATCCAAATACTCCAATCCCAACATCGAACCTTTAGCCCACCACCCAACACCCAAAATGTAGTAACCATCTACTTGTGGAGTTGTGGTCAAAAACCGAAACCGTTTCATTCCAACTTGTAAGCATCACTCCAATCCCAAAATGATAAGAGCCTTATATTGTGCGTGAGTGGCACTACAACCAAGATACCCCAATCGAAACTATCTTCTGATTCCTATCCACCCGTTGAGTCCCCCCCAATTACAGCTCAAAAATCGAATCTTTCGATCTCTGCAGTCTGCAGCCACCAATGCGACCAGGGCACTCAACGCCCAATCCCAAAATGCGACCTTGAGCACATGCCAGCACAGAAAATTAGGCAAAGAATTGGAATTTTATTCGGTTTAGCAGCTCACCTCCTTCTCGTTGCACATTGGAATCTGCACGAGCACCATGGGGAACTCCTCGGCGCTGGCCTCCACGTCGTCCAACCCCTTGCCGCCGCCGGTCTTTAGCACGGGCTTGATTCCCTTGAGCCTGATCCATAGGCAGCCGAGGCACAATATGAGGCGGTCGACGCTCTGGATCAGGAAGAGCACGACGCATGCGTTGGCCAGGAACTGCAACGCCGACGCGAGGTAGTTGAGGCGGACGCGCACCCAGGACGCGTAACCGGCGGCGAAGAGCCCCTCGACAGCGGGCAAGTCGGGGAGGACGGCGACGAGGTGCCATCCCTGGACGTGAGCGGCGACGTCGACGGCGAGGAGGAGCATGGACAGGAGGAGGAAGGCGCGGAGGCAGCCGTAGAACCTGGTGCGCTGCACGGGGCTCTCCCCCGGCACCGGCGCGTCGAAGTCGGTCCGCCCCGCCGCCACCCTCCTCCGCGCGGCCGCCGCCACGGAGAGCGCGGCGGAGGCCACGCCCGTGAGCTTCCCCACGGCGCGGTGCGCCTTGAGCAGCAGCACCCACGTCGTCGGAACGCGGTTGGGAGGGAGCGAGAGGGTCGGCCGAGGAGTCTGGGTGGAGGAGAGGGGAGGCGATGGGGGCAGAGGAGGGGGCAGGGAGATGGGCGCGCGCTGCGACAGCGCGGAGGAGGAGGAGGAGGAGGAGGAGGAGGAGGAGAGGAGCAGCGCGAGGAAAAAAAAGAGGGCGGCGCGGGGCAGTGCCATTGGAGCGGAAGCAGCAGATCTGCGAGCGCGTGAGAACTCCTCCACGAAATTCCTCCCAAATTCAACACAATCGCAAGCTCCAAACCCTAAACCCACCGCCAAATCGGCCGGACCTACCGCCCCATAACCCATCACAGCGCACCAAAAAAATAGCCCGTAAAGGGGAGGGGGAGAGAGAGAGAGGCAAAGGCGCGGCTCACCTTCTCGAGTTCGTCCTGGATCTCCTGGAGCTTCTCGATGGAGTGGACGAGGGCGCCGTCGATCTGCTCATTCTCCTCACCGCCGTCGGCGTCGGTCTTGGCCTTCTTCCCCTTGTCCGCCGGCGCCGTCATCGCGAAAGTCCACCGGCCCTCTCACTGCCTCGCTTACCTAGGGTTTTAGACTCCTCTTCTTACGCCGCGCGAGCGAGAGGAGAGGAAAGGAGGGTGTGTGCCGGGAGGCGAAGGATGGAGGGGAGGAGGCGGCGCGGAGAACCGAGGGCAGACGCGGAGGGGGAGACGGGGGGAACGGGAGAGAACGTGGGGAGGCGCGGGATTCGCGCGGGGGGCGGGGTGGGCAGCGTACGGTTTTGTGAGGCATGGTTCAATGATGTGCATGATCCGGATGATTTTGGTCTTAGGATCTTCAATAAGTAAGAGAAGAAGGTTTGAGGAGAGATCCAGGCCATTCATTTTTATGAAGTTGGATTACTTGGTACACAAATCTGGGTGGACTTAGATTAGGCATGACTGTGGGGGTGGTTGAGGGGGTGGATTTAGTAAAGAAAATTTTGGTGTATTATAGAGTAGGGTAGATAACAAGATACAACAATTGTCACAGACTACAGGCCAATTAGTTTGTTGCACAGTTTTGCAAAACTACTGTCCAAAGTGCTGGCAAATAGGCTCCGGAAGATTCCTCCGCTCATGGTCAGTTCAAATCAAAGCATCTTCGTTGCCAGTCGGAGCATCCGTGACAACTTCCACTTTGTCCATTTAGCTGCCAAGAACTTGCGAGGAAAGCGGAAATTGGCGCTATTGGTAAAAGTGGACATTTCTAAGGCCTTTCACTCCGTTTCATGGCCATTTCTTCTAGAGGTCCTCTCCGAATGGGTTTTGGCTCTAGATGGCATGAATGGATATCGCTATTGCTATCCAATGCATCGTCCAGAATCCTCAATGGTTCTTCGGGCACTACGATTGGCCTGCAAAGGGGTCTTCGACAGGGAGATCCATTGTCTCCAATGCTCTTCATCTTAGTCATGGAAGGGCTTAATGCCTTGTTTCGCAAAGCGAGCTCCTTGCAGACTCTTACCCCTCTTGGAATCTCAGGCCTACAAGAGCATATGTCCTTATATGCCGATGATGTCTATTGGGAAAATAGTCCCACATGGATTGTGGGAAAGGAAAAATCACAACTTATAAGTGTGAGGGAGCCTCCACCCATTGGACTAGTCTTTTGGGGGGAGAAGGCCCAATACCACTTATAAGGTTGTTGCTTAAAGGGCTTGCTTGCGGGCAGCCCGTGGGCTCAGATGCGTGGGGTGCGCAGCCCATTTAAGACCTGGGGACCAGGGCACGGGCGCGTACGGGTCAGGGGCGTGGGCATATGACGCATGGCGCGTGTGGGCCCGTAGCGGACACACGGCATGGTATATGCGCCAGCACTGGACGTACGGACGTGTGCTAACAGTGGTATCAGAGCCGGTGAAGTTCGACAGCAAGCTGATGGCCGGTGACGAGCGTACGCCGCCATCGTCTCCGAAGTCCGGCGGTAGCGGCACACCACGTGAGGTCGTGGTGGAACGTGTCGTCAAGGAGTCCGGCGGGTCGGTGGAGTTCCCGGTGTTGACGCGGGCCAATTACCACGAGTGGGCGTTGGTGATGCAGGTGAACTTGGAGGCGCTCGGGCTCTGGCGTGCCGTGGAGACGAGCGACGTCGAGCGTCGCGAGGATCGGCTGGCGTTGGCCACCACCCTGCGCGCGGTGCCGACGGAGATGCGCTCGGGTCTCGCCGTGAAGAAAAGCGCCAAGGAGGCATGGGCGGCTGTGAAGGCGATGCGGATGGGCGACAAGCGCGTGCAGGAGGTGACCGCGCAGAAGCTCCTCAAGCAATTCGAGAATGTGGCATTCAACGTTGGTGAGTCCATCGACGAATTCGCCATGCGTCTTGGCTCCCTTGTTGCGGAATTGCGCGAGCTGGGGGAGAACATCGAGGAGGTGCGCGTCGTCAAGAAACTGCTTCGCGTGGTGCCGGCGAAGTACAATCAAGTCGCCGTGTCCATCGAGATGCTCATGGGCTTGAATACGATGTCGCTCGAGGAGTTGGTTGGACGACTTCAAGTGGCTGAAGATCGGTGCGGCGCCGAGGCGATTGCGGACGGCGTCGGGCAGTTGCTGCTCACTGAGGAGCAGTGGGAGGCGCGCCGGCGTCAGGGCAATGGGAGGCAGCGAGCACGCATGGACTTCGTCAAGAACAGCGGCCGTGCAAAGGGCGGTGGCCGGAGCGACGACGACGACGACGCGAGCAGCATGAGCTCGGGGACAAGTAGACGTTCGCGCCGCGCCAGGTGAGGAAGGTGCTACAACTGTGGCGTACGCGGCCACCTCGCCAGGGATTGCCGTGAGCCGAGGAAGGAGAAGGCATTGCTCGCCGATGCCGACGACGAGCCAACCCTCCTGTAGGTCGGGCGCATGGGGGTGTCGTGGTTTAGGGGTGATTGTTGGAATAAACCACGCGTGCGTTGCGTGTGGAGTCGTCGCGTGTGTTGCGCAGTGTGCGGCGTGCGTTGCGTGTGGTCGCATGCGTGGCGTGAGTGCGCAGTTAATAGATCCATAAAAATAGGAGTCAGTTAGTGGAGGCTTTAGCTCGTGTGTGTGCGTGTATGGGCTATTTAAGCCTGCGTGTGTAATCAGATTAGGTGAGGTGAAAAAAATAGAAAAAATTTGGCGTTGCGTCGCCGGGGCGTTTCGTCACCTGACAAAAATCCTCGTGCTCTAGTATTTGATCTTGGGCCAGTTCTAACATTTGGTATCAGAGCCAGGCACCCAACATCTCCCAGAAGTGCGGTGTGCACAATCCATGTGTGAGGGGGAGATTGTTGGGAAAATAGTCCCATATGGATTGTGGGAAAGGAAAAAGCACAACTTATAAGTGTGAGGGAGTCTCCACCCATTGGACTAGTTTTTTGGGGGAGAAGGCCCAATACCACTTATAAGGTTGTTGCTTAAAGGGCTTGCTTGCGGGCAGCCTGTGGGCTCAGATGCGTGGGGTGCGCAGCCCATTTAAGACCTGGGGACTGGGGCACGGGCGCGTACGGGTCAAGGGCGTGGGCATATGACGCATGGCGCGTGTGGGCCCGTAGCGGACACACGGCATGGTATATGCGCCAGCACTCGGTTTTAGCTGTAGCGTGCCAGGATTTTCCTTGTGAACTATCCTCCTTTCCTCTGAAATACTTGGGTTTGCCTCTGTCCATGTCGAAACTGACCAAAGCTCAACTTTAGCCGCTGCTTGAAAAATTCACGGCCAAACTGCCGAGTTGGAAAGGTAAAATGCTCTCCTCGGCCGGTTGCCTTGTCCTGGTCAAGCACATCCTCTCTACCACCTTCTTTCCTTGGATTTGCCGGCCTGGGCAATTAAGGGCCTGTTTGGTTGCCTGCATCCGGTTGAACCAGGCTGGCCGGATGCAGGGTCTCCTTGTTTGGTTGCCTGGTCGCTGGGTTCAGCCTGGCTCTGCTCATGCAAGATTCCCCCCGCAGCCAGGCTCTGGAGAAACGTGGGAATCGGGTGTTTCTGGGGAGCCAGGCTCGCGGGATGCAGGTGATTAGTCAGTTGATGATGTTATTAGTGTATATTAGTAAATATCAAGTATTATTAACATGTTTTGAAGAAATTTAAGATATAATAAGATACGAACATCTCATATAACATATCTTCATAATCATAATCTTATATTATTTTTATCTCATGCAACATATCTTCGTACAAGCAACCAAACAATATCTCTTCTCAGCCAGACTCTACTCGTACGTGAACCAAACACGACAGCGTTGCATGCACTCAACCTGTCTCACGAGAGCCTGGCTCTCAGATACGAGCCAGGCTCTACTCGTACGTGAATGGCCCTAAAGTGACTGACAAGAGGCGTCGGGCTTTTCTCTGGAAAGGAACAGATGATGGTTGTGCGGGTCATTGTTTGGTCACTTGGAAGACCATCTGCCGGACACTTCCTCTCGGGGATCTAGGCATTTTAGACCTAAAACTCATGGGATTTGCACTGCGATTATGGTGGCTTTGGTGGCAGAAAATTGACCCCTCTCACACATGGGCTAGCATTCAATCTTCTCACGAACCGGTTATATGCTCAATGTTCCAAGTTGCAATAGAAATGTTGGTGGGAGATGGACAAAACACTCTTTTCTAGATGGATAATTGGCTACAGGTCAAGTCTATTCGGTCCTGTTGGCCATCACTTTGGAACGTCACCTTGCCAACAGCTACGGGATCCACAACGGCTACATAGGCCGTCACCCTCAAGGCTTGGGTTGCTGACATACGCAGCGCTCTTTCTGCTTAGGCTCTGGGAGATTACTTCCAGCTCTGGCACTTCACAGGCAACGTGACCATAGATTCCTGACAAACTTATTGGGAAGCTAAATTTTTCGCTCGAGTACTCAACCAAATCGGCATATAATGTGTTCTTTATTGGTGGAACCATTCTTCTGTGCTTCAAGCAGATTTGGAAGAATGGGGCGCCGTTGAAATGCAGATTTTTCATGTGGTTAACATCTAATGATCGTTGCTGGATGGCGGACCACCTGGCCCGCCATGGTGTGTCAGTCAATCCAACTTGCACCCTATGCAAACAACAACCTGAAAGCATCGTCCATCTTTTTGTGTATTGTCCATGGGTGCAATTAGTGTAGACAAAATTTCTGAGCATCTGCACCCCATAACGAATTTCCACACCCCGGCAAGGAAACTTCATAGATCTTTGGATTGCTTGGAGGAAGTCCTTACCAAAGGCCCTCGAGAAGGGTTTTAACTCACTTGTTATTCTTTTCCATTGGTCAATCTGGAAAGAACGTATCTCCCACATCTTTGACAACGCTGAAAGGGGTATTACTGCTTTCTTGTCCACTATTCGTGATGAAGTAGACTGCTGGCGTTGGGTCGCTGCCATTGCCGGCCAGAGCAACAACAACCCCTTTTCAGTAGTCCTGCCTAGGCGGTTCTTTCTTTGCTTCCCGTTCTGTCTGCTCCACGAGCATTGAGTCTTCTCTCTGTTACCTCTGCTTTGCTTTGCTTGTGTGTCTTTGTTGTAACTCGTTCAGACTTTTGCTCTGAAGTTTCATTCTTCTTAATGAAAAGGCATGCAGTACTTCTGCTATTCCCTAAAAAAATTATTGGCCTTGTTATGATCCTATCCTTCCCTAATCCTCCAAGACTACCACTGCACTTAACACACCCTTTTTGCTGGTGCAACTCTAGTGCCTCACCCACAAATCCTACTCATCAGTCATTACTCGATGACCTCACTTCCCCACTCATTATCTCAATCCAATGCAGCTGATGCATGTTCCAATATAAGCCCTAAACTCATCTAAACGTTTTTCATGTTGTCAGAGCAAATATTATTCTTCGAAAAAAACAAAGGATTTAGTGCAGAGAGTCTACTAATTGGTGTTAGGGGCCTTGGGTCTATTGAGACACAGCAGCCAACCATAAAACCCTACGAATATCACAAGCCAGAAGAGGAGTTATTGCTGGTATACCTGCAAGAACGTTCAGTTAGCCAATACCAGTTCAGTGACCACTACAAGCACCAATATTGAACTATTTATACAGAGAGAACGGCTTCAGGTACTGTTCTTTTCAGCTTCTAAAAACTGTCTTTTAACTTTTCTACAGTAACTAACTTTTAAACGGACTATTTTTCAAGATAGGGTCTACTAGTTAATTGTAGTACATACTTTACTGACTTCATTTATATCGGTAAAAACCGCACGTGAATTTCGATTACTCTGTAATCTTTCATATAAACAGCCTAAATGTCATAAACCGCAGCCAAAAACCACAAGCCGCAGCAAAAAAGAACAGGCCTACTCTATCTCCTCTAGTCACGATTGGTGGTGTTGAAATGAGATAGGGCCAGCAAGCATGCATGGTCACTATTTAGTAGTCATCGATACGCCACATAAGTACTGCAGGATTTCCTCCAAATAGACATGAATTATGAATTATGGATTGGGAGGAAACCGAGTATGAAATATTTACGATTATGGGGTTGTCGTGCTGAAGCTAAGATATTTAATCCACATATTGGGAAATTAGACTCTAAGACAGTAAGTTGCCATTTTATTGGGTACCCTGAGAGATCCAAAGGGTATCGTTTTTATTGTCCTGATAGAAAAACTAACTTTGTAAAAACAAGGCACGCTGTGTTCTTAGAGAATAACGAGGACCTAGAGCCCAAAAAAATAGATCTTGAGGAGAAGCGGGTTTATGTTCCTTCACCGCTCATCCCAGAGACCTTTATTCCTGTGCCTCAGGTGGTTGCACCTCCAGTAGAGAATACTGTTGTTGCACCCACTGTTGAGGTCTCTGAAATTCCTAATGTTACACCTAATAATGAGCCTCAACAGTCTTTTGTAGTAACTGATGAACCTATTAGAAGATCACAGCGGGAGAGAAGATCTGCCATCCCAAATGATTATGTTGTTTACATGAATGAGGATATTAATGATATAGGAAAGGTAGATGATCCCACCTCTTATAAGGAAGCCATGATGAGTGAACATTCTTCTAAATGGTTTGATGCCATGAAGGATAAACTAAAGTCTATGAGCACTAATTATGTATGGGACTTAGTAGAAATTCCTGACGGAGTCAAAATAGTAGGATGTAAATGGGTCTACAAAACCAAGCATGACTCTGAGGGAAATATCGAAAGGTTCAAAGTAAGGCTTGTAGCAAAAGGCTTCTCACAAAGAGAGGGGATTGACTATAATGACACATTTTCTCCTGTCTCAACTAAAGATTTATTTAGAATTGTTATGGCACTTGTAGCTCATTATGATTTAGAGCTGCTTCAGATGGATGTTAAGATGACATTTCTTAATGGCGACTTGCAGGAGAACATTTACATGGCTCAACCGGAAGGTTTTGTCATGGAAGGCAAAGAGCATATGGGATGTCGACTTAATAAATCGATTTATGGTTTAAAACAAGTGTCGAGGCAGTGGTACCTCAAATTCAATAAGATCATAAGGAGTTTTGGTTTTAAGGAAAACGAAGTTGATAACTGCATATATGTTAAGTTCAAGGGGAGTAAATTCACCATCTTAGTACTTTGTATGGATGACATCTTATTGGCCAGCAGTGATAAGGATATGCTGTTTGAGACCAAGAGATTTCTTTCATCTAATTTTAATATGAAGGATCTTGGTGATGCCTCTTATGTTCTTGGCATTGAGATTCACCGAGATAGGTCCAAAGGAATATTAGGTTTATCTCAGAAGGCATACATTGACAGAGTACTGAAGAGATACAATATGCATGGTGCTCTGGCTCACCTGCTCCTATTGTTATAGGCGATAAGTTTGGGACATTTCAATGTCCAAGGAACCAATATGAAACTGATCAGACGAAGTCGGTTCCTTATGCTTCAGCTGTCGGAAGCATTATGTATGCTCAAGTATGCACGCGCCATGATTTACCTTTTGTAACCGGGATGCTTGGCAGATATCAGTCAAATCCAGGACCGGACCACTGGAAGGCCGTTAAGAAAGCTTTGCGCTACATGCAAGCTACTAAGCATTTCATGCTCACATATAAGAATTCTGATAGCCTTTAAGTTGTTGGTTATTCAGATTCATATTTTGCAGGATGTGTTGATACTAAGAAATCCACGTCAGGTTATATCTTCACACTCACTAGAGGAGCTATCTTGTGGAAAAGCTCCAAACAAACTCTTACAGCATCTTCAACGATGCAAGCTGAGTTTGTGGCATGTTATGAGGCTACCGGGCAGGCTGTATGGCTTCAGAACTTCATCCTAGGACTTAGAGTGGTAGACAACATCTCTAAACCACTCACCTTATACTGCGATAACGAACCCGCAGTCTTTTATGCAAATAACAACAAGTCAAGTGGTGCTGCCAAACACATTGACATTAAATATCATGTTGTGCAAGATAAAATCCAGGATCAAACCATTAGTATCAAGCATATTAGTACTAAGTTAATGCTTGCGGATCCACTTACTAAAGGCTTACCACCTAATATTTTTCTTGATCATGTTGCCGACATGGGTTTATTGGAAAGCCTCTGATTCTGGATAAAAGGACCTTAAAGCAAACCAAGTCCCATTAAGTATAATGAATATCCATTTCAAGATAGGATAATACACTATAGGTACTTGGGTTGTATGGCACTTCATTGGCCATGCAACACATTGCCTTTGTATGCTATTTTATTGAGAATGGGCTTATGATGTTAGCCTTACGATCAAAGGGGAGAATGTTGGGTTGATCTCGGCTAACAACTCCCCGAGATTCCAGGGAGGCCACGCCTCCACTCGCGTCTTGATTGAATGCGCAACCAACTTCTTGGTTTCGGTCCTGGTCACCAAGTGCTATATAAAAACAGAGGGATTTGGCAGCGTCTGGTTCATGTTTTTTTTCAGTTCAAGGCCACGAAATGCCATAACACCCGATCTCTCACGAGCGCTGAGGTGAACGAAGACCGAAGGCTAGCTTCGTCCCCGTCCACGGCATCACCGCGCCGCCGACCACCTCCCCATGGCATCTTCAAGTTCGGGTATGCTTCCACTCTAAGAATCTTGCTAGGTGTTCATGTTTGATCTAGGATTAAAGCTTATTGTTCATGTTTAGACTTAGATCCAACTAATATGATTGATAGTTTATGGCTGCGATTGACAGTTTTTAGCTATAGCATAAACATTTGTGTGAATATTGATAAACTATTTCGAAAACACTGATAAATCGCTCCGAAAAAACGACGAAAAAATTTTCTTATTTATTTGTTTGAGATAAGTTGTAAGTTAAACGGCCATAATACTTGCCTGGTGAGAACGAAACCATAAATCAGCCTCCAACAGAAAACCTAACCTTAGGGGAACTTGAAGGTTCCAGAACGTTTTCCACAGGGGCGCCGGGTCAAACGAAGTCGATGGATTCTCAGCATCCAATAGAGCATTACAACCCCTCCCAGTTAGAAGGTGATATGCTGAGCGCACTAAGCACGGGAAGCGACTTCCCTAGGGTACGACCCCATTTTCTCTCCGTGAGGACTGCCTCAGATCGAAGACACGTGGTGCACACACCAATGTCCGCGCAAGGCTTCCTCCCTCTTCCTTCTCCCGCAAAACAAGCGCAGCCTCTTCTTCCCACGCCGCCTTCCGTCCAACGGTGGCGCCCACCTCCCCCCGTCAGCCGCAGACTGCACAAGGATTTCCCCCGCCGCCGCCGAGACGGCTCCATCCACCGGCCGCCGACCTCAGCGCGAGAGGGCTCGGCACAGGGCGAGGAGGGGCGCGACTTCGAGAGGAGCTCGGTAGCAGTGAGCTCGAGGTAGGCGACGACGAGGCTGGGGAAGGAGGGGGTGTGAGGGAGACGAGGAGGATCTTGCAGAGGATGGTGTCCTCCACCTCATCAGGCGTGCGCTGCGACCGCGACATCATCGACTTGGGCGAGGATGCCATCGACGATGACTGTCGGCCCAAACCCCAGCGCCTCCCCGACCCACCGCAACACGATTCCCCAAAGACAAGTAGAAGGCGAAACAGTGAACACCGCCACCTGCATCCCAGCCTCGCCGTTGCCTACCTCGAGCTCACCGCTACTGAGCTCCTCTCGAAGTCGCGCCCCTCCTCGCCCAGCGCCGAGCCCTCTCGCGCTGAGGTCGGCGGCCGGTGGATGGAGTCGTCTCGGCGGCGGCGGGGGAAATCCTTGTACGGTCTGCGGCTGACGGGGGGAGGGGGCGCCACCGTTGGACGGAAGGCGGCGTGGGAAGAAGACGCCACGCTTGTTTCGGGGGAGAAGGAAGAGGGAGGAAGCCTTGCACGGAGATTGGTGTGTGCACCACGTGTCTTCGATCTGAGGCAGTCCTCACGGAGAGAAAATGGGGTCGTACCCCAGAGAAGTCGCTTCCCTAAGCACGGGCCATTCTTTTCAAATGCCCATGCTACAAGGTGGGTTTTTACAGTTTATGGTTTATAGTTGTGGCTTATAGTTTTTTGTTCTAGCATAAGCATTTATATGAACAAATCGAATGATGGTAAGCTGCTTTAAAATGGCGGCGAAGAAATCGTCATGTTTATTTGTTCGAGAGAAGATGTAAGCCATAAACTGAAAAGAAATGGGCAAAAAACTTCCTGGGCACTCCCAAGCGGAATTTTCATAATCTCCTCCACTTCAGGTAGGAGCAATGAACTTTGTACGCAATGGGTCTATGGGCGGGTTCTTTTCGGCCATGACTTATGGTTTTTGACCCTAACATGAGTGTTTGTGCACAAAACCGAATGATGATAAGTCACTTTGAAAAGGTTATTCTAATAAACCGCTTCGAAACAGTAATAAAGAACCCATCCTGTTTATTTGTTTAGAGAAATCCGTAACCCGGAAAGAATTGGGCCATTCAACTCCCCCTGGCACAATAAGCTAATCGACACGTTGAGCAGAGCTAGGGACAATTCTACATAAAGGTTTTATTAAAGAGCCATTTATAGGAATTCAGTCCAAACCTTAATTGAGCTGCCATCACCCACTCTTCTCACCAAACCATGATTAAGTTCCCGTTAAAATAGTTTTTGTTGATGACTTTTGCCCGTAGCTATTAAATTTTAACTAAAATAGATATTGTAATCGATATTAGCTTTTGATTGAGATATTCAATTAAAAGAAAATAAAAAAAACCGTTATACCTACGTATACTATACAAAGGGGGGAAAAGGAAAAAGAGCTGCATTAAGAAGCTTACAAGTTCAAAACGATTTTCGGTTTTCGGAAACCAGAAGGGGAAAATCGTTTTGATTGGGCCTAGGAGTGGCACGCCATAGCTCGGTAAGCTGCTGATTCTTTTTTTTTTCTCTCTCCTTTTCGCTTCCATATGGTCCCCATGGGGGTAATACTAATATTCGCCTCTCAAAACCCGCGCACAGAGCGTATCCGGCCTTGTAATCAATCTCGGCGGCAATTTGTCAGCCTGTGGCCTCAATTTTGGCGGCGGCGGAGCTCGATTCGGCTGCACGTTGGAGGCGGAGCGTTGGCAGCAAACTTTGCCCGTGCAGGAGAGTAGATTTGGCTTGCCTGGGCGGACGGGTAAGCCTGGCAAATCAAGTTTTCCCAACTGCTATCAAACGCCAAAACTGGCCAACAGGCCTGATTTCCCAACTGGACACAGGTTCGGGCCCAATTCAGGTCGGCCGGGATCGGTCCAACCAAACTGGGCGTCAATTTGGCCGTCGTCAGCTTATCTTAGAGCAACGAGATCCTCTCAAAAAAAAATTTTTTAAAAAAAAATCTGAGAGCAAAGAGAAGAAAATGAGGTCTCGCCTATCCGTGCTCCTCGGGAACAAACAAGCTATACAATTCATGACATGTCCACACAATCCTATGTCTTAGAGCAAGTATAATAAGAGGCTGTTAGTAGGCTGTATGCTGAGGTGGAGGAGAGAGAAGAGAGGTGGGTTGTAAGTTTGCAGCCAGCTGAAGCACAAGAACCAAGAAACTTTGTGAGAGAAAGGGGTGGGTCATACAGCCTTTAGCTGGCTGTAAACTACTATATGAATAGACTGATAAGTGGGCTGTAGTGTTCATACAGTCAGCTGAAGGCTGTATTATTAGCCTTGCTCTTAGCCAGCAAAGGAACGCAAACTAAGTATTAGCTGATAGCTTTTAATTCTAATTTATAATCATTACTATTATAAGAGCAAGTACAATAGTATAGTCAACTAGTGGCTATAACACTTGTCCATTTCATCTATAGCCTTCAAAAAAATAGTTCATACATTAAGGTAGCTATTACAATAACTATTTGACCCCACGTGTAAGAGAGTGAAATGCATATTTTTACGTGCTATAGCTAGCTGTAATTTAGTAGCCAGCTTCCTTCTCTCTCTTCCTTTCTCTCTCTGCCATGTAAGATTTGGTTGATATTATATTTGCTATAGCATGCTGACTAAGCCTTATTGTAGTTGCTCTAAAAGAACGAGTTGATAATTATACATCCATTCTCCTCTAACCGCTCTATTCACTCAACTTCTCACCATTCTCTACTTTCCAATCAATCAGAGCAACTCTCTTCTATAGCACGATTCTCTATATATTCAATGAGTTCCGTTACAACGCACGGATACGTAACTAGTTTTTATTAAAAATAAATAATAATGAGTAAAAGAAAGTGGATCTTATAAGGAATGAATGAGCAGCGAAAAAATGAAAAAGAGATACATATACAAAACAAAAGCGAGAGTAAGATATGTGCGTAATACACCCATAACTTCCTGTTTTATCTTTAAAACGAGACAATAACAAAAGAAGTAAAGAAACTGCTTTAAGGAACTTGAACATTCATATTGGCTTTGTTAGCAATAACCTGCCATCCAATCAACAAATGGAAGGCGAAAGTCGGTTGTCATAGTGATTCGCTGCAACGTCCTCTGGTTTTTTCATGCCCAAAATTCAGTACAATACTATTCAATTATTATATTTATTGCAACGCACACATGTTGGTAACGAAAAGCTCCATCGGTCACCACATGTATTGCTGGTACAACATACGCTGTATGTATCAAGACGCGCTCATATGGTACAATGCTCCGTCAGCTCTCTCTGGCCTCTCTTCATAACATGAATTACTAGTTTATGCCTATGCCTCGTAATGCGTGTCGATCGCAATGCAGCCACACCTTGATGCCATTGCTACCATATGTAATACAAGACTAAATGTCCAACATGGATACTAGGGGGAAGGATGGTTTATTTGATATCCGATGGTGTGTGAACAGGCGAGCCCTGATCTAGGAAGCAGTAAGAATTTCACTGTTCGGCGTGATGGCCATCTTCAGTTGTGATGCCGCTGTTTCCTCTTGTTGTTCCTGTAATGGTACATAAACAGTCTCCAGTGAGTTTTCTAACAATTCACTGTTCGGCGTAGGAAGAACTATAGACTGATGTAGCAGAATGATCAAGTATAGCCGCGGTGTACACAACGAAAAAAACATTCGTAGCAAGCATGAGCACCAGTGGAAGATTAGTCATAGACAATTCGATATTGGAAAGTAAAGAAAAAAAAGTCTCCCTCCCTCCCTTCCTTGCATATGCTTCCTCCAGCCAAGTTTATAAGGCGTATTTTTTAATAATTTTATCCATAAATGTATGACTTATTTTATATTCCAATATAAAATTAGTGTGATGTTCTATTTATACGCCTAATAAATATGCAACTTTATTTGCTATTCTCTAAATATATGCATTAAATATAGTGCTTAGAAATAATAATTAAGAGATAATCTAGCCATTTTCAATATCTCTTTGGTTTATGTGCCAAGAGAAAATATGTCTTATAAATTTGGACGGAGAGAGTATCTAAATTTCCCTTTTAACAATACATTTTAAACTCCTGTCCTTACTTAGAGACCAATTGTTGCCAATTGGACATGAAAAATTATGCAAAGTCCTAAGGTAATGACATTAGTGTAAGGTAACGATATTAGATTCTGCAAAAGTTAAGAACAGATTGAAAAGCAATAAAGATTACATATTTCGTGACTAATCAATTAGTGACAATGTAGACTGTTTGCTCTTATTTGTGCTGTCAGGTAAAGAGATAACAAACAAGTCATCTCGATCAGAAAGTAGAATATAGAAGAAAGTAACTGTTGCTTTCAAAAAATTCTCCTAATTATGAAAACGCATCACAAAGGTAGAATTATCACTTATCAGGGTTTGAAAAAACCTACCCTTTCAGTAGAAGGGCAGTATGTTTCTAGCTCTCTCTTTGCAAAGGTCGGAAGAACAAATGCTGCCCTATGCATCTGTTAAACAACCAAATTCATTAATCAGTGTACTTTAGCTATTGGATAGAACAAGGAATCATAATGCAAGAGATTTCACATCTCAGTTGCAGTTAAATATTTTACAAGGAATGAACAAAAAATAAGAACAATAGGTCTACAAGCACTGCTGAATCACAGATAGAATGAACTTCAACATAGCAGATAAAGGTAATTAGGAAAATTAGAATTTCTGGATCATTTTATTAGGAATACATTCTGCATACCAGGAAAAAAGCAAGATAGATTGAAAAGAAATATTGGCACAATAAGATTCCTAGGTAATTCTCTAAAGAGAACAAACCTCTGAATTATAAAATCTGATCTCCCTTCGTGCTTTCATAGCTCCTTCCAGTTTTTCAATTGGATTCACAGGACTCAAGAAGTTGACCGGCGGACCTTCTTTGGCACATAGCAAAAACCCAATCACACCGCTGCAAATTCAAGTGAATGTTGTGTTACAAGTAAATTCCAAACAGAGCAATAATTAACACTTGAAAAGACTTTATCTAGAGCTGAAAGTCTGCAACATTTATTTGTCACAATCTGCAGCACTGCCTGTTAAGCACACCATGTTAAACCAACGGGCCTCATTCGTTAAGAAAAATTCCAGCTAATTGCAAATCGCCTAATCAACATAATTACAATCCTTCTATTTTGTAAAAATGCACTTTATGCCAAATTCACAATTACAACTGTGATCAATACTTGGAAGCAGCAGCCGATTACTTCAAGGTTAGATGCATAGTTCCAACTTTTCTCTCCAAGAAGCATATGTCTAAATAAAATAGCATTGTTCTTCATAGATCCAACTTTTCTTTCCAGGAAGTACTGTCCTAAACTCCTAACAGCATTTTTCTTTAGCGTAAAATTCACTTTCTTTTGATGCACGATGTGGAGTATGAAATGAGTATTGAAAGCTTATTTTCCTCTCTTGTATCTTGCCGAGTTCCGGACACAACATACAGCAAGATTTTAATTTGCTTTATGATAAAGTCAACAGTATAATCATGGTAACTACTTGTGAAAGAAATATAATATATTCAACAACAATAAAGGCCCACCCAAAATAACTGATGTAAGAAAGAAAGGAAATCAAATGTAGCTTTCATAATGTGAGCTTATGAGTATGGTTTAGATTTAATGTTCGTCCAAATAGGGTAGAATTGATTGGCAACATATATTATCGCCTAGTTTGCATTGGCCGGCTAGCATGAGTGCATGACTTCACCAGGCAAAATGTATATACAATGTTCGGAATATTTTCTCACTAATGTTGTCAGGCTATGACTGGTTCAGCATGAGTTGACCGAAGTCTGAAACATCCTACCATGAGTTGGCTGACAAGTGACAACAATAGTGACGCCAATGAGGATCACACTATCATAGTATCACCCATGAGGATCGCTGTGATACAAGCCAAGTTCACACGCCAAAAAGGAAAAAGAAAGTGTTTGCAAAGCAACCTTTGTCCAAGTCCCTTGTATGTGCAGCTATCCATATGCATGGTGCATGCTTCATGAGTGTACAACCAAACAAGAAGGCTAAATTTTCATACTAATGGTCGCATGTTAGGTGTAACACATCATGTGCTACAACAAAACCTTTTGTCCCAAACAAGTTGGAGTAAGCTGGAAATGAAACTTTCTTAAGTCAAAGAGACGAGAGCCTTGAAAAAAAACCTATAATACTAAAACCCTAAACCGTACATCATGCTTAGCCTTTGATATAAAATAAAAACTAGTTAAATATTAAATTTATCCAAAAAAATTTGATGAGAATATATTGGTTAAATCTTGGTTTCAACCTTGCAACATTAAAAGAGAAAAACTAGAAAGGGAATATATTGAACTAGAACCATTTTAAAGTGAATCACCCAACCCGCCTTACGAATTTTTGCCAACTATCAAGGAATTATTAAGGTTTCGGGCAGATTGGAAATTGCTATTCTTTCTACTTCTCGAAGTATAATGACAAATCGAGAAGCTCGACTAAACAGAAACTGGGGAGAAGTCTTATCTTATATATGGTTATCGCGTTGCCTATAGTACCCAAATTTTATCTCAAACTTTCTATTTTTTTCAAATAAAAAAGAGGTTTTTCATTTTCAAATAAAAATACAAATAGGAGAAAAATATGATAAGAATAGGAGAGAAAAAACAGAGAGAAGCAGAAGTCAGATTCGAAGGTTTAGCTATGGAAGCCCTATCCAGCGGAATGCTCCGCATTAACCTAGAGAATGACACCATCATCCTGGGCTATATTTCAGGAAAGATCATGTGTGTGTGTGTGTGCGTGTGCGTGTGTGTGTGCGTTTGTGTGTGTGTGTGTAGCAAAATATAGCGACTGAATGATTTTGTTAGGATTCAAAACAATGAAACTGAGCAGGGACTTCGAAGACACCACACCACAATTAAGAAAACTCACAAGTACAATTAAAATTGTATTAAAAATGTGTATCATTCATGCCCATTCGCTAATAATTGAATTATTTCATATGAAGTTATGAACAATGATAAAAACCCAAAAAAAATGTAATTTCAGTAGACCATGAAAACACATGGGTTGGCAACTGGTCATTATTACTCAAAAATACCAAAATTAGTAGAAGCTTCCAAAGTGCAACAGTAACATAAGAAGTAAGAACAACTAAAACAGCTGTACATACAATAAAAATGGATAAAGATAAGGAGATTAGAGAAAAAGGGAGTGTGAAAAACCTAGGGTATGTTGGGACACTTGTCCATGCATAGTGGACAGAACCCTTGAAAGTCTCACGGCAGATCGAAAGCATGTCCTGGATCAGATGTGTATGCAACCACATACTCTCAGCTTGGTTACAAAGAACACCACCAGGCCTCAGAGCTCTAGAAATTGTCTCGAAAAAGGGCTTCTCCACAAGTTCCTGAGCAGGCCCTGCAATAGATAATGCCAAGAGCAGCAGTATAAGAACAGTACCATTTGACTGAAAATCCGGTGGATCAAAGTTAGTTTTTCAAGTCAAATATGAGCAAAGAATTTATTTATTGATACATAGTCATGTAGTAACAAGGGATAAACAAGCAAGGAGTTCAGGAATAATTTCATGGAAAGCAACAATACTGAAACTCTATGGAAGTGACATACAACAACAAAGAAAAATAGCTATACTTTCTGAGGACTGTGCTACAGAGATAATGTGACAGTAGCACAAACTCACCTATTGGATCTGATGAATCAACAATAATAGCATCGTATATTCCTTCAGGAGCATTTCTTAAGAATTCCACAGCTGAAGGAAAAACAAAACAATTCTCAAATTTACAAAATTAAGAACTAAAAGCTACATCTAAAGTTGCAAATAGGATTTTCAGCAGTTATCAACAAGCAATGTTGTAGCTATGGCCTCATGGGATTATCAACATACCATCACCAACATGAAGTTGAACGCGGGGATCTTTAAATCCAACAGATAAATCTGGGAAGAAATCTTTACAAACCTACATAGTTAAGATTCATATCAGCAAAGTTTTGTCACATGATTACATTTCTACAAAAAGGTCAAAGGAGAATTTTTTACATCGATAACCAGCTGATCAATTTCACATATATCAATAGACTCCACTGAACCATGTCTCGATATCTCTCGGAGCACACCGCCATCACCACCTCCAATAACCAAAACCTGCAATGAAGTAGTTCCTAAGAATATAAGTGACTAGTGTGCTGAATTTCCATGGAAGATCAGATAAAAGATGTTCAATCTGCTGCTATATACCAGCAGAATATCCTCCTATTCAATTTCAGTCATTGTATTCCATGACAAGTTAATAGCAATTTCTACAATTTCACAGTATTAGAAAAAAAAAACAGAGATCAGAGGATATACTTTTTTAGGGGACGGAATTGAACAGAGTGGAAGGTGAGTAATCATTTCCTGGTATGCACATTCATCCTTATCAGTCAACTGGACAATACCATCAAGCACAAGGACTTTCCCATATGTCGAAGACTGTGTACAAAAATTACCAGGTTACATAATACAACACACAACAAGTTATTAATTTTGGCTGTTAATAGATGATGAGAACCTCAAAAATTAGGACTTCTTGGTATGCTGACTTCCCCTGGTACAAGATATTCTCTACTTTCAAGGAATGAGCCTCTCCTGTATACAAGAAATAAAATCACAAGAGCAGTGAGGAAGTGGTGGTTCATTCTTATATTTGAACAAATGGCAGAGAAACACTAGATTAGAGAGAATTTTCCAGAAACAGCATGTCAAAGGATACACAAAAAATGTCCAGACAGAATACAGCATGACACTTAGAAATTTCAATGTGAGGGGCATAGTAGCATGTCAAAAAATTAGTATCTCACGAAGCAAATTAACACATAGGAACAAAGAGTCCAGACTACAAAGTGTAGAAACAAAGAGACTAACTGACATTGAAACAAAAATTGAACACATTACAGAGGTCAAGACATGGAAAAAAAACATGTAGAACTTTCTTTTGAAGAAACTTAAATTAGGGAGGCTACCATTGACTAAGAACAAGAAGCCACAGGTAGCACTGAGGTTGCACATGTGCTCTTGTCAGCTGGTGCAAGATCTTTCTACCATGAACAAAAGTTATGTAGGCACCACATAGCCACTAACATACAACAAACTTCGTAAGAAAACCCAAGTCCTAACTCTGGTTAACATGTTTGACCAAATTTTTCCACCATAATTCATGAGAACTGCAATAAAAGGGGCATGTAGAGTAAATATATAGATAGCATCTTAAAGACTTAAATGCTATTCAAAATCTTTATTTGAACAAAACTTTAGAGGCTGCAGACTCATATTTATCAATAATAAACAAAACTAGAATTTTCTTTTTGATGTTGAACTAAGCTAAATCATTTCCCTCAAAAAAGTCCAGGCTAAATCATCCACTGACAGTTTCCGTTATAGTAATTCAGTACCATAACCATGCCCTAACATCAATGCAGTCATGCAACTGTCCAGCCAGTAACCAAATATCCATTAGAATAGCATTTTCTAAACATAAACAAATGGAAAGAACTTTAGATGAAAATTTCTATGATGAGTTATTTTACAGGTATATCTGTCAAGTAAACAATATATAGGCAGCAGTGAGGGAAATACCTGGCCACATTGGGTTATTGTAATACTGCACTTTGCTCGTTTTACCTGCATAGGCAGCAACTAAGTTTAGATAGAATAACTAGAGATTGGAGAATGATAATAAGTTCTAGTATCTCTATTATCAAGTAAGACTAGCAAGGATGCCATGCAATTTAGCACCAATCTGAACATACCACAGCGTGAGCGGGGTTCAGTGAACCAGCCCGACACCACCGTAGCATGGCACTTGGCCTCAGATTCAGGCGCTGCGGCCCTCGCCTTGACACAGCAAGGGGGCAGCGGCTTTGTGGAATCATCATCCCCACTCCCCTTTATCTGTGCTGTCCCAATCAAACCATTTCCTGCGTCTCCACCCTCCATGGATCCTGTTCCTCTTTGAAGTTCCCAGCTCCTGAACAAAAGGAACAGCACAAAGATTATAAGCAACAACGAATACTCAACACAATTTCTGCAGCAAACTTGGTACATACTAAATAAAATAAAGAGTATTATATTCAACCTCACGCATGTGCAAGAAAATGCAGATAGCAATGAATGCCACAAAATCTCATAACCACGCAGCAGAGAGAATCAGGGAATATTTAACAAGTTGCACACAGAAACAACAGCTCTTCCCACAATAAACATGCTTGGAAAACTACATCATACTCACTCCGCGACACCAACCTATTGATTACAAGAACGTGACATTAACTCTATGTGATTATTCATGCGTAGATCGCAATGAATTTCTGAGAGTATATACACATGGCTGATGGTTCTTATAAGTTAGAGAAATTAAGTATACATCATTACAGTAGATTTGAACGGAGCATCATCAAACTTAATTGGAACCAGTCGAATGCCTAAAGCAAGGGAACCTCACAAATTCGTTTGATTCTTGTTATTTTCAAGAAAAGCAATAATACAAAGTACATAAACAAAACAATGAGTAAACTTTATGAGTCAGGCATACTTGATATATACCAGCTGGTAGAAGTTTTGAGACCATGAACCAAAACAGACCTTGAACAGTAATTGATGATCCATAGGAGCATATGTAGACCCACGTACACAATTTAGGTCTTAGGATCAGAACTAAGCAGCAACGAATGCAAAAGACAAGAATTATGCACAGTTTCTGCAGCAACTTAATACTGCACAAAAAAAAAAATCAAAGAACGAGCATGTTTCTAGGCAGCGTGCATTCCGCCTTCACCTTCTAGCTTCTAGAAGCCGAAATGAACATGTTGGCTTCTTAATTTTGTTTTTTTGGCTTTTTCTCTTTTTTTTGCCTTTTCTTTTTTCCCTTTTTCTTTTGCATTGTCCGTCGAAATATAACAGTATTTTTCATTTTTATCTTGTTTTTCTTCATTTTCTTTTAATTGAATGTCTCACAAAAAAGCTAAGAACCGCTACAATGCAATTTTAGCCAAAAGTCACAATAAAAACGGCCCCTTAACCATGTGGACATACAAAAAAGAAATGCAGTCAATAATGGAAGCCACAAAATCCCATGCCCAGGCAACAGCGGAGACAAATCATTATAACAGGTTGCACACAGGAAGAACAGCTCCGCCCAAAACAAACGTACGCCATGAGCAGGGGGAAAACGTGGTTGGGAAACTGCGGCATGATCACCCAGGCGGCCAGGCCCAGCCACACAACAACCTATTGATTCCAAGAACGTGACTAGAACTGTAACAACAGGGTAAATTAATCGCCAGAAATGAGATTTTATTCATAAAAAATGATATCATATTTTGAAGAACCCTTTTCTAATCGCCACAGCGCATTCGTGTACTACACCAACACCACCTTCATTAATCGCCCCCAAAGAACAAAATTACCTCAAAAAAAATGGCCCAAGTAATCGCCGCTTCGATTGAAAAAAAATATCAAAATCACTAATCGAGGAACGAATTAGCGATCCCATCTAATCGAACAACCAATACTTACGCAACCGGCACCATAATGGGAAGAAGAAGAAAATGAAAACGCTAATAAATGGAAGGCTTCCGCGTGCAGGGGGTACGGCTCCGGAAGCTTCTAGAAGCTTGGAGGTTCCTTACCTGGGGCGCGAGTGGCGAAGCGGGGGCTGGGGGCGACGAGAGGAGGCGGCGGCGCCGAAGAAATAGAGTAGAGGGAGCCGCGCAGGTGGTGGCTTCTTCGCTACTCCTTTCTCCTTTTTATTTTCCTCTTTCTTTTTTGGGTTTCGGAATCTGTGCTGTGGGGACGAGGTAAAAAAGGGAGAGGAGGAAAAAACGGAGAGCTGATCGCATACGTGGGCTGTATCAACTGTTTTTTCGATTCCGGTCTTCCGACGTAAGAATTTTCAATTTTAGTCGCCTTCAACACCACGAATAGTGATGAAAGATGAACAAATATGGATTAAATAATGCTTAAATCATATTTATATCTATATTTTTTGAATTTGAATACAAATCAAACAAACGCTGAATATAAATACGGATCAGATAAATATCAGATATGAATTCAAATCGAATATCTACTTAATTCGATCGGATCCGGATATCTTCATAACTTATGTACTATGAAGACATTAATGATATTTTATCCTCATACAATCACGCTTAATCATTTTAATTCATTTACTTCACCTAAAGAAACACGAATTCACGTTCAATTAAAAAAACTTATCTAACTAATTAGTCATATTGTAAAATATATATATACATATTGCTTCGTCAAATATGAATATGGATATGGATAGTCCGGATAAAATAATATTTCGAATGGTAAAAGTTCATACCATAATCGCATCCATATTTCTTATGAGAATTTGAATACGAATACAATAGAAATTGTTAATCGGATGAAAAAATCTATATTATATTCGCATCATATCAAATACGGTAACCGAATAATATGAATAATTCATATATACTTTTCACCCCTAACCACAAAAACACTAACATGTGATGCATATCACTTGCCAAGCTCATGCATCGCGACAGGTTTGAAACACCGCGGTATCACCTACCAAGTTAGTCGAGCTCAGCAAAAGTACATGTCGAGCTATCCGAGCTCGACGGCCATCTACAATATACATTAGTGCTTAACTTAAGCATACTTTATACTAATTAAACATGCTTACACTATTTTCACCTCCTACTGTGGCCGGCAAGCTCGGCAGGTCCTCTACCGAGCTAGAGGAGCTCGGCAAGCAACTACTATGGTATGGGAGCTCGGCTAGCACTACTTCCACGGTTATGAAGGGGTCAAAATTAAACATTCGTGCTTCATATGGTAGATTTGAAAAAAAAAAGAGTTGTTGCAGTCCACGTATGCAATGGATTCAAAAAGGAAAGGATGAAATTAGGGCGTCGGACGTGGGGGTGTACGTGGGCATGTGGAGGCCCCTCCGATGGGAAATGGATGGCTCTGATTAAGGGTCTGTTTTTTTTAGCTGCGGTTTATGGCTTTTGAACTATTTATACGAGAGATTATAGAGTAACAGAAACTCACATGCAGTTTTTGCCGATATAAATGAAGTCAGTAATGTATGTACTACAATTAACTAGTAGATCCTATCTTAAAAAAATACTTCGTTTAAAAGCTAGTTACTGTAGAAAAGCCGAAAAGCAGCTTTTAGAAACTGAAAAGAACATGGTCTAAAATGTATTGGTGGATTCGAGGAAATTTTGGGTGCTAAAATATGTTTGTGCTCCAAGATATAAGCAGTGGCGAAGCCAGGATTAAAATTGAGGGGTGGCTAAAGTATTTGTCGGATTAAACTAAGTTGACACAAATATAGTCTTATACTCTTATAGAATTTCAAATTCATACAGAAATTATACAGTTGGAGTTTTGAAGACAAACAACGAAAAACAGATAAATACAAAGTACGTACCTCGATAATAGAAAGCGCATACCTAATAATATATAATTATTCTGCTATGAGTACGGAGTACAAATAAATCACCTGTGTATAAAACATATAAAAATTAGTTATATAATAGAAAATTGTTAGTCTAAAATCTAAACTCTAAAATACTAAATTGATAAACAAAGTACAGAAAATTACCTTAAAGCAGTGAGTCGGCCGGCCCTATCCTCAAATACCCAATGTCTCAATTCTCTGTTCACACAAATGCACAATCGAGTACTGGACAGTGCTGCTGCGAATTTTGGACCTATTTGGACCCCAAAATACCAAGAATTCCGTTTTTTGCCCCCTGTACAAAAAATTCCACTTTTGGACCCCTTCCCACCGCGGGATTCCCCCGTCGCGCCACGTGGGCCGGTCGTGCGGAACGTGGCCGCACGACCGAGCTGGCGGCGCGCCCGGGCGCGCGTCTCCCCGCCGACCGCGCGTCTGACGCCCCGAGCGCGCGTGTGCCGCCGCGAGCGCGCGTTTGCCCGGCCGACCGCGTGTCCCGCCCCCGCCCAAGCGCGCGTCTTGACGCCCGACCGCGCGTCCTGTGCAGCCGACCGACAAAATTTGTATTGACTGTGTATATATATTTATACATATATAAAGTTATTATTTAAAAAAGTTATTTGTATATATAAAATGAGTGGAAAAATATGAATTTGAAGTGGAGTCCACTGTACTGCTTGTGTAATTTTTTGTGCAAATTTGAAAATTTAAAATATTATTTCGTAGAGTACGAAAGAAATTTGTGTGAAGTAACGATTAGCGTATTTGTGATTTTCATATATTGCTGACCGTGAAAAATTTGTTGAACTGACAATAACAAATTTCGATCATGGTATGTTGTTTTATTGGAAGTAATTTAAAGAAAAATTTTTTGAGCACAAATGTGATATGAACAATTGAAGGAAATGAAGGAAAGTGATATTGAACACGTATGATTATAAGTTTTGTTAATTTTGTAGTTGTGAATCAGAAAAAAATTTGAAAAAATTGTAAAACAAGTTTATGTTGATTATATGTTGTAGATGCATAAAAAATTTGGGTAAAATTTTTTTAGGAACGATTGTGCGTAGAACAATCGATATATAAAGTGGTAAGTGATGTTTGTATGTTTTGTTAATTTTGTAGTTATAAACGAACTGCGCAAAAATCAGATAAAGTTGCAATAGAAGTTTATGTTCAATGTAAGTTGTAGATGCATAAAAATATTTGGTAAATTTTTTTAGGAACGATTGACCGTAGAACGGTCGATACATAAAGTGGTAAGTGAATTTTAGGGTTTGGTCTGTTATTAGGGTTTGCAATCTCCGTGATTGTTTTCAGTTTTGGCAATTTTGTAGTTATAAACTGGATAAAAATCAGATAAAGTTGTAATAAAAGATTATGTTCATTGTAAGTTGTAGATGCATAAAAAAATTTGGTAAATTTTTTTTTAGGAAAGATTGACTGTAGAACGGTCCATACATAAAGTGGTAAGTGATATTTTGAAGGTGAGGACCGCTATGTTAATATTGTTAAATGAGGTGCTACGTGAATCATGGAATGCGAAAATACGAGATATTAAACTTCATAATACAGTTGGGAGTAACATGCCGCGTAGATTTTTATTACATGCATAACATATAGCATGATTGCGACTAACCCACCCAACTGCTCGTACGACCTACTGTGTGGACCGGGGCCACTTTCCCTTCCTTGCCCGCTCGGCGTTGAACTCCTCCGCGGCCTCTTTTGCCTTAGCCGCAATTTCCCTCTTTCTCTCGCGCTCCATCTCGCGAGCCTCCCGCTCCCTACGCGTGCACGCTTCAAGATGAGCTTGCGTCTCGCGCTGTATACGCAGGGTGTGCTCGTGCTTGCGGCGCTCCTCCTCCAGCAATTCCTTCTCCTTTGTGACATTCCACTCCTCGAAGTCGAGGGTCCATTGGTCCTCAGGGTGGATCTCAAGATCGATCCATTTGCGGTAGGCACATAGGGGCTCCGGAGACTGTAAATAAAAGAGAGATATTGTTAGTGCGTGTTGTGAAGGAGAAAAGGTAGGGGAAAATGGTGCATGTGGTCGTTACCGGCTGCCGATAGGTTGCGGTGTCAAAACGGCGGTTGGGGTAGTCACTGGAGTAGTTTGCGCAACCCCAGTACCGCATACCTAGACTGATGCGGTGCTTAGACTTGAAGAACTTGCACACGTCCCCGCACCAACATAGGGGAGGTGTCTCCCCCTCAGGTGGTAGTTGTGGCGAACGCTCGGTGGGGACGTCCGGGATGGGGTTGTTGCTACGCGGGCGCTCTGGGGGGGACCTTTCATCGTAGCACGATGGGCTTGTTCTACCCGGGCCTGTATCGCCCTTATTTTCTCATCGCGGGCGGCATCGCGGGCTGCAGCTGACCGTGCTATGTCACGGGTCTCCTCCCAATCCTTCACCATCTTGTCCCATTGCTTCTTCTTGCCTTTGTCCATCCCGGTTGGGTGAGGGAAGCGCGATGTAGTATGGGGTTTGGATGTGCAATGTTCGCTGGGAAATGGAATGCATACCAATTTATAGGGGCCGTTTTGTCTCTACTCGTACATGTAAAGATGGTCCGCGTGGTCGTAGCAGTGAGTAAAGATGGGAGTGCTGCGATATCACTGAAAAAAGGCCCCTGTTTTGTCATGTCACTGCCCAAAGCTGGCATCTTTTGTCATCTCACTGAGCAAAGCTGACCTCTTGTTGTCATGTCACTGAGCACAGCTGCCCTCTTTAGTACTGTCACTGCCCAAAGCTGGCATCTTTTGTCATCCTACTGAGCAAAGCTGACCTCTTTTGTCATATCACTGAGCAAAGCTGCCCTGTTTTATCATGTCACTGCGCAAAGCTGGCATCTGTTGTCATCTCACTGAGCAAAGCTGCCTCGTGCAACAAAGACCACATTTCCAAGTCAGGTGCATTGGACTGAACCCATTGTGAGAATACCCCGACTCTTGTGGAGCCCCCCTCCACGGCCCCTGCTTCTGCATGCACATGCTTCGTAGCCTCCTGATCGAGCTGCCTCCGCAAGGCGTCGAACTTCCGCTTCTGGTTCTGCATGCATAGCTTCTTGAACATCTTCATGAGGTCCTTACTACGGAACCTTCTGTGGAAGTTCGCTGCAATATGCCTCATGCACCAGCGGTTCTTCACATCAGTCCACTGGACGGGGGCCTGCGTCCCATCCTGCAACGTTCGCAACGCAGACAGCAAGCCTGCATTGCGGTCGGAGATAAGGCACACTTCGGGCCTGTCTTGCACTACGGCATTCTTCAAATTGCAAAGAAACCAAAGCCAGCTATCTGTATTCTCGTTCTCCACAATTGCAAATGCCACTGGGAGTAACTGGTCATTTGCATCGGCTGCAACTGCGGTAAGGATAGTGCCCTTGTACTTGCCAGATAGGAACGTCCCATCTACGGTTAGCACTGGACGGCACCACCTGAACCCTTGTATCGCCTGATGGAAGGCCCAGAACACTCTGTCAAGAATGAAACAGTTCGGGCCCTCCGTAGGATGGACCCTCTCCTGCCTGTTTATGTAAGTGCCTGGGTTTGATTGTGCAATTTGATTCAGCATTCTTGGGACCAGGTCGTACGCCTCCTCGTACGTCCCATACATACCGTGCAACACCTTTCGCTTCGCCCGCCACACCTTCTTGTAGCTCACTTCGTAGCCCGCTTCGTTCGCTACTGCTGCCATCAGAACCTTCGGGGTAATTGACACATCCGCCTGGACGAGGTGCGTGACCACCTCCGCAACATAACGTGATGTCATGTTGCGGTGTCTATGTACTGGCCCCGCAAGCTCGCAACTGTGATCTTGCAGCATCGTTATCCGGAACTCCGTGCCAACGCCCTTGTACCGTTGTGCACGGACTTTGCCACCACATGACCCGTCCACACACTTCACAACGTACGTGTCCGGCTTTGACTTGTGGACCCGATACGTCCGGCTTATGTTGACGGCATGTCTAGCAATAGCCTGCTGGACAACACTCTTATTACGGAAGCACTGCCCCAGAAAGAGTGCGCCCTCGCTGAACCCCCATTCTCCCTCCTCCGCCTGTGGCAGAACTAGGGCTGCCGCTGCGATGTCGTCCAGTCTGGACGACAAATATGCACTGTCCGTCGTAACAACACGACCTACCACCCCTCCAGGTGCACCTTCGCCATCCTCGTCCTCTCCAGAACTGCCTGTTTCCACCTCCTCCTCCTCCTCGCTGTCCTCTTCTTCCACCTGGTCCCCCAGATACTCATGACAGTCAATACGGGCGGCCCACCACCTCTCGTGCACACCTTCGTTGGCCTGAAAATTCTCCGCACGCCTCGTATTGTCTTCATCACCCACTTCCTCGCCTACATGTTCTCCCGCAGAAGTGTCTTCATGACCGCCGGCCACTACATCTCCACCAGCGGCATCTGAACCAACCATGGCTGATGATTCTGCCCTCTCCACGAACTCGACATACACCATTGGCCTCCCATATATCGCAGCATCAGGGTTGCACACCACCTCCATGTAGTTCGCCCATGAGGCGTCATTGGTCACCTTCAGAAGTTGCCATATGCTCCCCCTTCCGTCATCCACCATTGAGGCATAGACTGCCTCGATCCATAACTTCTTCCTTGCGGTCTGTCGATCGAACGCTGAACGGACACACCTCCGTAGCTCAGACAAGCTCATGGCGCTCAGACCGGGTGCCCGGATCACGGTCCGCTCGCAATTTGACAGGTCCGCCCCATACGGCCCATCACGTACGAGACCACTCCCATAAAACACCATCAATTGTTCAATGCCAGCCATTGCGTACCTAACATAAGTGCATAATCAACCATTTTAGTACACAGTATGTAACAATCGTATCATGTAATTAACAGTTTCGATTATTATATGTTTTGTATTTCTAAATCTACGATTTATTTGTAACTATTTTACTTTCTAATTGTACCATACATCAAATTAAATATACATATCATTTTTATTTCCATCAAATGACCTTCATACTACGGTCATTCACTAAACATACTAATTATACAACTTGTCTCTAATCTAACACCTACAAATGCTCCAACATAAATATTTACTTTTTCAACACATGGGCACATTATTTAAACTATAATCTTTTCTAACTCTGGACATAAACAGTCTATGTAGCAAACGACATTTGGACGCAGCAAATATTTCTGAAAAAGTAAATGTCTATGTAAATTTCTAGTGGTATATAGATAGAAAACGACATAAACACTACAAATAACTACGGTCAACATTTTTCGAGACGCAGCAAACGACATAAACAGCGTATATAGATTTGAAGTCTGTAAACCATTCGAAATATTCACTTCAAAAGGTATCCGTTTATTTTGATTTTGGGATAAGTTCAAAGCTAAAAGATGCTGGGCTAGAGTAGAGTAGACGTGGTGGCGGGTGCCATGCCATTTCTGATTTCTTTCTCCTTCCACCACCTCGATTCTATACGATACAGTACAGCCAACAAGCGCACTAGCACGCAGACCAAGATCTTCCCCACTTGCAAACTTACTGCACAGTCCTCACCTGCTCCTCCCCACACCATACCTGTTACTTTGCTCAGTTACCACTTCTGTACCTTTCACCCTCCATTATTTCTAATCTACCAAATTTATTTCTAATTTATTTTAATCCTAGTACTATTGTTATCACCTACAATTGCTCTAACATAAATATGTGTTTTCTCAACGTCTACACACTACAACTTCATATTTTCCACCTAACTGAAACTACTTTACATTACGTATGTTCACAAAAAATTGAAACCCTATATACACTACAATACATCATGCTAAACATATGCAAGATTTGCTATACATACATAACTTATAAAATATTGACATAAAATAACAGTAACACAAGATGGTTTCGTTAATTCAGGCCTAATGACATACATAAAATTATAGTTGCATGGGCACAAAACTTACCTCTTGTTGATGGTCACGAGACGATCTACAACTTTTCTACTTGCCAAGTCCACTGATTCCAAACGAAAAAAATTCAACTCTTCCGGCTTTCGTTCCTCTCTTTTCTTCAGCAAAAACTAACTACATTACAATACGTAACTTCAACATAAAATACAACATTATCTACACTACAATAAAGCATGCATCATATGTTGATTTTTACCTACACATACACACTGTATGACACATTGACTTATAATACATATATTCACATAAAGATTACCTACAAATACATAACGTACCAAATATTGACATCGCGTATCACACATTCACATAAAATAACATTACCAAACGATGGTTTGTGCTAATCGACTAATTATGGACTAATCACATACATAAAATACGACATTATTTACACTACAATAAATCATGCACCATACACATACACACCGTATGAAAGATTGGCTTATAACAACGTTACCGATACACGGTTTGGCTAATTACGGGCTAATGACATTCGCAGAAAATTACTTGCATGGGGGCAAACATTACCTCTTCTTGAAGCTCGCGAGACGATCTACAACTTTTGTATTTGCAAAATCCGTTGATTCGAAACAAAACCAACTCGAAATCCTGAGTTTGCACTCTCTTTTTTCCTCCCTTCACTCGCTCTGTCTTCACTTCAACTGCACCGCGAACTGCAAATGAGTTGCTTCGCTTGCTATGTGAGCATATGCGCTGCTGTTCAACCTCTTTAAGTCTGCTGCATGTATTCACGGAGAGGGGCCATGCAAACCTCCTGCAGACGCGTGTGCAAACCGGCGTGAAAAAATACACCTCGGGTGCTTTCGGCGGATGGATTTGACACCACTTCCCGTGCTGTCGGGCGCAGCATGCAACGCGAATCTCGCTGGGACTGAAGTCGCGCGGTCCGCGGGCCAGACGCGCGCTCGGCGGGCAAGACGCGCGCTCGGCGCCAAAACGCGCGGTCGGGAGCGGCACACACGCGGTCGGGACCGGGGACGCGCGCTGGGCGGGGCGGTCGCGCGCTGGGGCGAGGCGGTCGCGCGGTCGGCGGGGAGTCGCGCGCCCGGGCGCGCCGCCAGCTCGGTCGTGCGGCCAGCTTCCGCACGACCCGCCCACGTGTCGCCTTCCCGTGATTTCGCGCTCAACAGGGGTCCAGAAGTGGAATAAATTTCCATAGGGGGCCAAAACCGGAATTTGTGGTGTCCAAGGGTCCAAATAGGTCCAAATTTTGCTGCTGCGTGGACACTCGTCGGCAATCAGTTCGTCCGCCCGACGCCCCGACCGGCCGCACTTGCCCGAGGCCCGACTTCCCTATTAACTTCGGTTCGCCCGCAGCAGCGCCAGCGCAGCTCCTTTATTCCCCATTTCCCCCGCAGCTCGGCTCGGCTCTCTTCGCCACTGCTTCTCAGATGTCGCTCGCCGGCCGCCGCCTCGCCTTGTTGGCTCGCTTCTCCACGGCTCCGCCTCCTCGCCTCGCTTGGAGTCCGCCTCTCCTCGGCTCCTCCGCCGCCTCGCCTTGCTCGGAGTCCGCCTCGCTCCTCTCCTCGGCTCCTCCGCTCCTCGCCTTACTCGCCGGCGGCGCCTCGACCCTCGATGCCCCGGTCCGGCTCCCCTGCCCCGGCTCGGCCCCCTCGTAGCCCCGCTTCGACTCCTCCCGCCGGGTGGCCGCGGCGCCGCCAGATCTGGATTTGTGACCGTGTCTTGTGAATTTGTGTGTCTCGTCTGGGCTCTGGGTCTGCCACCGCCTGGGAAATGTTTGTGAAGTGGATGTTTTGGTGCCTTGGTGGGCCAATAAGATAGTTTGCTGGGCCTCTTTACGGGCTGCCACTTGAAGTTTACGTTTTTTTTTGTTGCTTGTTGAGCTTAAAGCCGTCGCCGGGGCTTGTGGGGAAGGGAAGGAAAGTTTGTCGCCGGCGGCTCGCCGCCGGGGGGGTGTCCGCCGCCGGGGGGAGGTGAGGCTCGAGCCTTACTAAGCCTCCCCCTTGGCTTCACCCCTGATATAAGTTTGTGGAGAAAATCCAAAATAAAAATCAGTTCTTTCCTACTGTTAGGCTCCATTTGAAACATAGGATTCTCATAGAAATTTCATAGTAATCAGTTTAATTCACGTGGAAAATTTATCCAACTGTTTTCTGGTTTAAGTTACTCATATCCAACCGAGCACAACAATGCTGTTAGGCTCTGTTTGAAACATAGAATTCTCATATAAATTCGTAGAAATTTCACAGTAATCAGTTTTAATTCACGCAGAAAATTTACCCAAATGTATTCTCGTTTAAGTTACCCATATCCAACCGAGCGCAACAATGCTGATTTGGTTTTTTGAGGTATTGGTTCATTGGTTGGGGTTGGAGGACCCCTAGCGAAGGCTGCAGCTACGACTGGCGAAGGCACTTCAAGTGGCTTATAAGCTCTAGCTTATAGCTTTATTTTGTATTGTAGTTGTTATTGATTTATTCTGTGTAATTAAATATAAAAAAATAAAAAGTTACATCAGCATTAGACAACAAAAAGGAATAAGGGGAAAAAAGCAAAAAAGCCTAAAAACCAAACAACCAAAAAAGCTAGAAAAAAGACAAAAAAAAATCATGAGCCATAAACTAGAAACTGAAGTCGCTTAGAGATAAGCATTTACGCTGGCACCCATGTGTTCGCCACCTGGACTAAAGGGTGTTGCTGGTGGGTTTTTTTTAGGCTTATGACTTGATTTTCTATAGTAACAAACTTTCAAACGGAATATCTTTTTAAGACGGGATCTACAAGTTGACTGTAGTAGACACTATCCCGACTTCATCTATATCGGCCAAAATCGCATGTGAGTATCTCTCTCTTATAAATAGCTAAAATTTAAAATTTTAAGCCATAATCCACAACCCAAAAGACGGTTTTGGCTTATCACTTCATGCTACAGTAACTAGCTTTTAAACGGCGCATTTTTAAGGCGGTGTCTATAGATAGATTGTAGTAGATATCGTACCGAGTTCAGCTATACTGGCTAAAATTGTATGCGACTATTTTCCTTTGTATATTGTCTCTCGCGAATAGCCAGAATTCAAAAACCGTAAACCAAAAGGCAAGCTACAGCCCAAAAAACCCACCTAGAATCTTTTTGGCTTCTGCTTATAGCTTATAGCTGTGTCTTATGGCTTTTGGTCTGTTCGTGAGAGAGAGTACGGAGTAATAGAAACTCACGTGCTATTTTGGCCGATATAAATGAAGTTGCTACAGTATATACTACAATCAATTTATAGACTCCATCTTAAAAAATATATTCTGTTTGAAAATTAGTTATTAGAGAAAAATTGAAAATCAATTTTTAGAATCCGAAAAATTAGAGGCCATAAAAGACTTTCCTCCCACGTATCTAACTGGAACACAACATTCTACACCATTCGTGTATAAAACTAGCCGCATAAGCGCCGCGCACGCCGCGCTAGCTACCGTGTGAAACAAAGTAAAGGAGACAATGATTCGCAGGGAGTTTTTCAAAAAAAATCGAGGGCACATGCGTAATTCCGGGGAAATCAAAGGGTTTTTTTTGTAAAAAATCGAGGACCTGTAAGGGCCTGTACGTAAGTAAATAAGGACCTATACATAATTTTGGAAACCCGCGGGGCACAATCCAAAAATTTGTAAGGGAAAAAACTTGCAGGGACCTTTTCGCGAGAAAAAAGGACCTCTACGTAATTTCCAGAAAAGTGAGGGAAAGCGGCTCTGCCGGCCGTACGCGAAATCGCTCGCCACGCGCCGGCCGGCCGAGCGCCGCGGGCTGACGTGGGCGACTCTCCGCGCGGAGAGTCCTCCGGCTTTGTATGGTCGAGTATTCATTGTTTCATGCGGAATTACTATTGCATTCCTACGGAATTCCCACAAAGGCACGACCTATTTTACCCTACAAAATATGGTTTTTGTTAACCTCTTGTACTCTACAAAATATGGTTTCTTTGTTGTTCACCATACAACAAAGGGCAAAGACGTGTGGAGATCCACCACGGTTCAAATTTTGATGTCCATTTTTACGTGCACATAAGTATATTTTAGTAGAAGTTTTGTGAAATCATAAATTTATCTCTAACCTCTATCTATCTAGACGTGTGCTAAGAAAACATACTCGCTTGTGTGTGCAAGTGTTGTGCATGCATGATGGTGTGTGAGTGTGCATTTGTCTCTTTCTTATAATCGCAAAAAGGACAAAGTCGTGTCTTAGAAAATAAAAGTCAACAATTCAAAAAACATCAAAGGTCAACGGTTTAAGGCCTTGTTGATAAGTGTTGTGGCTTTTAGATATGGTTTTTAGCTGATTATGAGAGAGCTTAAGAAAGTAAAAGATACTTGCATTAAGAAGCCACTCCATTCAAAACGGTTTCTGCAGTGACTCCTACAAACAACTTAAGAAGATACTCTGTTCAAAATCCGATTTCTAAAAGCCAAAAGACAAAAATTATTTGAAACACGACCTAAGAATTGTGCCATAGGATTGTGAAATGGGACTTTTTTTTTCTTGTGCTAGTTTAGGGCTAGTTCAGTAGGACTTTGAGCCGGCTTTGGTTTGTACATGTTACAATAATTGGTTTTTAAACGGTGCGATTTTTTAAGACAGGGTGAACAAAAATTATAGTAAAAAATATACTGAGTTCAATTGTACCGATCAAAATCGCATACAACTATTTTTTGTGCGTACTGCCTCTAGCGACTAGCTAGAATTAAAAAAAATTAATTCATAAGTCATAAACTACAGTCTAAAAAATCCACCCTACATTATCGATTAAGTATAATTTGCTGCCATCATCAAATCTGACCAATTGAAACACTTCCATTTAGTTTTTTTTGTGAAATTCCAAGTGTCAACCTTCTAGAAGGATGGTTTTTGACCAGCTGCAGCCTGCAAGAGCCCATCCTTTGACCAATGCCAGCGTGGTAATAACAAATCAAGACAGCAACCTTCAGAAAAGAGAAATCAAAGCATATATGCGACAACTGTAGCCCCATGGACCTTCATTTTTGAGAGCCTCTTTATTAAAAAAGAAGAATCTCTTTCGAGCTAGATTCTCTTCTGCTATTGCATCCTACTTTTTTTAAAGGAACATCTTCAGAGGAAAGACTTCTTACAACTCCATGGCCGCATAGTGTTCAAACATTAAAGTGTGATCTATATGATAATATATAAAAGAAAAAGGAGATTATTCCCAAAGGGAAGTACTCTTGAGATTTGAGAAGAACATCAGTGAGTAGTGACGCTTCGTCGAAAAGAAAGGTTCCTATGAAAGGTGAAATGTTTGGAGGAGATGGGTAAGCTGTCGAAAGCTCAAAGTTGGGGAATAACGCGCAAAGTTTGGCATCAAAGAAGACACGCCACTGAGATGAGTTGAACGATTATTATATCTATCAAAGTTTATGTCATGTGTGATCACTTAGTCCGACAGAGAGAGCGTGACTGCGGGGCTGCTCGTGGTTTTTTCCTGTGGTTTTTAGTTTTTAATTGAAAATATATTGTGATAGTTGTTAATTTCTTCTAAGTCATTCAATTAAAAGAAAAAATAGTTGTTATTTATCATGAACAATGTAAAGGAATAAGGAAAAAAGAAAAGGCAAAAAAAGAAAATATCCAAAAAAATCAAAAAAATCGAAATTAATAAGCTGATGTGTTTTGACTTCTAAAAGTCGGAAACTGAAGCCATTTGAAGTAGAGCCTATATTGTTGTAGTCAACCAAAGTTGCAAGTGGTTTGAAACTTAGGGAAAGTTTTGACTTTGGGTGGATTCTTTTGAGCTGTGACTTAGGGTCTAAATTTTTGAATTCTGACTATTCGCGAGAGACAATACGAAAGAAAAATAGTCACATACGATTTTGGTTGGTACAGCTGAATTCAGTACATTTTTTACTACAGTCTTCCTGTAACCCCACCGTAAAAAACACATCATTTAAAAACTAGTTACTATAGTATAAATCATAAGTGGAAAAGAATTGAGCCTTCTATACATTTGTCATTGTTGTCAGAAAAAAGAAGGGAAGCAAGGTTGTCAAGATAGGATCCTAGATGCAAACTGGTGGCTAGTTCAACGTTATGTCACCCATATTAGGTAGCCAAAGACCACGGTTCAAATCTTACTAGCTACATGTTATATGGGTTTATTGTGGATTTTCTAGGAAGCTTTAAGGATAATTGCGTTATTAACTAATTAATCATGAGCACCTTTGGCAAGAGAGACATGAGGATCCTCGTAGGATGTTTCTCGTGTTGGTACGATTGGGATGGTATGGTCGGATTGTAGGATTGACGTAGGGTTGTATCATAATGATTGGGCTATATCATAAAGATCCTAAGGGCATATCCAATGGTCTGAGTCAGCTAGCTATATGCATGTACACATCAGCATATATCCTATGTGGAGGAAAGAGAGTATGCAAAAAAAATCGAGCCAGCTCTTCCTTAAGCACTAGTCTATAACGCCAAACGAGGTAGCCTCTATAAATTCTGTGTGTGCATGTAAGCATCAAATAGCTATCCTTATAGATAGTTCTTTAGAATGCTAGCTTTGGTGTGTACTATATAGATGATGTGGAAGTCTTATAGTTAGTTGCTAGCTATAACCATTGGAGATGCCCCCCGTTTGCTTCGGATTGAGAGATGGGTTATAGGTTTAATTGGCCAAACATCATTAAGTTAGACGGATAAACTTAACCCGATCAAAGCCTTTTAATCCTCTCAGGGACCATGTAGGAAGGTGTAAGGTCGAGGAGACCGACTAGAGAGAGGTGAATAGGCAGTATGAAAATTCTCTTCTAATTATTATCAATTAAAGACCTCTTTTTTTTGTCTAAACAAAGTATACAATACAGAAACTTAAATTAAACTAGTTTAGCTCAAATGAAGCCTAAACCACTTGTGATCACCTAAGTGCACCAACACCATAAAACTATGTCAATATTTGCACTAGAATGACAAGCAATCAATTTAATTCTATGAACATAAATTGCTTAAATGTAAATTGAGCCCAAGAAAACAAACCACAATTAACATGATCTCGTATTACTATGATGTTCGGAGACTTGCCGGTCTCCTCTAGTCCATGTTGAGGTTAGACTAAATGAATTGGACCGGCACCACGAATTAAGCCGAAACACCTCAATCCACTAGTGGTAGCTCTTTCTCGCTCCGGGTAGGTGAGCTCTAACCTTCACACTTCGCCGAGTCTTCTCACAACCTTCTTTGAGAAGATCACCGTGCATGACGCCTCTAACGCCGTTTAGGAGTCGGCAAACTCCAAGATTAATCCTCACTTGACTCTCACCACGTGCAATGAATGCACAAGCTCGAGTGGATACACAATCCACCTCTAAATGCAATTCATGCAATTTAGAGACTTCATTCTTGCTCATAAGGTGCACCACATGCACAATTGTAAGAAGAACCTCACATTAGTTTAAGAGAGTAAAATAGAGTGCAACAATTACTTTCTCCAACCGGCCGCAAGGGGGTATATATACCCACACCACAAAAACTAGCCGTTGAAACAAAGGACTAGAAAAATCAGGATTACCGGAAGTACTGACGGCAAACTATGGTACATTTGCTCCCCTCGCAATTGTCAAAAAACTAGTCGTTAGAAGCAAAAGACCAGTCGAATTCGATAGTTCCGTTGTACAATTTTCGGTAGTTCCGATCATTAGAAGTATCGCTCTCACATGCGGAACTACCGCTCTCGTGAGGAGAAGACCATCACACATGTGCCTCTCTAGAAAAAAATACCACTACACAAGCCGGATGTTCCACAAATCAGAAATACCGCTCACACAGAGCCGGTCATCCCGCAAATCAGAAGTACCGCTCACACAGAGCCAGTAGTACCACTTGCTGATCGGAATGCTCACACAGAGCTGGTCGAAAGTACCGATCATCGACTACACTGGTCCCTGACCACGTCAGATGGTTCGATCACTCAGGTCTCCGACCATGTTGTCCGGTTCAACCACACAGGTCTCCGACTATACTGATCTCCAACCACATTAGTCTCTAACCACGCTGTCCGGATCGACCACACAGGTTTCCGACTACGCTGGTCACCGACCACATTGGTTTCAACCACTCAGGTCTTGATCACGTCGACCATGTCGATTTTCGACCATGTTAGTCTTCGATCACATAGATCTCTAACTACTTCATCGATCTTCGACTACGTTATATTAATCACATCAATTCAACTATGTTGGTTTTCACCACACAGGTCTCAACCACGTCGGTTCGACCATACTGGTTTCGATCACACAGATCTCAACCACGTTAGTTTCAACCACGTTTGACCACGCTGGTTTCGACAACATAGATCTTCGACTACGTTGATTCAACTACACTAGTTTCGATCACACAGATCTTCGACTACGTCGATTCTGACCACGCTGGTTTTGATCACACAGATCTCGACCACATCGATTCCGACCACGCTGGTTTCGATTACATAGATTTTCAACCATACAAGTCTTCGACCATATTGGTTCGACCAAGACAGCTCTTGACCAGGAAGGTCTTCGACCACCAATGTACACAGTAGTTTTGTGATTACAACGCTAATAGTTACGGTCAGTGGTAGTACCGCAGACTACACTGTGGTAGTTCTGATTTACCTGAGAAGTATATATACTTCAACAGATTTTGCAAAATACATTTGCAAATGATAGTATCTTGCACGCAATAATCAAACATGATTCCCAACAAGTTGTAAAATATATTTGCACACTTTAGAATCATGACACAAGAATTATATGAGTTTCAAATATTTAAAAAACATATTTGCAAATATAAGCCTCATACTACAAAGAATGAAAAATATAGACTTCAAACACTTACAAAATACATTCATAATGTATAGTCCCATGTTACAAGGATTCAACATGAGCTTCAACTATTTACAAAACGCATTCACAAATACAAGCCTCATGCCGAAAAGTGCTAGAGAAAGTGAGGTTGAGCTATCAACACATGATAAGACTCAAGCTACTAGACAAGACCCCCTTAATAGTACGATAACCTATACTAGCAATTCGGTCTTCCAACAAAAATCCAAGACCAGCAAAAATTACAAATACATCCTTAGCCCTAACTAGTGGTACCTTTGCCTTAGCATCTTCTTGAAACATGATGACACACACATTCACTTCAAGTCTGGTTCCTTGTCACTTGAACTCCATCAACATATGACGGGTCTTCACTTGACTGGGTGATCAACATACGATCATCTGCTCTTGGACATGCATCAATTCATGATGCATCATTTACTTGACTTGATGATCTTCAACATATGAAGTCATCCCAAATCATTCTCTTTTGTGGAACCTAATCTATTCATCCAACTCATGAAAAATGTTAGTCCACAAATTATTGTCATCAATTACCAAACGTTACATTTAACTCATAATGAAGTGACTAGATTCAACAATCTTCCCTTTTTGGTAATTAATAACAATCTCAACAAATAATGAGATAAAAGATTATTTTTTGAGTATATAACATATACACAACAATTATATATTCTAAGATATACTTTTTAAAAAACTTACTTATCCGGTTGTCATTTATCATTCAACCATTAACACATAATGGAGAAACTAAATAACAACCCGATTACGAGTATATATGAACTACACAAGTTATACATACTCAAGAGATATATTTCAAGGTAAAGATCCTTAACATGTGGAAAGATGCATATGGATCAATACTAATGAAATCACAAACATAGAGTGAACTCCTCCTAAATGTGTGTATACCATAATGTATAATAGAGATATATGCACATATTCATGTTTGACTATTTGGTGAAATTCAATATATATTTTAGATCCGAAAATACAATAAGAAATAAGAATGAAATATAGAATACATACATCTTATGGTTTTCACCTTTTCATCCAAATGAATCTAGGTAATATCATTATCAATAAAAAAATTAGTCTCACAATTAGATTTATCATTATCATCAAAACTAACTTAATGGAGCTTGAACTTACAGAAGGTCCAGAATTATTTGTGATGAACTATTGCTAATGTTTGTGGAGTTGAAATTCAAATTTACGAAAGATTTAGATTTTCTGCCCACTCTTTAGTTTCTGGTAGTCTGATCGCTCGACTAAGTGATTAGACCGGCTGGCCATATTAGTCTAGCTGGCTCAGCTGAGCTATCAGACTGGATAGGCAAATTGGTCTGATTAGCTTACCTGAGCGGTCAGACCTGATAGGGAAATCGGTTTGATCAGCTCGGCTAAGTAGTTAGACCGACTGTCTTCTGATTTCGACAATGAGTTCTTAAATTTGGAAATTTATTCATGGATTGAGTAATTTGGTCGTATGTCTATGTATTCATGTGGCATGAAGTATGTTTGAGCTACCGTGGGTCAAATTGTGAAGAATTTATGTCCGAAAAAATTTGTCTTTGGATATGCAGAAAAGTTTCGAGTCAATTATGATCAACAACGAAGACAGGGACTACGGTCATGAAGGAGCCGAGGTCCAGAACGGTTAAAAATGTTGGGTGAGATGGTTGAGTTCAAATGTGGCATAGCAAAGACAAAAATATTAAAGGAAATATTTGAGCAACAGGTTGCACCAAGTGGTTTAGTTTGTCCAAGTGATGCATAGTCTGGTGGAGCCAGAGTGGGAGAGATATGCCGACATATGGCATGCCATTGGTTGTAGGATCAGGGATGACCAACTAGAGGGAGGTGAATTGGAGGCTTCTAAAATTTTAAGCCTTAAATGACAATTATAGCAAGAGTGAGCTAAATTGAAATTCTAGCACAAGTCAAGAGCTAAATTCTATGTTTCACTAGGTCACCCCAAGGCTATGTCGATACTAAATACAAGTCTAGCTAAACAATTCTACATAAGTAAATAGCAAGAAATATGAATGTAGAAATAGTAAAGACAAGAGGGAAAAATTGCAATGAAGACAATTGATGTTTTTCCATGGTATCGAAGACTTGCCGGTCTTCACTAGTCCACATTGAGGTACACCCAAATGAATTGGACTGACTCCACAAATTAAGCTTTATGAATCTCAAATCTACTAGAGTTGATCTTCCTCCACTCTAGATATGGCAAGCACAAAACTACTCGCAACGGTGCCAGGCCTCTTCACAACATTCTTTGAAGAGATCACCGCAAAATCTTTCTTCAAGTCATCTAGGTGCTGGCAAACACCAAGAGTAATAAACCACATCTCTTGCTTGAATGATATCAAGTGCCAAAGAGATCAACTAATAATGTATATGCACTTAAATGCTCTCAACTATCTCTAAATATGAAATATGAGCAAAATAAGTAGTAGAGAGTGCACCAATAGCTCTAATATATTCAATAATGTCAAGGGTTATAAACTTGGTGCTGGTGAGGGGGTATTTATAACCCCAACCACAAATTCAACTGTTGGGCAAATTTCCCTAAATATTCAATAGGTGCGGTACTACCGCCATTGATCGGCCAGTACTAATGCACCTAGGGTTCAATGATTATATGTAGTTTATTTAATGTTTATAAACTAGCCATTACGGTCTAGTGCGGTGCTACCACATTCACATGGCATGATGGTAGTACCACTTGGCTCAATCAGTATTACCGATTACCAGGGGAGGAAAAAGTCTCAAAAACATCTTCTTTGGAAATAACGTATTGCCAACTAGGAATTGGTCCTACCACACTATGGTACTACTGTACCTCAGACATACCACCTGCTGGTAGTACCTCAGATATACTTGTGATCATACCGTTTTTACTAAAATTTTCAGATGTAGTTTGTCGGACCCAGATTTTTCAATCTAGAATCCCCTGTGATTCCCTGAACTACTCCTTGGATCAGTAGATAGTGCACACAGGTACATTGCTGCATCAATTTATACATCGCATGAAAGAAATAATAATTGGTAACACTAATATTACATGCTAAAGTTTCAAATACACCATGTCGGGCTATTGTTTAACACAAGGGCCGAACAGGCCAAATGTTTACATTACACAGAGCAGCGGAAGCAAAAACAGTAGTAAGACCATAATCCATAGGCAAGCGACTAGGGGTAAAGGTGTGCCAGATGAATATTACCTAGATTTAGGCGATATTTATAGGCACACAACCCCATGGTCTAATTGCCTAGGACCCTAAATCGCAGTAGTCATCCTAGTTCCCGTCGTTGTTTCCTCCATCTATGGTTGGGGTGTCTTCATGTGCATAATGGTCATGATTCCCATTTTCTGTTTTTGGTAATGCGAGTGTGAGCACAAATCCACCGTAATCCGCAAGCCAATACACAGAATGCAGTAATAACAAGCATGGCTTATCAAGAGAAGGCTCGGGTTATTTTATTCGCCAAAAATTGCTTTTAAATACCTTACTTAGAAAATTGCCTATGACCTAGCAGTTTAAATTAAAGCATAATGTGTGAAAGAATGCTTTACTAGTAGTGATCCAGATACCATCCACCATTACATGGTATCTGCACCATATGCTAGACCTTCAACGTTATAGCCACTTACATTATCTCTGGGACGACACCTAGGGCAACACAAATCAGGGCTTTCCACTGTCCTCCACTTTTCCAATCCCACCCTCAAAGTTTTAGAAATAAAACTATATCTAGTTAAGTTCCCACGTTTGCCCTTGACCGTGGGCACGGTTATTCGATTAGTTTCTACTCTGCAGAGTTGGTACACTTTACCCACAAGAGATGATCCACTCGTTGCTCCACACGATTCCTTAGTCATGCGGTTGAGTAGATTATCACAGGACTGTTACAATGTGTAGTCCTATGTGGTTACGCCTGCTAAGTTTTGCCTTATGTAGGATGCATACATCCCTCGAGAAGGGTCCCTCGTGAGCCATCACGGGCAAAGGCAGGGATGAGACCATTCATCCCTTTGCTCTTGTTCACACCTTCACATAACCACCTTAGTGCTACATAAATTAGTTAGCCCTGCCTACAAATTGCCAGCTTATGGTTGTACTTGTTGTACAATGGGAGATCATCACAAGATTCGGTCCTTAAGGTTATCTGGGCGGTGTTACCACTAACCACACTCTCGTGCACCACTGCACCACACCCTCGGACCATCCGCCCAGGTAATTAAGCAACTTGGGGTTTTTGGAAGCATAAAATATACATGATACAACATACCATTGATTTTCACCATAACTTCCCAAATCAGTTCTCATGATTAAAAGTAAGGCTTGGGACATTTTTGGTGACCCCGATAATCTAAGTAGTATTAAGCATGGCGTATAATTATGGACTTATTTTTGAAAGGTTACCATTATAATTTTGCTAGGGTGACAAGGCTCAAATATTCCAAAGGAGGTATAATACTAGCAAGTTGATTAATGGGCATATAACTAGAATCTTCAAACAAACATATATTTGCATATGAATTAACAGCATGCAATTTGATAATTTAGACAAATGTAAATTTGCAAAAAATATAGGTTCAACATGATCAAAGTATTGACTCGCCTTGGTCAAAGTGAACTTGGTCTTGAGCGTCGGGAGCTGCTTCCACTTCAGCTTCTTCTTCTTGAGCCTCGTATGCTATTTCAACGTGCGCGAAAATTCAGATAAAAATCAGCAAATTGAACAAATCCTCATAAGAAAATTCAAATGAACTTTAAAATTCATGGTCTTGGTTCCATTAGTTATATTTTGATTTTAGATGAATTTAGAAATTTGTTTCACTCAATTCGGAGTTAAAATGAATTAGTTATGATTATTTGAAGTTATCTGTTTGAATAAATTCGAGAAATAACTAAAAATCTGACAGGCGGGACCCATAGCCGATTGTCGGAATGGTAACGTGGTCGGTAACGACTACGCGGTCGTAATGACTACGTGCGTAAATCCGACCGCATGGTCGTGAGTTCGACCGCACGGTCATAAACGACTGTGTGGTCGTAGCTTCGACTGCGTGGTCGAGAGCTCGACCATGTGGTCGTAAATGACTGTGTGGTCGATAATTCAACCGCGTGGTCGTAAACAACTCTGAACGGTCGTAAACGACATAGAGTGGTCGTAAACAGCACAGAGCGATCGTAACTAGCACGGAGCGGTCGTAAACGACCTTAAGTGGTCGTAAATGACTATGGAGTGGTTGTAAGTGTTTTTGAGTGGTCGTAAACGACTTTGTCCACGGGCCAGTACTCGTAGATGTGGTCGTAAGGAGTTACGACCATGTTGTGAGGGAGTGAACGTGGCCGGAGACTGCTTCAACCACGTTGTGAAGGGGTGAACGTGGTCGGAAGGTGCTTCGACCACGTTGTGAGTGGTTGGAGGGGGCTTCGGCCACGTTGTGAGTGGTCGGAGGGGGCTTCGACCACGATGTAAGTGGTTGAAAGGGTTGGGGCCATGGTGAACAGTGGTCGGTATAATTACTGTGTGGTCGTAGGGAGCTACGACTACGAAAATTAAGTGTGGTCGAGTGTCCGACCGCATGGTCGTAAACAACAACATGGTTGAGAGTTCGACCACGTGGTCGGGAACGACCGCGTGGTCGATAGTTTGACCGCGTGGTCATAAACGATTGCGTGGTCGATAGTTCGACTGCGTGGTCGTAACTTCGACCGTGTGGTCATAAATGACTGTGTGGTCGATAGTTCGACATCTTGGTCATAAGCGACTGTGTGGTCGTAACTTTGACCACGTGGTGGTAAATGGCTATTTCATGGCCATGTCTCTTTTTCGACCACGGCTGCTACAGTAATTCTTCAACCACAGCTACTACAATAATTCTACGTCCACGGCTGCTATAGTAATTCTTCGACCACGGCTACTACAATAATTCTTTGACCACGCGAGGGCGACGGCGAGGCGGATAGGCGGCGGAACAGAGGACAACGGCTACGGCGACTCACGGCACCAAAGTTCAATTAATTAAGAGGGAAGCATCTAAGTGAGCTTGGGAGCCTACCTCGGTGGTCGGCACGGCCCGGGAGTGGCTGTAGTGAGCTAGCGGTGTGCGACGGTGGCGGCCAAAGGGGTCGCTCATTGCAGGCGCAGTTCAGGCGACGACAGGTCCGGTCGAGGACGGGGACGGCATCGTGATGCTCCAAGGGTGCCACCGTGAAAAGGAATCAAACTCTGGTGGCACTAACTGGCCAATTGCTCACTGGCCAGTGTTGGAGAAGGAGTCATCGGTGGGCTGTGGTGCTCGGAAGACCAATTCGTTGAAGTGGGAGGCTCAGTGGAGTGGTGCGGTGCGATCAAAAGCCCGGGCGAGGCTTTATAGTTGCGGAAAAGCGGTGGCGACAGAGGGTAGTTAGGCGGTCGACTCGGTGGCATGGCGGTGGAGCTACTACAGCGCTCTGGATTTGACTTCGGGTCAAAGCGTGAGCGACGGGTGACACGCGCACAGGGCACAGTGCGAGATGATGGAGGGGTAGGGCCATGCGGGGTAGGCGTGGAGACGACAGGCGCAGGCGCACGGCTACAGGGCGACCGACGCCAAGCTGATTCAGGCGCAAGCGCAGTGGCGCCCAAAACATGGAAAGTGATGGGAGCAGGCGTGCACTGCGGCTGACGGAGGCGGCCGGGCAAGCTGGTGGTGACGCAAGCCGACATGACGGCGCAGTCAGAGAGTTGGTCGCAGCGGCTGAGCGACGCGATGGAGTGAGTCTGCCGGGTGGTTGGCAGTGACGCGCATGGCCGTGGGGAGCAGGGGAGGTGGGGTCCCAGTGATGCAAGCGCGGGGCGTGCCTTCGACCGTTGGTCTGAAGGAAGTGCAGTCATGAAGGTGGGCTGCTGCGGCGAGGTGGGCTGCAGTGGCGAGACAGGGGGTGGCTTTGGCCGTGGCTGAAGCAAGGTGAGGGGGAAAAAGGGCCGGCTAGGCCTGGCCGAGAACTGGCCCAAAGTTCTCTTTTATTATTTTCCATTTCTTTCATGATTTTCCATTAGTTCTAGTTTTCATAATTCATCTTCAATTTGTTGGAACCTCAACCATAAACCAAAGAAAATCCACAAACTTCCAAATATTGACAAAATATATTCCAAAACAATTCAAGGGCTACACGATTCCCAGCTTCGAATTTTTAGGATGTTACATAGTTTCAAATGGAGTGCATGACTCTTAGTTGATCAATGTAGCACAAAACAAGTCTTCAAACTACTAGCCATGATCCCTCTTTATAGTATGACATCTAGCCTATGAACCCAATCTTTCCACCAATCCCCGAGACTAGTAAAAACTATAAAAGGGTCCTTAGGCTACATAATACCATTGCTTTGAGCCATGTCAATCTTTTATCATCCTTTCATGCCATTCCCATGTTGCCATCCATAATCTGAGGCTAAACTTTTAAAAACATCTTAGCGCACACATCGGTGTCTTAACACATTGTTGTTATTAATTATCAAAACCATTTTTAGGAGACCTCATGGCAAGCATGGTAATTTCTTGCAAGGAAGGTGAAAACCGGGGTCAAGGCAAGAGTATTTTGGTAGCTTGCCAAATGCTAGAAACTCCATTGGATCAAAATCATGAAGCTTGGAAGATCAGTTTAGGTCAAGGAGATACTGAGAAGATCAAATGGAACAAAAGGCTAAAGACTTAATAGGTTTAGACTCATGTGCTTTGAAAAGCGTGCATGAGTTGGTGTGAGTATAAAACCCGTGTTATGTGGGGTTAATGGGTTCCCCCAATCATTCTAGCGGATAGTATCGATTAGGGCTAGATGTGGGCTAGCTCTTCTATCTTTTTAGTGGATGGTGTGGAGGCTTGCATACTAACTATTCCAACCATTCTTGAGTTAGGGTTTGGGTTTGAGAGAGAAGAGTATGTTGTGGTGTGCTCTCTTGTTCTTCGAGTGGCTATAAAATATTTGTCCTCAAGTAGTAATATAATCAAGTTTGTTCATCTCTCATGAATCCTTCTTATCTTGGTTCATTTACTCTTGTTCTTATTGGTTCTTTACATCTTCTCTCCTCTTCTTAATTTTTCTGGTGCCGAGGACATGTAAGTAATGGAGATGACTCATGTAGATCAAATCACATCCATCTAGACACTGTGGTTTGCAAGTTCTTGAAGTTGCCCAGTTCTTGCATAATTTGGAGCCATTCTTGAGAAACCTTGATATGAGAGTTTTGATTTTGATTTGTTAGTTGGTTTTGCCTACTGTGATATGTAGGAACATATCTAGAGTTATCTTGGCTGTTCTTAACCGACTAGCAAATTGTATCTCAGAATTTTGAGTTTTGCCCAATTTTGGTACAATCTTGCATGTTTTGAGGAAATGTTGGTAGTTTGGCCAAGATCATCCTGATCCTTGGATGGAGTATTTCCTGATACCCTCAGCAAGGTGTGTGCGAAGTTTGATTTCATTTGATCATGGATTTTGCAGATTACACCAAAAGTGGTTTGGACTCAGGCTGATTTTCTGTTCTAGGAATAGGAGAGCGGTCATACCACTCCTAGGTCCGGTCAGACCACTGTTTTGAAGCAAGTCAGACTGCTTGCTTGCCTCCGGTCAGACCACTGTTTTGAAGCAAGTCAGACTGCTTGCTTGCCTCCGGTCAGACCATAGGTCCCCTCCAGTCAGACCCGCTAGGTGTGCTCTTCGCTATTTCATGCTATTGCTTGGTTGTAGGCTGTGAAACCTGATCTTCTTAGCTCTCTAGCTCTGGAGTGAAAGATTTCTGGTACTTGGAGGGAAACTTGAGAAGGCACCATTCACCCCACTTCTCTCTGTTGCCATTGCTGGTCCTACACCCTCCTAACAGTAATTGGTGGAATAAGCTAACCTAGCACAACTAACTCATCTGTTTTCTATTACTAACCCAGCTAACCCACCTAATCTAGCCAAATAGTAATTTAAATTAACAAAGTTAGTTGCCAAGCACAAATTTTAGATTAAGCTAACTTAGTTGGCTTAAGGTTAGCTGATCTGGTTATCTTAACTTGAACCAAACCAAACGCAGCCTAAGACTTGACCATTATCTTATGTTGTAGGTGGGACGACAACAATACCACATTCCATGAGCCATCAACCATTCAAATTTGACAAAACCTGGATTAACTACGACAAAAGGCTTTAACAGTATGTCATGGATCCTCTATGGTGTACCAAGACTGCAAGAGTTCTCCGTCTAAAAAAGAGCAAATTTTACAAAATACGAGGCACATGGTCATTTGTAACACAAAACATTAGGTTTTATAAATCTTTGCACAAAACACCATATAAACTCACCTTGTATCACAAAACACCATATTTTGGCATTGCCCTATCCATCGGAGCATCCCAGACTCCAAGTTGTACACATGCGGGAGCTAAGGTGGCTCTCCACTGCCACAATGGATGGACCCACACGTTATGGAGGGCTGGTTGGGCGCGATGCGCTCGCGTAGTCCTGACGACAAGGTATGGTTCCTTAGGTGGATTTGGAGGAAATTGCAGCTCTAGGATTTGGCAATTTGGGGGAAATTTGAGGTTTTGGGTGATTTGATTCAAAATCTTTGCGGCATGCCTTTAGTTCTTGATGGAATGTGTATGGTTTGTAACTTGATTTGGGGCATTTCCTTGTTATTCAGAGTACTATGGGGGTGAAGACTGACACGAAACTAACCTACCACCATGGAGAACGTCCAATGAGTATGGTGGCTTGGGAAGGTAAAGACACTGAAAGAAGGTTCCTTGGGTGTCCATACAAGGTAATTTGCTAATTTTTGTGTTCCTACACGGTTGGTGTTTTGTTGTACTGAAATGTGTCCATGTGGTTGCAAGATGTCAACGAGTGTGACTGTGTCAAGTGGGTTGATGGGGAGTGGCCTCACAGAGTGCAGAAGACCATGGAGGAACTATGGTCATTTCTCGAGAATAGTTCACATATTTCAAATTTAACCTTCAAACATCTGTTTTTACAAAATAGCTCCATCCCCGAACTCAGTAAACACTGCAAACGACACATGTCATCTGCCACTCTACCAAAGCTTGACAGGACAACAGGAGAGTAGCAGGCAGTGGCTCGACTCAAGCGTCAATGGCCCTATAAGGCTACCGAGTATCCCAGGCTCGACAGCTCCTGGGTGACCGACCAGCCGAACACATTGTGACATGACGCGACATGCTCGGCAGTGATTCCCATGGCTTTTGGTAGGGCTTGGCCCTGCCCCCACACCTGCATGTGCCCATGTGGCTCCGTCAATCGTTAACACCTCCCACACGCATGAAATAGCTCGCTTCCCTCTCCGCTCTCTCATTGTGAGCCGCGCAGTTGAATATCTTCCCTACCGAGTGAGAGAGAGCCGAGGAAGAAGAAAGAAAGAAAGAGTAGAAGAGAGTTTAAATTAGTTTTTTGATGTGATTTTGCTACAATTTAGGGGATTCTGCAGTTGGAATTAGTGTAGATTCAGTGAAGACCTTTAAGAAGAGGTATATTTCATTCGCCTGCGAGCAATGCGCTTCACATGTCATTAATGTTTAATTAGCATAATGATGGTTTGGTTATATAGAATGCACTTGGTAACCATGTTTAGCTAATGTATGTATTTAGTAGAAAATGATGTAGAAAATATCTGTGTACCTATATTATTATCACATGGTCATAGGTATAATTGGTAGCTCAGCTATGTACATGTGCATGATTATTTTATATTATATTTAGTTGTATTTAGCAACGTTTAAAATAAGTGCATTTCGTCTGTATTGGTGGTAGATATCTGATGTCGAATATGAAATATTTGTTCATGTTCTACAGGAAGAGAGTCATACAGGACAGGCCGTATAAGGCGGACCTTCAAAATTATGAACGGACCATAATCCAAGCTTCGAAGCTGAAGGAGAAGGGTCTCCATGAGCTCAGGAGGTGCGTGTAGAGTGCATTTAATAGGGAGGTTGATAGGAAGAAGCTTGTCATCAAGGCGGTGACACCCACTGTGGTTGGAGATTCAGAGGACTATTTCTGGGAGCTAAAGAAGGTGGTTGGCAACGTTGCATGGTAGTAGTATATAGAGATTGCAAGCAATCCTGTTACGGCGATATGTGGGAGGCCAATGGTGTATGTGCAGTTTGTGGAGAGGGCAAAAGCGTCGAGCAGGGGCGAGGCCAGTAGGAGTGGTAGCGTGGAAGTGCTGCAATTGGTTGGTGGGGGCGGTGTGGAGCGTAGTGTTGGTAGGGATGGTGGCAACAAAGTGAAACCTACTAATGTTGTCCATGGTGGTGGTGTGACGGAAGATGGTGCTGGTTAAGATGATGGACTGTTGTCAAGGTTGGCTCATAACTTTGAGCCAACTGAACGTGCGGGGAGATGGTGGGCAGTATGTATTGGCTATCATGAATATTTGGATGGCCTGTCAAGTGGAAGCCATTCCGATGAGGACAAGGATGCCGACACCATCAATGGATACGATGTTGGTGTAGGCACTGGTAGGGGTGATGCATCTAGCAGCACTATGTGCATGGATGTTGAGTACTGTTGTGTTGGCCTCCCTTGTTCTATCGTTCGAAGATGGGTCGGAATGGTCTTTCGATGAAGACACTCTCATCGAAGAGCAATGCTTCCCCAACACTGGTGTCGTGTAGTAAGCCATTGCAAGATATGTCATCTGCATAAGCCACACATATCAGGTGCACAGGTCGAACCCCTATACATATGTGGTAAAGTGTGTGGGCAATTCTTGTCCCAAGAAGGTTCGTGCGCAAAGATTTAGAGGTAGCGCAATAGACTTCGAATAACAATGGTGAAAGATCACACCTATGAGCTTATGGAGCTACTGCACAGACACCGTGATGTGACCTCGTTACTTGTCGCCATCCTGATCAGTCATCTTGTATTTGTGAACGTCATAATTTTACCGAAACTGTGGATGGTCAATGCCGTAAACTTGGCTGGTTTCTTGGTGAGCTACATTAAAATGTGCCGAGCGAGGAGGAAGGTCATAAATGGAATATATGGCATGTATGAGGAGACCTACGACTTCGTGCAAAGAATGATGCATCAGATTACCGAAGCCAATCCCAGGACATATATAAACAAAATGAAGAGGGTGCACCCTTCGAATGGGCCCAATTGTTTTATCCTTGATCAGGTGTTCTGGGTGTTTCAGCAAGCGATTGAGGGGCTCAAGTACTTTGTCCAGTGCTCATGATGGATGACACGTTCCTCTCTGGTAGGTATAAGGTCATGGTGTTGACAGCAGTGGCCGCTGATGCAACCGACCAGCTATTCTCAGTGCCTTATGCAATTGTACAGAATGACAACATTGATAGCTGGTTGTGGTTTCTGGCCATTGTGAAGCAAGTAGTAGTCCAAGATCGGTCCAATGTCTGGCTTATCATGGATCACAACGCTGGGCTACTATCGGCCCTGAGCACCATATAGCAATGGACTCAACCACCCTTCTAGTGCAACGATGTGAGGACCCGTTGGTGTATGAGGCATCTGATGGCGAACTTCCACACCTATTTCCATAACAAGGAGTTGATGAAGAAATTCAAGAAGCTTTGCATGCAGAATCAGAGGCGCAAGTTCAACGCAATATAGTGAGAGCTTGATGAGAAGACCTCGAGGTATATGAGGGAGTCGTAGGGAGCGGAACTGGCTGTGGCTCAGGCCGCTCTCGTAGCAACAGGTGAGTTTACCCAATAGATCAACTTGTATGCCTCTAACCCGAAGAAATGGTTTCTGCTTCACGACACCGATGATGTGAGGTACAGGATTATGACAACCAACATATCAGAGGTGTACAACAGTGTGCTCAAGGGTGTCTGCTCCCTCCTGATCACTACAATTATGGACAGGAGTTGAAACCGCATTATTGGTTACTTCGTTAACAGAACCATGATTACGAAAAAGCACATGGATGAAGTGAAGCAACCTTAGAAGTGGTGTAGGTGTATGTGGAGCAAAAAATGGGAAGGCTTATTTGCACTTCGTTCGGATCATAGACATGGTGAGGAAGAAGTTTAAGATTCATTTAAAGGAGAAGTATGTCATGGGCCACACCAGAAGCGACTGTAAACATGCATGCACCATAGGCAAAGTTGTGATATGCACATACAACAAGCAAGGTTCCTTCTTAAGTTTTGCTCGCATATCTACATCACGTGCATTGCATGGCGGTACTCCTTTGTGTACTATATTTCGGAGTATTACGATATACATTATTTGCGCGGGACTTAGACCACTAAATTTAACTTCTCTGGGATGGACATGTATTACACAGACTTTTAGCCGAGGGAAATGAAGTGCCGAATGATTGAAGCAGCCCAGGCGCGAAAGACATCAGTCCCACCGCGTCCACAACTACATGTTTATTATCTTAGCACGCAGAATGAAGCAAAACACAAACGTGACAACATATAGTTGTCAAAAAGTGATATATCTGAAGTAATGCATACCACGTTATGCAAATATGGGGTTTAATGTCTATCATACGTTGCCTTCAAAAACAATGTCTACCATACATTTAACGTCCTTTTGATCAGTTACATTTACAGGGTCTTCCATTTTCGGAATTCGCCTGAGGTAGGAATACATACATTCCGTATACGACACAGATATCACATGTACAAATAAAGATCCAACGATACATTGAATTATATTATATAAATCAGAAGGCTTCAAACCAAATTGTCTATCTATGTACAGCATTGAGACATGATCCATTAGAAGAGGCACAGAACAAATTTTACCAGTAGATGAATGTCTGCCTCTAGCAGTGTACCAAAAAAAATTACTGCTCTTCAGCCAAAAAGTTGGGCTCTGCCGGCTTCTGTAACAACCTTGCAGGCACTCTTTCCTGCAAACGGGCCTTTCGGGTGGCATTTCTCCGTAAGATCCGCATCATGTTGCCAGCAAAACGTGAAGCATATAGTGCCGCACCGAGACTGAGCGAAGTAGATTCACCACTTACAATCTTTGCTTGCAACCTCTTCTCCTTCTCAAACAAAGAATCTTCCAGCTTCTTTCTGCAGTACCTGTGCCAAGCTGCCTGTATAAAACAAGCGGCCCAGGTTCTCCATTGTTGTGAGTAGAATCTGAAGGTATGCTGGAGCTGTTTGCTGTGGAGCCTCCTGAACTGGGTTGCCACAAACTTCAAGTCATCAGCCCTCAGAGCAAAAGCTTCAACTTCAGACACTGTCTTTACTGTCCTGGTTGAACTGGGAAGGTTCGAAGCTGAAGTGGGGTCAAGAGCCCAAGTGAGGAGCTCTTCACCACAGAAGTCTCCACCTTTGAGAATATTGGAGTTGAAGAAGCCAGTTTGCCCACCATTTGTTGTCATACTCACGAGATTTCCTCTCATGATGAAAAGCATTTCATTCACTGGGTCTCCTTCACGAATGATGCAGCTGCCTTCTGTGTACAGCATGGGCATTAGACGATCACACATGGCATCCAAGAGCTGCTCGTCCATGTTTTCAAACATAGGAACCTGCAAAACAGTGGAAAAGGAATAAAGGTGTGAGAGCTGATTAACTAAACTAAGGGATAGCATGTATTGGTTGACACAACTAAACTAATAGAAAGGTAAGCTATGAATTAGGTATAACAAAGTCTAGGTCTCCTTAGAAGCCATTTAATGACCTCCGTTGGAAATATACATGTGAATGTGTGATATGTCCAATGAGGACCGTCAAAGTCATTAACTGACATTCAAGTCCGGTCAAGTAAATCAAAGCTGACAGTGGAAATTTTCTAAAACCCATATGGCATTTCACTACTTCAGAGACATTGCGGAGGGAAAGGGCATTGGGATAATAGCGTATGACTTTCCAGAACTTAATTTTTCTATTGCCTGGTTTGCTCTAAAAGCTTGGAGACAACAAAACGTGGCTAGCTTTGAAGAGGCATTCAAGAAAAAATGATATCCAAAAGGAAAGTAATTTGGCACGGGAGGCTGAACTACCATGAATTGTTCTTTCAGTCAAATGTCCATTATCCCATAACAGTACTGGATTGGCCCTTTCCCTTCTCATCCCTTTCAGCAATCAGACATAAAAGGAGGCTGAACTACCAAGTAGTGGTGACTGGTGAACAAATCCGGTTTACCTGGTTTTCTCAACCTGGCCGTTGGCGTGACCAACCAAAGCACAGCCAACCTGCATGAATTTGTCCAGCACAACCTGGTTTTACAAACCCGTTTTGTTCACCCTACTACCAGGAATTGCTCTTCAGTCAAATGTCCATTATCCCAGAAAAGTACTGGATTAGCCCTTCCCCTTCTCTTCCCTTTCAGCAATCAGACAAAATTGAATCAAGCCCCCTCCCAGTTATGACCCTGCTGTTAAAACTTAAAACTGACGACCTAAATGATAGTGTTGTGGTTACAGACCAAACAGTGAATAAAATAGCACGGGAAGGCCACAAAGGGGGTTGCCTGGAGCCTTACAACCGTGGAGACAGATGACAGAAGTCTATGCTACCTAGATCTGTGTGAACAAAAAGAGCCTACCCCCATGGCATCCCAAGGCACATATTTATAACCATAATGAGATTTGTTACATAAATATCCTTATCTAGGTCTACAATTATAGGAGCAATACCGTCTTTCCCCTTGCGACGGTCCTCTCAGCCTAGTCATTTGGCCTCGCGATTATTAGACCTTTTAGTGCAAAGGGCCGACTAGGGTAAGGTGAAGACCACTCTCCCAACAGATAGGAATATACTGCTCCCAGAGTGTGGTGGCCACAACCAAAACAAAGTCAACACAGACACAGTTCAAGGCACCAAACATGGGCCTGTCCAAAATAGTACATGGAGCGCAGACAACTGCATTTACCATTCTGGTTACTGACGCAAACATATCTCCACCTAAAGCCATCAAACTTCAGGAACTGCCAGACTTGCACTACAGTCCAAAACTGCTGGGGTCCAGAACAGAACGATGACTCCGTCTGCTGTTACTAATGCAGATCCAGTTGAAAATATCCTATGAGACCGCCTCACATTTAGACCCTTGCTTGGACCCTTTTAAATCATGACATGTGGTCATATAAAGAGGTGGCTGATTTATTCTGCCATGTGTCATTAGATTGAAAGGTCTAATAAGGGTCTAAAGGTGATGAGGCCTCATAGGATTTTCTCCCGATCCAGCTATTCAAAACAAGCAAGAAACCTGGAGTTTTTTTTTTTTTTTTGCATGACTTAAAAACCCCACTATTTGTAATGCACATGCAACAAGTCATTAGTTACCTATCATCCTTGGGAAATAAAATGCGTTAGATATGTATTACTAATTATGTATTTTTCTTGTTGTATAAGAGGTTTCCTGCATATATATATATATATATATATATATATATATATATATATATATATATATATATATATATATATATATATATATGTGTGTGTGTGTGTGTGTGTGTGTGTGTGTGTGTGTGTGTGTGTGTGTGTGTGTGTGTGTGTGTGTGTGTGTGTGTGTGTATATGTGTGTGTGTGTATATGTATATAAGTCATATATATGTATGTGTGTGTGGGTGGGGGAGCGGGGGCGTGCGCGCGTGTCTATATATATATATATATATATATATATATATATATATATATATATATATATATATAGGCCCATTGACCTAATGTGAAATACATGCGATATTCATAACATGGTGTCTGAGCAAATCTAGGGTTTTGTCAAGCTACGGATGCTGCTAGTTCGTCTCTCTAGCCGTCGTTGCCGCTTGGCTTTGCCGTCGCCGTCACTGGATTTCTCTAGCCGCCGCCGCTTGGGATTTTTGCCTTCCTCTTCACTGCCAGGATCTTCTGCGTCTCCCTTACCTTGCCCCACCGCGAGTTTGCCCAGATCCTCCACCTCCCGTGCATGCTCTTCATCGTCGCCCTCGTCGTCCTTGTCGTCGCCCGAACCTAACCATTGCTAAGGTCACCCAGTGCCATCTCCACTCCGGATCTTCCGCCCATGAAGCCACCTCCCGCTTGTGGTCGCCTCCCGCTCATGAGGTTGCCCGGTGCCGCCTCTTCATCGTAGGGATATTCCACCCATGAGGTTGCCCGGTGTTGTCACTTCACCGCTGGGATCTTTCGCCTGTGAGGTCACCTGACGCCGTCTCTTCACCGTCAAGATCTTCTGCTCGTGAGGTTGCTTGGCGCCACCTCCACTCTTTTGCCCGGGAGGTCGCGGGTTGTGACCGGCATGGGTCGGTCTATTCTCTCGACCGATTGAGTAAAAAAAAGGAAAAAAGAAAAAAAAATGGCATTCTCTTCAGGCACCGTTTCTGTTCTTTGCTGCTTGTGATCTTCGATGGTCTCAATTAGCAAGACTGGTTTCAACACATGTGCCTCCACATGTGTGGTCAACGTCTTTAGGAGTTTCTCACCATCAAGCTGCCTTGTCCGCCTCGCCCTGTTCCACTTGCTGCACACATGCTACCGAAGAATGCTTCCGGAGACGCTCGTAAGGAGGCACTAATGCTTTTGAGGATGCTATGAAGCATTTTTAGACTTAGTATGCTGCCTACAAGACATGGACTGATGAGGATACTCATGCTTCTGCTATTCTGGTTACTAGTATGAAAGTGCATCTCACTGGGGATGTGGTTGGTTTGGCTTCAGCACAAGTGATGTGGGCGCATATGTGCAACCGCTATGAGCCAACCGGTGATTTCTTGTATCTTCTTGTTGTGCATCAAGAGCAGTCGTTGTAGTTGGAAGATGCCACTGTGCATGAGTTCTATGCCCAGTTGTCCGTAGTGTGGCGTCATATTACTCTTTTGGGACCGGATGTTTGCCACACTTGTCAGTGCTATTAGTGTCAGCACTCACCTAAAGTTCCATCGCATCTACGACTTCTTGACATGTCTCCGGGCTGAGTGTGACTTCTTGACATGTCTTCATGGTGCGGTTCTGTTGTCGTCACCATCGTTTCCTTCGATTTTGGCAACTCCAACTTTTACACCTGCTACACTTCCAGCTACTTCACAGTGACAACTGCTGTTGGTAAGAGACTCCACTGTACTTACTGCAACAAGGATGGGCATGTGGAACAGTTCTGCTACATAAAGAAGGATTTACGTCGAGGTGGCCGTCCTCCGAAGGGCACTGCTCTGGTTCTTTTGACACTGGAGATTCTCACACTACTGCGTCGTATGGTTGCGTTTGCACCATCCAGTTCTGCTGCACAGTCTTCTAGAGAGATCACCTTCTACTTCTTTCTCAGGTATATCACCTTGGATTCTTGACTCTGGTACTTCCTTTCATATGATATCTGATTCCACCAGTCTCACTTCCATTATTTCTTTAGCTGCTCCTATCATTGTTCAGGCAGCAAATGATACCTCTCTTTCTGTTGCAGGACAAGGCACTCTTTCGAATTCATCTTTTCATGTTCCTATTGTTTCTCATGTTCCAAAACTAACCATGCAGCTCATAGCTGCCGATCAACTCACTGATCATGATTGTCGTGTTATTCTTGATTCTGATTCTTGTTTTCAGAATAGTCGCACGAAGACTCTGGTTGGTACTGGCTCTCACCGTCATGACTCACGGCGTCTTTGGAAGCTTAACTAGCTTCATCTTCCTTTCGCTGCCCCTGTCAGTCTTGCCTCCTCCACCACTGCCTCCGCTTCTGCTACATCCTCCACTGCATCTTTTACTCAGCGACATCATCGCTTGGGACATCTTTGTGGGTCGCGTCTGTCTTCCTTAGTTTGTCGTGGTCTTTTAGGATCTGTGTCTGGTGATGCTTCTCTAAATTGCCAGGGTTGTAAGCTTGATAAACAACTTCAACTCATATCCTTCCAGTGAGTCAGTGTCACAGCATCCTTTTGATCTTATTCGTTCTAATGTATGGAGTCCAGATCCTTTCATTTCGAAAGGAGATCATCGATATTATATAAGTTTTATTGATGATTTTTTCAGCACACATGGATATACTTTATGTCATCTTGTAGTGAGGTTTTATCCATTTACAAAAATTTTGCCACCATGATCTCAGTTTGACTCTCTTATTCGTGTTTTTCGTGTTGATTTCGTTGGAGAGTACTTGTCAAGAGTCCTTCGTGGTTTTCTTGCCGAGCAAGGCACTCTCTCAGTTTTCTTGCCCCAGTGCTCATGCCTAGGATGGTGTGGCTGAACAAAAACATCGTCATCTTCTTGAGACATTCCGTGCTTTTATGCTTACTTCTGTTGTTCTACTACACTACTGGGCTAAGACTGTTTCTACTGCCACTTTCCTAATCAATATTCAACATTCTGCTCTTCAGGGTGGGATCCCAGTTGAGCGTCTCTATTGCAAGACTCTTGATTATTTTAATCTTCTCCTCTTTGGGGGTGTGTGTGTTATGTTCTTGCACCTCATGAGCGCACCAAGTTGACTGCTCAGTCTGAGTGCATTTTCCTGGGATATAGCACTGAACATAAGGGATACCGTTGTTAGGATCCTGTTGGCTAACGAATGCGGATTTCTCATGATGTTACTTTTGATGAGTCTCGTCCTTCTCCTTCCCCTACTTCAACATATCTCGTCAAGCTACTTTCTTTGCTGACTTTTCCTGCCACCCCCATAGTCACCACACCACTACTACAAATTTTGGCCTCTCTGATGCCTCCTTCACCGTCGGCGCCTCCTTCGCCACCGGCGCTCCCTCCAGAGGTTCCTACTAGCCTAGTTCCTTCTTATCCTCTTTACTACACTCTGTCTGCGAGTTGAGAATTCTTCTGACGCACCATCTTTTGATGGGTCATCTTCTTCGGCTTCTCCTCGATATGCTCTTTGTGATCGCTTGTCTATTCAGCCTCCTAAGTGCTTTGGTTTTGCTACCACTGCTATTGCCGAACCGAGTTCTTATCGTGATGTTGTTCATCAGGAATAGCAGCATGCGATGGCGGAGGAAATTGCTGCCTTAAGACCCGCTCTGATGGTTCTCTTGAGCGCTACAAGGCTCACCTTATGGCACGTGGTTTTTAGCAGGAGCATAGTCATGATTATGATAAGACTTTTGCTCATGTGGCTCATATGACCAATGTTCACACTCTTCTTGTTGTGGTGCCTGTTTGGGTATGGTCCATCTCTCAGCTTGATGTCAAAAATACTTTTCTTAATGGTGAGCTACGTGAGGAGGTTTATATGCAGCCGCCACTAGGGTATTATGTTCCTGAGGGTATGGTTTGTCTCCTTCGCCGATCTCTTTATGGTCTCAAGCTCCTTGTGCCTAGTTTGATTGTTTCTCTTCTGTTGTCACTACGGCTGGTTTTTCTGCAAGTGCTCATAATTCTGCTCTTTTTATTCACACTTCGCCTCGTGGTCGGGCGTTTCTTCTTTTATATGTTGATGATATGATCATTACTGGAGATGATTATCAGTACATTATTTTTTTGTCAAGGAGCATCTCAGTGAGCAGTCTCATGTCATGTCTGGGTCCTCTTCGCTATTTTCTTGAGATTGATGTTATTTCTACATCTGAGTGCTTTTATCTGTCCCAAGTATATCTAGAATCTTTTTGATCGTGCTTCTCTTACTGATCAACGCACAGCTGGGGCTCCCATGGAGCTTAATGTTCACTTTTGTTTCACTGATGGTGAGTCTCTTGCTGATTCTACTCGCTATCGTCACCTTGTTGGGAGTCTAGTTTATCTTGGTATCACTCATCCTGACATTTCGTATCTATGCATATCTTGAGTCAGTTTGTCTTTACTCCCACTCAACTCCACTATAGTCATCTTCTTCATGTTCTACGATATCTTTGTGGAACCATCACTCGTTGTCTCTTTCTCTCTCGCTCTTGCTCTTTACAACTTTAAGTATATTTTGATGCCACCAGGGCTAGTGATCACTGTGATCGCCAGTCTCTCTGCCTATTGTGTTTTTCTTAATGGTTCTCTCATTGCTTGAAAGACTAAGAAGCAGATAGCAGTTTCTCGTTTGAGTGCTAAGACTGAGTTGCGAGCTATAGCTTTGTTGACTACGGAGATTACTTGGCTACGATGGTTATTAGAGGATTTTGGTGTTTCTGTTTTTGCACCGACTCCTCTTTTATCTGATAGTACAAGTGCTATTAGCATTACTAAAGATCCAGTGAAGCATGAGTTTACCAAGCATATTAGTGTTGATACTTTCAACATGTGGACACAGGTGCAGGACTATGTTTTGCTCTTCAGTATGTGTCTTCAGAGTTTCAATTGGCAAAGTTCTTCATGAAGGCACAGACTAGAGCCAGTATAGCTTATATCTCTCCAAACTTCATGTTATTGATTCACCGTAAATTTGAGGGGGGTGTTAGATGTGTATTACTAGCTGTGTGTTTTCCTTATTATATAGAGGGTTTTCTATATATATCCATACATGTACTTGTATATATATGAACCCAATGGCCTCATGAGAAATATATGCGGTATTCATAACAAAAGGCATATCTATATCATCAGTAACTTGCAAGAACATCCAGTGTTTGACATATGATTTGGCATAACATGTGATAGAGCCCAGCATTAATTCAATGTGTATGACCCCAGAAGATAAATGTAATCTCAAGACGGAGGTACTTGAGAGTCTCAAGTACATCCATTTTCGTATAGCTCCAGATGGGACAAGAGTCTCAAGTACATCCATTTTCATATAGCTCCAGATGGGACAAGGAACAAAAAAAGGATTCCCTTACAAATATAGTAGCAACATGTAAAGGTTGAGAAAGTACCCTCATGAGAAGTGACAGACAAAGATGCCGCTTTATCTCTCTCCTAAGATCCTTGGGAAGATTTGTAAGAAGGCCCTCTTCATCAACCCCTCTTGTTTCTTGCCACCTATATTGTTCATGACGCAGTATCCGCTCCTTGAGGTTCTCAGGAAGTAGTCGATGTGCCATCCATTGCTCCGTGTCACGCCTCTTCACTCTCATTTCTTCTATACGCACAGAGGCTGATTGTAAATAGGTCTACGAAAATTCCAACCAAAACAGAAAATTAGGAAAAGTATGATAAACACACACATCTTAGCTGCCTAGTAATTATATAATTAAACTAGTAATTCCTGCTTACACCTTAAGTAATGGAGATGTTGTCTTTACATATGACATAAGTACACTGCAGTACAAACAATCAGGAGCCATTTTAAGGAGAAAACAGATATGATGATACACAAAGAGAATATGGATTTGTTATAACTTGTTGATTGTGGCTTCTATTGAAAAGATCACATAGAAACCATTAAAATTCTTCTGAATAAAGATCTAAAAGTTGATGTTATTGTCATCCCATGTTATTTTGAAAATAACCAAGTTACTACAGTATCAGTTCTTGATAGTAGCTAACATGATTGTGGAGTCCACTATACAGCCACTAGACTCTTGCTACATGGCTTGGACTTACATCTGGTACTTGAATATCAAAGACTCAGACTACTAGGAGTGGCATCATCTCTAGACAGCTAATGGTACAGAACAAGCCTATGGATTTAGCTGTTTTGAGGCTAATGCCACCATTGGAGGCACTTTAAAACAAGCTCATCTTAAAGCAGGATTGATTTTGCAATCCATTTCGTTTTTGGTTTTTTAATCAAAATTATTTTTTCTCTAGGGAAAATATTGCCTTTATCTGGTAATTACTCAAGCATCTAACTTCCATAGAGTTATGTAAACAAAAGCTTGATGTTTATCTGGTAAACACGATAATATGAGCTTTATAAATGAAAGATGAAAGAACTCCAAGGACAGTTTCATTTCACATTTGTCCAATCAGGTGAATAGATTAGATACCAATATCAAGAAAGCATGCAAGAAAAAGCACATCTGCAGGTGCACAATTTTGCATTTCAAAAAATCCTTTGAATGTTGCACTTATTAATTACTACTTAATCCAACAATAGACATAATGAGAAAATGCTGTCAATGGTAAATATCGTACCTGTACATTACCAATAAGGAGTGCAAATAAAACTAAACCGGATGTCGAGACAAAAACAGCAAACAAATTCTCCCATGTATAAGTGCTTGTTTTCAGGTTTTGACCAAGAGAACTGCAATAGATAGACCAATAATAAATAAAATATCTCATGTCCTCATTCTTTGGTGGAATATAAACTGAAAGTTGATTTTTCTTTTACAAACCTTAGATTTTGCAGACCCCACCAAAAGCAATAGAATAATTTTTCAAAGAAACTAGTCGATTGTGAAACATTTTGGAGAGCTGGTAGATAAATTCCAAAGATTGGGTCTGGATTGGCAGTGCCATTTGTCGGGCAAGCATTTTGTAAGAAAGTATTGTCTCCAGCTGAATTACTCCCAGTCCCACAATATAAAGATGTAGGATCGCAGCCATTCTGATAACTACATGCTTTTCTCCAACAGGTATCTTCTCGTTGAATGGAAAGAATGTACCAAACAGCTCCAAGGACCTGCAAGCAGTTAAAGCATCAGTTAGTTGCATTTTATGTGAAATATGCCCATAATTAATTGCACTTTATGTGAAATATGTCAATAATTGAACAAACTATGACAGACAAACTGGTCTAAAATCACAAAGTTCACTAGTACGATATTGCTTAGTGAACCAGTACTTGCTTGGATAAGATGCTGTGCATCATTACAGTCAGCGTTCCCAAATCGCCATCACCATGAGCCATCAGATCAGAAATTTCACCTTCATAATCCAAAAAGGCAATTGATGCATGCCAATTCTTTTTAGAATAGACTTGCTAATATTTAGAATCTTTTACCTTAGGCATCTTTTATCATAGCATGTCTCAGTAGGTTTCAAATTCTTTTCCAATTCATTTCCTAAGTTCCTAACGTTTTGGGCATGCTTGTTCTTCTAAAAATAAAATTACATGAGAGCAATTAAGTGACAATCAAGGAGCTGATTTGTCACAGTGGTAACTACTACCTCCATTCTCTTGTCATTTTAAGCATCGACACGGTCTCCCATACACATGGACTGACGCACATGTGCCCATGCAGCAAGATTTGTTAAAGCAAGATGTGTCTCACTGTGACAATATTTCAATGTTTATGCTATGAATATGGTCTATGGTTGTATCAGACAATATGGTTTAACAGCTGATACTTTTTAGTGTATAGTGATGTGACATTGTTGGAGTGCACTGCTACGAGTACAAGGAGTCAAAAGTTAACAGACATAAATTACTTATGGTCATGAATCTAGGGGAATAATTTTTAATAAAAAAATCGGCATATGTACTTATTTTTCTATCTGTATTGATGTACGACCACATACTAAAGTTCACTCAGGAAGAATCTCTCATGAGTCGCAAGTAGAAAATTATTATCAAACAATATTACTAGGTGGTACCAAGAATGAAAATAAGGCAAAAACTATATACCAATGAACTCAAATCAGCATGGATTCAGAATTCTAAGTGGCTACTTAATTTTAGTGAGGAGAAGGGCAATTGCATTCTTCTTACTAATTAATGAGTAGAGGACTTACATGACTAGCGAGCATATAAATTAAAAGATTAAAAGCAGCACCAGCCCATGCCGTCTCTGTGATTATACCAGCCGATCTTGTGATTTGAAGGTAGAGTGGTATTATTCGGATTAGTCGAGGCACATATTGACATATAACTATAACCATCAATATATTTTTTGCCTTCATAACCTCTGAATTTTGGAGACGGGGTAGCACTACCAATACAAACACCTGGTAATGAAAATATTGTGGTTAATTACAACTTTATGACAAAAGAGGACCTCAATAGTGAAAATCATTTTTCTGCATGGTTCAATTCAAATTTAAGAATAGTAATCTTCAATTAAGAGCAGTGACTTAAATAAAGTGAGAGATTAAAAGCAGAATAGTAAACGATCAGATCTAAACTGAAATAAGAAATCTTGGAACAATTCTAGTAACTATCAAGCCAGAATACAATCTAGTGAAGTTTAAGGGGCGAATACAATCTAGTGAAGTTTAAGGGGCTGGACTGGAAACTCAGAGTGGATGCTCTTTTCTGCTTAGAATCAATTCATATTGGTCAGAATATTCAACTTCTCGATGTTATATGTGGAACGTATATGTCCTTTTAGACATGTTTTGCAAGTTAGCTCAAAGTTTTGATCATACCAAGTAATTGAATGGTATATGCATTAACTTACTACTCAGCATGCTAATTATGGAATTCCCCCACATAACTAGGGGTGGGCACTTTAAGCCAAACCAAATAAGCCACATCGAACCAAACCGAATTAACCGAAAATTGGTGTTCGATATTTGGTACAGTAAATAAACCTGACTTGTTCAGTGTTTGGTTGTCTGCTCGATTTACATGTGTCGGAAACCGTTGTCACCAAAATACCGAATATATTGATGTGCATTGCAGTATGTGCTGGCCAAAGGCCCAATATCCAACTACTACCAGGCATCATGCGCTAGCCAAAGGCCCAACACCAACATCCAACCACAACCACAGAGTAGCAAAACCCTAGCCACCTTTTGTGTTTTTCATCTGTGGGCGAGCGGGTGGTAGATCCTTCATCCTTGTTTTAAAAAAATTAGTATCTGAACTCTCATCTCTCACATAGTTACTGCCCCACTACTCACTAGCATTCTAGTACAGTATAAACTGAATTAACAAAATACCAAACCCATTGAAATCGGTATATTAGGTTCGGTATTGAATTATTGTTTGGTTAATTCAGTAGTGACATTTCAAAAACCGAATTTTTTATACCGAAAATACCGAACCATATAAACCTAATTAACCGAATGCCCAGGCCTACACATAACTATTGTAGCTGACGCTTATAATTCCCAAGGAGAAAAATTCCTCGGTTGATGCCATCTTATCGATAGAAGAGTTCCACCATGAGGTGGTGAGTGCCATCTAACATCGAGGAGCTCGTATACAGTACCACTCCCCATGCTTTTTAGTTCCCTCTCAACCTAGAAACTAAAAGCATGTGCTTGGCCTCCTCTTGCTCTTTCATACAACAAAATTGCATTTACTTGCTAATTACCAACTTTCATGCTTCATAGCATCTGTAATCCATACATGAGATGCATTAATTCAACCAAATCTACCATTGATTACCTATTCTGCATTTGCACCAGAAACAAGGGAATTGGCACATTTCATGGATATAGAGAGAAACTCATAACAAATTTTCTACGTCAAGATCTATGTTGGCCGATGATGCCATCATAGGAGATGGGGTTTATCTCTAGCAAAGAGATATGAAGACTACCACATTATTATAGGAAAGGGGAGAACGCAGGACAGCAACTCCCACGAAGGGAAATATGCAAATAATGAAATAGTGAGAGATCATGTGCAAGGTATAATACATGTTTGTGATGAACAATTGGCATTTTAGTTAAATTGAATTTAAATTTTACAATAGTCTCAAAAAATTCAGATTTTCGAGTTGCTATCAGTCTTATAGGTGGGGCTGGTCGGACCGGCTTGTGAATAGCGGTCTGACCGGTAGTCCAGTGTAACCAAATATTAGGTGGCGGTTAGACCACTGGGGTGGTGACTAATTTCTAGTTGGCGGCTACTTTTTTCCACAGTGGGTTTTGATGTTGGTTGCGTTTGGTCAGACCAGCCATGGTTAGCGGTCGGACCGGGGTGAGTTGGCTAGTGCGACTAGCACTGAACATACGCTCACACCGGGTGGCCGGTCAGACCGACCAGTGGTTGGCGGTTTGACCAGAGCGGTCCAATCGGCATGAGGAGAGCAGTCAAACTTGCGGTTGTGGCCAGAGTGCAGATTGACTTGAGTTGGTTTGAGGTTAGTTTATGGCTTGGGAGCTATGGGGGTTTGTGTTGCTTTGCATGATGCATGTTTATGACTAACGTGAGTCAAGTGCATGCAACTTGTACTCGATATGATTGCTTGGTCTTTAGATATATAGGTGACTTAGAGGATGTAGTGGTCGACGGTAATGGACCGGGACTAGGCGGGAGCTGAGGTCTAAGTAGTCGTGTAACTCCGAGTGAGGCTACATGGTTCAAGCGAGAAGCACAGAGAAGACAAGAATCGTGAAGAGGCGAGTTTGTGAATGTGGTGTGCCAAGTGACGAGACCGATATATGTAGAAATGGTTCGGGGGAGTCCGAATGCATAAAGATGTGACGGCTAGTCATGGAACACTACGGGCTGCGTATCAAAGCATGTAGAGATGCTTTGAGGTGAAAATAAAGATAGAGTCAAAGGAAGGTGCTCAAATATTTCACCACATGTATTTTGGTAGTTGGCCAAATACCGAATTGATGCCTTGATCATGGTTGTCACGGCATAATTGGCGACCACGGTGCCTCTTAGGCGCCGGGACGCGTAGGCGAGGGCACGGCGACGCCTAGGCGAAGGCACAGCGATGCTGCATACGTTACATACTCGAAGCTGTATACGGTTCGCCCATACAATCCCGTCTCCCCCATACAAATCCCGTCTCCCACTCTCCTGACTCTCTCTCGCCCGACTCCCAAGCGTCTCTCCCCGACGCCTCCCTCCCCTCCCCGGCGCTCTCTCCCCGACGCCTCCCTCCCCTCCCCAGCGCTTCCTCCCCCGCGTGCTGCCTCCCCTCCCCCACTCACGTCCTCCCCCGCGTGCCACCTCCTCCCCCAGGCGCCTCACCTCCCCGACGCCTCCCGCCTGCCGCTGCCTCCCCCCGTCGCCTCCCCTCCCCTCGGCAGCGGGAGCAAGCTAGAGAGGGAAGCCGGCGGCGGGAGCAGGCTGGAGATCGGCGGCGGCGGTAGGAGCAGGCCAGAGATCAGCGCCGGCAACGGGAGGGAGCTGGCCGGAGCACGGGAGGGAGACGGCGGGAGGGAGAGAGGTGGCGCGGCCGGAGCGCGGCCGGAGAAGAGGGGCGGACGATGTACCTGGCCAAGGCGAGGCGCTCCTCCCCAGCGTCTCCTCCCCGGTGCCTGGATGCCAAGGCGACGCCATGACAACAATGGCCTTGATCAAAACCGCAACGCAGAGAGACGCAAAGGAGAAGTGGCTTTAAGTCAAGGAGAGCAAGAATTGATAAGTGGATCAATCGTTAAAGAGTTAGCGAGTTGAGTCTTGTAAACGCTTCGAAAAGTGTGTCTGTAAAATCCATGTTAGTTGGGTTGACGGGTTTCCTTGGTAGGTTTAATACGTTGGACCCATTAGGGTTGTGCTGATTATTTAGAGGGGTGGAGAGATGGTAGATGCAAGGGATTCTAGAGTATAGTTTTTGCTCTACCACCTTATCTCCTTCTATGGTTATGAGAGAGAACTTGATTGAGGAAACGGTAGTGCTTTGACTGTACCTTGTAATCATCCATGAGTATGTAAATCTCATCCTCCACTGACATAAATCAAAACTTTGTCTCAATCATGTTCTTGTTTGGTTTTGCTTGTTCTTGAGCTAGATTTGTGATTTCAAGTTCATGAGGATTCTAGCTCAATCTCTTGCTTAAATTATCTTACTAGAACATGTAAAAATAAATCTAGAAGACATCATATCTTAAATCCTCACGAGCAAAAAGTAATATGAGATTTAGGGGTTTTGGTGTTCTTGTGAACTAGAATCGATTCTCTTCAATTTGATAAAGTTGAGCTTAAGAACCTTGTGATTCTTGATTGGATTAGGTTCCTATTGTCTTGAACAAGTCTCATGCAAAACTTGAATTTATTTGGATGTGAATTGGGCAAATTCTTGAGATTTAAGCTTTTGATCCGAGATATTTTGATGTCTGGGAACAGGGGACCGGCCCTAGACCTACAGTGAGACCGGCCTACTAGTGTGACCGGTCACCGGCCCTTCAATGGCGATCTGACTGGCCTTGTGTAGGAGACTGTTGATCTTGTTAGCTCATGTTTCTAGTTTTGTTTTGCTTAGTCATGTTTGTGTGATCTGAACTTGGCGACTATACCTTGGGGGGGAGTTTAAGCAATCATTCACACCCCCCCCCCCCTCCGCGCGCGCGCGCGATTGCCGGCATCAGTCCTACAAATAGATACAACATTAATGTAAATTATTAAAAAGGATGAGCAATGGAAATGTAAATACTTAACAGGATGGAATATTCATAACTGGGTTTTGATTCAGTTCAGTATTCCACCTTAAAAGCTTTACAACCCCCAAAGCAAAAATGGTTATTACCACCTCTATTCATATGTAAATGTTGTTTCAAACTTTTCTAATATAGTAGCTAAAAGTATCTAGATTTGTCATGTGAAAATAATATCAATAGATTCATCATAGAAATTATTTTCATAACGTCACATTTTTATAGTTGTTTACTAACAAATTAAACTAGTCAAAGTTAAATCTTGGGAGACCTGTGTTGATGTTCAAAATGGCATGCATTTGTGAATGGAGGGAGTAATAGGTAGGAAAAAAATTAATACTAACAGTAACTAGCTTGATTATTTCATCCCTATCAAAATCCTGAACCCCGATTTGCTTTTACCCCTATTTGTTTAAACAATAATGCGTGCATGATCAAATCAGCCATATATGTGTTCCCTGAATCTTTCATAGCTAATGAGAATCATCCCCTACATCTTTTCATTAGTTCACCTTTGACCATTCAAATGAGTTCCTCCATCTATGATCTGATGCCCTCCTTCTTGGCCAGCAGACAGCATGGAGGTCCATCAAAACAGTGTGGTTTGTGTGATGGGTGGCCAAAAATATCGAGGGACTTCTCTAGAATTTATCACATGCCTGGAGCTCGGTGTTGATTTGATCATTGATGTTTTTTTTGTAAAAAAAGATAAAAATAAAATAGGGATTGAGGATTTGAACAGGGCTAGGAAACTGAAAGCCATCATCATTTACTGCATACAGTGTTCCAGAAATCGGCTTGGGCGCCTGCCGAGGCGGCCTGTAAGCGGTGGACAGCCGCCGCGCCTTGGTCCCTCGGCGGGCTGTTGGGTGGTTGGTCGGCTAGGCGGGAAGAAGGCGGTCCAAGGTGGTGGCGGGCTCGATGCGGAGGCCAGGCAGGCATCCAAGGCAGCGGCTAGGCGGACGCCAAGGAGACCTAGGCAAGCGAAAGCAACGAGATAAAGAGGGAAAGGTTTACCTCGCGTCCTCATGCCACCTCTGCCTCCGGGAGTTCCCACACGCCATCGAGCCGCCGCCGACACCATTCACCCTCCACCTCGCCGGATTTGGCCACCCACAACACAGCACAGGTGTGTTCTCCCCTCCACCTCCCCTCCCCTTTACCGAGCTTCTCCCTCCATCGCTTCCCCTACATGGCTACGCTGATCTACTCCATCCCTGTCGTCCTCTCTTCTGCCGACGGTGGAGGTGAGATCCCGAGAAGGCACGCAGGTGAGTGGCGAAGAGCCGAGGACGCCGAGACTGGCAGGGGAGGGGAGGGACTAGCGGTCGGTGGCCGAGGCGCCGAGCGTGGGAAGTGGGGAGGGGAAGGACGGTGGCTGGAAGTGAGGGAGGAGTTAGGGTTAGGAGTGGGCTGTGGTTTTTATATGGGCTGGGTGAGGTGATCTGGACCGTTGATCATTCATCTGATGGGTAGAAAAAAGTGATTGATTTTGATCTGAAAAATCATTAGCACCATTAATTCTGACTGCATACATGATGCATAAACCTCTGGCAACTGTTCTCTCATCTACATAACTGTAGGTTGGAATAGGATTGCATATATTAGTTAGGAAAGCGAGCATAGTATTGTTAATTAGACAACATTGTAATATGATGGCATGCGCTGTCCTCATTTCTATGCATGATAGCTTATCTTAGCCTGTTGTCTTCTTTTTTTAATTCGGCCGCCTAGGCCCCGCTTAGGCCTCGCCTAGGCCCCCTAGGTACTAGGCCAGACGTCGCCGCATGCCTAGCGCCTTCTTGAACATTGACTGCATATTTGCCCCTACCCGCTAACAACCATTTTTGCTTTAATATTTGTATAGATTTGTTTGCATACTCAACACAAGCTCAAGCAACAAGAGTAGTTTATTTGTTTACTACGCTTCAGATTCCAGCTAGAACTCAGCTTATTTCATTTTTGAGACCAACTTTTGGACAGGCTGATCTTGAGATGACTCACAAGATGCAAGTCATTAACACTTCTGTGCATTGCTACACTAAACACCTCATGCTGAATCGGTAAAGCCTCAATTCCCCAATGTTGCACTTCATTGCATTGGTGGTTTATATCTGTCTGCATTCCGAACCGTTAATTCCTAGAAGTTTATTAAAGTATCCTGAAATAGCTAACAGCTACATTTTACTACTGCCTTCCTTATAATCATCATGATTAAACTACTTAAAATGAGTTTGTGTGGATCCTAACAAAACAGTCAGAATTACAAGAAATGCATGTTGTGAGATAGTTCCATTCTGCCAGGTTAATGAAGTAAATGGCATATGAAATACCTGAGGGAGGGGCAGAACAGCTAAGAAATCAATCAGAAAATATGTTGATAGATACCGCTTTGCTATTGCAAATGTGTCCTCAACCAAGACACCTCGACCAAACACTCTAGAAGAAGGGGCAATAAAGCCTGTCCTGAACTGGAATATTATATGGAGTAAATAGAAGATATCTGTGAAGAAGCGCAGGATACTTGCTATGATTTCCAATTTTTTGTCCAGATACAGGCAGTTATTGTCACCGTTAATCACTGGGATATAGAAGAATAATGGGTCCACAGAAACTGCAATAAGACAAGATATCACAAATATCTTGTTCCATCTCTGCAGAAATGGCCCTTGAGGATCAAGAACTCTTGTTTTTGACTTTCTTTCCTCCAAAGCTGATTTATTCAGGGTTTCAGACAGTGAATAGTTCCCTAGGAATGAGAAGGCTCCGACAGTTCTATCCATTAACGAGTCAAATACATTATGCCTTCCTTCTGAAACTCTCTTGTCTGAACTGACAGAGTGCTCTGATCTCCAGTCCTGAAACCTGCACATAAAAAAACAACACAGAAGAATACTTCTCAGAATAATGCACATTCTTCTGTTGGCAGTTATTTATATTACAACAACTTTGGAATTCAATTAATTGCGAACTTTTTGTAAACCATAAAATGGAAGTTGACCGCATATATTTCCAATGAAGTAGGTTTTCCTTAAAACTGAAGTAACTAGTAAGTTTTTATTTGTAATGAAGACATCAACGCACTATTGGATTTTGGTAAGATGAAAGGATAGGAGCTAACCTCACATATCTCTCCTCTCGGACAGCCATTGATTCCGCCTAACACCAGTAGACAAAACAGGGCCAGCAAGGTAGCAACAATGAATCAAATCTTCAAGTGCAGCATCAAAGTATCACCTCTCTGACAATGACCAACAACAAATGAGTAAGACACCTCGAAAGGCACAGGCAGAAAATCCATCGTTGTAAGATTGTAACATCTCAGTAAAATAACAAGTACAACAAACTGGATAAAAATATTCAGGCCCAAGGATCAAGGAAAGAAAAATTCAGCTGATCAACAAGGCCATATGTAACCTGAGATAATCCAATTGATCGATAGGTTGTTTTAACAGCCTGCTGTGAATAGAAAGTTAAACGCGAAATGACTGGTTTCACAGCTTGTAACAAGACGAGCAAAGGAAACATTTTCACCAAAAAGGCAACGGCTACATAAAGAATAGATCGATTGGTGACTTTAGCCATTCCTGTGAATAGGAACGATTCGGTTACAAGTGAAATGAAGGTGACGTTGCAATTTCCTCTTCCACTTCAACAACTACCCAAGAACTAACGGTTTGTGGCTTGTAGGGAAACAACAGTAAAGAACTTGACGGCAGAGAGCAACAACGGCAACAGAATCCGGCCCCCTGAACCCGAATTAGCTCACGAATTTACGCTCTAGGACACCAATTCCCAGTGAATCGCACAAAGACGACGGAAACTACTCCCAATTCCTCAGCGGCGAACCTAGCTCTGCACCTAAACGCTCCTTCTAGAGCATCAAATCCGCGCTCCAAGTAGACAGCAACTCTGGCCCCACGGCCACGATGCCAAGGCCACACACCACTATCGATCACAATTCGCCGCACACACTCACGACCCACCCCCAAAGAAAGAGCAGCGCGCGCGGGCGGCTCCACCGCGAGATCAAGGCACCGGCGAATCAGCAGTAGCACGTCGAAAACCGAAATGGATCTGTACTAAACGGCGAGCAAGAAAAGTAGATCGGGGCGGTGCGGAGGCGGAGGCAGCAGGAGCCGCCGCCGCCGCAGCAGCAGCAGCAGAAGGAGCAAGCTTACCGGTGCGGAGAGTCCGAGGGGGGTGGCGTCGCGGCCGAGGAGGAGGAGGTGGTGGTGGTGGACTGGAGCGGTTATTGGGAGCTAGTGGGGATGATATTCACGAGGAGACGTTCTCTCACGCCGCTGCTGCATGATGGGGAGGGCAAGTGACGCGGGGAGGTGGGCTCCAGCTCACCGGACCAAGTCCAACGTGGCATGGCAAACATCAGACTCCTGTTGAGTCTTCACTGCCCGACGTACGTTTATCCTCTTACCGCTCGGTAACGGTCGATGCAACATCAATTTCAACGATTGTTTGCTACAGGTCCTTTTTAGTCTTTTGGTTTTTACTTTTCGGTTTTTGGATCCTTAAAAATTAACAAGCCAAACATCAAAACTAAACGGTCTTTCAAAATAGATTTTTCACATAGATTTCTAAGTCTAAAATCATATACGTCATCCACGTCGACATTTCCGCCATTCGCTATCTAGTCATAAGTACAAATAAAAATCACCAGTTTCATTCTCATGTTTGGTATATGCTGGAATTGGATTAGAAATTCAGATTTAATCAACTAAACTGCCCGTAATCCTATGGCCCTGTTTGGATACGCTTAAAATCCGATTCTGGGTAGAATTAAGCGAGAATCCCACCCAAACGCTTTGATTATTTTTCGATTCTTTCAACCGCCGCGGTGAGAAAGATCAGCATTTGCACTGGGAGTCCAAAATCCTGTATCGCGAGCCCGAGGGGTCGTTTCTTCCACCGCGATGATTCTTTCCCCAGATACCCCTCAAGTTCCGAGCGTTAGGGATAGCCGCCGCACCTTCCTCTCGCGACTCCGCCAGGCCGCCCGTCCGCCGCTGCCCTCTCGCTCCTCCGCCCGTCCATCACCGCCCTCTCGCTCCTCCGCCCGTCCGCCGCCGCCGCCCTCTCGCTCCTCCGCCAGGCCGCCCACCTCCCCTGCGCCGCCCGCTCGAGGACCCGACGCCCGCACCGGCTCCTCACCGACTCCCACACCGACGCCCAAGATCTGGAGAAAGATTTGGAGGGGAGAAGAGAACATCTTCGCCTGCCGCTTTCTTGAGGTGAGACGGTGCTTCCGCCGTTTCTTGGTTTCTTGATGCATCAACATTGTTTCGGCTGTTGGGATCTGGGGGTTGTTTGTTCCGCCGGTCAGTCTACTTGCCTCGTTGGGTTGGGCGTCTTGTGTGGGATCCGGAGGCCAGTTCTTGATATTTCTTGGTTTCATGGTGCCAGAGGAAAAGGGGAAAGCATGGCATGGTTAGTCTCGTGCTAATGCTTGTTTTGGCGTCAAGAGGCCGTGGTTTGGGTGGTTCTTGGTACGTTTCTTGGGATCTAGGCGTTATTAATTCTATTTGACAGTTACTTGTATAGATGGATTTAGGATTTACTTGTATGACCGTGATGGATGGATTGTATATTTACTTTAAATTAATTTGAGTCAAATAATTCATTGGGATACATTATAGATGGAAAAGGTTCCAAAGGAAAAGGGTGCAAAGCTGCAGGCTAAATGGGATGCTTATGCTGCCAAGGTTTTCAATGACATTTGCGTTGAAGAAGTCCTTGCCCACAATAGGCCGCAAAATTGCTTGAATAGTGTGGGCTATGCAAATCTTATTCGGAAGTTTTTTGAACGAACTAAGAGGCCTTACAATGAAGGGCAAATGAAGAACAGGTGGGATACAATGAAAAAGAAATATACCCAATGGAAGACTTTGAACATAAGAGCTAGTGGATTAGGAAGAGATCCTAATACTGGGTGCATTGTTGCTAGTGACGAGTGATGGGCAGAACAAAATGCGGTGAGTACACAATTTGTTACTAATTTGACAGTTGTATTGTGTTTCTAAAATTTATATAACTAATTTATTCATATATTTTTTGCAGGCTATGCCAGGTTGTATAACTTTCAAAGATGTACCACTTGAGCATGAGGACCAGCAGCGTATCATGTTTGAAGCAATCAGTGTGACAAATGAGACTTCGTTTGTTCCTACAGGTGGTGCTTCTTTTTTAGATATTCAGAGTGAGGGGGATCCTAATGCTGAGGGAAATATTGATGGAGGAAATATTGAGGGAGATGAAACACCCACTTCTGAGAGGCGGGCAGAAAAAAGGCCAGCTAATTATTCCCCTAAGGGAAAGAAAAAGAAAACTTTTAGAGACCAATGCATGAAGCGTTTAGTGGATGCATATGAGATGAAGCAACAAAGTAGCAAACATTCAGCCACCTCACAAGTTGTAGACCATGTTAGAGATGAGATGTCTAATATGACGGATCAAGTCATTAAGGATGGGGCCGAAGAAGGGACTGATGAGCACTACTATGCCACACAACTTCTTATGAAGAAGCAGTACCGTGACATGTTCAGTACTTTGAAGACACCAAATGAGAGGTTAAGTTGGCTCAGGAGGGCATGGGAAGACCGAAAGAAGAATTAGTGTTGTACGTAGTATTATTATTCGTGTGTTGGAGAAACAATGCTATTTTATTTGCCTAGTTCCTGTATTAAATAATGCTACTTTATTTGCCTATTTCATGTATGAGACAAATGTGTGAGACTATTTATTTCTATGTTGCTATGTGAGACTATGCTATTTATTTCCAAGTTCCTGTGTGAGGCTATGCTCTTTTATTTGCCAAGTGTTGTATGAGAAAAATATCTAATTCATTGATGTTTTTGTTGTGACAGATATTAATGAGTACCTCTAGTGTTTCTAGTGAGAACCAAGGTACTAATGATGTTGACACATATGATGATGATGACTTCATGATGGCATACATTGCTTTGGAGTGCATGGGCTCTAATGGTAGCAAGAGAAATGAAATTCCTAGGACAATACTGGTCATGACTGGAATCCAGTGGGTTGAGGTCCAACTAGAAAATCTAGTTGAATGCTATAATATGTTCAGAATAAGAAGGTCAGTTTTCCTACACCTTCACGACACCTTGGCACAAAATTATGGCTTGAAATCAAGTAGAGAAATATGTACCAAGGAAGCCTTAGGAATGTTCATGTGGACATGTGGTGCACCTCAATCATTAAGGCCAGTAAAGAACAAGTTTGGCCACTCTTTAGAGACTGTTAGTAGGAAATTCACAGAGGTGCTAGAATCTGTCATGGGCTTGGCTTTTGACATTATTAGGCCTAAAGATCCACAATTTGGCACAATACATCCTAAGCTACAAGAAGCTAGGTTTTGGCCCCATTTCAAAGACTGCATTGGTGCAATTGATGGCACTCATATACCGGTAACTGTTCCATTAAGTGAACAACCTAAATATATTGGTCGCCATGGGTATGCTTCACAAAATGTTTTGACAGTTTGCGACTTTGATATGCGGTTCACATTTGTTGTCACTGGTTGGCCTGGATCTGTGCATGACACTCGTGTATTATTAGATACTCTGCTCACATACAAGGAACAATTCCCACACCCTCCTGAAGGTATGTATCACTATAAAGTTCCACTCGTGTATTATTGTTGAAGTACACTTTGTACTTTGTACTATATAACTTAGTCATCTAATTAACATGTAGGAAAATATTATCTTGTCGATTCTGGATATCCTAACAGGAAAGGATATCTTGCACCATACAAGGGACAAAGGTACCATGTTTCCGAATGGCAACATGGTCGTAATCCGGTGGGATTGAAGGAAGTGTTCAATTATGCACATTCGAGTTTGAGGAATGTGATTGAACGTTCATTTGGAGTCCTCAAGATGAAATGGCGTATTCTCTTGAACATGCCTCAATTTCCGGTTAACAAGCAATCAAAAATTATAGTTGCTTGTATGGTCCTTAACAATTTCATTAGGGACAGTAACATAAATGATGTTGATTTCGAGTCAAATATTCTAGATGATAGTACGCATGGAACTGAATCTAGCACAGGTGAAGGGAGTTCTTCAGGAGATGACATGGATATGGGTACTTTGCGTGATGCTATAGCCACAGCTATGGTTGGGTGATTGGCTGTATCCATCTAGATTTCAATGTATATTTTAGAGAATGAGAATGCTGAACCTGTTATTCATTTCATTTTCCTATGGATTAGTTATTAATGTAACGAAATTCCATATTAAAGAAACTGAAAAATTAGTACCATCATTGCATTCAGCTCGTATTCATTCAATAAATGAGCTATCATCAGCCTCAAGGGCATACAGGTCATTTTACACTCAGGACAGACAATCTGTGGGGAAAAAATCAGGATTGCCAAACGCCTAGATTATTCAGACTGCAGATTCTTCAGACCGCGATTATCAGAAAATCCTAATCAGATTAAAATCGATTCTCAGATAAGCGTATCCAAACAGGGCCTATGTTTCTCAAGTATGTTTCCTTTTCTAAAACAATTAAAGCCCAAAGTATGTTTACATGACGGGAAAACACCCAGCCCGTAATCCTATGTTTCTGAAGTGTGTTTCCTTTTCTAAAACAATTAAAACCCAAAGTATATTTACATGACGGGAAAACGCCCATATCTTAATTACAAACTACAAACAACTGAAGAGGAGATGGAGGAAGAAGAAGAAAAGAACTATGGGAGAAGATTAATCTTGTATAATCATAGGTGATCGGACAAAAAAATAACCAAATCTAGGTTGTATGAGTAGGCAAAATTATACTTGGAAACGTATTTTCATCATTGTGTAGATAAGTCAGCGTTGTCAAATATTTTCATATTCTATTATTCTCTAATGGCCCAAGATCTTATGATTCAACTCTTCATTTCAATGGACAACACTAGATCATGCTTAGCTGCCTCAATCATGTTGGACTGTTGAACATCACTGTTCTGATTAATATGGGGCGAGTTCATGCAAGCTTCGCTCAAGGGGTAGTTTCTTTATGTTGCGTTTGGTTTGGGTTAAAAATAATTGGGTTAGCTAATCTTAACTTAACTAGGTTAGCTTAATTTAAATTTTATGTTTAGCAATAAAATGTGTTAATCTAAATTACTATATAGCTAGATTAGATATATTAGCACTAGAAAAATAAAATTTAGAAATGTTAGTTGTGCTAGGTTAACTTGTTCAACCGATTTAGTGGTTTAACTTAATCCTAAGTTAGAATAGTTAAAATGCTTTAATTGGATTAAGTTAATCCTCTCTAAATAGTATTTGGCAGATTAAATCCCTAACCCACCTCTTAACCCTAAACCAATCAGAGCTTTATTCTTTGATAGTAAAAGAAAAAAAGTTATGCTGCATCATGGAAAACCAAATCGCTGCTGTACTAATCAATTTGTGATGCATAAGATATATTGTCACTTCCACGTATCTCTGTTCAAATTATTTAATATTATATAAAAATACATTGCTCTGTAGAAAAAGAAAAGGTAAACCTAAGACCATCAAATAACACTTTGGCCATGTGCACAAAAGTATTATGTAAATTTACAACGAACAAGAACATACGGAAGTAACTCAGGTCAGTCGTTAACAAAGCTTCAACATAAGGGCCATGTGAACCTGTAGTATTAGTCCCTTCCTAGCAAACCATCATTTGATAAAGGAAGTTGCTAGCGTCCAGACGTTTAATCCGGACGCTAGCTCCGTACAATCAGTCATAACATTTTTTTATCATCTATGCAACATTTCTTGGCCATGTTGCAAAACAATTTGATAAAAATATCAATGTTGCACGCATAAAATCAAAATGTTATACACATAAAATCAAAATATTACATTCATGAAATCAGAAAGGGATAATTAATGATTTGCCCTATCTTTTATTGGCACCAGCTCATGTGGAGGTACCCAGAGAGGCTAGTATGAGAATGGTGTCGTGCGCAAGGCCGCAGCCATCGCCGACGACGGTGGGCATACAAAGCATGAGGTCAGCAATGAGGCCGTGGAAGTGTTAAGAACTTCGATCATGGCCACTACAACTTCGACCACGGCTGTAACAACCATGGTCGCTACGAACACGGTCACTTCGATCATGGCCGTGGTCGTAGTGGCCGTGGTTGTAATGGCCATGGTCGAAGTGACCGTGGTGGTAGCGGGCGTGGTCATAGTGGCCGTCATCGTAGCGGTCATGGTTAAAGTCATCGTGGTCGTACGGTCAATCACAGCATTTTTGATCCATCTATGCAATATTTCTTGGCCATGTATGCAACAAAAAATGGTAAGAACAATGTTGCACACATAAAATTAAAATCTTACACACATGAAATAAAAAATGTTACAACAAAAAACAACACCTACCTCCCATGGCAGGCAGCGGCGAGGCCTTAGGTGCGGCGACGGCAAGCGCCATGGGTGCAGCGCCAGTAGGAGAAGGCAATGGAGTTTGTGCAGTGTTCACGAGGCCACTATTGGCGGCCGAGGTCAGAATGCCATAGAGTTGCACAGGCTACAACTAACTTTGCCGGACTCCCATGTGGCAGTCGCGGCCACGAAGCCAGTGCCCTCCGCGCGGGATTCAGGGCCAGCGGCGAGGGCGGGAGCGAGAGCTCAAATAGGGGCCCTGACGCCGCGAGGGAGTAGACAGGGCCGAGGAGGAGAGAGGCGCACTTGCGGATCCGCATGCGGGAAGCGATTGGGTGGTGCACGGCCGTGAGGGATGGATTTGGGGAATTTGGGATTAGGGTGGGAGGCAGGAGGTGGGAGAGGAGGTGAGCATGAATGGAGAGAGATATAGTCGTGGGGTTGGAAAGGGGATACGTTCAAGTGAAGTGACTGAGTGAGACGTTTGATCAATTTATTCGGTTGAACATAAGAGCCGTATCAATTCCTATTGATAAATTATTGAGTTACTACGGCAATAAGGTGATACCGCTGAAAAGCCCACCAGCAAAGGAGGTGGGCTTGTAGTTGTTACAATCTTAGATAGCTATGATATAGCTTGAGCTTTCCTTGCGAAACACCTGCGCAATTAACAAGGGAGCATTTTCAGGAGAAACTCATCTACAAGTATCACAACAGATAAGTTTGTCTACGTTTTCCTTATTAGCCACTCCCTTAACTTTGTGATGTACTGTGTGTTTTCTATAAGCCCTATTAATATTGGCTTCTAAATGTTGTCTTTCTCAGTAAATGGTTTTTCTATAGTACCTAACTTTTAGACGAGCATCTTTTCAAAACGGGGTCTACTAGTCGATTGAAGTACACATTGTAGTGACTTCATTTATATCGGCTAAAATCGTATGCGGGTTTCTCTCTCCGTATGACTCTCTACAAATTATTACTATTTATAAGCTAAAGCTAAAAGTCATCCGGAAAAATCAATAAGAATAGGCATATAAACACAACACTCATGCGGGCCTTAGCTTGCAACTCGTAGCATTGTTTAAAAAGTTTAACCTTGGTTAAAATCTTGCACAAAAAATTAGACAGTAGAGATAGAAGTACCACAATTCAAAGCTTGATTGACCAGAGTGGTTATCTTTAGGCTCACAATCCATTAATTATGTGTTTGAATTCCAAAAATATATAATGGAAAATCAACATAAATAACCCATCCAAAACTATGGTGCTGTGGATCAAACTCTGGTAATTTAGCTAGAGAAATAACGTGCCACATCATTGGGCTTAAGGTTGTGGTCATACAAAGTAAATTAAATTACCCCATGAATATTGAATAGTATAACCCAAGAAATTATCATGGATAGTGCAGCTAAGTAAAATAGTGTAACCCAAGCAAACTGAATAGGGTGGGCAAAAACGCCATGCCAACAACTCATGCAATAATCATATTGTTTCAACAATTATATAATTTTCACTCGATCACGTACTTTCTGTGGTGATTTTTTACCAATTTAAGAACTCTGTGCAAAATAGATCTCCAACAAAATATAACAAGGTATGAAGGCTTATTTTGCCGCAATGGTATCCTAAAACCGCGAATGCATTAACAACAAAAGCCTTAGCAAACTGCTGAAGGACTATAATTTGTCAAGAGTAATCATTGAGACCGACTTGCAATGTCTGATGAGCTTATGGAATTCCAGAGACCGGCATCGGGCATAGATTTCTCTGATCATCGATAGGGTACAATAGCTGAGTAGAGGTTTTATTGAGTTTGAGTTATATTTGTCCATCATTCATCTTACACAATGGTTCATTTATGTGCTAACAAGCTTAGTAAGTGAATCGACAATGGTGTACATAGTTTAACCGGACACCGGATTTCTAATGTAACTGCCTATCTCATGATTGTACCTTTATTTATGATAAATTGACGTTTGAGCTCTCGTCAAAAAAGCACTAAACCAGCATTAGAACAGTAATGGATTTTTAGCTCTCACAGTTTGCTATGCATGGTTTTTTAGAGGTGTTAGCTATGGTAGTGCTTGTAGCACTTTATACGTATATTTACCCACCCTTTTAACTAGGTTGGAGTTTTTTAGTTTATAACTTGGTTTTCTATATTAACTAGCTTTTAAACAGTGTATTTTTTTTAAAATAGTGTATACAAATTGATTGTAGTAGATACTATCTCAAATTTATCTATATCAGCTAAAATAAATATATAAGTATGTTACTCTCTATACTCTCTTACAAACAATTCAAATTTAAAATTTTAAACTAAATACCATAAACGAAAAAACCTAACCCTATCTAGGCACAGGTTTTGTAAGGCCAGTCTCAGTGGAGGTTTCATATCCCAGTTTCCAACACACCCATATTTTGGAAACAGTGCAGAAGAGTTTCATCCCCATGAAACTCTCTCTACTCCCATGAAACTTTTATCATCTCTCTTCATCAATACAGTGACATGTCAGCGTATTTAATGCCCATGAAACTCCATGAAACCCCATTGAGACTGCCTAAGAGCAACTCCAAGAGAAGAGCTAAATTATTTTCTAAAGGTAAATTTGGCTATTATTGGAGAAAAAACGTCTCCAATAGACTCTGTAAATGACTCTCCAAATTTAGTAGCTCTCCATCCCTCCTCCTTCGCTCTCTATTTTTGGATAGCCTACCTCGCTCACCATCCAGCCTCTTGGTGCGGTCGACGTTTCCTTCCCGCACGCTGCGCCCCATTCCCGCGCGTACGCGACCCACCGCGCGCCCTCTAGTTTAGATAGCCTGTTGGAGTAGTCTTGTTTTTTTGGGTGAGATTCATTTTAGAGAATAGCTAAATCACTAAATTTAGATACTTCTTTTAGCTAATCTCTTGGAGTTGCTCAGATAGGAGAGATTCCTTGCCATTTCTAGCGGGGAGGAGGCCCATACCGCAGGGGAATCTGCCACGTCCACGCTCCTTCCCCGCCCCCGCCGCTTGCCAGCGGATCTCGCCTCCCAGAGCGGCAGCGGCATCAGGGCGGAGAGAGCCAGCCAACCATGAGATGGTATGCATAGGTAGCCTGAGGGCGCTGGTGCTGCGTGCGGCTGCAGGCGCCGGGGGCCCAGGGTCCTGTGCGGCGGCCGGGCGGTGGATGTGTGCGTGACGCCCCGCGCGCGCGGGCACGGGTGGCGCGGGTTCCGGGCGGTCGCGGGCGCTGTTAGGGTCAGGATGATGCTCGACTCCGCCTCCGCCTCCGCCGCGGCGGCAGGGCAGGTGCAGCGCCGCGCGGCGGGGGCCCTGGCCCAGGCGCAGGACGGCGGGTACGCCAGCGGCGGGTGGGAGAGGTAATGCACGCCCCCTGCTGATGTTCTATAGGCTTATAGCTGTAGCTATTTGACCTTTCGCTTCATGGCCTCAAGTAACCTGTCGCCATTGCGATGTTTTAACTTTGGCGAAGGTTTTGCATTTCCATGTGGGCCTTGCAGATTGCATTGGCTTGTCCTATGGTGGTAGCCAATAAGCATGCAGAAGAGAGGAGATACTCCATTAAACAGCAAAAGTTGCAAATGTTCCATGTGTTTTGATTGCCATGGGTGCACTACAACCTTTTGGCATCGTGCTTTACTATTTCCTAGGACAGGGTCTATTCGCGAAAGTGGTTGATATACAAGGCAAGATTATCATAGAGGAACAATGTTCTAGAAGGTGATAAGTGAGCATTCAGCCCATCGCATAACGATTAGTGAACATACTTCCAAACTATTATAATTTTATAAGCTTTTGCTGTTATACAATGCATTTCTAAAACTAGTAAAACAGACTATCATTGATGAATGTTGTGAAGAGACAAAGCTTTCTTGTATACATCACGGCCAAGCCTCCAGGAAACGTGTGATGCTGATTATCTTGACCTGTTAGGCTGTTACTAGTAGGACTTCATGGTCATATATGTATAGCTAGGATGGTAGCGATACTATTTTAGTATTGTGTGTTGTCTCTTAATGTCAATCACTGGTGGTCACCGAAATTTGTGCTTGTTATTGTTTGCGATTCTAAATACTAGGCAGTCAGCAATATTTTAATTTTTCCGTAGCATGTTGTCTGTGGAATTCTAGCACAGTGAGATATGGGTGCTTTGTAGAACAAGAAGGAATAGGAAAAAAATGACTTCAGATGTAGTTGGCCTGTTTGAGTCACTTATTTGACTACTTAGGCACTTAAATGACCGCTTAACCACCTATGCGGTTCACTTGAGTGTTCAAATGGTTTATTTCAGGCAATTATATAAAGCTGTGAAGAGACGAGGTGCCTAGTGGCTGGCGCTTAACCAGTTCTGAGTGCTTCATACCTTTGTTGTCATGACAACAAAGAAAACAAATATTGCGACGCCATCATTATATGCAGTAGTATGTTTTTCCCGAACATTGGGTATCCATTGATTATAATGTGTAAATAAGTCTACATTTGACAAAAAAAAATATGTGTGACGTTATTGATATACGTAATAATATGTTTTGCCTGAACATTGGGCATCCATGGATTAAAATGTATAAATAAGTCAACATTTGACAAAAAAGATGGCAACCATAAGTTGTTGTATCACTATGAATTAGGTTGTAATTTTATAGTTTCAGTTGAGAAAGTTCAAGTGAACCAACTGTAGGCATAATATGTGGCATGCACCAAGGATATCCTAGCACCTAGTAGTAGGGAATTGTTGTCTGTAGTTTCAAGCAACTAGTGCTTTTGGCGTAATGTCTGTAGTTTCAAGAAGTTGAGAACGTCCTGCATTCCTCATATAAATGATTGAAATCTGTTGTGGATTGAATTCCTTGGGAGTTAGGAAATGTTTCTATCACAGTACTTGCTATAAATGCATCAACATGAAATGTGAACACTACCAATTGTTGGCATGACATCCATTTTAACATGCATGGTGATTAAAGATACAGTTCATTTCTGTTAAAATAGCACCACTACTGAACCAAATGTATCATAGATTGTTTACTTTGTGAGCTTGTTTTGATGGACTTCAAGATAAACCATTTTTAACTTGTGATATTTAAATTATATATCTTTGTACAGGAATCCTTTGTTCTCTTCCTGTGTTTAAGATGCCCTCTTTCTCTGAGATTCTCATAAGGGCTGTTTGACATGCTGCCTGGGTTAACATATTGTCCAAAAATTTTGTGACAGAGAAGATGGTAAACTGAAATGTGGGTATTCAAGTTTTAGAGGGAAGAGAGCCACCATGGAGGATTTCTACGATGTAAAACTAACTGAAATCGATGGGCACGCTGTTAGCCTATTTGGTGTATTTGATGGTATGGTCTCCAATCTTGCCTTCTACTTTTACGATTCCTTGCCCACCATGTTTTTCTTTCCAAGATCTGGTGCAATAGGTCATGGTGGGTCACATGCTGCTGAGTATTTGAAGGAACATTTGTTCGAAAACATTATGAAACACCCCAAGTTCTTGACAGATACCAGGCTGGCTATAAGTAGTTTCCTCTTGGGCTTTAACTGTACATTTCACTCTTCACATTCTTTTCAGTTCTGCTAAGTGCTAATGATTATTTTCTCAACTTCAAAAACTTTGAACACAAAAAACAGGTGAAACATATCAGAAAACGGACACGGATTTCTTAGAATCAGAATCCAATGCCTTCAGGGATGATGGTTCGACGGCGTCAACTGCAGTTTTGGTGGGTGGCCATCTATATGTAGCAAATGTTGGTGACTCCCGTGCTGTTATTTCAAAAGCTGGCAAAGGTATTGCTTGTTGATGTAGTTCTTTTGAACAACTTATTGGATTTAACTGCCATCTTCTTCTCGAAGAACAAATCTTCTACTTCACTCAAAGGTCCTAGACACTAATAATGTAAGGTACCTTCTACGGAGAATGCTACTCGTAATGGCATGTTATGCCATGTAGGGATATCCTGTCAACACATTGTTGGAGTGATTATATGATTGAAACATGTTATGTCCATCGTCCCATCATAAATTCTCATCTTAGGTATGTGCAGAATTTTTCTAATTTGCCACTCCAGCGATGATATATTAGCGAACAACTATGGTACATGTGTTTCTATTTTGGTTTTCATTATTCAAACATGTTTCCCAAAATTCAATGTGCTTATAGAGGCAAGTGGAAGGATATGCAATTTTTGGCCTCATTTTGAAATGATATGCAATTAAGTTTACCCGTACATGCACGGTCTGGTTACTAGCTTTCTTGGTTAATTCACTCTACAGAACTGTACATGGGAGTTTGGTTTCAATGGTTTCTTATTCAATTTATATTCTTTCATTCTTCGCCACCCTTGGATAAACGCCTCAAAATTCATCCGTCTGTTTTTCTAGCTATGGCACTCTCAGAAGATCACAAACCTAACAGGAGTGATGAGCGGATGAGAATCGAGAACGCTGGAGGTGTTGTCATTTGGGCTGGTAAGCCTTTGTTCTTCATTCTTAACTGCACTGGGCATAGTTTGCCTGCACAAGCTCAAGTGGATAATGCAGGTAGCAAAAGACTTGTGGTATTCATTTTGAGCCTTCTGTTTTCCTGGAAGTTTCAACACGTTAGGTTATCATACTTGGGCTGTTTAGTGCTGTAGTGGGCAGCCTTAGGGTTTGTTCTTTTCAGTTTCTAAAAGCTGCTTTTTGGCTTTTCTACAGTAACTAGCTTTTAAACAGAGTATTTTTTCAAGATAGGGTCTACTAGTTAATTGTAGTACATACTTTACTGACTTCATTTATATCGGCAAAAACCGCATGTAAGTTTCTGTTATTCTGTAATCTTTCGTACAAACAGCCAAAAAGCCATAAGCCGCAGCCAAAAGCTACAAGCCGCAGCAAAAAAAACAGGCCCTAATTGCTTCAAGACATGCCTGAAGGCGATTAGGGTTAATGGATTGATGCTTGATTCCCCCTTAACATAACAGAGGCACCAATACAAGGTATATATGGGCAAGGGTTAGGGTTAGGTCTAACAGAAGGAGACCACCCTGGAAACCCTAACAAACACCCTGCAACCCTAACAAACACCCTGCAACCCTAACAGAAAGTGACTGAGGGCACATGGGCCTTAACAGCTATGCATACACCTATGCAGTTGTCTAACACCCCCCCGCAGTCGGAGCGTCGGCACAGACGTTCAGACTGGACCGAAATTCCTGAAAAACTGTCGAAGGCAGACCCTTGGTGAAGATGTCGGCATACTGTGAGGTCGTCGGCACGTGAAGGACGCGGACAGCACCAATGGCGACACGCTCCCGAACAAAATGAAGATCAATCTCAATATGTTTGGTGCGTTGGTGCTGAACCGGGTTGGATGACATGTAGACGGCGCTGATGTTGTCGCAGTACACCAAGGTAGCCTTGCTGGGTGGGGAGTGGAGCTCGCATAAGAGTTGGCGCAGCCATGATGCCTCAGCCACGGCATTAGCCACACCGCGGTACTCGGCTTCGGCGCTGGATCGGGAGACGGTGTTCTGGCGTTTGGAGGACCAGGAGACAAGGCTGTTCCCGAGGAACACCGCATAGCCTGAGGTGGATTTGCGAGTGTCCGGGCAGCCGGCCCAGTCAGCGTCAGAGTAGGCAACCAGGTCCAACTGTGCTGAAGGTCGAAGGAGCAGCCCAAGGTGAAGAGTGCCACGAAGATACCGCAGGATACGCTTCAAGGCGGCGAGATGAGGCTCCCGAGGATCGTGCATGTGAAGGCAGACCTGCTGGACGGCGTAGGAGATGTCCGGACGTGTGAAGGTGAGATACTGAAGAGCACCAGCCAAACTCCGGAAATCTGTGGCGTCGCTGACGGGAGTACCATCCTGGGCTGAGACCTTGGAACAAGTGTCCACCGGGGTGGAGCAGGGCTTGCACTCAGCCATGCCTGCGCGGTCTAGGATCTCCTGCATATACTGGCGCTGTGAGAGGAACAGGCCATCAGACTGCCGCTGAGCCCGCATCCCGAGGAAATGATGGAGATCACCTAAGTCCTTCATCGAAAACTCCTGCTGCAGGGCATTGATGGTGCGATGAAGGAGTGTGGTGGACGAGGCGGTGAGGACGATGTCATCCACATAGAGAAGCAGGTAGATGATCTCAGCACCACGGTGGAACACGAAGAGCGAGGTGTCAGACTTGGCTTCCACGAATCCGAGAGATACCAAGTGAGCTGCAAAACGGCTGTACCACGCTCGAGGTGCCTGCTTGAGACCATAGAGTGAACGGTTCAGACGGCAGACGTGATCCGGATGAGAGGAATCCTCGAATCCGGAGGGCTGAACGCAGTAAACTGTCTCATCAAGGGTGCCATGGAGGAAGGCATTCTTCACATCAAGCTGTCGAATAGGCCAGTTGCGGGAGATGGCTAGTGAAAGAACAGTCCTCACGGTAGCTGGTTTGACGACAGGGCTGAATGTTTCTGAGAAATCCACACCGGGGCGCTGTGTGAAACCGCGGAGGACCCAGCGAGCTTTGTAGCGCTCCAGTGAACCATCAGCTTGGAACTTGTGCTTGAAGATCCACTTGCCAGTCACCACATTCGCGCCAGGAGGGCGCGGAACAAGATCCCAAGTGGTGTTCTGGAGAAGGGCAGCATGCTCATCCAGCATGGCAGCGCGCCAGTTCGGGTCGGCAAGAGCGGCCCGGTATGTCCTCGGAATAGGAGACAGCAGCGCGGTGTGGAACACAGCAGGTTGCCGGAAGCCGTGTTTCGCCCTGGTGGTCATGGAGTGTTGATTGACCACGGGGGGAACGGCAACCGCGCCCGTTGGAAGGGGCGCAGGGGCTGCTGGAGGCGCCGGGGACGTAGCTGAATGCGCCGGGGGGCGGCGGCCATACACCTGGGTGACGAGCCGGGGGGCTGCTGGAGGCGCTGGACGGCGACCATACACCTGGGTGATGACTCGAGCCAGCGGAGGGAGCTGGGCAGCCGCTCGAGGAGGTGTAGAGGACGCCGGGGCAGCCGCACGTGGCTGTGTGAAAGACGCCGAAGCAGCCGCACGTGGCTGTGCGGGCGTCGAGAGTGTTGGCGACGGTGAGGTAGGAGCCAGGGGGGACGCATCGGGTTGTACTGCCGCATCCGCAGCAGTAGGCAGAGGAGCCGACGATGGTGATCCTGCAGGCAAAGGAGACCAAGTCGGGCCTATAGGCGCCGGAACGGTGTTAGTGAAGGTGTCTAAAAACTCGAAGTCCGCGGTGGATGGGGTGTCAGGCTGCTCGGCAAAGGGAAAGGAGGACTCGTCAAAGATCACATGGCGGGAGATGATGATCTTGTTGGAGTTTATATCTAAACAGCGGTATCCTTTATGATGAGCAGAGTAGCCGAGGAAGACACATGAAGTGGAGCGCGGGGCGAGTTTGTGGGCAGCAGTGGCGGACAAGTTGGGGTAGCATCGACAACCGAAGACGCGCAGATGGTCATACGCAGGTGGAGAGCCTAGCAAGGCTTCATGAGGCGTACCGGAATGCAGCGTTTTGGTTGGTAGGATGTTGAGTAGAGTGGTGGCGGTGTTCAGAGCCTCGACCCAATACCGAGGAGGAAGACAAGCTTGGATGAGGAGAGACCGAACCACATTGTTGAGAGAGCGGATGGCTCGCTCAGCCTTCCCATTCTGAGCAGAGGTGTAAGGGCACGACATTCGGAGGTGAGTGCCGTGGGTGAGGAAGAAGGTGCGGGTGCTGGAGTTGTCAAACTCGCGCCCATTGTCGCATTGGACAGCCTTGATGGTGCGGCCAAACTGGGTGGAAACAAGAGCAAAGAAATTAGATAGAGTGGAAAAGGTGTCAGACTTGAGACGTAAAGGAAATGTCCATATGAAATGTGAGCAATCATCGAGAATAACCAAATAATATTTGAAACCCGAGACACTGGGAATTGGTGAGGTCCATAAGTCACAGTGTATGAGTTCAAAGATGTGGGAGGCTCGAGATGCTGACATAGGGAAAGGGAGACGAACATGACGCCCGAGCTGACACGCATGACATGAAGAGGTTCTAATTTCTTTATTACAGCTCATGAGTTTGGACAAAGTCTCAAATCCAGGGTGACCGAGACGACGATGCCATAGAGTGGACGCGGCTGTGGTGGCGAGATGTGCAGCAGGAGGTGATGACGCGCGGGAGGAGCGAAGAGGGTACAACGGCCCGGAACTATTGCACCTGGTGATCACTCTCCTGGAAAGCAGATCCTTCACAGAACAACCAGCAGGGTCAAATTCAACAGAACAGTTGTTGTCGGAAGTGAACTGACGTACGGAGATGAGGTTCTTAATGAGACCAGGGGAAACAAGAACATTATTAAGACATAAGGAGCTGGGAAGGTGAGCTGTGCCAGTGGAGGTGACGGGAAGTAAAGAACCGTTACCGACAACAATGGAAGGTGGAATAGGATACCGTGGGGAAGAAGTATGGGAGAGAGTACCGGCGTCAGAGGTCATGTGCGAGGTGGCGCCGGTGTCGAAGATCCAGTCATGTTGCTGATGCGGAGTCAGCGACATGGTGTTGAACGAGGAAGCCAGCGCCTGAGAGTCCCAGGAGGGCATGCCGGCCATGGGATGGTAGTAGCCGGGAGGAGCAATCCACTGCCCCTGGGCGCCGGCCACAAAGGCCTGCGGCAGAGGTGCAGGGGCCGGCAGGGGGGGGGGGGGGGCGAGCAACCGGCAGAGGAGCCAGGGGAGGACGATTCCCGGGCCACATGCTGATGGAACCGGACCAAGGCTTGTAGAAGCTGGGCCACGAGCCTCCTGATGGAAACTGCGCTGGGTGCTGCTGCTGTGTGGAAGGGACAGGACCAGGTGCGGGCGCGCCAGACTGCCGGCCCTTGCCCTTGCCACCGCGCGAGCCGCGCTTGTCGCCCTTGTTGAAGTTCCTGGAGTTGCCGCTGGGAGGCTGCTGTGGTGGGACGGGCTTGATGGGTTGCTGATGAAGAGGACCAGTAGTGCCGCCAGCACCAGAAACAAGAAGGGCGGTGGGTGAAGGCGCTGAGCGATGAGCCATGTTGAGTTCTTCAAGCAGCAGGTCGTTCCGGGCTTCCAGGAAGGAGGGGAACGGGCGCCCACGCTGGAGGTGCATGCCGATGGAGGCGAAGCGCTCGTTGAGGCCGCGGATGAGGTTGAGGACGAGCGTGCGATCAGTGACGACCTCACCCAAGTCGCCCAGGGCATCGGCCATGGACTTGAGCTTACGGCAGTAGTCGGTGATGGAGAGATCGCCCTGGACGAAGTTGCGAAAGGCGGCGTCGAGGTAGAGCGCGCGCTGCTCGCGGTTGCCGAGGAACTGGTGTTCCAGGGCGGACCAGACGGAGCGGGCCGTGGCAGTGGCGTGGTTGTCCCGAACAATCTCCTCGAGGTCGGGAGAGATGGTGCCGAGGAGCCATGTCATGACGACACAGTCCATACGCTCCCAGTCGGGGTAGGTGTGGTCGGCGATGTCGGCGAGGACATGGCGCCGGAGGGAGAATTTCCCAAGAACCAGGAGCATCTGGTGGCGCCAGCGGGTGTAGTTGTTGCTCTCCATGTCGAGGACGGCGGGGACGAGAGCGCGGATGCTCTGGACGGCGACGGCCTGGGCGTGGAGGTTGATGATGGCGGCAGCTTCGTGCGCCAGGAGAGCTTCGCGGAGCGGTAGGACAGAGCCACCGGTGTTGAAGGCGGCAGCATCGGCATCCTCTGTGTCCTCTGTTTCGACAGCAGCCTCTGCCGCTTCCCGTTCGCGAGCGGCGCGGCCGAGTGCGTCACGGGCGCGGGCGGCGGCGGCGTCGCGCTCCTGGGCGGCGGCCGTGGCCTCCTGCTCAGCCTCCTGGGCGCGCTGAAGAGCGGCGTCCCGGGCAGCCGCCTGCTGGCGGCGGCGCTCCTCGGCCTTGCGCCGAGTCTCGAGGGCGGCCGCAGCAGCCTGCGCGGCGGCGAGATCAGCAGCAGAGGGAGCGGAAGGGAGGGAGCCAGGCATGGCGGCGGGGGTGGAAGGCGCACGGGTTTGCGCAGCCTCAGGGGCGTGGAGGAGAAACCCTAGGCGGCGGGGTGCGCAGCCGCTGGGGGCGCGCGGAGGAACGAAGGCAGCGGAAGAAGAGCCTGGAGCTCTGATACCATGAAGGCGATTAGGGTTAATGGATTGATGCTTGATTCCCCCTTAACATAACAGAGGCACCAATACAAGGTATATATGGGCAAGGGTTAGAGTTAGGTCTAACAGAAGGAGACCACCCTGGAAACCCTAACAAACACCCTGCAACCCTAACAAACACCCTGCAACCCTAACAGAAAGTGACTGAGGGCACATGGGCCTTAACAGCTATGCATACACCTATGCAGTTGTCTAACAATGCCATCTTAGTGGTTTTTTTCGATTTGTAAAGTGCCTTACAATTGGGGTTGTAGAGAATCATTCCACATTCTGGATGTGGTATTCGCCCAGGTACTTGGATGGTAGGTGGCGTACTGGCAATGTCTCGTGCTTTTGGCAATCGTCTACTAAAGCCAATTGTGGTGGCAGAGCCTGAAATACAGGTACCTTATTTTAATTGAGTTATGCCAAGATTTCAAGTCCTAATGTTTTTTATAGTTTAACCTAGTATTGCGAAAAGCCAATTTTCTTTACTGGTTTTAGCCTGGCCTAGATAAAAGTCACAATAAGAAGTTTCTTACAACTTCCTGTTCAATAGGTATCCTTCGAAGACTTGCTCTGTTCTATAATTCTTATAATGAGTCCTATAGTTGTGAAGCTTGATGAAATCTTCTCTGACAAATAGCAGGAAGAATTGGTCAATGGAGAATTGGAATGCCTGGTTCTTGCCAGTGATGGGCTTTGGGATGTTGTGGAAAATGAGGTAACTCCATTACAAAGTGTGGTATTTCTCATCCTGAGAACAGTCAGAATTTCTGGAGCAAACCACTGTTGCTTATGCGACTTTGAACAGAGCATCACCTCTCTTTTTTTCTTCTTTTCTTTTTCTTTTTTGCAAGGGATCACCTTATTGTCTTCCCTGTCAGATCTGGGCTTACATTTTTAGTGATAGAAAAATGCCCTGTTGTGCTATGTGAGGCATATTGGTCTTTACAAAGAACATCGCGTAACTCTACAGCTCTCTCACTAAACATCGCTTAACTCTACAGCTCTCTCACTAACATGTTGTTAATGCTTTTTTCTCAAAAAGGAAGCCGTTTCCCTAAAGTTTCTAAACGACAGCTAATCGAATATCCAGCAAATCAAGTGGGATTCTCCCAGATTTATTGCTCCTGTAGCACTGCTAAGGATTGTTCCATTGATTCTTTTCCTTGTGTGAGAAATATTTTTTTGGAGATGTGTAGCTGTGTAAGGTACAGTTTTGTATTTGATGCATACTAATAAATCCACCACGTGTTTACCAAATACCGGGTAGACATTTCTTTTCAAAAATTATACAGTTTTTCATGGACTTCTGACCACGAAAAATAAAAAAAATGTAGGTCCAGCTTTTCTCTGTGAGAGAACTGAGCCCAGCTTCTCAGACGAGTTGATGTACGAAATGGTATCCTCGTCTCTTATGGGAAAAGGTTCTAATTTCGAGGAAGAACCTTCGCAACGCGTACAAGGGCAATGAGCAATTTTTTCTTTTTCTTTGAGAGAAATGTGCCAAGTATTTTTTTTTTCTTTTGAGAGACATGCGCAGAGATTTCTCTACCTCATCACAAACACAATTACACAATGATGGATACTCGACCTGGAAGAGTTCAACGAGGGAATTGGATAAGGAAAGGATTTCTCTTGCATATTGTGATTGAGTCGGAGGGTGAATTGGATATCTTTTTTGAACTAGACTAAATTTAATAAATTTAGAACAAACTAGAAACTACTTCCAACCTAAGTGTCTATAGTTTGCTAGTGTGCTTAATCAACTTCTAAGCATGCTAGTAAAGTTTGCAACCTAAGTTCCAATTTTATACTTCTTGTAATCTAGGAATTGAAAGAACAAGAATTTAAATGCGAAAATGTAAAAGGGTCAAGTGACAACCAATTTTTTCTGAGGTCTTGGAGGTCTTGGAGATTCGGTGATCTCCCCTAATTCTCGTTGGAGTACTCTCGCAGGAGTATAGCTCCTACTTGAACCCATGCAAGGATCCAAGCAATCAACTCATGGCAGTCCTCCTCTACAGACAAGTGGACTCTAATCCTTCCAGTGCCTTCCACAAGCTCCTTTTTATAAGGTCACTAAGAGCACACCTTCAAACCATCTAAGAATCATTGAATTCCAATAGTAATATATCCAAGAATGTCACTTGAATACAGTAAAATCAAGCAACTAGGAGTGATGTATACTAAGATCTAAGAGCAACTCCAGCAGGGCCCCTACTTGAGCCCTCAAACCTCATATTTGAGAGCCAGAGCAAAAAACTGAACTCCAGCAGGGCCCCTACTTGGCTCTCAAAAATAGGAGGCCTCTCAAATGAGGTCTCCAAGCCCTCATTCCTAGGGGCCCCCTACTCCGGCTCTCATTTTTCAGCTTTCCTCGTTTTTTGTGGAACATTTGTGCTTTCAATTTAAATTCGGAACAGATTTGAATTTAAATTTGAATATTCGTATTTGAATTCGTATTTGAATTCATATTTGAATTCAGAACAAATTTGAATTTAAATTTGAATGTTATGTGATGAACTTTGTGCAATTTAAATTCGGAACAAATTTGAATTTAAATTTGAATGTTATGTGATGAACTTTGTGCTTTCAATTTAAATTTGGAACAAATTTGAATTTAAATTTGAATATTCGTATTTGAATATTCGTATTTGAATTCGGAACAAATTTGAATTTAAATTTGAATGTTATGTGATGAACTTTGTGCTTTCAATTTAAATTCGGAACAAATTTGAATTTAAATTTGAATATTCGTATTTGAATTCATATTTGTGCTTTCAATTTAAATTCGGAATAAATTTGAATTTAAATTTGAATATTCGTATTTGAATTCATATTTGAATTCGGAACAAATTTGAATGTTATGTGATGAACTTTGTGTTTTCAATTTAAATTCGGAACAAATTTGAATTTAAATTTGAATATTCGTATTGAATTCATATATTTAAATATTGTTCCTCATTGTGAAATCATAAATATTTTATTGTGTGTTGTGCTTTTGTTCCATACATATGCATATAGTGTGTGAGGAAATAGAGGGAATTGAGAAGTAGGGGCCCTGTTTTGAGGGCTTCTGCTGGAGTGCAGCCCAGAAAACAGGGCCCTCAAAAGTAGGGGGAGCCCTCAAATTAAAAGTAGGGGCCCTGTTTTGAGGGCTACTGCTGGAGTTGCTCTAACCTACTCTCTCATACTCTTGTCTTATCTAACTCAAATTGGATTATCTGGCTCACCTAGGTTATTCATCTAGCTCGGATTATCGTGCTGGTGCAAAACCTGAAGATCACCTTATGTGGAAAATTGATTTGGGTCATACTCCGACTCACTTGGATCATCCGGCTCAGTTGAACATCATCTCAAACCAAGTCTCCGTGAAAATACTTCGACCCTTAGTCCAATTGACTCATATTACTAAAGTTAATATCAAACACTAACCCAACTTGACTTCACTAAACATAGTTAGGCCCTGTTTGACAGAGCTCTAGCTCTAGAAAATCTGTAGATTTCCTAGAGCTGGTCATCTGTAACTCTAGGAAAGCCTGGATCTAGAGTTGCAGGCATGTTAAGTGCATTTACATGACTCATTTCATTTATATTATATATTAAATAAAAATATTTAAATCACTTTAATTTAGTCAACAAATACAGATCCAGCATAGATCTCGGAGCTAGAGCTGTGCCAAACGAGGCCTTAGCTTTGACAAAATAGGGTCGCTAATCATCAAAACGCTTATCTCCAAAAAAAAGGGGTATCAATGCTTACACACTCCCATTTCACTATGGATGCATGATGTTTGCCTCGTCAGTCTAACTAAAGTTAGATTGGAGATGGACCTGTTCTTTTGAACTACAACTTATTAGTATAATAAATAATGATTATCGAGAGAAGTCAAGAACTGCTGAAAAACTAACAAGAACAGGGCCGATGTTTGCCTACTTTGAACGTGGGAATTTTTTTTATCCTCATAGAAACTAAAAGATTTCATGTTAGATTCATGCGTTCTAAATAGGGGCTAAAAATAAATAGGGCATTATAGATAAAAGATTTCCAAATCCAACCTGGATCCTGACTTAAAAGACATGATATTTCCAATCCAACCTGGATCCTGACTTAAAAAACATGACTAAGACTTGAACTTATTCGAAGTAGTACCACTGAAGAACGAATGTATTGTAGTCTTGTAGACCTTTATGATCTTTGTTACGATGAAGTGATGGACTACAAGGTAAATCGTTCTGAACTTTTTTATGTTTAAGCTATATTAGAGTATCTTGGTGTCCTTTCTTTTTGAGGGGTATCTTGGTGACTTTAGTACAGTGGATCATTCTTCGCACGGTGTCATAATCTCTCGTGGCAGAGAAGAGAAGATGGGGGTGTTCTTTTGGGCTTTTAAAAGTGGCTTTTGGCTTCTGTTATAGTACCTAACTTTTAAACGGAATATTTTCTCAAAACGGGGTCTACAGTTAAACGATCTACACGTTAAAAGCCCAACATCTGTACCAGTCAAAATCGCAAGTGAATATCTGTCTCTCTGTAATCTGTACCGTAAACAGCCAAAATTCAAAAATTTCAGCCAAAAGTCATAAACCGCAGCCGAAAAGAACAGGCCCGATAGCAGACTGGCATGAGCTCAGCGTTTCGTGAGACCTTAGATCTTCGCAAAGTGGGGTGTGCATCCTCAACTTGTTCTCTCTGAAAAAATGAAATTGATGGGCACAACCTATTCAGAAAATTAAGCCTTGCCGAGGATGTTCTAGGCCGGGCCCAGTATGGCCCACTAGCGGCCCAGTCATGCCCCGTTGGGCCAACGTAACCGACTCTAATCCTCCTCCTACAAATGCGTGCTTGAGAAGTCAGCCTTGCTTAGTTGGCTCGAACGTGTCGCCGTTCAGGAGCTCGCCCGCGTTCAAGCCTTGCTTGACGTGCGCTCGCCTGAGGAACTGTTTAGTGAATAGTTTCTATAGTGAGTAGACACGCATGCATACAGTGAAATAGCGTGTGTCCATATTTCGGAGACCGTTGAGTCTTTGATTAGATCTTAGTTATGTAGAGGATGCATATGTGTGTATGTGCGCGTGGTGCAAGTGGTATGCGTGAATTATGTACATCTGTCTAGTATCAAAAAACAAATGCGCGCTTGAGAACAACGGGTCAGTCTCTGCTTTGATCCATACCCAGCAAGCCCCGAACCCTACCCCCATGGCAGACGGCGGCGGCTCTGCGCCACTCTTCTTCTCCTCCCACCGACAATTCCTCGGAGTCGCACCATTTCTAGGATGATCCAAGCCTCCACTGACAGCCGGGCCACCGCCACGCTTGAGACAGAGATGGAGTTTGACTGCGACATGCGCGCCATTCGGAGTGCAAGCTCAAGTAGGTTGAGGAGTCCCTCAAGAAGAACCCCTCATCCACCTTTGCCTCCGACTCTGGTTCGGGGGAGGTGTACAAGGGGGTCCATGGGTACACGAACTACAAGGCCGGGTTCCGGTGGGAGCACACAGTGTCAGGCGAGAAGGTCGATGGTGTGCATCGCCCACTTCGGCCATCGGCTTACATTCGGCTCTCGGTGCGGTTCGACTACCAGTCTGACATCTGCAAGGACTACAAGGAGAAGGGGTACTGTGGATATGGTGATTCCTACAAGTTCATGCATGATAGACGAGATTACAAGTCTGTTGGACCGGATGGCAACAGAGGGGGGGTGTGAATGGTGCTAACTCGAATTTTCTCCTAAGTATTCAAGATTCTATTATCATATAACTACAGAGTTGCAGAAAATAGAATTTTCATCCAAAAACTCAAGACAAATGACTCAAGAATACAAAATCTTGAAGCAACCACTTTCCGGTGGTCTAACTGGCATAAAAATGGCGGTCTGATTGATCCAGTGGTCTGATCGCTCATTCAATGGCGGTATTTTCAGCATGATTTCAAAAACACAATTTGAGAGAACTTTTGATCCGTAGATCTAAATGATATGAAAATTTACAGAGATCTACTTTAGGATATCAATAACATATTCCAATAAACGATCATAAAAATTATGGCCAAAGTTGAGACCCTTTTTAGTTTGTAGGAAGGTTGCATCAAAACCGAACCAAAACTACAAACAGTGAATACAACTTGCTCGTGGGTAGGTGATGGCCAAGATGGCTCTAGATGTATTCTCACATGTTGTAGCAAGTATGCATATGCTAAATCCTTAGCCTTGATCCATCTTTATCAAACCAACTCTACCTTAACCTAAACTGCTCTCTAACGCATCACCCATGCACCGTGGTTTTGATCTAAGATGGTTTTCGTTGTTTTGGTCAAACTACCTGTAACACCCCAGTCAAGCCATGACCCGGAATGCTACCAATCTAGAAATAAAACAAGGATAAACTAACTACGCCATACAAAATTTGGCAGAACCTCCCCTGTATTGTAGTTCAAGACAGAGGTTGCAACAAGCATAAAAGGAAGAAATGAATATCATCAAGAATTTATTAAAAATCTAAGCAAAATGGTTTAAGTTTACTAAAGCATTCGTAGATATAATAATTTAATAAAGAACGGAAGCATCATAAAAGAATTCTAATCCTTTATTACAATTTAAATCCGACAATCAATAATCATCTACTACTTAAGTAATTCAAGCAAATAGCATTTTATTTTCTCCCCTCTTCCATTGTGGATAGATCGTGCAAAGTGCAATAATACTAATCTGTCCTTTTCCCCATGCATGCCGATCACATAATGGTACCTAAAACAAACACAACAATAGCAAGAGTGAGTCCAACGACTCAGCAAATATAATAGATAGTAACAAGTACATTTATGAACATCACTTCACAAATCCATCCATCAACCATATAAACAAGCCATGTTATGCAAGATGATCAAAAATCTCTTTATCTCTTTCTCTTTTGCATTTTACCGGTAATGCAAAGTGTGCATCCGTTGATGCACACCCATGCCTGTACCACCTGATACAGGGACCAATTGCCCATACTCCACAAGTATGGGGACCTTTAGCCCGTCATGTCATCAACATGACGGGGACCTTGGCACTTAGTCCTCTCATGACCACGACTTCAATAGATCAACATGATGCACATGCGTGAATGTCTCAATAAAATAAATCTTGCATTCACATTATCCATGCACCAGAAATACTCATGAACACTGTAAATTGCAATCACCCATAAATAGCACCAATACATCCTTACCACCACCATGAACACATATATTCATATTATAGATCAAACATCGACATTCACACCATCAATTTTAAACCATCATTATACTTGCCTTAACCGCGAGAAAACGGGGGACGTGCAGAAGGTGCCGCCTCTGGGATCCGTCCTCCACCTGAATAATAATTATAATATTTGCTAAGATAACAGTAGCGGACCTTTGCCCAAATAAAAAATCACGAACTAGCAAATTCGTCTAACTTGGTTCCAATTCCCAAATCCTACAGGTTATCCCGCCCCCCTCTGTGGACAGTCAACTTCAAAATTTCATATCTATTGGTACAGGAGTCTGAATAGGGTGTTCTTAGACTTTATGAAAATATAACTAAATTATCTAACTAAACCTAGTTGGTGAGCCTCCCTGATTCGGCCATCTTCTACCCGCACCATCCAATTTTCTAAAACATCAATTCACGCCGGGTTCTCTGGACAGAGCACTAAAAATGCTATAACTTCCAGCCCGAGTGTTCGAATCATGATTCCTTGACCTTATTGGAAATTTAAGACATTTATCTACAACTTTCATAATATGGAGATCCTCTGATTCTCCCGTTTTCTAATCGCCCAATCCAATCTACCAAAATCTGACAGAAATCTTCCGATCTGCAGAACAGTCTTACAAGAAAAATCATAACTTCTGCTACAAAGGTCCGATCGACGCGTTCTAGCACTTCATGGAAAGATAACCACGTCCTCTACAACTCGCTAGGAGAAGTCCAGATCTGAATCCCCACGGAACTACAGCAAAGCAGCCATCCAACGAAATCTGTCCTAGCAGTCTAGAATACCGACATTGCTACCGCAACTAAAATATACATCTAATTGGGGGAAAACTTGGGTTACCCTTGACGGATCGCTGTAGAACACGACGAACACCCCACGAACTCCTTCTCTTTTCCTTTCTCCTTTTTCCCTTCCTCTTTCCTTCCTCCGGATCCAAACGCCTCGCTGCGATTGATCTCCTTCCTCCGCTCGACCGGCAGCGAATGGAGAACTTTTTCACCGGTAGGGGGCTTCAATGGAGGAGAGGGGAGGGAGAGGGTCTGCTGGGTGTGGCGCAAGGGCAGGGAGGAGGGGGGTGGCGGCCACAAGGGGAGAGGAGAGGGGGAGAAGGGGTAGCGACTAGGGTTTGGGGGAGGGGTGCCTCCCTCCCCTTTTTGGCTAGCCACCTCTTGGGCCAAGGCCCAGGCCCTGGTTGCCAGGATTTTCAGAAATTCCTCCCTTTAAAAATCCCTATTTAACTCTTTTCTATATGGTCCTTCCCTCCAATTAATCGATTAACTCTCGAATCACTTTTGGGGTATTACACTACCAAAACACCCTCTGTTGACCTGGTCTTCATCTCCTATTGCAAGCAATCGCCATGCTTGCCATGTGTACGTGCACCATTAGCTTACTATACGCCGCCAAGTCTTTGCCATCCCGGTTCCACCGAACCACGACTCACTTGACCCGTACAAGCTACATGGTGCCATCCAGTCGTTTGAACTTGCTTTCAACATTTCATGTCTTTCTCGTGCCATGGTTGAGCTCACCGTCTCACCCGGCATTATCAATCATTCTGGGCCTCAATTCCTTCATGAGCCTAACCCTGATCCTCATCGTTGACCACAGTTGACTTCAAGTGACCCCGCACATCTAAAGACAAAGAAATCTTTTCTGGGCATAAGTTCTTTACAACCTGACCCACATTAACTGTAACATAACTCATGCAACATAAAACCACTGACCATACTCACCAAAACCTTTTCCTCAACTCAAAAATCCACAAATAAGAATTTTGGTCGAAAATCCCCATCTGGCAAACTTCAGCCGGTCAAACCGCCAACCCTTGGGCGGTTGACCGCTGCACCAACCGGTCAGATTGGTGGAACACTGTCAGCTTGACTGGCCTTTCCCTAATTGACCAGCAACACTGCCAATTAAATTTTCAAATCTCCCAAATTGCAACGGTTCATCATAAACTAGGACCTTCTCACATGATTCTTCAATCTCCCACTTGGTAAACCTGTTGGCAATTTTTAAAAATGCAGTTTGATGATGGATTTAAAAGAAGAGATGGAAATTTGCAAAAGAACTCCAAATGGTCAAAACAAGAGTGCAAAGAGCTGAAAATGACCATTTGAGGTAGAGGTGATATGAAACTACTGAAAGTAACAGGCATTTCACAAAAATCTTGAAATTCACCAAATGAGTCGAGAATCTTACTCTAGCTCCATATGAAAGAATAATTGTTCAATTTGACTTTTGTCATGGTGTGAAGAGATCAAAGGCTCCAACTAAGCAATATGCTCTAGATGAACATATTACCAATCTTTCTCCCCTTTAACAATGGAGTCATCAAGATGCATGGAAGAAGACAGAGCATGAATGAAATGAAGTGGCTGCATTTTATTCATTTTTAGCATTTAAGAGCCATGAAAATTATCCAAAGTGACTTTGTAATTATTACACCAAGCCATAAAAAATGAAAGTACTATCTAGATCGTGATAAAATATGTATAGTCAAACTAAGGCCACATAAGTAATGATCTAAAATTAAATGAATTTGTAACATGCCAAGGTGCTCAAGTTCATAATTTAGCCAAGGAAATCTAAAAATGAGCTAAGACATGCTAATATATTAAATGGAACCAAGAAGCTATTATTGAGTCAATTTAGAATGCTAAAAGTTCAAAATTGAAACATTTTGTTCAAGAACATGATATTACTTATAGTTGAGCAAATTTAGCACATTTGACATTTTTTCATTTTTCGTTTTAGCTGAGCTTCAACCATTTTTCATAAATTGTTTTCTTAGCCATGTGCTAGATCTCAAGCCTTATGCGACCACCTCAAGCAAGAAACTTAAGAAAGTAATCTTTGTTATCCAAAACTCCCACTGAGTCATGCCTAGTAAAATGACAAACTATCTCATGAGAAAGAATTGGTGAGATCTGTTTTTTTGTACAAAAGATATCTTTTTTGCATTTTCTTGACTTAGTTTAAGAACAAAGAAGTAATATTAAATCATGATGCTATAATGAACTAGCATAGCTCAATCTAAAGCTCAATGCAGATTCAAGACAACTTAGCTTATTTAACATGGCATAACTCATAAGAGGATTAATTAGAGTAAGACATGATTTAATTTGAGTTTTTCACATTTAGCATGGCAAGAGCTAAGCTACACATAGAAGGACATGATAAATCTAGCAAGCTAGCATAAGTCATAGCAAGATGTAAAGCATACATATCATATAAGAATAATAGTCAAGGCTCCATATATTTATATTACAATATACATTGCTGAATTTAAATGTAATATGATGCAATAAAGGTCCTAGCTCCCCCTCAACAAGTGAGTCAATTTTAGGAACAATTTGGTTCAAGTTGAGTTATGTCAACATTAATCTCAAGAAAAACTCAAATGAACTCCCTCTGAACCAAAGCAATAAACAAGGGAGAAGAAGCTTAGGAAAAAGAAGAAATGGCAGTTCTTAAAGCATAGACAAGATAGAAGGGTTATTATGGCTCAGACTCACTCTTATCTACCCTATATGACTCTAGAACTATTAACTAATTATCTAAAACACAAGAGAGTAAACATGTTCCCTGTCTACCAAGAGGGCCCAAACCCTGCTAGACCTACAAAAAGTGAGTAGACTTAACCTAGCGAGAAGAGAATCAACTAATAAGTAGCATCCTAGAGTCACAAGATAAGAAGAAGTTTAAACAACTGAGAATGAAAGTCACTTCGGTCTATACTAGAAAGACTAACCAAAATGCACCCAATAGTCAAAGTGCAACAGAATGAAAATATACATATAATACAGGAAGTACATGATGCTCCCCCTTAGATTAAGCCATAAGAACAAACCACTCCAAGCACTCTTCGTAAGGTCAAGAACCTCGAACTATCTAAAGGCTTGGTGAAAATGTGAGCCAACTGGTGGTCACTCTCCATAAACTAAATCACTATGTCACCCTTCTCCACATGGTCTCTAAGAAAATGATATTGGATATCTATGTGCTTAGTCCTAGAGTGCTGCACTAGGTTCTTGGCAATATTAATGGCAGAAGTGTTATCACAGAAAAATAGAACACTATCTGTGGATAACCCAAAGTCCCGTAAAGTTGAAACCATCCAAAGCACTTGACTATAGCAACTAACGGCTGCAACATACTCGACCTCTACGGTGGATTGTATGACATTGGACTGCTTCTTAGAAGACCAAGAAACAAGAAAATTGCCGATGAATTATCAAGTGCCAGAAGTGTTCTTTCTATCTATTCTACAGTCAGCAAAGTCTGCATCAGAGTAGGCTCTCAGGGAAAGACAGGAAGAAGAGTACCAGATACCATAGTCCAGAGTAACTCGAAGATACCTAAATATGTACTTCACCACTTGACGATGAGAGGTGCGGGGAGAAGCCTGAAATTAAGTGCACATACAAACAGTGAAGTGTATGTCTGGCCTCGAAGCAGTGAGATGCAAGAGGGAGCCAATCATGCCGCAGTACTCCTTTTGATCTAAAGGCTTGCCATCTTCATCAGGATCAAGTGTAGTCAAGGTCTCCATCGGAGTTGACACCGGCTTATCATCACTCATGTCGAAACGTCTCAGGAGGTCTCGAGTGTACCTTGATGCAAGAAGGTACCCTCCCGAGTCTGCTTGATCTAGAAGCCGAGGGAGAAGCTCAACTCGCACATCATGCTCATCTCAAACTCTATACTCATGACATCAGAAAAATGGGAAACAAGAGCATGAGAAGAGCCACCAAAGATAATATCATCCACGTAAATTTGGACGAGTGGAAGATCATTGCCATGCTTATGAATGAATAAGGTCTTATCTACCTTACCTATCTCAAATCTGTAACTCAAGAAATAGGACTTAAGTCTTTTATACCAAGTTCTTAGGGCTTACTTAAGTCCATATAGGTTTTGGAAAGCTTGAAGACATGGTTTAAATATTTGAGGTTCTCAAAACCTGAAGGCTGTCTAACATAAACCTCTTCCTCAATGTACCAATTGAGGAATGCACTCTTGGCATCTATTCTGGTACAACTTAAAGCCCTTAGACGCTGCAAATGCAAGCAAAATCCTAATGGCTTCTAGCCTAACTACAGGAGCGAAGGTCTCCTCAAACTCTAAACCCTCAACCTAGGAGAAAACCTGAACTAATAGTCTAGCCTTGTTTCGAATGACTACCTATCCTCACTTTGTTTGTTCTTGAAGACCCACTTAGTTCCTATGACATTATGACCACTAGAGGGCTCAACAAGCGACCAGAGCTTGTTCCTCTCGAAATTTTCTAACTCCCCATGCGTGGCATTGATCCAAGACTCATCAGAAAGTGCATGATAGATATCCTTGGGCTTGAAAGAGGCGCCAAAGGTAGAATGTAGATAGAAGTGAGATAAGCCAGATTTTGAGCGCGTGACACGCTCAAGAAGGTCTCTTATGCTCTGCTCCAGAGGATGACGATGCTGAATATGTCAGGGAGGTTCTGGATGAGAAGAAGTGGCCTCTATCTCATGAGCTGAGGAGGTAGGAGCAAAGCCACAAGGTTCAGAAGAATCAGAAGGTAAGGGCTAATCTCCCTGAGGCGTAGTGGTAGAAATAGGTACCTCAGGGGTAGATGGGACTGGATTAGGTAAAGAAACTTCATCTCTATCATTCTTATCATCTACAAAGATGGTCTCGGACTGCACAACTGGAACTAAGATGTTAGGCCTAGTGTCAGGATTGGCCTCATCGAAAGTAACCTTACAGGTCTCTATAATCCTATTAGTCTCTCAGTTCTAGACCTTATAACCCTGTGAAGAAGTCGAGTAACCAGAAAGATACTGTTAAAAGAATGAGACTCAAACTTATCTAGATTCCTAGACTTCAGAATAAAACATTTACAACCGAAAACACAAAAATGTGAGACACTGGGCTTTCGTTCATACCTCAACTCATAAGAAATGCGATGCAAGTGTGCCCTTAGAAAAACTCTGTTCGAAACATGGCACGCGGTAGATACAGCCTTGGCCTAAAATTTCCTAAGTGTAGCATACTCGTCTAGAATCGTCCTAGCCATCTCGACCAAGGTACGATTCTTCCTCTCCACAACGCCATTTTGCTGAGGGACGTGCAGAGAAGAGAACTAATGCTCAACACCTGTCTCATCATAGAAGCTCTCAAAGTAGGAGTTCTTGAACTCCATGCCATTGTCACTGTGGATCACTCGTAAGGCACTAGGAAGCTCAATAGACAACCTACCAAATAAACCCCGAAAATGACCAAAGGTCTCATCCTTTGAGGCTAAGAAGAACACCCAAGAGAACCTCAAGAAGTCATCAACTACAACAAGAGCGTACCACTTCCCACCGACCGACTGCACTCTAGTTGGACCAACAGTGTCCATATGGAGAATCTGTTCTAGTGCATCAGTCATAGTCACAGTGGCTAGAGGGTGAGAAGTAGTAATCATCTTGCCATGTCGACAAGGAGCACAAACTAAGTCTTTGACCATCTTGAGCTTAGGCAGATCAAGAATGAGACTGTGGCCGCTAACTCAGGTCAAGTGATCAAAGCCAATGTGACTAAGTCTCCTATGCCAAAAAGAGATATCACGGGACTCTGAAGCAACTAAGCACATGAGAGAATCACCAGAAGACTCGACAAAATCAGTATGAAAGATCCTCCTAAACCTAGAAATCCTACAAACTAGACTCCTTGAAGAATTAAGGATTTTATAAGTATTTTTCTTAAAGCTTACCTCAAAATTGTCATCAGTAAGCTAAAAAACAGATGTCAAATTATAATACAACTTACTTAGTAAGACAACATACTTAAGAATAAAAGAATCATTAATGCACACAGTACCTTTAGAGATAACACGACCTGATGAAGCGTCTCCAAAGGTGATTATCTTATCACCTAAAGCTCGGACTAGGGAAGAGAACTAATGAGAGTCTCCGGTCATGTAGCAAGAACAGCCAGAGTCCACAAGCCAAACATCTTCCTTCCTAACCCGACTAACCTGAGTAAATGAGAAGAAAACATCGGTGGCTCAGTACTGGGTAAATAAGAGCGCACCTAGGAAACCAGAATTGAGTCACACGACAAGCAGTAGATCCAGTCATAGAAACAGAAGACTGATCTCTAGCTACTCTATGCACTCCGCCTCTCACAGAAATAGATAGTCTAGAAGCAAACCTCAAGCCTCTACTGGATCTGACCTCTATAGAAGAGTGGGTCTGAACAACAACGGTATGCTGATCACGCCGCAGATAACCACCTCAATGGGGAAAACAAGGTCCATCCTTAGAATAGTGAAAACTCTGACCAGAAGCAACTTGAGTACAAAACTAGAAGATGCTTGAAAGCTAAGTCCTCGATGCTGCCTAACACCAAACAAATTAGCAGAATTTGCTACGACTCTAGACCTTATGTTGGTCTTAGGAGCACTCTGAGTCTGAGGCTGACCCATAATACCCCTAAGAGTGTGAACACAGTCTCTAGGCGCAAGCTTGGCACACTTGAAGTAGAACTCAACTACATATACATCCTTCTGATAGAAGGTGCAATGATACTTCGCCTTTTGAGAGGCTGAAGCAGCAAGTGGCATAATCTTACTATCAGGATCCCTTGGACAAAACCTGTAGATTTAAACACTATCTTCTTAGTCTTGGGCACAACCTCGATCACGCCTCCAGCTACAGCTCTGGCAACTTCCTGTCGATGCTTCTTCACATCCTTTAAAAAAAATCATACTCTCAAAAAAGAGAAGCATAGGAAGATTACAAATCTTGGATTTATCCAGGATAAGATTAAGCCTTTTCTTGCCTTCCACAAATTTTTCAAGAGTGTTTATGAGGTACTCACACTCTCAAAAAAGAGAAGCATAGGAAGAACATGGAGAGGAAGATGAGGAACCAAAAGGAGAGGGTGAAGAACCAGAAGGAGAAGATCGAATAGCACGTGTATATCTCTCTTTATGCACGGTTGCCTGAACCTTGAGGGCTGCGCATGACACACAAGGGGCAGACCTAATCCTAGCCATCTGAGCTTTGTAACTCTTCCTAAAGGCCTCTTCCATTTCCTTAGATTTCTTCCCTACTTCAGTACAGAATGAACAAGTAGATTGTGGTTTTTCTAGTAGATTCTTAGTTAGTTTCACATATTTTTATTCAATGCAATCAATTCAGATTTTAGTTTTTCACAATTATTGCATGGTGAGCTAACATGTGACTTAGAAGCATATTGAACCATTTTATTGTTATAATCGCACATGTCCTGAAATTGCTTACAAATAGATTTAAGTTTAGCAATTAATTTAGGGTAATTGGCACAAGAAGCAATAAACTCCATCAAAGCAGCATGCATTTTTGCGATCTTATGATCTGCCTTTTTTAAGTTAATCTTTAAGTTGTTACAACTATCATAGGTTTTAGGCAAATCAAGAAGCATGGTATATAATTCTCTAAAAGCATTGTCCTTATTCTTATATGAGGTGCAAAAAGTAGTCTCAACAAAATCAGACTGAGAAGGAATTGTTCTAGCCATTTCTAATTCAGCCAAAAACTAACATTCTCCACTTTAAGCAAATCCATATCCGAAATCACACTATCATGTGAGGTCCTTAGTTTCTTCATGTCTCCGAGCAAGGAAGCACACACATCACAATCGTCATGGGAGGAAGCAAATCTAAGTGAAGTAAACTCCTGTGATAAGCTCTCTACCTCCTTCTCTAACTCATCGCACCTAGCTCTAGACCTAGCATAAAACTTTCCTTACTTGAGAAAAGAACCATTAAGCTGGTCATAGGAGGGACATACCTCATTGGAGTCGCTATAGATATTGTCATCGCTGATGCCATTCTTATTAGCCATGAAGCACATCTCGGTGAAGTTATCGCCGTCCTTGGTGTCCTTCTGCAGATCATCCTCGCCATCGTCGTCGCTTCAGCACTCCATGTTGCTGAAGTCGAAGTTATCGAAAGCGGTGAGGGCGTAGTAGAAAAGCTTCTTGGCCTTGCCAAGCTTGCGGTACTTCTTCTCCTTATCTTGATCCCAAACTAGGGGCTTCTTGTTATGGTTCTTATTGATGTAGTCGTTTTTACTTAGACCGCCATAGTCGTTCTTGCCCTTCTCCAACTTGGAGCAATTCGCCCGAATGTGGTTGGGGCCACCACACTTGAAGCAAATCATTGGACCTCCTCTCTTTCCCTCTTTAACCCTCTTACATGAATGTGAGAATTTCTGGTCATCGCTCATCTCGCACAAAACAGCCAAAGAGAACCTAGAAGCACCATCAGATGATGCTCTAGAGGCAGAAGTGAGATTGGTGACTAAGACCATCGACTGCGATTTCACCTTGTGAGACGATGTCTATCTTATGAGTCTTGAGGCCTGAGTACAACGCATCAAGAGTTAAGGTCGACAGATCAGTCATATCCTTAATGGAGGTCACCTTCATCTCCCAACTCTGAGGTCCAAGGCAGAAAGCATCTGATGAGCATTGTCCGAGTCTGAGTATGTGAGACCAACAACTCAAAGGTTGTTCAGAATCTTGTGAAATCTACCAAAACACTCATCCAAGGACACACTACCAAGCACTCAAATTTGTTGTATTCACGCTTGTACTAGTCTAGTCAAACAGTTTTGATCTGGGTGGTACCCTTATGGTATGCATCGAGGGTCACTCAGATGTCATATGCCGATGTGAGATGGGAGATGCGATCAAAATCACTTTGGCTAAAACCCTGAATGATGATGTTCCTTGCCGTAGCGTTTGTCTCGACATCTGGTGTATTCATAACTGTGATGTCATCCTTGGCAGGAACAATAAACCGAGTCTTAATATTTTTCCAAATCGTATAGCCTTGAACCTAAATGTAAGACTCCAACCTGCTTTTTCAAAAGGGATAGTCGACCCCATTGAAGAGAGGTAGCTTGGTGTAATACTTGTCTACTGTCATAGCTCTAAAGACCGGTTAAGATCTACGAGAAGAGCAAACCGGGCTCTGATACCACTTGTTGGACCAGATGGCAACAGGGGGGAATGGTGCCAACTCAAATTTTCCTCTAAGTATTCAAGATTCTATTCTCACACAACTACAGAGTTGCACAAAATAGAATTTTCATCCAAAAACTCAAGATAAATGGCCCAAGAACACAAAACCTTGAATCAACCACTTCTCAGCGGTCTAACTGACATAGAAATGGTGGTCTAACTGGTCCTAGCAGTCTGACCGCTCCTTCAATGGTGTTATGATCGCTGCTATAGTAATATCAGCCTAATGAATATTGTTTTTAGCATGATTTCAAAAACGAAAATCGAGAGAACTTTTGATCTGTAGATCTAATGATATAAAAATTTGCAGGGATCTACTCTAGGATATCAAAACCTATTTCAATAAACAATCATGAAAATTATGACCAATGTTGCGGGCTTCTTTAGTTTGTAAGAAGGTTGCATCAAAACCGAGCCAAAACTCCAAACGTTTAATACAACTTGATAATGGGTAGATGATAGCCAAGATAGATCTAGATATATTTCCACATATCACAGCAACTTACAACACTGAAGAACATGACCTGAAAACCCTAGAGACAAGAAATCACACTTTGAGGCCAATTCAAGCAAAATCAGGTTTTCTTGATAAACTTGTTATCAAAATATCTACATGGATGGAAATAGATTCCTAGAGGTTGTCTCCATCTCTTACATGTCATTGACACAGCAAGATTAAAAAAAGATGAGAGATCAAAACCAACCAAATCAAGAGCAAATTAATCAAAACATGAGATGGACATGGAGCTGATCAAAGATTGGTATATTGATTACTTGAAGAGACAAGTTTTATAGCTACTCCACATTAGAAGACATAGAGCAGATAACACACTCAACTCTTAAACCCTAACTCTAGACATGAGAGCATATGAGAGAAGGATTGGATGGTTAACCACATGTCTCCATCCTAACCCTCTTTTATAGGTGGGCAACCAGCCACCTATTATAATGAAAAACCCGTTAACCCTACACACATGGATTTTACACACACATGCTCACTTATGCACGCTTTTCAAAGCACAAAAATGTGCATCCGCTAAATCGTTAGTCTTGATCCGTCTTGATAAAACCAACTGCATCTTGACCTAAACAACTCTCCAACGCATCACCCATACATCGCGGTTTTGATCCAAGGTGGTTTTTGGTATTTTGGTCAAATTACCAAAATACCCTCAGTTGACCTAGTCTTCATCTCTCATTACAAGCAATCGCCATGCTTGCCATATGTAGGTGCACCACTAGCTTGCTATATACTGCCAAGTCTCCCCCATCTCAGTTCCACCGAACAACAGCTCACTTGACCCGTACAAGCTATATGGTGTCATCTAGTCGTTCGAATTTACCTTCAACATTTCTCACATTTTTCGTGTCATACTTGAGCTCACCGTCTCACCCGATGGCCTCGATTATTCTAGGCCTCAACTCCTCCATGAGACTAGCCCCGATTCTCGCCGTTGACCACGGTTGACTCCAAACGATCTTGCACATCCAAAGACAAAGAAATTTTTTCAGGCACAAGTTCTTCATAACCTGACCCACATTAACTGTAATATAGCTTATGCAACATAAAATCATTGACTATACACACCGAAAACCCCTTCCTCAACTCAAAATCCATAAATATGAATTTTGGCCAAAAGTTCCCATCTGAACAAACTTCAGCCAGTCAGACCGCCAACCCTCGGGTGGTTAGACCGCTGCACCAACCGTTTAGACCGGTGGCACACTGCCGGTCTGATCGGCCTTCCCCTAACCGACCAGCAATACTGCTAATTAAATTTTTAAATATATCAAATTACAATGGTTCATTATAAGATAGGATCTTCTCACATAGTCCTTCAAAGTTAGGGTGGCAGTTCGAGGAGGAGTGGGAAGAGGCCGAAAAGGCCCGCAAGTGGCGCATCGCGATGGGGGGCGGGGATGGGAGCGAAGACGGAGGAGGATGACGATGACAACGAGGAGGCACTGCCCTTTGCCTGCTATATCTGCAGGCAGCCATTCGTTGATCCGGTGGTCACGAAATACAAGCATTACTTCTGCGAGCACTGTGCATTAAAGGTTCAGTTTGTTCTGCTTTTGCTATATGATGGTAATTATGGCTATTATCTGAGTAACTTATGAGTTTGTCATGTAGAAGGTCTAAGGTGTCGACTTGCTGTGCTCGGCTAATAGTTTTTCATGTAGAAGATATAAGGGGCAATTGCTTGGCTAGACTAATATTTAGCCTAAATTCTGTGTCATACTGTCATGGAATCATGATTGCTGGATTTGGACCCTAAAATGCGCTGTGTTTGCGTTAATATTCTAACTATTGTTCCCTGGATTTGCTGTCTTTTGCAGCTAATTAATTTGCCGTGTTAAAAATTTAAGCTTGCTAGATTAATTATGGAAGAGTTGTTGGCTTCTTGCCCCTGAACTTGAAAAAAATTGTGGCAAACCTAGGTACATTCAGAAATGAGAAATCAGAATAGCATGAGATTATATAGAAGTGACAAATTAGCAGTTTGTTCAAAATATAGGGGGCCAATTAGGAGTATAGGACCAATACTGCATGCTGTATCGTGTCTTTGTTTTGTGCTTCCTAACATACCTCATTAATAGTTAATTTCTGTTGATTGGACCAGCTAATCAGTTCTTAACTAAGACTAATTCCTGTTAGATAATGAAAAGTGCTTTCATAAGGATAAATATTTACACTCGCTTATGGGTCCTGCGGAGGGGAATTGCACGGAGATTTGAGCTATCTGTCATAAAATCAGGAAATTTTGAAAGAGATAGAAGATAACTGTAAGAATAAGCTCGGAACTCCACTTTCATCATCATATATCACATATTTCTGTGGATTGATTGATTGTTGATTGACCTTTGCTGAACTGGAAGAAGTTCCATTAAGTAGTGCCCTTGCTATTGCAGACTCTTGCACATATGCAGTTTAATTTGTTGCTTCTTCCAGACTGAACTTTGAACCATGAGCACTTTTACAAACCTCTTGCTATTGTTATGGAATCAACCCAATATACATTATGTTAGACCATGTGGCCAGGTCTAGATTATTTTAGATGATTAATAATTGACAACGTTGGTTATGGTGTTACTTATGGTGTGTTACTTCTTTATATGCTTGTGATAGCATGCAGGCCCGGCCCTGAGGGGGGGCGAGCGGGGCGGCCGCACCGGGCCCCCAAAATTCAGGGGCCCCTTCAGGCTCTCCAAGGACCAGGGCGTCAGGGCGAAGATAGTCGGGGCTCCCTAGGGTGAGCCGGAGAAGACGAGGTAGGCGGCGTCGGTGTAGCGCACCTCGAGGTGGGCGTCCTGCCACTCCCCGAACACCACCAGGGCGAGCCGGAGCGCGGCCGACGCGAGCATCACCCGCCGGAGCGTCACGGCGGAGGAGGCCATCGGGGAGCAGTCGCCGGGCAGATCGCCGCCGTGGTTGGGAGAGGCGAGAGACCGTGAGATTCGCGTCGCAGGCACATGATGTATATAATCTTTCTTTTTCTTGTTGCCTCGTCTAGTTCTTGGAAGCCTCTTCTTTTACATTGCGGTTGCGGCAATGTATATAATCGAATTGTGTTGGTAGATCACCAATCCAATTGTTGATTTGCTCATGCATGCTCCAGTAGATTCCTTGCTGCATCGGCTACTGAAAGGAAGAACACGGAAGTCGCATTTTTTTCCCTTTGTTTCTACTAGAATCAGATAATATGACGTTTCTTTGTTTTTGTTGCTTAAGACAACCCTCCTGGTCTCGTCCTTGACCGATCTTTGCTTGGCTAGATTGACTGATTAAGTTAATTAATGAATTGCTAACCATGGTTATATGGTACCTGGTTGGATTACTCATATAAAAGGGGAAAAAAGAAATCGATATTAATTGTATCAAACTATGCTACTGTTGTAAGTCGCTTCCTGAACCATGTTTATGTTGATGGATTGCTATCTGCAGTTATGCTTTTGGTGGAATTGGTTTTACTGGAAGAACCGTGGTAATAATATTCTTCGTATGTTCTTGCTTAGGCAGGTTAGGTGGCCTGTCATTGGGAAAGGGACATATAGGTGCTGGCACTGTATCAGCCACGAGGAGTCCTGGTTTGGGCAAATGCAGAGAATCTGCGTGAGGTGTGATCTTGCAAAGGTGCTGCGATCCTGATGTGGCTTTGTTGAATGCCATGCCACGGAGTTTGCATTTGATGAATTGTGTTTTTGTTTTGATCATGCTGTAGAGTTCGAGCTTGTCTAGGAGCTGGGATTTAATTGGGCAGATTGGTGATGACCATGATGTTCTTATAGAATGTAGGGATGTGCATAAGTCCTTTGGAGACAAGCAGGTATTGAAAGGCGTCAGCTTCAAGGTGAGTTCTCCTGCATATTAGGAATTTTTTAATCAATAATTAGTGCTTTGTAGTTACTAATTATACTATTGTTCATTGAAAAGTAGATTTCAAGAACTCCAAACATTCCAAACATAACATATTTTAAGTGTTTGTTGGTAAAATTAGATATATATATATATATATATGTAGATTTATATTTAGATATTTATACTAGGGCCTCTATTTCTAGTTTCGCCCCGGGCCCCTAAAATCCCAGGACCGGCCCTGATAGCATGGTGATATGATAATGTTGCATGATACGCTCGTGTAAGGTATTGTGCGGATTGACTTGAGTCAAGTCGTGAACTTGTGCTCGTACGCGGTTGCGTGTTTATTCATGTGCAGATGTTGCTTGAGGCGGAACATGGTCGATGACGGGACTGAAACTAGGTTCGGGTGGAACTGAGGTTTCAGGACTAAGTTCAGGGAGAAACTGAGGTCCTATCGGTCAAGGATGTCATGCGGGATGTTCAGGCTAGAGAACAATGCGCATGGAGATGATGCGTGGAGGAGGTGCGGTTCTGGAGGCTTCGACACGTGGAAGGCTGAAAAAATCGGAAGCGTAAAAAGAATTAAAAAACTCATGTTATGAAGGGTTTTGGGTCCCTTGAAAAGTAGTGGGCTAAAAAGCCTGGTTGAGGTAAAAAGGCATAGGATGAGTTGTATTAGGGTTTTGAGTAGAAAGAAAAAGAGGATATAAATAGATATACGTGTGCGGCGGCTGGTGGTAGGGGTTTTGCGCTAGGAAGAAAAATTTGTGGCGACTGCATGCTTGATACGAGACAATATTTGATGCATGCTGTTGGTGACTTTTTGATGTGAGTTGATTTGTTGATTAAAGTATTGAGAGAGTAGTTGATGAAGTTATGTGCATGAGCTATGAGCTGAGACATTGATTGGTGGAAATAGCGAGGATGTCGGCGGCTGCATGCCGTGCATGAAGTCTCTAGTATTCTTGATTGTGCATGCTGGCCGGAGGCGTGACTTGTATTGAGCGGCAGACAAGATTTCTTCCACTGGCGAGATTTGGAGCAGCAGCCGGGATTCACGTAGCAAATTTCCGCTCGGTCTCGCGTGTGCTTTCGTCGCTGCTGGCGAGATTTGGAGCGTGCGGCCGGACGTAGGAGTGCTTCTGCCGAGACGCGTACGAGACTTGATACGAAAGTATTTTGGCCGTATGCATGGATTGAGCCAGCCGCGATTAATGAGGTGATTAAATAGGGCATCAAGTTTGTGATCTGGTAAGTTTGGTTGATTAATTTTTTACGGATTTTGCTTAGTTGCATAATTAGAGTTTAATTTACTCTCGTCACTATTTGCATTAGCGATTTTGTTTATTTTATATCTCAAGTTCTAGACCTCTGATTGGCGTAATTCCAGTTCGGTTAGTTCTATAATTTTCTCTAGTTTATTCTGACAAAGTTTGAGGTTAATCGGAGTTACATTTTTTTTTATCAAGATCAGTTTTAGTAAAGATAAAGTGTTCTGTCCAGAACTTGAAACGAGGCTTAAATAGGTTTTGTGTTAAAAGGGGAGTATTAAAATTTATTTTTAGCTTCCGCAATCATTCACCCCCTCTGATTGCCTGTCTTAGTATGAATCGATCCTACACATTAACTTGTCCTATTTTGACAAAAGCACCACATAATTGTAAACAATACCAAATAGGAAAGTGTGGCAAAGAAACAGAGTTCTGCATATCATACTAGAAAAATGTTTTCTTGGTGCAAATATCATCCATAGAGCATGCAGCAACATTTTTTTTTAGAAACTTCCATTATGAATTATATTTAGAATGTCAACACAAGCCAAGTTGATATTTGATCTCTGATTACTTGTAAATTTTCCTTATTATTAGTCCTATGGTTGCACTTCAGGAATGTTCTTCGAACGAAAATTACCAAGTATCATGCATGGACGCTTGAAATATTGTTAGTCCTATGGGCCTTTCCTGTTGGAATTTTACGGAGCTTTCCTTGACCACATAGGACTATCTAATGCCCCCTTCTATATACAACTAGCCGAATACGGATGGAATCAACTTATCATTTAAGGCACGACACCAAATTATGGATAGTGACAGATTAAAATAAAGTTTATACACTACTAATATTAAAAAATAACGGAATATCTAAGAACATTGAATATTTCTTAGGTGCTATAAGCCTTATATAACCTTCTTGGGACTGCCTCTGAGGGGATTACCAAGTTTAGTCCCAATGTGGTGCAATTCTTTTCTAATTCTGAGGCAAGATAACCTTCGCATGGGCACCTAAAGTCGCACCATTACCTCCATGTTGCATCTTCGTAGTAAGCAACCATTGGTGCTACATTAAAACAGTAGAGGGGTACTACAGTTTAGTTACAACTTGGGGAGTTACTGTTCTTTCCTTAATCTAATCCACCGCTGGTGCTGAATTATAACTGTAGATTTGATACCATTAAAAAAGATTATAATGCAATTATTGGGTGGCTTTTGTTTTGTTGGTGATGTGGTACAATTTGGAAGCTTGTTTAGTTGTCAATTTTAGACGTAAAAAGGATTTGCTTATAACAAGTTTGTAATGATTTACTCTAGATGTAGTAGTTTACACAGCATTATGTGTAAGGTAGGTACTTCAGGTTAACTGTGATCCCGATATAGCAGTATCTTTGTAGTTTTAGAAGCATTAAACGTCGAAGTTTGGTGATCTAGATTGTTACCAATGATTTTGGAGCATGCTGTATGTGCTAATTTTGTTAAATTCAAATTCCTTGGGCTAGGCTAGTTTTGAACAAATGTTGTTCTCAAGTTCAAACCTCAGTGGTCAGTGCAAAACAGTATGCTTTTATAATGGAAACAGACTAGTGTAGTTTTGTGTTTCCTGTTTCGAACTGAAAAGGTTAATATTTTTTATTGTCCACATGCTCAACATGGCAATATGGTAAGGACTGACAGTTGATATAACATTGCAGCCTATTTACCTTTTATTCTATAAGCGTAATGGTATTGTGTGCTCTTCTGGTTTAATTAACTCGAGGAAGACAGCGATACGCTTTATTTTGTTTTTGTTTCTTTTCTTATTTAGGCACATTTGGAGAGGCATACACTATTGCTTTTTATTTGCATTGATAGTTATCATCGGTCATTTGCATGCAGATTTGAGCTTTTCCTTTCTTTCTTTTCTTCTTTCCTGTTAACTACACTTTTGAATTTACATCTTTCCTGTTAACCAAGTAGAGATTTACATCTTCCCTGTTAAAAACACTTTAGGATTGAGAAGTGACCGTTCGAAGTGTTGAATACGTGAATTTGGTTACAGTGGCTGTGCTTCGTGCTTCCTGTCAGCCATTGTAGTGAAAAATCTACAACGCTGCGCAGGAGATCCGCAAGAAGATGGCGCAAGACAAGAAGCGACCAGGACCACTAACCACTGTAGCACATTTACTTGCATGATGGGATTACTTTGTTATGTAACTTCTGTTATTGTACTGTCCGAATTTTTTTTTAATTTTGATTTTGATTTTGTGTCGCTGGTGTGGTGTCTCATGTCATTTCGTCTGTCCTCAGGTGGCTCCCGGATGGATGTAAAGTTTCCAAGTGCGGCTCCAGTGTCCCACAACATGAAATTTACAGCTCCAGGAAAGTGTTCAGTGCAGCTCATGTGGCTCAGTGCTGCCCCTTTATGCAACAATGCAGCTTGTAGCTGCCACTTTCTAGTGTGCATGCATGGTGTGTCGCTTATCGTATCTTGCTTTCCATGGCAGATAAGGATACGATATATCCGTTGCGTCGTGTCATGAGACGTTCGTCCTGAGCTGAGCGGCAAGCCATTAGTTCAGTTGCTCGGTTTCGACGCGTCCGTTTGTCGTGCAGCGTCTGGTCGCTGAAACTCCGCGGTCTATTCAGCCTTGAGAGGCTTTTGAGATCGGCGGCAACGTCGATCAACGCACAGTTAAATCCGTTATGAACAGAAGCTGCGGTGAACCATCCTGACAGCTGTGATGGTGTATCACCGTCCTCTTTTGAGATTCTAGTGAATTAGTCCGTTAATTAATGAAATCCAGCATGGCAACAGAGCAGCAGACATACCTTCACAAATAATGAATCAGGCTAGGTTCGAACCAGCTTTTTTCTTATGCTTGTGCTGTCTACAGTAACTAGTTTTTAAACAGTGTGTTTCTTCAAGATGAGGTTAATAGAAAGATTATAGTAAAAAATGCACTGAGTTTAGCTGTATCGGTCAAAATCGTATGCGATTATTTTTCTGTATGTACTACCTTTCGCAAATAGCCAAAATTCAAATATTTAAGCCATAAATCATAAGCCATCAGCCCAAAAAAACCCACCCTTAGTCGGCTGCTTAAGATTCTAGAACTGTTACGTATCTAACATTGTTACAATATTTTTTTTAATTTTGAGCTTATAGCACCCGTTTTTGTAAAAATAGCACTCTCCCCGAGCTCGGAAGGTGCAGCAGGCAACACGTGTTACCTACCATACCCAGGTAGCTCGGCAGGAGGTGGGCTGCATGGCAAAGTGAGCTGGGGTGGGAGGTGCTAGGGCGGCACGGCAGGCGGCCAGCCAGAGGTGCTGCCGAGCCGGCGCAGCTCGGTAGCAGCTTGTTGAGCAGCCTCTACTCGACAAGTGCATGCTAAGCTGTGCTGGCTTGGCAGGCGGGTGTAGGGTATGCGAAAAGGGTAGGGGTGGCAAAAAAACTTGTTGGTTTAGTTCAAAATTGCTTCAATTATACTCGTCAATTTGAATTTTGCTCTAGCTCGACTCGTTAGCTCGCTTCTAAAAATACTTCCAAACTATACGTAAATTTTTTTAGAAAGATGCAAGGGGGTTCGAAGAGGTAGATAAGCCACCACTACAAACTCTCTATGTTAAGTAGTAAAGATATGTTGTTGCAAAAAGTTATGGTAATTGACCATGTGTAGGCCGATAAAGCAGTTCTTAAGGAATGTGCGAATTACATGGCACATGAGGTTTGGTTAGATGCGTATGTTTGCCTCAGTACTCATACGATACAAGTAGCAAAACGTGTGAATCATCAACCCTACATATAGCTAAGATACATGAACGCCTTTTGAAAGCCAAGATTCTAATCAGTCGTCGTACACATTTGGATCCATCAGTGCCTTTCTCTTCTTTCCTTTGCGAGCTTTAACCTTAGCGACCTGGGCTCAGTACTCAGCTTCTACAACTTGTGTATGTTTGTCTCAATCAAAGATAACCTGGCAGTCAGTGGTGGCTTCAGGGACCACCATCACCTTACCCTTGTCCTTTCCGCTGTCATTCGGGGTGTAAGGTTTTCAATGTGTGAATCTCTCAGGCGCCATCAGGTAATTGACCAAGTATTTTTGCTCGATGAATGCCCTGTTGTACATATCCGGGCCATCAATCCATTGGAAGAAGTAGCAGTGCTCCGTGGTCTACCAGCATAGATGGAGTGGGTTAGGGATGTGCGAAATAGAACATGCAATATGAAATAGCAAATACGTGTTTAAAAATATTTTAGCTCTAGCGCATTCCATATTATATAACCACAGTTACGCTAATGAAACACTAATGATATATATATTAAGCGTGTTGTTCGCATGCGAATGAAGTATACCTTTTTCGAAGGTATTCACCAGCTCCATAATGCTTTCAACTGCGAATGAAGCAGGAAATCTTTATTTTCTTTCCTTTTCCTCCCTAGCTGTGCTCTCTTTCGCTCGACAGCAATGCGACCGCAGGTCGTGTTTTATACATGTGTGCAAGAAGCCAGCGCAATTAACGCGCAAATAAAAATGAGCATCTAACATCGCGTCACGTCGCGTCATGTCATTAACACGATTCCCTCGTGTGCGCTACCCTGTGAGGAATTGGCCCCTTGTGCTCCCATGCGCGCGCACGCGCCTGCTCGCCTGTCCCCCGTCCTGTCGAGTTGCGCTAGCATAGTAGCGCCTTGCCTGCCGTGCTGCGCCGCGTTGCTCGACGCCACGCTAGCTTGTTCTGCTGTGCAGCTCGCCTCTTGCTGAGCTACTCGGGCGTGGTAGGTGACACTGTTGCTAGCCGTGCCTTTTGAATTTAGGAAGGGATCATTTTTGAAAAAATAAGTGCTAAAGGGCCAAAATTAAAAAAAAAAACCATTGCATCATTGCTAGATAGTGAACAGTTCCATATTCTAATGTCTGCTCACCGGGATCGCCCGACAGAGAGCGATGGGAGGCTGAGCCTACTGTATCCATCCTCAACGAGATCCTTCACATGGCAACATGTGCGGCAAAAGCACCAGGCAAAGGATAATAATGTATAGGACACTAGGAGTAGCATGTCTTGTGTTACATAAGATTATAGCATTAGCCAGGGTTGTCTGGTTGGCAACCTGTGACGATGAGCAAGGCATATTTGATTTGAGCCGGCGAAAAAATTGTCATACATGTATGATTGCGAGAACATGCCCGTCTCAAGTTCCACTTTGGACACTTGTGTATAGTACGAGCTGGTACAAATTTTGCATCGGGACACGAACCAAACAGTGGGCAAGGAATATTGAGGAATGCTGTCTGTTGAAGGATCCATCTATGTATGTGTACGGACCGATCGATCAAAGCTGGTACCTGAGAAAGAATCGCGCGCGTCCACTCTCTTGACTGAGTGACAGTGAGCAGCCGGCCGGCCGGTGAGTACACATGCCAAGTCCGCCGCCTAAACTGGCCGCCCACGCATTGGCGCCGTCGAGAGCGCGTCCGTACAAACCACGACCGCACTTAAGTATGGGTCTTTCTTTTTCAACTTCTAAAAACTACTTTTTGATTTTTTTCCGTTATAACTAACTTTTAAACGAAATATCTTTTCAAAACGGGATTTACAAATCGATTATAATACACATTGTAGTAACTTCACTTATATTTACCAAAACGATACGTGAGTTTTTGTTTCTCTATACTTTCTCTTACAAATAACCTAAAAATTATAAGTCACAATCATAAGTTATAAATTGAAACTAAAAAAAAGTAATAGATGCTATTAGTCGCATTCCATGATGCATTTGCATCGATAAATTTGATATGGACGTACCTAGGTATATATTTGGCAACTGGCAGTAACTCCACTGGCAGTAACTCTCTATATATTTGGCAGTAACTTCACTCACGTACGACAATAACTTTTTGGTGCGCACAATGCTCGCTATATATATATATATATATACTATTCTACGCACAGGTGTAGCATGCACGCCGGAAAGTTACTACGTGCGTAAGTGAAGTTACGGCCGAACATATGAAGAGTTACTATCAGTTGTAACACTACACAACTGACAGTAACTCTACATGTATTTGACAGTAACTTCACTCACAAACAGTAGTAACTTTTCGGTGTGCATTCTACACATGAGCGCAAATTAGCATATTGCACAAATTGTTATTTTTATGATTGTGCCATCAATGTCGGTTCACTACTACAGAAAAGGTCATCACAGACGGTTCGAAAACGTCATCACAGACGGTTTTGTGAACCGTCTGTATTTATGGGTCAGTGATAATCGAAGGTCATCACAGACGGTTTTCGGACCGTCTGTGATTATCAGCTATCACAAGTGATTTTTGAGTAAAACCCGTCTGTGATAGCTGATAATCACAGACGGTTTTGACTCAAAAACCGTCTATGATAATAAGTATCACAGACGGTTTTTAATTCAAACTCGTCTGTGATAGCTGATTATCACAGACGGTTTTGGAGTCAAAACCGTCTGTGATTATCAGCTATCACAGACGGGTTTTACTCAAAAATCGTCTGTGATAGCTGATAGACCGTCTGTAATTATCAGCTATCACAGATGGGTTTTACTCAAAAACCGTCTGTGATATTCCCTTCAACCCCTAAATATATTTCTGTTTATTGGCTAGTCTCAGGAAATGCTAGCCATGCCCTCTGAAACAAGCAGATAATCAGACATAAAACATATACAATTCACACATCTCATTTCATTTCAGATACATTTCACATCTCAATTCATTTCACAGACATAAAACATCCAATTGACAAGGCACTTCATTTCACAAACATAAAGCATCCATTTCGCAAATCAATTCATTGAATTGAAATAAAATATCCATTAACAAATACACAATTGTAAAAGATCTACACTGCATTTGCACTTAGAATTACAATAAAAAATCTTCTGGGCAGTGGAACTCTCCATCTGATCTTACGACTTTACTCCACAAAAACCAAATGAACTCTCCTCGAATTTTTGCAAAATCCGACTGTTTCAATGCAGATGTAGAGATGGGCGCAGTCTGTCGATAGGAATATCAACGCGCGCACATATAAAACTTGACATGTATGAAATAAATGTGGAAAGATTGACAAACCTTAGGAGTGCAGATCTTGCTGGAATCGAGGAGTAGTGTCATATGGTGGCAGACGTAGTATCCACACGTGTTGCCCGGCTGCTGCTGGTGGCACTGCAAAAAATAGAATGTGTTAAATCAAGTGGCATTACTACTAAGTGTTGTATATGATTAATTAATGTGTAGCTAGCCAATACCCGAAAATTGCGATCATGTTTCAAGGGCTTGGTAGCTGTCGTCGAGCCACTTGTTTGTTGAATGTATGTGACGAACGACCTTCGTTATTCGAAAAAGTTAGATTAGTCATTCGGAAGGAAAGAAAGAGTACAATGTACAATGTACTTACCTATCGAGTATTTCGGCGATAGCTGTGTACTTGGATTTGTTCTTACTTAGAGAATCAAGGTATATAGCTTTGTTCCATTTTAGTATAATTACAATTAAAATCCAATGGAAGTTCTCATTGTATGGCATAAGAACAAATTCCTTATCTTGGTGAGCCAGCAGTGCTTTTGTAATATAGTCCTCGACGAAGGATGCATTCTCGTTGATGGTATCAATGGCGACCAAGCGTGGGTCCAGGAAACCAATTGGTGATTTCGATGATCTAGCTTCGATCAGCATGAATCTATATATATACACAGAAAAGCAACAAATTGTGACATATATCGGTCGAAATAAGGGGATCTTGAAAACCACATAGTCGAGCTCCCAAATCTCTTCTATGAAGCCATGGTACGAGTTTCTCGACCCATCGGTACTGAATGCATCTATGCGGACACCACTGTTCTGGTTAGTGCTCTTGACATCCTGAGACTGCGTATAGAATGTGTACCCATTTATGTCATATCCTTGCCATGTCACAACTGTAAATGTCGGACCTTTTGCCAACCATGTCAGCGTCTCACTCGGTGAGCTCCTAGCGATTTGCTCCTTCAACCATTGGTTGAACCAACGGTTGTGTTGTCTCATGATCCAAACATCCGGCCGCTCTGGATTCTGTTGCCGAAGCACATCCTTGTGCTGGTCCACATAAGGCGCCACTTCAGTCATGTGTTGCAACACCGTGAAATGGGCTTGAGTGTATGTGTCCATATCTGGAGTGATTGCTTTCCTTCCGATAGTTCCGAGACCCTTCAGCCTCCCCTCATGACGAGATTGAGGGACACCTATCGGTTGAATCTGAGCCATATAATCGACACAAAACTCAATAACCTCTTCGCTTGCATAACCTTCGACGATGCTGCCCTCCGGCCGAGAACGATTCCGTACGTAGGACTTGAGAATTTCCATGAACCTCTCAAATGGGTACATGCTACGTAGGAATACGGACCCGCACATTTTTATCTCCCACACAACGTGAACAACGAGATGGACCATGATATCGAAAAACGAAGGAGGGAAATACATTTCAAGGTGACACAGAGTCATCAGCACCTCGTCCTGCAGAGCATCTAGTCCTTCGGGATCGATGACCTTCTGAGCAATTGTGTTAAAGAAATAACATAGCCTCATGATTGTCTCTCGGACTTTGATCGACAAAATATTTCTAATTGCAATAGGGAGCATCTGTGTCATCAGCACATGACAATCATGAGACTTCATGCCATTTAACTTCAAATCTTGCATCGAAACAAGTTTCTTCACGTTGCCGGAGTAACCAGACGGAACTTTAACACCATACAAACACTTGCACAGTTTTGTTTTCTCAGCCTTGGACAGAGTGTAACACGCAGGGGGAAGGTACGTTCGTCCATTATCAGTGCTTGTCGGTGCTAACTCAGGCCTGATGTCCATGTCAGCCAAGTCAAGCCGTGCGTTGACACTGTCCTTTGTTTTATCACGGATGTTCAGTAAGAGACCAATCAAGCTATCGCACACATTGTTTTCTACGTGCATGACGTCGATGCAGTGCCGAACATCTAGGTACTCCCAATAAGGTAAGTCCCAAAATATTGATCTCTTCTTCCAGGTGTTCTTCTCATGAGCCCTCAATTTACGTCCCTTTCCGAGGACAACATCTAAATCCTTAACCATATCATAAACCTCGTGTCCCCTTAAATGCCTTGGAGCTGAACCGTCTTCCTTCTCTCCGTCAAATTGTTTCTTCATCTTGCGGTATGGGTGAGCCCTCCAAAGGAACCGGTGGTGACACATGTAGATGGTTTTGCGTGAGTGTCTCAGCCACACACTCTCGGTACCATCTAAACAGTGAGTACAAGCTTTGTCACCTTTTGTACTATGGCCCGATAGGTTACCAAGGGCAGGATAATCATTTATGGTGCAGAATAATAAGGACATACATGCATGTTTGCATACTCTTTACGGTAGAGGATATAGTCGTTCGGGCATGCATGTATTCTTTCTACTTCCATTCCCAACGGACAAAGAACCTTCTTGGCTTTATACGTGGTTTTAGGCAACTCATTTCCGTCCGGAAGCATGTCCGCTAAAAGACCTAGCAGCGCCGTGAAACTCTTGTCGGACCAACCTTTGCTGGCCTTCAATTTCAACAGTTCAAGCACGGCCGACAACCTCGTGTACTTGCAGCCCATGTACAAAGGTTTCTCTGAGTCCTCCATCAAGCCATGGAATTTAACATACTCTCTCTCATCATAGTTCTCTTCTACATCGCGAAGCATCTGATCCAGATTATCATCGTGCAACCTATCCGAATCCGAGCCACAATCGACATCAGCCGGCGGTATGTCATTCACTTCACCGGCGATGTCATCCGGCGGCATATGATCATTCACTTCGCCATGACTGGTCCAACACGTATAATCCTTTTTGAAACCCCTCCGAATCAAGTGCGCTTCAATTTGCCCTCGGTTCTTAAACATCTTCAAATTCTCGCAGTCAGTGCATCGACAGCACATATATTCCACCCCTTATTCAACATATCCTCCTCGGCGGCTCTTATAAAAGCAGAAACGCCATTAATGTACTCTTCACTCACACGGCTCGCGGCATACATCCAGCTTCGGTCCTATGTTACGTACATATATAACAACTTAGTATTAAAATCTAGATTAACTAATTATAACTACATATATACCGGCCACATTTATTATATTGAGACTTAATTTGCTAGCTCAATTCATATTGCAAACACAACAGCTATTATATAATCAACAATTTTGCAAATTAACCATCTTCAATAACGTACCACTCATGGATTACTTAGACCTAAATTGTAATGCAATTAAAGAAAAAATAAATTTCATTACTAACCATATCTACAGCAACCAGGAAAGTCTGAATCTTAATTCAAAGCTCAATCTCTGCCTCTTCCCACCAAATTAACTGGCCTGAAATCGCCTAGCTTCCTCCCGAGTGAAAAAGTGCGCAGCAGTGGCTAGATCTGGATCAAAATGAAGACAGATGCGGTCTGAGCAGCGCAATAAATGCCTTAGTCATTATCACAGACGGTTTTTTAACTAAAAACCGTTTGTGAATTATCATCACAGACGGTTTTGTATAAAAAACCATCTGTGATAAGCTTCATGCCAGAACGCTTCGCGCGTGTTTCCATTGCCAGAACGCTTCGTGTTTCGATCGTCTAATTAACGTCTCTCGATCGTTATACGAAGCGTCTATATCATTAATGCTTCGCGCGTGTTTCCATTGCCAGAACGCTTCGTGTTTCGATTGCCAGAACGCTTCGTGTTTCGATCGTCTAATTAACGTCTCTCGATCGTTATACGAAGCGTCTATATAATTAATGTTTGGGTATACGATGCTAAAGGTTAAATATGCGCGCCTAATCCAGGTCTCTTCTACGTACGTACAATATGGATTCTACTATTCTTGTGATCATCTCCTTTCTCTCATCTGTTCATCATGAATTGTTTGGCCGGAACCTTACACAGGCGGCCAGCAATTTGCATCTGGAGCAGCTTCTCCGCACACGCCCTGCTCTCCTTCCCCGACTTTCTTGCATCCGTCAGCTCGACCTCATCATCCGCCGTCGACGGAGGCGTCTCGCTGCCGCTCAAGAAAGGGAAACATCCCTCACGCTGGTTCTTCTCCACAATGTGTGCAAAGCGGAAGAAGCTCTACACGCATTGGAGAGACTGATGGATAGCCTTGCGGATCAAGCAAATACGGCAGATTCTGAGGAATCTTTTCATGCTATCCTCTACGACATTATGGATGCTGCTGATCATTTGCCCAGGCTGGAGGAGGAAGTGCTGAGGACAAGGGCAATCTTAACGGCGTTCGAGAATTTAGCGGCTGATCCTCCAAGTCCCCAAGTCGAAGAAGAAGCGTACGAAGCCCAAAAGATTACAATTTGTGCGACTTTTGTAATAAATTTGCCTCTAATTGAAATTAATAAATTTTCCTTTGATTTGTGATCTCTTGTCTCAGTAGTTCTGTAGTTAAGTTATTAGAAGCAATGTGTACTTATATATTAACCTCTGATCTAGAATATGACAGACAAAGGGACATCATTGACGGTTCTTGTTAAAAACCGTCTGTGAACATTCACAGACGGTTCTTAACAACAACCGTCTGTGATTGTCTACACAACACAGACGGGTTTTAATAAAAAAACCGTCTGTGATAATCCCAGATTATCACAGACGGTTTTTAATACAAACTGTCTGTGATATTCCAGTATCACAGACGGTTCAGCAGTAAGAACCGTCTGTGATACTCCTTTTTCCCGCCACAAATACCACAGACGGCCTTCAAATTAAAACCGTCTGTAATAGTGTACATTACAGATGGTTTCACAAAACCGTCTGTGATTTGGCGTCTACTATTAGCCTTTCTGTAGTAGTGGTTGTACTTATATTATAAGCAAGGCCACCTCGACACAGTTGGTCTAATTCTGTAATCAATGATATAAGCGACTAATCCTAAACATTTTGCTAGTTTTGAGATCAAACTTACCACTTTAATCTATTGCAATTTCGTGAATAGCAACAATGTGATATATTGCAATGTCTGGATATAACTTAAACAATTATAGAAATAACAATAGAATATAACCAGGATTAAGCCTTCGGCAAGCACATGACAGCAGCATGCAAATGCATCCACTAACTCAATAACTTGCAAAATATCCTAAATAGTCACAAATACTTCAATTAGACCATTAATCCCCATTGGGCATACGATTTCCCACAATTAATCATACAAAGTCTCTCAGAACTAGTGTATATAATCAATTAAACAGATATAATAGTACGACACACTAATGTATGATTAACAACAATAAACAACTGGCAAAACTCACAATGGGGTGGCACTCAAAGCCACTAAGAAGCAAATCGACTAGGCATGTCATAATCAACGCTGACCTAGAAAACCTATCACCACTAACTAGGTCGCAATTTCACAACATGGTTCTCAGAGATACAAAGCTATTGTCCTGAACTGAAGTCACAGAACAAGAAATCGAGGTACTCACACTACTACAGAAAGGGTCATCACAAATAATTCGAAACTGTCATCAAAGACAGTTTTTGAACCGTCTGAATTTATCCGTTAGTGATAATAAGAGGTTATTACAGACAGTTTGTGAGCCGTCTGTGATAAATACAATATAGATGATTTGTAACTAGAACCATCTATGAAGAACACTATCACAGATGGCTCGAACAAAAAACCATCTGTGATACTCACACATCATGAATGGTTCTAGCTACCAACCATCAGTGATGAGCAAGTATCACAGATGGTTGGTATATAGAGCCGCCTGTGATACTTCCCATCATAGACAGTTGGTAGATAGAATCGTCGGTGATGTGTGAGTATCACATAAGGTTTTTGGTTCGAGCCGTCTATGATAATCCTTAATAGATGGTTTATACCACAAGACTATCTGTGATAGTTTATTCTATACCTAATTGTTTTTCTATTTTTTGGCTAGTCTTAGGAAATGTTAACTATGCCATATGAAAACAAGCAAATATGACAACAAACATATGAAAACAGACACTGTATGCAAAAGTTATGCCCATTTTACTAAAGGTGTCACGGAATGGAATTCTACTCGGACTCAGGCGGGAGATTATGAAATTTTAGGGGATCGCGAGGTGGAAAACATATCACAGACAGTTTTTAATATAAACCATCTATGATAAATTTATTATCACTGATGTTTTTAATACAAACCATCTATGAAGTATGACAAATGGTTTAAATAAATAACAGTCTGTGATGCCTGCCATTATCACAGATGGTTTTTTTATCAATAACCATCTATGAATTATCATAGACGAATATTACACTACTAAAAAATCCCCCTAATGCCACGAAACACATTGCAACGGTACAAAATTTGTTGCAATAGATAGGCCTTATTGCCACAGTTTGGATAAAATGTTGCGATATGTGGTCAATATTGCCACTAATTTATTGCGTTGCAAAAATCTTGACTTTCGTGGCAAGAGGTAGGTGTTGTTGCCACCACTTTCAAAATCATTGCGATTAGTTGACAATATTGCCACGCAATTTTCTGCGTTGTGATAATCTTGAATTTCGTTGCAATATGTTAATGTTATTGCAACGAAATTCTAAGTGGTTGCGATGAGTTGACAATATTGCAACGAATTTATTACGATGCCATAATCTTTAAATTACGTTGCAAAAGGTTGATATGTATTGCAACGAAATTGTAAAGCATTGCATCAATAAATGTTTTATTGCCACGAATTGATTGCGTTGTCATAATCTTTAACTAGTGTTGTAAAAGGTTTGTATATGTTGCAACGAAATTGTAAAGCGTTGCATCAATAAAGGTTTGCCATGATTTAAATTTGTTAGAAGAAAAACTTGTTGGGTGGCAAAAAGTAATTGTGTTGCCACAATTTATTTAAGCAAAAATAGAAAAAAAAGAGCATGTCCTAGGTCTTGAACCCAGGACATTAAGAAAGGGGTCATAAACCCTTTTCTTACCACTAGGGTAGGCATGTGTTTTGTTCAAATATTTGTGCACTTATTCTTTTACATCTAGTATTTGCGTTATGGGAAAGGACATATCAGTAACCCCTGGGAAATCAATCTCGCCACTGGTCATACGTCTTCCTAGCCGCGGCCTGCCATCGCCAGGGTTCACAATTTCGGCGAAATTTTGCCGAAATTTCGTTTATCTCGTCAATTTCGTTACCCTCCGAGAAGAAAACAACTCGGTCAAAAAATTCGTTTCGGTTTGAATTTTGCATCCTTAAGAGGCTTGGAAAACGACCTAAAGAGCCATCAAGGGTCCTGTCACAGTGGATAAGTCCGTTGCCATGCTCTCACTTGGCCAGGGATCGAATCCTACATCAAGCAAATAATTTTTCCCAGTTTTGTCTCACTAACACGTTGGTCCCACAAGCAAAAAAATCAAGTTAAAACTTGAACAGACTTTCTATTGAATTTGATCTAATTAAATGGTCAATCACCTAGCACTTATCTTTTGCCATGTTTATACTTGATGAACTTTTGAAGTTACGCTTCAAAATTGGATGTGTTTATGAATCATGTTTTACAAAACATTAAACATTCATAACTGATATAAGTTGTTCATGTATCCCACTAGCATTAGACCATTGGTGCCATGATATCCCCCTATATACTGATTTGATTTTCCCTTCTAATGATCTAAGGGTGATTTCTTCTGTGAGGAATTGCTGTCATTTTTTCTGTGTGTCTAAACTTGCTTCATGTCATTGCAAAGCCACACCATACTCTTGTTGACTGCTGTGACCATTGGAATATTACTTTAAGCAACTAGTGATAGTGTTCATGACTTCATTTTCAGTAAAACATAAATGATAAAGCAGGTTGAGATTCTGATATAATTTCTTGCAATGTGTGCATGTCATGTTTATGTAAGATTAAGATGTGATTCCTTTGTTCTTTTTAACAGGATCACTCAGACTCGGAGTCATGGCAAGGTTAAGACAAGATAGCAGAATGCTGATGCAAACAAGCTATGCTGAAGCCTAATATAGCTAGAATATTTATGTTATATCAATTTTAGTTACCAGTTTTCAATAACATTGCTATAGTAATAGTAACTTTTGCTTGATGATTGTACAAACTATTTTACTGGCAATATATTACAATTAATGATGGTTTCATTCCATATCGTTGTTGCAAAATTTATAATTATTTAATTATGTTCAAATAATGTTTAATAACCGAATTCAGAATGCAAAATGCATTGCCACAGAAACCTTCTGTTGCAATATATGTAAATGCAACATTTGTACTTCTTGTTATAAGGGCCTATTGCCACCAGACAGATTGCATTGCAAAATGCTTTAATGCAATGAAACATCATCCGATGCAACAAATATTGTTACCACGAACTAATTTCCATAGCAATAGAGCCTATCGCCACCAGATACATTGCGTTGCAAAATGCTCTAATGCCATGAAAAATCCTACGTTACAACAAACATTATTACCACGAAACATCCTCCGTTGCAAAAAAGATTATTACCACGAAACATCCTCTGTTGCAAAAAAGATTATTACCATGAACTTATTTTCGTGGTAATAGGGACTATTGCCACTGGACGTATCACGTTGCAACAATGCTCTAATGCAATGAAGAAATGAGCGTGGCATTATAACCTATTGCCACGAAACAACGACGTGGCATTAGCTCCTGCTGCCACGAAACATATGCGTGGTAATAAAGCCTTTTGCAATGGATTGAAAAGTGGCAATATACCGTATTGCCACAATATGGTATGTTGCAACACCTATCACCTGCAACGCATGATTACGTTGCAATTAGCATTGCTCTTGCAACAGGACGCAAAACCGTTGCAAATACCTTTCGCCACTCACTTTTTTGCAAATGCTGCCAACAAAGTGATATTGTGGCAATTGGTACCTGTTGCCACGATTTTTCGCCGTTGCGTTAGGGGGATTTTCTAGTAGTGTTAGTAAGAGCTACTTGTGATGTCTTGTATTATCATAGACGGTTTGTATGAATATCCGTTTGTGAAAATACCACAGATGGTTATTCGTATGAACTGTCTGTGATAATTACAGCATATCGGTTCTTGAGAACCATCTGTAATGTAAGCGTACAACATAGCCTCTTTTGTAGTTGTGTCAAGGATACTACACAAGACACAAGCAGAACATAGTAGCAACCAAATTCTTGGGGAGTAAGACTCCCAAAATCCTTGGCCAAACTGAGCCCAACACCACTAGCACAACACCCTCACCCACAAAGGAAGCCTTAAGGTTGGCACACACCGACATTGCCTAAGTATTGGCACCGATCGGCTCCACCCTCCATGAAGTCACTCAACACCACTGACCAAACGATGAGTTCATGGACTACTTAGATTGGAAGGCACAACCAATTGGATTTAATCGGCGAAGTGAAGCTCTCAGTGGAGGAGAAGAAGATGGAAAAATGAATGGGACTACTGTTCAAAAGGAGAAGGCCCAACTTGGGCTTCAGAAGGGATGAGAAGGAGGTGGTGTAGCCCTCAATTGCCACCGAAGCCACTGCAGGGTGGGGGCAGTGGGGATCGGAATGATCTCTATCTCCATGCACACACACACTACTATAAAAAGGGTCATCATAGACAGTTTGAAACTATCATCATAGACTATTTTTTGAACCAATTAAATTTATGTTTTTGTGATAATTGGAGGTTATCACAGACGGTTTGTAAGCCGTCTGTGATAATCACAACATAGAGGTTTGTAACTAGAACCGTCTGTGAAGAATACTATCACAGATAGCTCGAGCCAAAAACTGTCTGTGATACTCACACATCACAGACAGTTCTAGCTATCGACTGTCTGTGATGGGCGAGCATCACAGACAGTTAATATATAAGTTACCTATCTAGCTAACATAGCAAGAACATGAAAAGAACACATCTCCTAATCCTATGAACCTAACTCTTAAACATAACAAGAACAGAGAAAAAACAGAGATCCTAGTAGACAGTAGAAGCTCAATCACGCCGATGAGGCCTCTATGCCTAGTCCCTCTCGCCCCTGATGCAGCGTGTGAGCTAGATGTCCTTGACGCCCACCATCACTTACACTAACTTGAGCATCACCTTGGTAGCCAGCTGCTTCCGCAGCGTCTTGCCTCCCATGGAATTGCGCGTTGCCTTAGTAGCCAGCTGCTTCCATGGCACCTTGCCTCCTGTAGACTTGCACGTCATCTACTTCATATGGGATGGTGAGGAGGCTGGGTTTGGGTGAGTATTTATAGGGGAGAGAGGTAGGAGCGCAAAATTTTTTGGCGCGGGAATGGAGAGATGGAGCTATGATCCATGGGGTAGGGGTTGGTGGGTTTCTATTGGCTAGGATTGGGTTGAGGAGGATCGACGGGTCCAACGGTTAGGGACATAATTATCACAAATGGTTTGAACCACAAACCGTCTGTGATACAAAATTATCACAGATGATTTGAACTACAAACCATCTGTGATACATAATTGCAATATATATATATTGGTATAATGTAAAAAATTAGTCTCAAAAGATGAAACAGCAAAGTTTTGATGAGATCTACAATTTTACAGTTGAGGCGAACCCCAAAATCCAAAGGAAAGATAAATTTTTTTGGCAAAAACAGAAACAGAAAACTTGTGATGCAAATTTGGGGTGAAATATGGCTAATTTTGGGGTTTTAGAGGGCGACTGATGCAAGTGGTCATTTTTTTTGGATTGGGCTCGTTGTTAGCTTTCCAACGAGTACAAGAACATAAAAAATGGACACCGTATGCAAAAGTTATGCCTATTTTAGTAAAAGTGTCTTGAAACAGAATCCTACTCAGACTCGAATTCATCTTAGGCAGGAGATTATGAAATTTTAGAGGATTACGAGGTGGGAAACATATCACAGACGGTTTTTTTGGTACAAACTGTCTGTAATAACTTCATTATCACAGATGGTTTGTAATAAAAACAGTCTGTAAAATATTATAGACGGTTTAAATAATGACAGTATGTGATGTCTGCCATTATCACAGACGGTTTTTTATTAATAACTGTATGTGAAAATACCATATACGGTTATTCGTATAAACCGTCTGTGATAATTACAGTACAGACGATTTCTGAAAACTGTCTATGATGTAAGCGTCTAGTATAGTCTTTTTTATAGTAGTGACATCCACACGAGAGCAATGGCTAGAGAGGAGAAGCCCATCCCTCCCCCTCTCTCTTATCTCTACTCTTTTTTTTCTATGTGCAAATTGAGAAATTCCTAAAATGCCATCACCGGAATATTTGATTTATATCTTGCAAATATTTGATTTATTTGGAGGGCGAAAATGGGGGCTGCTAGCTGTTTGGTGAGAAGAAACCGAGGAACCAAAGTACTGTGCATTTACCCTTGATCGGGCTATATAATTAGCTCTTACATCATCTAGGTGAAAACAATCTAAATGTTGCACATACGTGAAAATCATGTATAAAAGTTCTAAAAAGTCTCCAAAAAATCACATATAGGGAAGGGCATAGTATATACATCTGCAAAATTTCAACGCCCAAGTCAATCTCATTTACGAGATATGATAAAGTATTTGTCAATTTCATATCTCACAAATGCAATTGAATCTGGTCTTGAAATTTTGCGTCACTGTAGAAGACACCTTTACTTATACGTGGTATTTTTTTTGGAACATATATGATTTTTACGTATTTGCAACGTTTACCACTACTACAAAAAGTCTAATACTAGACGGCCAATCACAGACGGTTTGACAAAACCATTTGTGACCAACACTAACACAGACGGTTTTAATTTGGATACCGTCTATGTTGGCGGCGTCGGGGAAAACGAGTATCATAGACAGTTCTTCCCGATGAACCGTCTGTGACACTTCGGTATAACAGACGGTCTGTATTAAAAACCATCTGTGATAATCCCAGATTATCACAGACGGTTTTTAACACTCACGAGAAGAGATCAAGGCATCTCTTAGAGAGGAGCTAATGGGTGAGCTACCTCATGTAGTTAGAGATGAGGTGCGGAAACATACAGAAAGTCAGCAGGCCGCCGCCACCGCTCCTGTGCTAGCTAGCCCGCACAACCGTCCGAGTAGTTGCACGTCCAATCCGACGCAAACCGATGCCAGATTTTCTGTGGACGACATTCTGGTAATAATTATTATCTCTCGAATGCTTGCTCCATTGATAGGCCTATTCAACTAGTTAATTCTGTATCGTTATGTAGGAGCCTACGAAGTGCAGGCTCCAAGTGAGATATGCCTCCGTTCCCTTGCACGCTGCTTAGGGCCAGGCATATCTGTCTGGTATCGGGGCCATGCTGCACGGTCAAGCTTTAGCGCCAGGCTTCGCAAAAGTTAATGTGGATGGTGTGCATGTCAATTTTGAGGTGGTCCCACTACCGAAGCCCCTTAACGACGAGATCGTGACTCTAGGGCAGGTCATTGAACATTCATCCAGTAGCCCAAAAGCGACATCTCCCTGGAGGCTTCTTCACCGGTGACAGGACCAGAAGGGCAGTGTGAACCAGAGCAACATGCATTGGTGCCATCTCCATAAGGGCAGTGCGAAGCAGAGCTACCTGAACCGGTGCTATCTCCACGGGTGCTATTCTCGCCAAAGCAACTTGCACCGTATGTACCATTACAGTCGACTACCATAAAGTCGACCTACAGTCAAGGCAGTGGCCAGGGCAAATCAAAGACGAAGGATGATGACGATATCCCGTACCTGCCATTGGCCAGCAAATTTGTGCTAGGCGAGCCGATGATATTCCCGGAAGAGCACCTCTTAACCCTAGGACTTGGTTGCCAAAGATTCCACGCTTGGTATATGGAACAGTCCAATAGGCTAGAGGCAGAACGGCGCTCAGGTATCACTGTCAAATTCAAGCCAGAACATTTCGTGCACGAAGCTCATGAATGTGTCTTCGCGGTGACCTTTGACGATATATTTGGTCTTTTCACGCTCAACGCTCTCGACGCCTCACTCGTTCGATGCTGGACGCTGTAAGTCTGTACAATCACAGTCTCTGTTCACGTAATACCGATATATGTCACAATTTCTTGCTTTTCTGTGTATATATATAGATTCATGCTGACCGAAGCTAGATCATCGAAATCACCAATTGGTTTCCTGGACCCACGCTTGGTCGCCATTGATACCATCAACGAGGATGCATCCTTCATCGAGAATTATATTACAAAAGCACTGCTGGCTCACCGCGATAAGGAATTTGTTCTTATGCCATACAATGAGCACTTCCATTGGATTTTAATTGTAATTATACCAAAATGGAACAAGGCTATATACCTTGTTCTCTAAGTAAGAACAAATCCAAGTACACAGCTATCGCCCAAATACTCGATAGGTAAGTACATTGTACATTGTACTCTTTTTTTCCTTCCGAATGACTAATCTAATTTTTTCGAATAACGAAGGTCGTTCGTCACATACGTTCAATAAACACGTGGCTCGACGACAGGGGCCAAGCCCTTAAAACATGCTCGCAATTTTCGGGTATTCGCTAGCTACACATTAATTAATCATATACAACACTTAGTAGTAATGCCTCTTAATTTAACACATTCTATTTTTTGCAGTGCAACACGTGTGGATACTACGTGTGCCACCATATGAGACTACTCATCGATTCCACCAAGATCACCAATTCTAAGGTTTGTCAATCTTCCCACATTTATTTCATACATGTCAGATTTTATATGTACACGCGTTGATATTCCTATCGACAGGCTGCGCCCATCTCTACATCTGCATTGAAACAGCCGGACTTTGCAAAAATTCGAGGAGAGTTCGTTTGGTTTTTGTGGACTAAAGTCATAAGATCAGATGGAGAGTTCCACTGCGCAGAATGATTTTTATTGCTCTTATCACTCTGTAATTGTGAATTTGTTAATGGATATTTTATTTCATTTCAATTAATTCATTTGCGAAATGGATGCTTTATGTCTGTGAATGAAATGTGATGTGAATTGGATGTTTTATGTTTGTCAAATGAATTGAGATGTGAATTGTATATATACATATACTTGTTTATCTGCTTGTTTCAGAGGGCATGGCTAGCATTTCTGAGGCTAGCCAATAAACAGAAATAGATTTAGGGGGGGTAGAAAAGAACATCACAGACGATTTTTAGTTACAAACCGTCTGTGATAGGTGACATATCACAGACGGTTTGTAAATAAAAACCGTCTGTGATATATCAATATCACAGACGGTTTTTAGTTAAAAACCGTCTGTGATATTGATATATCACAGACGGTCATCGAACCGTCTGTGATAACCTTCGATTATCACTGACCCATAAATTCAGACGGTTCAGAAAACCGTCTGTGATGACATTTTTGAACCGTCTGTGATGTCCTTTTCTATAGTAGTGTACGCTATTTTCACGAGTTATATAGCAAGTGAAATGAAGGCTTTTGTGAAAATGGTGTAAGTTTCACCAAATGTGCTTGTATAAATTTTCAAAAATTCTCAAAAAAAAATTGTCAGCTATAGAGTGCGTAATCTATATCCATGTAAAATTTTATGAACAAACCCTATCCCCATTGCGAGATGAAAAAGACACATATGTAAGTGTGTAAAATGACATTTATCCTTAATCTCCTTGATTTTTATTTCTAAACTATTTCTCCGGCTTCTCTTCTTATGTCCCAAAAATTGGCTTTTTGAGAAGCTAGGCTGGTCAAATACACCTAGATAACAATGATTCTATGCGTACATACATAGCTAGTATTTAAAGGGAGTGTCTATACAACATGTGACTGTTTTTGAGGACAAAAATAGTCAGATTTTGAGCCGTTAGATGGAGATCCAACGCCCAAGATCATTTTTTTGGAGGGGGTCATTTTTTTGGAGGGGGGCTTGTATGGGTGGATCCGTTGGATGAAGATCTAACGCCCCAGATCAATCTGACTGGTTTTGTCCTAAAAAACAGTCACATGTTGTATAGACATTCCTGTATTTAAATTGGAATTAATAAAAAATCACAATGCTTTGTCAGAAGGAAGAAGCAGAAAAATACTACTATACTATGCGTACATACATAGCAATGTTGTTTTGCTGTTCGGCTAATCGAAGTGCTGCATGCATGCTTTCGTTTGGCTCGATCAGTGATGGGCTGATGGCTACGTTATGGCTATAATAATTGTGTGGTCACTTTCAGGATGTTTACAGCACAATCTCATTATTGCCAATGACAAATGCATCTAGCATATGGGTCCTCTCCTTTAGTGTCACGACAAGTTGATAACTAATAATAGTGTTCGTTTGTCAAGCATTAGGTGAAGTGTCGTGATGAACATGGGTTGCATGCTTGGCTATCCTTGTTACAGGCATGAACTACTGGAGAACGCCAAATAGTTTTGTCTTGCGTGCTTTGTGTTGTTTTTTGTTCTCGCCTCGCTCAGCATTAATTTGTTGCTGTCGACATCGTGTGATTCGATGTAGTCTTATATGTAGCAATAACCTACATCAACATGAACTAGGTCGAGCTCGTTCTATTCGAACGGAGCAATAACGCTTTTCCACCATTCATCCCTATCGGTTCCATACACTACTACAGAAAGGCTAATAGTAGATACCAAATCACAGACGGTTTTGTGAAACCGTCTGTGATGTACACTATTACAGACGGTTTTAATTTGAAGGCCGTCTGTGGTATTTGTGGCGGGAAAAAGGAGTATCATAGACGGTTGTTACCTCTGAACCGTCTGTGATACTGGAATATCACAGACGGTTTTATAATAAAAACCGTCTGTGATATTCCAGATTATCACAGACAGTTTTTATTATAAAACCGTCTGTGATACTGGAATATCACAGACGATTTTTTTTATTAAAAACCGTCTGTGATATGTTTCCCGCCTTGCAATTCTCCAAAATTTCATAATTTCCCGCCTGAGTCCGAGTAGGATTCAGTTTTGACACACCTTCAGTAAAACGGGCATAACTTTTGCATACGGTGTCCGTTTTTGACCTTTTTGTACTCGTTGGAAAGCTAACGACGAGCCCGATCCAAACAAAACGACCTGCTTGTGCTAGTCGCCCTCCAAGACCCCGAAAATCGGCCATCTTTGGACCTAAACCTGCGTCGCAAGTTTTTGATGTCTGTTTTTGCCCTTTTTCTTTGTCTTCCTTTTAGAATTTGGATTTTGCTTCAACTGCAAAGTTGTAGATCTCGTCGAAACCTTTCAAATGAGTATATATAAGTTATGTAAAACTTTGCTATTTTATCTTTTCATACTAGTTGTTTATATTGCATCTGTATATAAAATTCTGTGCTCTAATTCACAGACGGTTCATCACAGACGGTTCTAGCCAATAGAATCGTCTGTGATATCCTCACCCCACGGATCGTAGCTCCGCCTCTCTTTTTCCGCGCCCAAAATTTCGAACTCCCGCCTCTCCCTCCCTCTCCCTCCCCTATAAATATTACCAAAACCCAGCCTCCTTGCTAGTTTCCTCCTCCTTGCTGTCCTTGTTCTCCTCCTCTTGTTGTTCTTCTCCTCCTTGCTGTTCTCCTACTCCTTGCTGTCCTCCTCCTTGCAGACGACGCACACGTCAACGGGAGGCAAGACACCGCAGAAGCAACTAACTCATGCCAAGGCAGCGCTCAATCAACACCGACGATGGTGGGCGTCAAAGACATCCAGCTCGCGCGCTGCATCAGGGGCGAGAAGGCCTAGGCATAGAGGATTTTTGTTTTTCTCTGTTCTTGTTGTGTTAGCTAGATGAGCAACCTGTTTGTTGTTCTCCTCCTCTTTATTGTTTGTTGTTTGTCTGTCTATTCTTGTAATGATAGACTCTAATCTTAAAATGTATACTGTGTTTCATACTGTATTTGCTTGTTCTCATTTCAATTAATTGATTTGCGAAATGGATGTTTTATGTTTGTGAAATGAATTGAGATGTCAATTGGATGTATACATGTACATGTTGATCTGCTTGTTTCAGAGAGCATGGCTAGCATTTCCTGAGGCTAGCCAATAAACAGAAATAGATTTAGGGGTAGAAGAGAATAGCACAGACGGTTTTTAGTTAAAAACCGTCTGTGCCGTCTGTGATTATAGCTATCACAGACGGTTTTTACTCAAAAACCATCTGTGATGATCAGTATCACAGACGGTTTTTGAGTAAAAACCGTCTGTGATAGCTGATAATCACAGACGGTTCGAAAACCGTCTGTGATGACCTTCGATTATCACTGACCCATAAATACAGACGGTTCACAAAACCGTCTGTGATGACGTTTTCGAACCGTCTGTGATGACCTTTTCTGTAGTAGTGATATAAACCAACCAACTATATAGCACAAAAGTAACAAAATCTACCACAAAATTAGAGTACCAACCATTGCTAACGTGATTGGAACACCGAATCCCAACAAAAAGTAGGGAGAAATGAGAGGATTTACCTTGTCTTGTGATTCTAACGTGAAATCCCATTTCAAACCGGTTGATTTTGGGTGGATTTGGAGGGAAAAGTGGAGGCGAGCACCTCCGTTTGTCCACTACTATAAAACAAACTATATTGAACACTCATCATAGATAATTCATAGGAACCATCTGTGCTGTAATTATCACAGACAGTTTTACAAGTGTGACCGTGTACCATCTGTGACACCTAACTATCACAGACGGTTCCTGTTAATAACTGTCTGTAATAGTTTATAAATGGTTATTAACATGAACTATCTGTGATAATTGCAGACATCCCAAACAGTTTTTTAATTAGAACCGTATGCGATAGTTTACAGATGGTTATTAATACGCAATATGAACTTAGGATTAATTACTATAGTGACATACATGACTAGATCCTATTAAATTCTGATTGTGATTGTACCAAAGTGGAGCAAGGTAATATACCTTGATTCCCTACTTAGGAGCAACCACGACTTCACCCGTGTGCAATAAGCAATTGATAGATAAACTCATTTCCTCCATACATAACTCTATTGTAGTCTTTCCTTCATTTGCAATGATTGAGGCTAACTTTTTGGAATCACGTAGATCATTCAACGTTTATGTTGCCTGGGGAGAGAGACAAGAAATCCAGCGACACATAACGCGATTTCTGGTACCCGCTACAACACAACAATTCTATATCATACTTCATAATAACATCTCTAGAACTGAAAATACTTATGTATGTAATTCTATTTTTATAGTATTCTACGTTTGCCGCTATATGCAAGAAATCACGGCCACTAAGACGAATGATCAAGATGTTTGTTAACCTGCCAATAATTATTTCATAATTATCAATATATATATACGTATATATATATATGTATTATATATGTATGTGTATGTGTGTGTGTATGGGGTAATGACTTTAACACTCCTAGCGACAAGGCGTGGAATTCGACGAATGTGCATTCGACCTTGACAAACTCGCCGAAGTTCGAGGAGTGTAATTTAGCTAGTCGAATAGCTATTACAGATGGTTTGTAACACCAAACCGTCTGTGATATATAACATATCACAGACGACTATGTTTAGGAACCGTCTCTGATATCTGACATATCACAGATGTTTTTTTGGTATTAACTGTGTGTGATATGTTAGATATCACAGACGGTTATGTTTAAGAACCGTCTATGATATTTGATATATCACAGACGATTTTTTTGAAAAACCATCAGTGTTATAATTTATCGCAGATGGTTTAAAAACGTCTGTTGTAACCATCTGTTATCACAGATACATAAATTCAGACGATTTAAAAACCGTTTATAATGATGATTTTAAACTGTCCGCAATGATTCTTTCTATTGTAGTGGTTCTGTGTGGAGCTGCGGTTGCCGTAGGAATAGTCCACTAGCAGCCGCAATCCGTGCGCTTAGAAGCCTTAGGCCAGCGCTAGAAACACTGGTGCTAACGGTCCATGCCATACAATGCTGGCGCTGAAGAGTTTTTTGCTATTATAGTACTCCTCAAATGCGGCTTCGACGAAACGGTATCTACGTCGTGGACTTCTCTAAAATAGTATCTATTTCGTGTACTCCTCTCTATAATAGTATTTTCAGAGATTTAAAGTCATTTGAATTTGATTTTCGAATTTAATCTTCCTCATATGACTAAAATGCCCCTTGGTTTTTTCAGCAGACCCAATCTCCTATTCCAGTTCTTTTTCCTCCCAGGCGACGAGTACGCCATGGTTTTTGACGCGTCTATTTTCCCGAGCTTTTTGCGATGCTGGATTCGAGGGATTCAAGGGCTTTTCTTGGAGGAGAGGTTGGGATTTGATTCCACCTCTAATCACATAATCTCCCATGATGTTTTGCCCATCTTCGATGGGGATTTGGAGCATCCTTATTAGATGACTCGATTCGGTTGTTGGTTTGGCGAGTTCTGAGAGGAGCCGCCACCATGGCGTACTCGTCGCCTGGGAGGAAAAAGAACTGGAATAGGAGAGTGCGATTGGGTCTGCTGAAAAAACCAAGGGGCATTTTAGTTATATGAGGAAGATTAAATTCGAAAATCAAATTCAAATGACTTTAAATCTCTGAAAATACTATTATAGAGAGGAGTACACGAAATAGATACTATTTTAGAGAAGCCCACGACGTAGATACCGTTTCATCGAAGCCGCATTTGAGGAGTACTATAATAGCAAAAAACTCGGCGCTGAAGTCTCACACCTGAAGCGCTAGCCCATATTTTAATCCAGAGAGCGTAGGAGGATTCGGCATAAAAAAAATGGCTAAGTCCCTACATGATACCCCAGCGCCAGCGACTCCGGCCCACGTTAGCCTGTTCGGCTGGCCACAAGCCGGCCGGCTTTTCGCAGCTGTTACAGTACCTAACTTTTAAACGGAGTATTTTTTCAAGATAGGGTCTACAAGTTAAATGTAGTACACGTCAAAAGCCCAACATCTGTACCAGCAAAAATCGCAAGTGAGTATCAATCTCTCTGTAATCTGTACCATAAACAGCCAAAATTCAAAAATTTCAGCCAAAAGCTATAAGCCACAGCCAAAAAGAACAGGATACTGGTCACCTGCGATGCGGTGTTACCCTGCTAACGTGTCCCAAATCTCAGCGCCAACACTTCTGGCATTCACATGCACAACCCCAGCGCCAATGCTGACAAAAGAGGCCATTTCCGTAAATAGTTTTCTAGAGGAGCCATTCTTGTAAAACGAATAGAAAAAAGGCCGGCAAAAAAAAATACCCAATATATATAGGCGTTTCTAACGCTATTCACTAGCTAGCAAGGAGGGATAGATGGGCTACGAGCAGAGCCAACTCTAGATTCTAGTTAGGTTTAATTTATTTTAGCGACAGGCACCATTTTTTAGCTATGGTTTATACCTTTTGGTTCTAGTTGTTAGAATGATCTCAGGGGATTTGGCCCAACGGCCAAACCCCCCTTGCTCGCGCCCTGATCGGGGGCGCCCAGCCCATTATGGCTGGTGGGCCCCTGTCGCCAGCGCCATATAAAGAGGTGGGGGCCGGGGCGGCACGCAACACGAGATTCACCGTGCCGCCGCCAGACCCACCGACAAACCCTAATCCGACCTAAGAGGGGGTGCTGTAGCGACGGGAAGACCACCGGCTCCTCTGCTTCTTCCCAGATCGCCGCCGCCAGGAGTCGCCGCCGCCCGGGACACGCCGGCCGCCAGGGAGACGCCGATCCTCTTCCCCGACCGTCGCTGCCCGTGCGCAGAGCTTCACCGACGTACCCGCGATGGCCAACCCTTCCTCCTCCACATCCGACGGTTAGTACCTCTCTCTCTCCCTCTCGGATTACCTCAAGAACACAAACCCTAGAGTAAAGAATCACCCCGCTAGATCTACCCTAGGAGGTCCTAAAGAAACTAATCTAACAATGGTATCAGAGCAAGATCTAGGAGTAGATCTAGATGCGGGAAAAGAAAAGAAAAGAGATCCCGAACCCTAGCTTCCCAGATCGGCAAAAGAAAAAGAGAAAGAGGGGAGAGATTGGGACTCACGGGTGAGGTCGCCGCCGGCCGGCGCCTCGGGCCGCCGTCGCGTGCTCTGGGTGGCCGCGCCGCTGCTGCCGGCTCAGGGTTGCCCCTCCGTGCGCCCCGCCTCCCATGGGGCCGTCGCGCTCCGCGTCGGGGGCCGCCGCTGTAGGCCCGTCCCGCGCGCGCCGCCGCTCGGGGCCGGGGCAGCCGCGCCTCTCCAGCGCGCATGCGCCGCCGTGGGCGCGCTCCGCTGGGGCCGCCGCGCCGCGTCGTTGCCCCTCCTCTCCGCGTGCGGGCCGTCGCCGCCGCTCTGCGCGAGCGCGCGCGCCGTCGCCCGTCCGTGGTTTTCGGGAGGACGCGGGCGAGTTTGGGGCTAGGGTTAGGGTTTTCCCCGTTTTTGTCTCGGCCGTGCGTGCGCTGGACCGTTCGATGGGATCGGACGGCCGAGATCCAACGGGGAGCGGCTGGGCTGCTTTCGGCCCAGGCGGGAGGAAACTTCGCCGGCCCAGGCCCAGGTTGCGGCCTGGGCGCGGGGGAGAAAGAGGCGCCGCGCGCGCGCGCGAAACTGGGCTGATTGGGCCGCTCGCACGCGGTGGCCGGAGCAGGCCGAAAGAATGGGCCAAAAGGCCGAATTGAACAGTAAATCCAAAATTGGATTTTTTATTGATTTTAATGATTTTCAGAAGCAATTTTTAATGAATTTCAATGAAATTTGATCCAAATTCTCTGTAAATTTTTGCACCAACGTGTTAATTTTTCAGAGATTAAATGTGTACTGTATAATGCTTCTGAATATTGAATTATTTTTAGAATAATTACAGTTTCCGCTGCAAAAGTTAATGTTGATTGATTTTTCATTATTAAATTCGAACCAACGGGAAAATTTAATTTTGGAAAAATAGAGATAAATCCCAGATAATTATGATATTGTTATTTTCTAACCAACGTTGATAATAACAATATTATAATTTTTAATTGATGATTTTATGCATTATTTCTATTTCTGCCCAACGGTGATGTAGATTTAATGTATAGATAAAATTGATTTAAATTGTATGTCGTATTTTTGACCAACGTTGGAAATAAGGCATATAATTTTCCTGTTATGTACTCACTTTATTTGAAATATTTTTCAGGAGGATACAACTTGATGAGTTGTATCAGAGAGATCCCCACTCTAAAAGGAGATAATTATGGAGAGTGGAAGAAAAAGATAGACTTAGCGTTTATCTTGGCTGAGGTGGACTGGGTCCTCACTACAGCACGTCCCACTGAGCCTTTGGCACCAGTAAGGGAACAAAATGAGGATGATACTGCATGGCAGAAAAGACAGAGGGATCATGCTTCCTTACAGATGTCTTATGACCTTGATCATAAGAAATGGACCACGGCCAACAAGAAATGTATGGCTGTGATAAAGAACACAATTGAGACTGCGATTGTGGGCTCAATTGCAGAGTGTGACACTGTCACAGAATACCTTGATAAAATAAAGAGTCAGTTCACTGGCTCTTCAAAGACTTATGCTACACAGCTGATTAAGCAGCTGGTAACAGAAATGTATTCTGGCAGTGGCAATGGCATAAGAGAGCACATTCTTAGGATGAGCAACTTGGCATCTAAACTTAAACCAATGGATTTGGCTCTCAAGGATGAGTTCCTTATTCACTTGGTTTTTGCTTCCTTGCCCAAAGAGTTTAACACTTTTGTTGTCAACTACAATATGCAGCCTGAGAAATGGGACTTGGAAAAGTGCATTGCTATGTGTGTGCAAGAGGAGGAAAGAATCAAGTCCTCACATGGTGGTTCTATCAACTATGTGAAGGATAACAAGAAAAAGAACTTCAACAGTACCTCCTTCTCAAAGAACAAGGGAAAAGCCTCTGTCCATCAGCCTCAACAGAATAAATTTGCTGTAGACAAAAATCAGTGTCTTCACTGCAAGAAGACGGGACACTACAAGAAGAACTGTCCTGATTATTTAAAGATGATAATGGCAAAGAAAGGTGAGAACATTATTACCTTTATAAATGAATCCCTGTATGTGCAATATTCAAAATCCACTTGGTGGATTGACTCAGGAGCAACTGTTCATGTTGCTAATTCCTTACAGGGATTCCGTTCGACGAGGACTACGCAAAGAAACGAAAGATGCATTAAAGTTGCAAATGGAGTCCAAGCTGAAGTTGAAGCCGTTGGCGATCTTTCATTAGAGTTAGCTAATGGCTCCAATCTTTTACTTAGAGATGTCCTTTATGTTCCCTCTTTACAGAGGAATTTGATTAGTGTTTCAAATTTGGACAAAGATGGTTATGATTGTAATTTTGGAAATGGCAAGTGTGAAATAATGTTTAATAAAGAATGTGTTGGTCTTGCCATCTTACAGAATGAGCTTTATTTGTTATCATTATGTGATGATGTGAATGTCGTATGCGATAATGGGAACGTCGCGTGCGAGAAAGTGATTGAATCCTCGTCTACGAATGTAAACAGAAAACGAAAGAGAACTCTAGATGAGTCGTCGAAATTATGGCACTGTCGTTTAGGCCATATTTCGAGGGGGCGAATAGAAAGACTAGTTAAGAATGATATTCTTCCTCCATTAGAGTTATCAGACTTAGAACAATGCAGAGAATGCATTAAAGGAAAATATGTAAAGAAAATTAAAAAAGACGCTAAAAGAAGCACAGGAGTTCTACAAATTATTCACACAGATATTTGTGGTCCTTTTCCTGTGAAAAGTGTGGATGGATATGACTCGTTCATAACATTCACAGATGATTACTCCCGTTTTGGATATATTTATCCAATCAAAGAAAGAAATGAAGCCTTGGATAAATTCAAGATATTTAAGGCTGAAATTGAAAACCAACACGATTTAAAGATTAAGATAGTCCGATCTGATCGTGGGGGGGGGGGGGGGTACTACGGTCGACATACCCCATATGGACAAGTTCCTGGACCTTTTGCAAGGTATTTACAGGAAAATGGAATAGTGGCCCAGTATTCTACACCGGGCGAACCTCAGCAAAATGGAGTAGCTGAAAGACGCAACCGTACCCTGATGGATATGGTGCGAAGCATGATGAGCTATTCCACACTGCCATTGAGTTTATGGATGGAGGCGTTGAAAACCGCCATTCATATTCTCAACAGAGTGCCTAGTAAGTCGGTGCCCAAAACACCGTACGAGATGTGGACAAGAAGAGTTCCCTCACTAAACCACTTACGTGTATGGGGGAGTCCTGCTGAGGCTAAAGTATTTAACCCAAACCTTGGGAAGCTTGATCCCAGAACAGTAAGTTGCCATTTCATTGGCTACCCTGAAAAGTCAAAAGGGTTTCGTTTCTACTGTCCAGATAGATATACAAAGTTTGTAGAAACGAGACACGCGGTCTTCTTAGAGGATGAAATGATGAAGGGGAGCATGGTAGCTCGTGAGATTGACCTTGAAGAGAAGCGGGTGTATGTGCCCACTCCGATGATTCAAGAGCCATTCTTCACACTACCTGCTGTCGCTGCACCGACGGTGCAAGACACTGTGGTGCCAGCACCTGTTATTGTTCCTCCTGTGGCAACAATGAATGATAATGAGGAACCTGTTTTTCAGGATCCTATAGAACCTATTGCCACAGATGAGGGGGAGCAACAGCAGCCTCAAACAGAAGATGTACCAAATGAGGAGGCCCCGAGGAGGTCTCAAAGAGTAAGAAGATCAGCTATTTCTGATGATTATCAGATTTATCATACAGAGGAATTTCAAATGGAGGATGATCCCACCTCATTTGAAGAAGCCATGAGAAGCGAAAATTCCTCAAAATGGCTTGAGGCCATGGAAGAGGAAATGAGGTCCATGAAGGCTAATAAAGTCTGTGACTTGGAAATTATTCCTAAAGGAGCCAAAACAGTAGGCTGTAAATGGGTCTACAAGACAAAACTTGACTCCCAAGGGAATATAGAAAGATACAAAGCGCGACTTGTGGCAAAAGGCTTTACGCAAAGAGAAGGGATTGATTACAATGAGACATTTTCTCCAGTCTCATGTAAAGATTCCTTCAGAATCGTAATGGCATTAGTAGCACATTATGATTTAGAGTTACATCAGATGGATGTAAAGACGGTATTTCTTAATGGGGATTTGGAGGAAAATGTTTACATGGCACAACCGAAAGGTTTTGTCGTGGAAGGAAATGAAAGAATGGGATGCCACCTAAAGAAATCGATTTATGGGTTAAAGCAAGGTTCAAGACAGTGGTACTTGAAGTTTGACAGTACAATAAGAAAATTTGGGTTTAAAGAGAATGTAGAGGACAACTATGTTTATGAAAGTTTAAAGATGGGAAGTTTATCTTCCTAATCCTGTATGTGGATGATATCCTACTGGCTAGTAGTGATGTCAGTCTGCTACTGGAGACAAAGAAGTTTTTGTCCTCAAACTTTGATATGAAAGATCTTGGTGAAGCTTCGTTCGTTCTAGGGATCGAAATTTACCGGGATAGAAACAAGGGGATATTGGGACTGTCACAAAAGGCATACATAGAGAAAGTCTTAAAGAAATTTGGTATGCATAAAAGTAGTCCTTCACCTGCACCTATAGTCAAGGGCGACAGATATGGGGAATTTCAATGCCCCAGGAACCAGTATGAGATCGATCAAATGAAAGCGATTCCATATGCTTCAGCTGTCGGAAGCTTACAGTATGCTCAAGTGTGCACACGCCCTGACTTAGCATTTGTTACCGGGTTACTTGGCAGATTCCAGAGCAATCCTGGAATAGAACATTGGAAATTGATAAAGAAAGTCTTGCGTTATTTGCAAGGAACAAAAGGCCTCATGATGACATACAGAAGATCAGATTTACTCCATATAGTGGGGTATACAGATTCTGATTTTGCGGGAGATGATAGAAAGTCTACATCCGGCCGGATATGTATTCACTCTCGTAGGAGGAGCTATATCGTGGAAAAGCTCAAAGCAAACCATCATTACATCGTCCACAATGTATGCCGAGTTTGTAGCATGTTATGAGGCTACGGGGCAGGTGAACTGGCTAAAGAAGTTCATACCCGGTCTAAAAGTGGTTGACGACATCAATAGATCACTTAAGTTGTACTGCGATAATGAACCCGCAGTAACGTATGCCCACAACAATAAGTCAAGTGGTGCTGCCAAACACATTGACATAAATTACTATGTTGTGAAAGATAAAATTCGGGATCAAATTATAAGTCTTGAGCATATAAGTACCGCAAAGATGCTAGCGGATCCGCTCACTAAAGGCTTACCACCCAACGTGTTCAGAGAACATGTAGCCGGCATGGGTTTAAGGGAAAGCCTATGATTCCTGGACTAAAAGATGGCCCAAAAGATTAAAGTAACTATTTCAGAACAGAGAGGTGTATTGTAACTGTTGAATCTATCGGCGATTGACCGTGACGATGAAACATGTTCTATGCACTAATCTGTGATGGAATGTGTAAAGTCAAAAGTAATTAAAGATAAAGTATAGATTGAGATCAAGGGGGAGAATGTTAGAATGATCTCAGGGGATTTGGCCCAACGGCCAAACCCCCCCTTGCTCGCGCCCTGATCGGGGGCGCCCAGCCCATTATGGCTGGTGGGCCCCTGTCGCCAGCGCCATATAAAGAGGTGGGGGCCGGGGCGGCACGCAACACGAGATTCACCGTGCCGCCGCCAGACCCACCGATAAACCCTAATCCGACCTAAGAGGGGGTGCTGTAGCGACGGGAAGACCACCGGCTCCTCTGCTTCTTCCCAGATCGCCGCCGCCAGGAGTCGCCGCCGCCCGGGACACGCCGGCCGCCAGGGAGACGCCGATCCTCTTCCCCGACCGTCGCTGCCCGTGCGCAGAGCTTCACCGACGTACCCGCGATGGCCAACCCTTCCTCCTCCACATCCGACGGTTAGTACCTCTCTCTCTCCCTCTCGGATTACCTCAAGAACACAAACCCTAGAGTAAAGAATCACCCCGCTAGATCTACCCTAGGAGGTCCTAAAGAAACTAATCTAACACAAGTATGGATGTTTGTACGAACAAATATAATGCTAATAAGCCGATAGGCTGTTTCAAAAAGGCTATTCCACTAAGCTGCTTCGAAACGGCGATGGAAAAGCTATTCTATTTAATTTGTTTGTTTGATGGTTGAGCCCTATATGTAGGCCCTATATTTTGGTTGGTTCTGTCTGGCCTTATATTTTCAGTTTTTTCACTTAAGACTGATCTCTATCTCTAGAATTTGTTAATTTATCTTCATCCATGTAGAAAGGTATATACTACCAACTATGGTCATTTTCTTAATATGCACTCAGCTGTTTCTGATCAAAACTAGTCCTCGCATAGGCTAACGTTAGCTTTAAGATGTAGCTAAATTATCTTTTTCATTCAACTAGGACTAATTAAACTTGCGTGTTGTTGCAGAAATTTTATTTACCTTTCTATTTTAGTATGATAAATTTTATATTGTGAATGATTGAAGGGAGTTTTGAAGCATAGAATAGTAGCCAATTAGCTAGCTAAATAGTGTTGGATGGTCATGTATATAAGTTTAAAAAAATCCACTAATGCAAGTTGAAGATTCGGAAGAGGAATAAGCCTTGTTCGCGAAAAAAATATATTAGGAGTAAAATATCCTATATGCACACTGTATTGATGCAAATTTAAATTCTAAAAGGTTGGTTGACAAATTAATGGAGTTATAAATTTAACAGAGGTGGAGAGCTTAATTCCAAAAATAAAAATAGAAGCCAAAGGTCGATCCAAAGGTAGAATATATCATATATGTGCTTGTTCAAAAAAAAAGGTACCCTTCCTCTCAAAAGGGAATTGAAGAATGGTCTATTGTCTACTTGTGTTCAGAAAGGGATATGGAAGATGAAAGATTACCTTCTTTCCATACGTGCAATTTTCCCATTCCAACCTCTCTCTCCATGTAAGCACATAATCGATCGAGGATAATCCACATGCATATATATTTAATCCATCCAAGTGTGTGCCCCATCCAAGTTTACGGTGGGTTCCAGAATCTAGTCTAAATGCATTTGTGCCTATCGGATGGAAGTTGGACGGTTGAGAGAGAAGAGTTGATGTGGCATTCGCCTATGTAATTGTTTGAACACAAGCTTTAGTGCAGATTAATACAGGAGGAACAACAAGTTAATCAGAGCTGGAGCTTCTCCAGGGCCAGGGGGCTCCCCTAGAAAAAATCGCCAAGAAATACTTAATTTTACCACTTAGATGCTAACGTACCACTTAAGTAGCTATCTCTTCCTGTTATATAAGCATACAATATTGTTATATTTGGCTCCTAGCTTCGGCACTGTTCATAGTATAGAATATAATTTACCACGATCATATTAGAATGAGATAATTGTGCCAGACGATGCACACAAACCAAAAATAAATAAAACTGAGATTTTTTAACAAGTGATTTAAGCTATTCGACCAGTGTGCTTGAGTGGCTAGGGTTCCTGAGACAGCGGTGGGGTGTTCCTTGGTGGCCTTCCTCTTGCAGATTCACGCGTCGTTGACCTTGATGCGAAGTGAATGCATCGCCGGGGTGATGGGGCACACTTGTGGCGGTGGCGGCACGCGTAGAGGAGCGGCTTTGGCGCTCGGCCACCCGTAGAGGACGGGAAAGCATGGCCGGAGAGCGACGGGCTGAGACCCTCGCCTCCACGAGCCGCCCCGCGCACCGCCCGGCCCCTCCCTCTCCCGTGCAAATCCGAAGCCGCACAGCCTCCATTGTACCGCCCTGGGAGCACTGTGGTGCGAGGAAGCGTGCTGTGGAGTTAATATGTTAGATGGAGTGTCTAAGGGTTCGAGTATTTTTTATGGTTCAGAGTATACGTTTGGTTAAACGTACATCCAAAAGAACCCCCTTCACCACCATGATTTAGGTGTAACACGCAATTTTCTTCCTAATTGGATGGCCACAATTTCGAATCCATCTCACCGCACAAGAATGCCCATTCACACCATGAACACACACAAATCCGGGCATAACTCACCCAGGGTCAACTTGAGCTGCAACGCCCTAGAAGCAGGGAGGCAGAGCACGGCCGGTCAAAGTAACACCAACCCCTGACCCCGAGCGTATCCAGCCATACGCATCTAGCAAGGATTACATTTGCAGCAAGCGTCCACATCCACATCCACATGGTGTCGCGACGGACGTGCCCACTCGCACGAGCGCAGACAAACGTACGTACGCTCGATGGAGCGAGGGAGGAGGGGAGAGGCAGCCCTGGAGGGCAGGGAAAGGCAGCAGCACCCTGTGAAGTGGACAAAGCTGTGGGTCAGTGGTTGCTGCCGAAATGGCCGATGCACATGCTCCTGTGACCAACCCACATGGCCTGCCTGCCTAGGACTTGTTGGATTCACATGCCTCTGTGTTGCAAGTTGCATCAGAGAGGCTCGTTTCAAATAGCGATGAATTCTGACTTTTAAAAGTAAAAAGTCATTTAAAACGTGTTGGCTTCTATTTCCTTTTTCCTTTATATTATTTGTGAATATATAATGATGATTTTTATTTTTTCCTTTAATTGTATACATTAAAAAAGCTAACAGTTGCTATAGTGTTGTTTCAGTTAAAAGGCACAGTCAAAGACCACAACACTTTAGAACAGGGCTAGAGTCTACGTGATGATAAAAAATGGTCTCACAGCCCTAGGGGCAAGGCAAGGGTGTGTTTGGATGGTTGAATGGAGGCGAGATGGGATGGTCCCATCTTTTTTTTTTTTGCATTTGTCCTTATGTTTAGTTTGTTGGATTGGATGAAACCATCCCAGATCGACTCATCCATCCAGACGAATATTCCTCCCAGATGACAGATTGCACGGTGCGGGCAAAATCACCGGACCATTCCATCTATCTAACTCAGGTGCGCTCGGGTGACCCATCCATTCCACTCACCTCTATCGGATGTCGCTGGTGAGCAGACTCCGGGCGACGACGTTGGCAAGTGGAGGCTGGGTGACTCCGGCTGGCACTTGAGGCTAGCGCCGGTGCCTGCGCATGGAGCCAGGCGACCACGGCTGCGATTGGAGGCTCACGACCGCCGCCTGCAAGTTGTGGTTTGCGACAGTGAGTTGAGGCTGGCCGACGGTGAGGAGCAGGCGAGGTGCCGGATCCGGCCACGCAGAGCCACTCGTGATGGCCAATGGCCATGGAAGCGGTCGTCACCGGACAGCAGGCAAGGTGTCGGATCCGACCGCCGGAGCCACTCGTGATGGCCGTGGCTTCGGTGATGCGGTGTTGGATCCGGGCGTTGGAGCCACTTGCTAGAGGTGATGCGGTCGCTAGCGAGCCGGAGATCAAGAGAGAGGAGGCGCCAGAGATCCAATTGAGAGGAGGCGAGGAGAGTGAGGATTGAGGAGGCGTCGGTGGGAATGAGGAGGAAGGCAACGGTTCGATTGAGTGAGAGGAAGAAAACAGAAGAGAGAAAAGAAAAAGGAGGAGGAGAAAAGAAGAAAGAGAAGGGAAAGAGAAAAACAAAGAAAAATATAAAAAAAAGGAAAAATAGGAAAGAAGAAAAATAAAATAAAATAAAATAAAAATGCATGCTAAAGTCACTGAAGTTTATTTCTACCAGCGATAACTCCAACCCATCTCATCTTCCCAACCAAACATAAAATTGGCTCATCCCATTCACCCTCATCCGCCCAACCAAACATAAAATTGGCTTATCCCATCCATCCAACCAAACTGACTATTGGATCATCCTACCCCATCCCATCCTACCAAATCTTAAATCATATCATCCCATCCACCCTCATCTACCCAACCAAACACACCCTAAGCTTCTTCACTTTCCTACTCACCTTTTTGGTGGGTTCGGTAACTTGTACGTGTATAAGTTTTTTCAATTAATTATTCCTGGTTTCCTTTTTCCTTGAGAGAAAACTAACTCCTGGTTTCTGTCTGGATCAAAATGTCTCAACACTATCTAAATAACTGCATAAAAATGATATGATGAGTACATTTCCCATCAGTAAAACTTCCATAATATAATTTTATACGCCTGTGCCGATAAGTAATTATAATAGTCAAGGGTACTTTGTGCGTTGGATACTGCAAAGCCACCTACACTTAATTTTACAAATGGAAGGAGTATACAATGATGTTTCATGTGGGAACTAATCATTTTGACTAGCTGCCTGCAAGACGAGATACGAATTAAGCATGATGTGCATTGTTTTTGTTTTATTGAGAACGTTTTTTCCGACAGGGTAGAAATGTGATGGAGATACGAAATGATGTAGTACTACTTCGTGAAAATGGCATCATAGTTTTGCTTTTGTCGCGACTTAATTATGTGACCACTGCTATTTGGCACTTTCTCTATGGTGCAACTGTATATAGATTATTAATTTGTACAATCAAATATATAAGACTTTAGTTAATCGAAATGTTGTTCATCCATTCATCGTCAATTGAACCTTACACACCACATAAAGTTTCTTTTTGGGAGGAACCATATACAATATTATCGCAAGTGAAAAATAGACCCAACTTACCGTCGACAATTGTATCTTACACACTATATACTATTTTCTTTAGTTTGCAAATACTTAGGCCCTGTTTGAATCTCTCCATCTAAAGTTTAGTCACTAAAGTTTAGATCTAAAGTCTCCAAACAGGTGGTCTAAAGTTAAATATAAACTTTAGCTAATCCCTAAAAAACACTTTAGACCATTAGTCCACCAAAGTGAACTAAAGTGGTCTAAAGTTTTGGGTTCTTAGGCACAAAGACGTGTTTACCCTTGCATGTTGGCCTCTCACCTCCCATTTAATGGCTGACGCATGAAACGAGGAGAGGTAGTATGGTCTTTTTGAAACTTTAGTCCTATCCATTAGTACAGGATCCAAACAGGACCTTCGACTAAAGTTTAGTGGCTAAAGTTTAGCCAACTAAAGTTTAGTCCAAAACTTTAGACAACTAAACTTTAGACCATGGGATCCAAACAGGGCCTTAACCTATTGATCTTCCTAGGCAACATTTTTCAGTTCCACCAATGACCATATTGATTGTTTATTTCTCACATCCTCTCTTGGAAGAATTAGTAGAAAGTTTTAATTGAACTATTATAGTTGAAGTTAATTAAAATAAGGATAAAAAAGGCATGTTTTTATTCTAACCATACATTAAATGATGCAAATAATGAGTTTATTCATCATTGCATAGTGCCACATTGTTGAGCTGCGTTTGACATCATACGAGGTATACGCGTCCTACCACATGCATGTATGCTTATGCTCTTAAATTAGAGACTTATGGTTCCTTTAAGCAAATAAATTGCATTAGTTCTCATGCAACCACCATTTTCGTCAATACTGGCCGGAAAGGTGACTTCCATGTTATTTTTCACAATATTCGAACAAATTATACGCAGGACTTCCATACAAAGAGAGCCAGTGTGCAGGGCAAAGGTTAGTTAAGAAATGCTTGTATGTTTTTTTTGTTGTTTTCTCAATTTGAAGGATATCTAGTGCCATCACAACCTTTTCTGGCTAATTGTAGCCTAACTGCTGGTAGGTCATTATATTAGGTTTTGTGGCTTAGATAAGGATACCTAACTCGCAATCCTCTCATTACTATGATTACTAGATAGGTTTCACACGTTACGCTGTGTGCGGCCAGCTTTGATGCGCTGAAGTTTTAAAGAAACAAGCATCACTGTCTAGAAACATGGTATAGTGTTCACTGAAGCATATACGGATGTTGAGGCTGGAGACTTGAGGTGGGAGTAGTGCGTTGTACAACACCTCATACATTCTAATACCATGACTTCCTAAAAAAGTTTCATCAATCACCAGAACGCCTACATTTTTAGTACCGCATGATTACAACAAATCAAGTAAGGGAGCTACTTCGACAAACTTATTATCTTATAGACCTAAGCATCTTCATTAGCTACAATCCGGTTGTATTCTATGCAAGCTGAAAATATATTTTGATTCTCCTCATGCTGCAAATTTGGTTCTTCGATGGACATCTACACCGGTAATGTTGGACTAACTAAACAAAGCCAAAATTTGGACCAAAACTCTGAAGCTCCAGTAATGATTGAGTAAATTAAGTCCATAAAAGACTACCTGGTAATGATGCTACAGAAGTGAATGGCTAAATGTGTCCATAAACTTTACCTTGAGGCCGAGAAGGAGGCTGGATCACGGGATGGTATGATGTATCCCAATGCTAGACAGCTCCAGCCTTCACCACTGAAAGCGACCAGGCATGCAGCACATGCAACACCGCCACCAGTGGCACACCACCAAAATGAGGAAAAGAAACACACAACGAAGAACCAATCAAATCAATTTCTTGTGCGGTGGACGCCCAATCAAAAATTCCCTACTGCAGTGAAGAAAAAGGAAACAAAATCAACAACAAAACGACAAGCAAATCAATTTATTCTGTGGTTAGCTCCCAGTCCAAAATCCCTGACTGTAAATTAGAATCCGAGAGAGAGGGGGGGGGGGGGGGGGAGCGACCTAGGGCAAGGGTCCGAGTTTTGGGTATTTTTGGTCCTGTGCAGTACAGTAATAACAGAAGTAGCTCTGGGTATATAAAATACCATTTTTGGCCCCCTCCTCAAGCGTTGGACTCCGGACGGTCGACACGTACGCAGTCTCGCGACCTGGCACCGCAGCACCCGATTCAATCGCTTTTGACCACACTTTCAACCGTAATTTCTTTTGACCACTTCCAACCACCGCCGCTTTCGACCACTTCCTCTTTCGACAGCAACTGCTTTCGACCGCAACCACTTTCAACCACCGCTGCTTTTTGACCACACCATTGTTTGACCACTACCTGTTCGACCACTGTCTTGCTCGACCACTGCCGTATTCGACAACGGCAGCGTGATGCGGGGATATCATGCGCTCCTGGACTGCATAACTCGGGTGCTGCGGTGCCGGGGTGCGGGACTACGCACGCGTCGGCCAGCTAGAGTCCCGTACTTGGGGAGGGGGCCAGAAATGGCATTTTATACACTCAGGGGCTACTTCTGGTGTTGTTGTCCTGTACAGGGCCAAAAATGCCCAAAGTTCGAAGGGTCCAGGGTTATAGGCTTATAGCCATGCACCACATCTGATCTAGCTCCTACTCTATTGGAGATGGTGGCGTTAGGCTCTTGCAGCCCGAAATGACGATAGGACCAGCTCTGAGTAGAGGAGTTGACCTACCAGCGTCTGTCCAAGACCTAGCCTTAGTTAGTGCACCCCGCTCTTCACCGCTGTAGCCATCATTCAGGTCCTTCATGCACACCGGTTGAATCTATGTGGAAGAAGTGGTGGAAGAGAGGGAGGGTCGTGATGGGGAGAGGAGGGAAGCCAGGAGAGTGGCGACAATGTCGACGATGTGCTTTGTTTGTGTGTGCACCAACGCGACGATGGCGGCAGAGGGGAGGAGACGACGGTGGGGTGAGGGCGAGGGTGACGGGCGGTGATGGCGACGGTGGGATGATGGCAACGGCTAGGATGGTGGAGGTGAGTGAGAAGCGTCGCTCGCTGCTGGCTGCAGAGGGAGGAAGGGAAGGAGGTGGGCAAGCACCACATGTGGGTGGGATGGCTAGAGTTTTGGGGTGTGAAGGCGGGGTGAACGAATCTAGGCCATCCATCGCAAAGTTGCGATCCCACAACTTTGTACCCACTCGATCCCAACCGTACAATTGTGATCCAACGGCTGGAAGGCGTCGAAACGACTGAGCACCTGCTCGATCCTGACCATACAATCACAATCTGATGGTCAATTGGAAGGTGCCGAAACGGCTGGAGGTGTTGGGTTGATCTCTCGGCTAACCACCCGAGATTTTAGGAAGGCACGCCTCCACCTCGTGCCTTGATCGGAGGCGGTTACCAACAAGTTTTTGGTTGCGGTCCCGGTCACCTAGCGCCAAATAAAAAGAAGGTTTCGGCAAGGCTTTCACACACGAGTTGTTCTAGGCTCTCAAAACCCTAATAGACCCGATCTAATTAGTGCGCTGTGGTGAAAGAAGGCCGGAACCTCTTCGTCCCCGTCGGCATCGACCGCCGCAACTCCAGCCACTTTCCTCCGCTGCATCAACCGACCACCTCTCATGGCTTCTCCGGCTTCGGGTATGTAACTAAACTTCCGCTCTAAGTAGTCTTGATTAGGTGTTCTTGATTGACCTAGGGATTAAGTGTTTGGTTCAAGTTTAGATCTCAACTTATATTGTGGTATCAGAGCAACCCCTAGGATCACATGAACCCTAATTGAATCCTAACCGAACTCGGTCTCATTGGTTAATGGGTCGGATCTAAGGTTTTAAGACTCGGTTTAGCAAATAGAAGGAGGGGAATCAAGAACTTGCAAAAACCCTAATTAGGATCCCCAAAATTCCATTCACCCGGATCCCTAAAAACCCTAATGAAATTTTGGGTCGGCGACGGGAAGAACAAGAAAAAAAATCAGGACTTACGTTTTTGTGCACCGCCGCTCCATGCGGGCGCCGCCGCCGTCGCCGTATGCCGCCGCTCCATGAGGGCGCCGCCGCTTCGCAAGCGCGCGCCGCCGGTGCCGCTCTCCGCTTCGGGTGCCGCCGCTGCTAGCGCCCCTCACGCCGCTCGTCGCCTTGCGTCCCGCGCGCGTGCGCCGCCGCCGCCCCTCCCGTGCACTCCTTTTTTTTCGGGTGCAATCAGGTGAATAATGCCTAGGGTTAGGGTTTTCGTGAGGTCCTATAATCGCCGCACGCGGTCTCAGCTGTTGGATTCAGATCGGACGGCTCGCGCGGGTTATTGTGGGCTGCCGACGCATTTGCTGGGCTGCGTGCGCGTTCTCTGGGCCAGCGGCGCATCCGCGGCTTTCGGGCAGCGCCAGCCTTTTGGGCCGTTTTCGGTCGGCCGCTGGCGCGCATGTACACATTTTGGGGCGTGCGCACTTTTGGGCCGCATGCGGGTTTTCTTTTTAGGCCGTCCACGGTATTTGGGTTGCGCGCTTGAATTTTGGGCCACCGGCGTGCTTGTAAATTTTGGCCCGTGCGGGGAGTTTTTGGGCTGGGCAATTTTCTTTTTGGGCTATTTCTTTAGGGGCCAACTGAGAATAGTTTTTTTTCTTTTTTCTTTTTCAGTACATTTTTTATTATGCTTTATGTCTTTATTTTATGCACTGTTTTTAATTATTTTCAGTGGCCCAAATTTCATGTATCTTTACCATATTATTATGTATAATCTCTGATTAAAATTGAACCAATGGGATATTTTAATTTTGAGATTTTTTATGATTAATTTTGGCATTATATATGCATATGGTTATATTCTGACCAACGTTGTTTATAATCATATGTCGCCATATAAAATTAAGTTCTTTTTCATTTTCTGCCCCAATGGTGATATGAATTAGAACTGTAGTTTTGCATGTTATTAATCAGACCAACGTAGGGTTAATTACATGCAACATATATCTTTATGATAATTCTAATTTTTGCCCTATATTTTGAAATTCAGCACTTAATGCTTCAAACGTTGCCGCCACCATTGATAATATTGAGCAGCTCACGGGGAGCAATTTTCACACATGGAAAGAAATAATTCAAGTTGTCCTTGGGGTTTTGGACCTCGACTATGCTTTAAGGGTAGCCATTCCCATTCCTCCCACCGAAGGTGAGGAGAATTTTGATGAGAAAAAGAAAATCTATGAGGCTAATGCTGAAAAATGGGAGCGGTCTAACCGCTTATCACTAATGATAATGAAGACCTCTATTTTAGTTGGGATTAGGGGAGCAATTCCCGATTCCGAAAATGCTAAGGAGTACTTGGCTTCAATCGAGGAGAAATTCAAAGGCTCCACTAAAGTTTATGCTAGTACTTTAATTCAGAGGCTCTTAACAACTAATATGATGGGTCCGGCAGCATAAGAGAGCATATCATGATGATGAATGATTTGGCAGAAAAACTCAAGGGCATGGACATGGCAATATCTGATGGTTTCCTTGTCCATTTCATTATAACCTCTTTTCCTTCTGAGTATGTGGCTTTTAAGATTAACTATAATACTCAGAAAGAAAAATGGAGCATGAGCGATGAGATCGCCATGTGTGTCCAGGAGGAAGAGAGAATAAGAACAGAAAAGAAGGATTTTGCTTTTCATGTGGGTGGCTCTAACAAAAGGAAGTTCCAAGGGGACTTCAAATCCAAGAAGAAGCTGCAGTTTTCCCCTAACTCAGACAAGCTAGGGCCTAAAGTGCCAATGCACCTAAGCCTCATGTTGCTCCCGCCGGAGCATCTAAAGGGGGAATGTCACTTCTGCAAGCAGCCAGGGCATTTCCAGAAGGATTGTGCTGGTTTCCTAAAATGGCTCGCCAAAAGGGGTAATGATACAATAACGTTCATTGATGAAACTCTTTATGCTGATTTTTCCCTTAGTTCTTGGTGGATTGACTCAAATGCAACTGTGCACGTTACCAACTCTTTACAGGGATTCCTTACCGCGAAAACACTAAGAAAGGGGGAGCGAAGTCTTAGAGTCGCGGATGGAAAGGAAGCCGAAGTTGAATCAGTTGGATCTATTTCATTAGCTTTAGACAACGGCTTCATTCTTCGTCTTAATAATGTAGTTTATGTTCCTTCCATCAGGAGGAATTTGATTTCAGTTTCTTTATTGGACGATGAAGGTTTTAAATGTATTTTTGGAGACAATAAATGTATTATTAAGTTTAATTCAAATAATGTTGGTCTTGCCTTTAAACAAGACAAGCTCTATATGCTTTCCCTTAATGAATCTCCTGTATCCTTGAATGTTTGTGATGCTAAGCGTAAAAATAATGATGAGACTTCTTCGAAACTGTGGCACTATCGTTTAGGCCACATTTCGAGGGGGAGAATAGAGCGTATCATTAAAGAAGAAATTCTCCACCCATTAGATTTCCCTGACTCAGACCACTGCATTGATTGCATTAAAGGAAAATATGTTAAGCAAATAAAGAAGGGAGCTACTCGCAGCACAGGACTCTTAGAATTAATTCATACTGATATTTGTGGTCCTTTTCCTGTGACATCAGTGGATGGTTTTCATACATTCATCACATTCACTGATGATTTCTCCCGTTATGGTTATATCTTTCCCATTAAAGACTGATCTGAGTCACTTGAGAAATTTAAGATATTTAAGGCTGAAGTTGAAAATCAGCACAACCTAAAAATTAAAGTGGTAAGATCGGATCATGGGGGAGAATATTATGGAAGACATGCCTCTTATGGGCAAATACCTGGCCCTTTTGCTAAGTTCCTTCAGGAAAATGGCATCGTTGCCCAGTATTCTATGCCGGGCGAACCTCAGCAGAATGGTGTAGCTGAAAGACACAACCGTATACTTATGGATATGGTACGGAGCATGCTTAGCCATTCTAGTTTACCAATTGGGTTGTGGATGGAAGCACTAAAGACAGCTGCACATATTCTTAATCGGGTTCCCAGTAAATCAGTACCTAAAACACCTTATGAATTATGGACTGGGAGAAAACCGAGTATGAAATATTTGCGAGTGTGGGGTTGTCGTGCTGAAGCTACGTTATCAATCCACACATTGGGAAATTAGATCCTAAGACAGTAAGTTGCCATTTTATTGGGTACCGTGACAGATCTAAAGGGTATCGCTTTTATTGTCCTGATAGGATAACTAAGTTTGTAGAAACAAGGCACGCTGTGTTCTTAGAAAATAACGAGGACCTGTAGCCTAGGAAAATAGATCTTGAGGAGAAGCGGGTTTTTGTTCCTACACCGCTCATCCTAGAGACTTTTATTCCTGTGCCTCAGGCGGTTGCACAAAGAGAGGGGATTGACTTTAATGATACCTTTTCTCCTGTATCAACTAAAGATTCGTTAAGAATTGTTATGGCACTTGTAGCTCATTATGATTTAGAGCTGCATCAGATGGATGTTAAGACGACATTTCTTAATGGCGACTTGCAAGAGAATGTTTACATGGCTCAACCGGAAGGTTTTGTCGTGAAAGGCAAGGAGCATATGGGATGTCGACTTAAGAAATCCATTTATGGCTTGAAACAAGCGTTGAGGCAGTGATACCTCAAATTTGATAAGATCATAAGGAGTTTTGGTTTTAAGGAAAATGAAGTTGATAACTGCATATATGTTAAGTTCAAGGGGAGTAAATTCACCATCTTAGTACTTTATGTGGATGATATCTTATTGGCCAGCAGCGATAAGGACATGCTGTTTGAGACCAAGAGATTTATCTCATCTAATTTTGATATGAAGGATCTCGGTGATGCCTCTTATGTTCTTGGTATTGAAATTCACCGAGATAGGTCCAAAGGAATATTAGGTTTATCTCAGAAGGCATACATTGACAGAGTAATGAAGAGATATAATATGCATAAGTGCTCTGCCTCGCCTGCTCCTATTGTTAAGGGCGATAAGTTTGGGATATTTCAATGTCCAAGGAACTAATATGAAACTGATCAGATGAAGTCGGTTCCTTATGCTTCAGCTATCGGAAGCATTAACTATGTATGCTCAAGTATGCACACGCCCTGATTTAGCTTTTGTAACCGGGATGCTTGGCAGATATCAGTCAAATCCAGGACTAGACCAATGGAAAGCCGTTAAGAAAGCTTTGCGCTATATGCAAGCTACTAAGCATTTCATGCTCACATATAAGTTTTCTGATAACCTTGAAGTTATTGGTTATTCAGATTCAGATTTTGCGGGATGTGTTGATACTAAGAAATCCACGTCAGGTTATATTCTCACACTCGCTAGAGGAGCTATCTCGTGGAAAAGCTCCAAACAAACCCTTACGGCATCTTCAACGATGCAAGCTGAATTTGTGGCATGTTATGGGGCTACCGGGCAGGCTGTATGGCTTAAGAACTTTATCCTGGGACTTAGAGTGGTAGACAGCATATCTAAACCACTCACCTTATACTGCGATAATGAACCCGCAGTCTTTTATGCAAACAACAACAAGTCAAGTGGTGCTGCCAAACACATTGACATTAAGTATCATGTTGTGAAAGATAGAATCCAGGATCAAACCATAGGTATCAAGCATATTAGTACTAAGTTAATGCTTGCGGATCCGCTTACTAAAGGCTTACCACCCAATATCTTTCGTGATCATGTTGCCGGCATAGGTTTATTGGAAAGCCTTTGATTCTAGATAAAAGGACCTTAAAGCAAACCAACTCCCATTAAGTATAATGAATATCCACTTCAAGATAAGATAGTATACTATAGGTACTGGGGTTGTATGGCACTTCATTGGTTATACAACACATTGCCTTGGTATACCGTTTTATCAAGAATGGGCTTATGATGTTAGCCTTACGATCAAAGGGAAGAATGTTGGGTTGATCTCTCAGCTAACCACCTGAGATTTTAGGGAGGCACGCCTCCACCTCGCGCCTTGATCGGAGGCGGTTACCAACAAGTTTTTGGTTGCGGTCCCGGTCACCTAGCGCCAAATAAAAAGAGGGTTTCGGTAGGGCTTTCACACACAAGTTGTTCTAGACTCTCAAAACCCTAATAGACCCGATCTAATTAGTGCGCTGTGGTGAACGAAGGCCGGAACCTCTTCTTCCCCGTCGACATCGACCGCCGCAACTCCGGCCACTTTCCTCCGCTGCATCAACCGACCACCTCTCATGGCTTCTCCGGCTTCGGGTATGTAACTAAGCTTCCGCTCTAAGTAGTCTTGATTAGGTGTTCTTGATTGACCTAGGGCTTAAGTGTTTGATCCAAGTTTAGATCTCAGCTTATAGGAGGCCCTAGGGCTCACCTAGGGCTCACCAATTTCGTCCGATTTAAGAGGGAGTATATATATTTGACCAAGGATTTTCGGTGTGTTTAACGTCTCACTGTAGTTGCTCTAGCCAATGCGGCGTTCTACCTCACCGAAGAATCTACTCCTATGTCTCAAAAGAATTTACTATGTCCTTCAGGAAAGAGAAGAACTCATTATCTATTTTGCTCAGAAATATATCATTGTCAGCCTATTTACGTCTGTTGAATCTTGAAATGGAGCTGTTGCTTTCGGATCAGACCTGCCATATTTGTCCTGCGTAGAAAATTCCTATCGTTAAAAGGGTCCACACTGCAGTATACCCCAGCCAATGAGGCACCGCCACGTCTAAGTCCATGGCCGCAGTACTACCCAGGTACACTCCAAAAAGAGGTTTACCTCATTATTATAACAAAATGTTGGGGGCATAGTGATAAAACAAGCATCAGCATGGTGATGCTACACTGCTACCTAGCTATTTGCGGTGGGCCAACCGTTTCAATGAATTTTTCCATGAGTAAATTTCACGTAAGTGTAACTGAGTTACCGGTTACTGGTAAGACTACCACTTTGCTGTAATTTTTAGCTTGAATATTTGCAACGTTAAAACACAAAAAAATCACAAAACTGCAACTTCGTTACTGCCCAGGCCATCTGACAAGGCTGACCCATCTGTCATGCTTACGAGGCCAACTCGGGCAAATTGGTACCGTCGGACCTAGATTTTACAATCTGGAATCTTCTGTGATTCACTGCACTATTCTCTAGATCAATAGATAGTGCTCACAGATACAGTACTGAACATCAAAATACATGTCATGCGGAAGCGTAAATATAATAGTAGACTTACTTATAGGCCGATTAAGTCGAAATCAATAAAATGCAACAGCGGAAATGAAGCACACAGGTGGGACCCTCAGGACATGCTCACAGACAGTCAACTGGGGGTTCGCGACCTAACCCTTGATATCTTCATCTTCTTCGCCATCATGACTAAGAATATTGCTGAAACGTAGCGATCTGACTCCTGATTCTGGATTTATTGTGAGAGCGAGGGTGAGCACCAACCACCGTGCTCCACGAGCCAATACACAGAATGCAATTAGATAACATGCATGGCTTATCAAGGGAAGGCTCAGGTTATTTTATTTGCCATATTTTTTAATTATTTCATCATAGTATTACTATTGCCGCCTAAAACTCCAAAAAGCGAGTGTCATCATTTAGTTAATCCATCGATCCTACACTTTCTATTTTGTAACCCACCATTTCATTAATCCAGCCATGGGTGTCTGATTCTCACATAAATCCTAACTTCCACCATAAATTTGTAAATCAATCTCAGATGGCTGTATACTCCCAAGCTCAGATCTACTATATGCCAATCTGTTAACTCTACAATCCAATGATAATCTAATACCTTTACTTTGGATCCACCAACCAAACAATTCCCATTGCATTGTCTAAAAAATGTATTAATCGAATCGGGGTTACCAATTCTCATATAAATCTAAATTTTTACCACAAATTTATAGATCCAATCTTAGGTTAATTATTTACCAATTTAATTAGTTCTTCAGTCGAATGAAAATTTAGTATCCGTTATTTTAGATCCACTAATATCTTTTGTGTTCTGAATTCCTAATAATCTAATCTTATAGGTGCCATTCATCAATTCGTCAATTCTGAATTCTAATGATTATCCAACATTCTTACTTTTAAATCCACTGGTATCATTTGTATCAAGACTTCCTAACAATTCAATCCATTCTGTTATTAATTCAAAACCATAATTTGCTCTTCCAGTAATCAACCTTATTTTTCATTATCTACCTATAACTAATTCTCTAGCATAACATCCACCAGGAATATTATTGATCAAGTTTATATTCCAATAGTTGTTATCATATCTCCAAATCCCCAAAAATTCAATTGATCCATCTAGTAATCGATCATATTCTATTATTCCATTATTGTCAACATCTTCCAAGAATTTATATTATTTATCAGTGTCGTAATCCAGCAATTACTTTCGCACTCCCTAATTCTCCAAAAATCATTTAATTCATCCATCTAGCCAATCTATTTATTTAGACTCTACCAATTTATTTTCCCAGAATTCACACTATCGTTTCCTTTTGATGATCGACATGAAACCCATCAACATCTTTGTGTGTTTACCACAAACATCCATCTTCTTTACTTACGACTCTATTTATTCTTTCATATATTTTATTTTGTAAGAAAAGAAGTATTATTATTATTATTATTTTAAATATGATACATAGAAATTTCCTGAGACCTATCAGTTTGCACAAAAACATAGTGTGTGAAATAATGCAGTAGTAATAGCGATCCAGATTCCATCCACCGTTACATGGTCTCTGCACCATATGCTAGACCTTCAGCATTATAGCCGCTTACATTATCACTGGGGTGACACCCAAGACAACACAAATCATGACTTTCCACTGCCCTCCACTTTTCCTATTCTACCCAAATAGTTTTGAAACACTACTAGTTTTCAGGTCTATGACAACGGAGCGAAATCGTTGCAATAGGGCCAAAATAGATGCAATATGTAACTATTGCAACACTTCACTTCCGTTGGCAAGCGTGGCAAGTACTTGCATGCTTAAAAGGTTGTGCAACGGATTGTGGTTTCGTTGCAATACCTATGGTTATTGCCATGCAATGTGTTGTGGAAATTGTTTGTTGTTGCAACGAATGATGTTGTGGCGATATAGGCTATTGCCACAGCTGACTCCGTGGCAATAGCTGCTTTTGCCACAAAGTTTGGTCGTGGCAATAGTATCATTTGCCACGAAAATATTACGTGGTAATAGGTTCTATTGCCACGCCAATGGTTCGTGGCAATAGACTCTATTGCCACGGAGAGCATTTCGTTGCAACAGGATATATTGCTACGGGAGGCGTTTCGTTGCAGCAGGTTTAATTGCCACGGGAGGTGGTTCGTTGCAATATGTTTTATTGTCACGGAAGGCGTTTCGTTGCCATGAAGTTATTGCAATGAAATATGTTTTGTGGCAAATAGATCCTATAGCAACGAACGTTGTTCATGGCATATAGTGGAATCGCAGCATAGTAGCGGTGTTGCAACAGCCTATCACAACGAAATACCAATTTTGCATACATGTTTATCGCAACGGTAAAATTTGCGGTAGCATATTGAGCATATGATAGTTTATTATATTTGTTGTTGCAAATTAATAATCAAATTAGGAACACGGTTGGATCAAAAACACATATATTAATTCAACACATAATAATTTAAAAGTGCCACCACTCATGCAGGAATTACATATCAATCTCCATACTTAAACTACAAAGTTTGTAACTAATAACAAAAGTACTATCAGTTCCATTCCATTTGTCCGTGCTTCTTTGCCATGTTGAATTTTCTGACTTGACGCCACGACTCTGTTTGCTCTAATCAAATTGTTTCATCCTGATAGAACATGAACAATAAAGAGGGACCTTAATGTGAGTATTGTCCAGCAGCACATACTTAAGTACATCATAGTGCAAGTTTAGAGATATGAGTTACAGCTAAAAATAGCAATCCTGAGTTCTCTAGTTCAGTTGCGTAGCAAAGTATTTAGCAAGTGATTCCAGCAGAATTATTTGATTTCATTTCATTTACCGATATATAGTAGCTCTACTTCACCTAGCATAATTTTCTAGTAGTTTAGAACAGTATGCTATATTTGACATAAGAACAATGACAGATGAAGATTAATCACATTTTCATTTCATACCTGCTGGTCCCTCCTTTTCTTCGACAAGGGTGTATACAATGGTCAGCTTATAGGTTGAAAAAGCAAGTAGAGATAGCCTAGATAGCCAAGAAGATATACGTATTTCATAGAGCTAGCTAATAAAGCTTTTGTTAACTTCAAATAGGCTATTGAATGCAACGGCAAATAAAGAAGAAGAAAGTGCCAGAGCTAAGAGCTAATATATTCCCAGTCTATGCATGGATAAAGGAATGATAAGAGCTATGAGCAGTTTATTAAACTACACAACGGCTAATATATATAAGGATAAATCAACTAGAAAAAACCGTTGACAAAGAAACCATTTGTTTAAGCTTATTCGTTCGCGCTAGGCTCACAAACTAAATAGAAGAACTAGAGGCCGCCAAGGTCTTCAACCATTAGACAAGCAGGTAGGATCCTTTGCTTACTACTTGAAGCAGAAACCTAGAAGAGGAATTCTTTCTATTCACGAGGAAACAAACCATTAATCAAGAAGAGAGACAGACATACTTTGAGCTCTTAGAAGGTTGCCCAGCAGAAAGATGTTAAGACAAAGAGAGAGATAGACCTTCAATAAGGATGCTGCAATAGCTTGAAAAGTACTTTGCTTATAAATCATAAGCTGATGTTAACATCAAATTAAAATATATTACTTGCTACACAAAGACTTTCTTAGTAATGCTCTGAGCGCTCGTCTTGATGCTGGCAAGAAGGCTGCCGAGTTTACTTAACTTAATACGATACGCAACTTCTTTCTATTTCAACTGACTTCGTTCATTAAAAAGCAGATAACTTCTTCCCTTCAAGCATTTTCTTTCCAGTTTAGAAGAAGTAAATTTCTAGTGTATGGTGCTTCTTGATCTTCTTGACATAAGTAGATCTTCAGTTTACTTTATATACATTATGTGTATGCTTGTACCAGGGTAAAAAGCAATCAGGCAGGAGCATATCTTACCATTGTCTTCTGGGTGAACCCTCTTTACCATGGCCTTTGATCTCTGAAAAGCAATCATCCATTTAAACATCATAGTGTGCAAAGTGGATAATGCGTTCCAGTGACACATAAGCTGTAGATTATATAGACTTACAGCAAGTAGTTCATCGAGACCTTCCATCACAGGTGGATCCGAGCTACTCAGGTCTGCAAGAACCACCATAAAGTATCTAGTGTATATACCCACACAGAAATACACTCACAGAACAAAAAGGGAAAACAGAGGTAGCTCAGTTTACCTTCACGCTTCAGACTGTCCTGCGTGATCTCATGCCCCGCTTGCGCCAGAGACACGAGCGGCGGTTTGCAATTTGGAATAGACCCAACAATCAGCAACGCAGAAGCGCATCCACATCTTTCCATACAAGCAGCACAGGCTGCGATTGATGCATAAACACAAGGCGGCGGCGGCGCGGGGTGGGGGGAGGAGGAGGCGGCGGCGGAGCAAAGTGGTGGGGGAGGAGGCGGCGGCAGCGGAGCGGAGGGGTGGGGGATGGCAGAGAAGCGGGAGGGGAGGAGCAGCGGCTGAAGGGAGGCGGCAGTGGTGCAGATCAGGGAGAGGAGCGAGGGGAGGGGAGGAAAATGGAAGGGAGGATTAGGAAAGAGGGAACGAGAGGTTGCGGGAAGAGCTGGGGGGCAGCGGTTGCGCGAGCGTGCAGGTGCAATGGAGGAATGGGGGGAGGAGGAGGCGGCGGCGCGGGGTGGGGAGGAGGAGGCGAGGGCGGAGCGGAGGGGTGGGGGAGGAGGAGGCGGCGGCGGCGGTGCGGAGTGGGGAGGAGGAGGCGAGGGCAGCGCGGAGGAGCCGGGGAGGAGGAGGCGGCGGAGCGGGGGAGCTGGGGAGGAGGAGGCAACGGCGGCGCGGGGTGGGGAGGAGGAGGCGAGGGCGGCGCGGCGGAGGAGGGAGGGTAGGAGGCGAGGGCGGCCCGGCGGAGGAGGAGGGAGGGGAGGGCAGAAGAAGCGAGGTGGGGAGGAGGAGGCGGCGGCGCGAGGTGGGAGCGGGGGAGGAGGCGGCGGCGGTGGCGCGGGGGAGGAGGCGGCGGCGCGGGGTGGGAGGGAGGCGTCGGCGGAAGATTGGGGGGGGGGGGGTAGGGAGGCAGCCGCAAGAATCGGGGGCGGGGCGGGCAGGGAGGCAGCCGCACATGTTTAGGGAGGAGGGTGGGGCCACACGTCAGCCAGTGTTTTTTTATGAGAAAGGGTGAGAGAGGCCGCACCAACCACCAACTCCTTCTTTTATATAGTAAAGATAATTAGAGTGTTGCAGCAGAATAATAATTAGAGACAAAACACAATATTACACGAATATCGCCACGCAGGGCTACAGTTTAAACAAAAAAATCATCATCTCCATGTCCTACAGAATTCACAGGTGCGACAATTCCATCATCTATGTAGGTGTCATCATGTTCATCATCATCGTCTAAGTCCTCATCATTGGGTTCAGGTACAGGAACCGCCTTATCTATGACAGAAGCATCAACACTTACCCCTTCCATGTCATTCCTTTTCCAATTTGTCAAGTCTTCATGTAGGCGGGATACATTCATGTCTTCCAGTCCGACGACCAGTGACTCAACATCGGGTTCTCCCTCCTTTTCTGCACCTACTGCTTCAGGCATGGAAAACAAATTCCTAGGTTTCATGCGAAGCACTGTGCACCAATTCGGTTTTGTCGCACAAGGCACATAAAAAACCTGCTCAACTTGTGTACCTAAAATGTAAGGCTCATTGAAATATCGAAAACGAGTCTTATCAACATCGATGATCCCGTATTGATCCCTGCTGAACCCTCTTCTTTTCTTCGTAGTAGCAGCAGGTACATCGTACCAGTCACACTGAAAAAGTACGACTTCTTTTTGGTTGGCAAAATCTAGCGTGATAATTTTTGTAATCACGCCATACCAGTCCATGTTGCCGGTGCTGTCATCGCCCTTCACAGCAACGCCGCTGTTTTGTGTAGTTAGGTTCTTCTCTATGGCAGTCATCCGAAACAGATATCCATTTATGTATCCAAATGGATTGAAGCCATCAGATGCAAGGCCCAACCTAACATTGCGAGGATCCAATGCAAAATCCTTATACTTGTCATCCACATGCTTCCATGCCAATGAGTCTGCAGGGTGACGCATTTTCAAAGGACATGACTAGGTTCAATATGATTAAAGGACACGACTTACCTTGGCCTTGCTCAGTTGACGGCTCTTGCTCTTCAAACCCTGCTTCTACTCCTTCGAAGACGTGATCTAACGAGGGAGAAAACGGAACTAAACTCAAAATAAATTAAAAAACTTTCAAACGAGAACCAAAAGATAGAGCTCAATTTTAGATGAATTTAGGAAAAAGAATCGGGTCAATCGGAGCTCGGACGAGGGAGAACGGGCCTCTGGAAAATCTAATTTGGGGAAAAAGGCTGTAATTCGAAAATTGCACTGTGCTGTGGATCCGGCTCACGAAATAACCGGTCTACCATGAACCCGGCGCATGAAACAGTGCAAGGGCGATGGCTGCTGGCGTGGCGGCTAGGGCTGAGGTGGCAGCCACGTGGTGACACGTGTGCAACCTCGCTGACGTGGCATGCTGACGGGGCGGGGTGACGTGGCATCGGGCGGCTTCGGTTGCTGACGTGGCTGACAGGTGGCACTGACGTGGCGTGCTGACTCGGATTAGGGCTGGCATGGCTGGCTTGCGTGGCATGCTGACGCAGCTAACCGGCTCACGGGTTTACGGCACCGACGCTAACCAGTGGACCCCACGGGTCGGAGACACAGCTCACGGTGGACCGGATCCACCGGAAGGCGAAGCGGCGGGGCGCGTGGGTGCGGTTGCGGGGTCTGGCTGACGGGGTGACCAGGCAGCGGCGGACTTGGCCGGCGGCGACTTAGGTGGCGGCGGGGCTCACCGGCGGTGGCAGACGATGGCGGTGAAGTTCACCGGCGGCGGCAGACGACGGCGGCGAGGGCGACGGTGCTGGCGGTGGCGAAGGCGACGGCGGCGAAGGCGGCGGCTTGGGACGGAGAGGAGACCCCGGGGGTCGGCCCCTTTTTATACCCGGGTCCCGAGGCCGACTCCATGGCAAGCGCGGAGTCCGGGGTGAGCACGGCCAAGGTGGCGACGGAGGCGGAGTCCCGTCGGAGACGGCGCCGGGTAGGAGAAGAACAGTGCACGGGCCCTCCGATGGATGACGCGTGGCACGGGGAGGATCGGGTGGCTGCGGCCGGAGGCGGGGCGAGCGGTTGGATGCGGGCGGCGCGTGTCCGATGGCCGACACGTGGCGCATATCGGACGGGTCAAGGCGGGTGCGGATGCGCACCGCGTGGCAAGGGGCGGGGCAGGCTGGTCGGGCGGGTTGGGCCGGCTTGGTGGGTTTCGGCCCACCGGCCGGTTTAAGGATTTTTGGAGTTTTTATTTTTCCATAAATTCAAGTAATACTTTTTGAGCTCTAGAAAGTAGCAAATAAATCCAGAAAAATCCCAGAAAATTCCATAAAATTCCTTGGGACTCAGGGAACTTAATAAAATATTTTTGGCAAATGTTAATGTTTAACTTAATCATATTAAACCCTTTTTAATTCATAAAAATTCCAATTAAGCTTTAATTAATCTGAGAAAAATACAAATGGTGAATTTTATTTCAAAAGCTTCAAAAAGGCTCTAAAATTCAGGATGTTACAAACTCCAAATATAATCATTAAATACCCAATTAAATTAGAGTTCACCTGATAATATTTAATACGTACGGCTTAATAATTCCTTCCAGTTAAATAATATATTTAACTGAGAAGTGCAAGACATGAGCATATCCGCGTCAGCGAGATTGATTTCCCAGGGGTTACTCACGTGTCCTTTCTCATAACGGAAATACTGTAAAAGAATAAGTGCACAAATATTTGAACAAAACACATGCCTAGCCTAGTGGTAAGAAAAAGGTTTATGACCGTGAAGGTCCTGGGTTCAAGACCTAGGACATGCTCTTTTTTTCTATTTTCGCTTAAATAAATTGTGGCAACACAATTACTTTTTTCCACCCAACAAGTTTTTCTTCCAACAAATTTAAATCGTGGCAAACCTTTATTGATGCAACGCTTTACAATTTCGTTGCAACATATACAAACCTTTTACAACACTAGTTAAAGATTATGACAACGCAATCAATTCGTGGCAATAAAACATTTATTGATGCAACGCTTTATAATTTCGTTGCAATACATATCGACCTTTTGCAACGTAATTTAAAGATTATGGCAACGTAATAAATTCGTTGCAATATTGTCAACTCATCGCAACCACTTAGAATTTCGTTGCAATAACATCAACATATTGTAACAAAATTCAAGATTATCACAACGCAGGAAATTGCGTGGCAATATTGTCAGCTAATCGCAACGATTTTGAAAGTGGTGGCAATAACACCTACCTCTTGCCACGAAAGTGAAGATTTTTGCAACGCAATAAATTAGTGGCAATATTGACCACATATCGCAACATTTTTTCCAAACTGTGGCAATAAGGACTACCTATTGCAACAAATTTTGTGCCGTTGCAATGTGTTTCGTGGCATTAGGGGGATTTTCTAGTAGTGAAATAGAACCATATCTAGTTAAGTTCACATGTCCGCCCTTGAACAGGGGCATGGCTATTCGAATAGTTTTGACTCTGCAGAGTCCACACACTTTAGCCACAAGAGATAGTCCGCTCGTTGCCCCACACGATTCCTTAGTCGTGCGGTTGAGTAAACTATTACAGTAACCGTTCAAAATACCTCGCCCCTTCTGTCATCTCACCCCTATGGGCTTGGCTCACTTGCCGCAGGTCCCATAGGTTATGCGGGATGTTCCCCTCCTATGTGCTTAGCAAATGGCTACCCACACTGCTAGCACGCCGCAGAAGAACTTCACCCTCTGCGAGTGTCCCCTTCAAGCTGTTGTACGGACCAACCACTTGCACTACCTCACCTCATCCACCTATGATGATGACTTTTAGGGTCCGATAAGTTTACTAAGCCAAGTTATAATTTATAGACTTGTGGTTGTACTTGTTTTACACAGGAGGACATGACAGGATTCAGTCCTTAGGGTTATCTAGGCGGTTCTACCACAAACCACACTCTCGTGCACCGCTGCACCATACCCCTGAACCATCCGCCCAGATAGATAAGCAATTTTTGAGAACATAAAATAATTATACCAAATTAAACAAGTTATTTTCCACCATGACTTCCGAAACCAGTTTTCCATGATTAAAAGTGATGCTTGGGGCATTTTGGTGCCCTGGTTACCTAAGCAGTAGCGTATAATTACAGACTTATTTTTGAAAGGTTACCATTATAATTTTGCTAGGGTGACGAGGCTTACATATTCAATATTCCAAAGGAGGTGTGATATTAATCAAGTTAAACAATGGGTATATAACTAGAATCTAAAATCAACATATATTTGCATATAAAGTAATAGTATGCAATTTGATAATTTAAACAAAAGTAATTTTGTAGAAAATGTAGGTTCTATATGATCAAAGTATTGACTCGCCTTGAACGGTTGACCGCGGTCTTGAGTTCACTCAAAGCTTTCTCATTTGATGGTCCTTCTTCTGGTCTTTATCTTCACCTCGATCTTGGTCTTGCTTGATCAATTGATTCTTCAGGACTCCAATTTCTATTTACGCGATAAACAACTGAATCCAAATAAAGGCAAATAACTCAAAAGATCCAAATAAATCCAACTGATTAATTTTTATTATGATTAAATGGGTGGTTTGGGATAACGTTGATTGGGCGCGGAGTGTTGATGAAGTCAAAAAGGGTTGGAACGAAGTGGTATATGACTAATGGAGATTCGTCGAGATAGATGCTAAGGAATGTTTATGGTGAAAGAATATTCACAGAAAAATTCTGCTTCGGTTTTGGAGGATGGCTAGGTATAGCTGATGGTAGATTATCATGACTCAGCCTTTAGTTTAATAATTTCTTTTATGGTTACCATTTTATATTTATCAAGGAAGTTCCCTAAGCTAGGTTAGATTTATGGACAGACGTATGTGTTTAGTTTATTACATTAATCTTTAGAGTCTGTATTCCTAGCAATTTAAGCGGTGGTATTTTATGGGATGCTATCTACCAATTATTCTAATTATTCACCAAGTGATTAGTTCAATAATTCATGGAAGCACGGGGGTATTTAATTATCTAATTGATGTTTACTAGTTAAATTTTAGTATATTCTTATTTACTTCTCATCTACGACTATTGGTCATACTATTACCTTTGTCCTTTAGATTATTTATTGGCGAGACTAATCCAATGTCCGATGATCTGAGGCCATTATATTTTAATACCTAATTATGATCTTTTAACTGAAGGTACTCTGAGAATCAACTAACATTTATATTTTATTCTTTTATTTAGCATCTGACATAATTTAATCTTAATTTACCTATGACTGGTCGAGCCTGCTACACATGATTATATTTCGTTATCGTTACTAATTTAAAGCTACCTTTTAAGATTTCATGATCGGTGATGGACCATGTGGAGGTGACCCCGAGGGTGTGATGAGTAATTGACATCGGTTTTAGGAAAGTCGAGTTTGGTTTGTGAGGTTTGTACCCTAGCATTGCGTGGTGCAATCGGTTCGGTCGGACTTGGTCAAACCTGGTCAAAGTGATTAGGATGCATATTCTCTTGATTTGACAGGTTTGGGCTCTTTCATGCGTAAGTTGGTTCATTGATGCTATTTATGCTTACATGTGTCGAGCGGTGCTATTTGATGTGTTTCTTGTCTGTGATGGCTGCGGGACGTCGAGGCGGAGTCGTGGCGAGACACGAGGTGACCGGACTAGACACAGGCAGTGTCGAGGTCAGAATGGTCGGATGTGTCGAAGACGGCGGAGACTCGAGGTGGTTGCGAGGCTTGGATGACAAGGAACGCGGAAGCTTCCCGGAAGATGCAGGAGGGGCGTTTCGGTAAAAACGCAAAGCTGCGTAGGTGGAAGCGGTTCCGTTCGAGAATTAGCGGGCGTAACGGGTTGGAGGCCCTTTAGCCAAGGGCTATAAATAGGAGAGGGATTCTCAAGTGCATGCAAGTCTTGTTAGGGAGTGCATGGGTTGTTAGGGTTTGCTTTAGTCAAAATAGCCTTTGGAGAGGTTGTTTTGGCTTTAGGGCTTTAGTGGTTGAAGGAGGCAGAGATGTGTTGGAGGTGTGTCTCCTCTTTGTTGTCTTCCTCGTAGTCTTCTCCCTGTGTACTCCTCTCCAAGCATGTAGTGCTCTTGAGTTCTTGAGAAGCATGTAGCTTGTGCTCTTAATCCAAGCATGTATGGGGTTGTAGGGATGATATGAGTTGATACTCACTGTAATCATGTATCTCTCTTCCTCAATATCAATCCAAGATTTTGATTGAGTTCATGAGCTCTCTCCGTTGTTTCCTGTTCTTCGTTCCTCTCTTTGGATGATTTCTTGATTTTCAGTTCTTGCGTTGTTTCTTGCTGAGAAGGGTCAAAATGGGTTGCTCTATGTTGGGATGATGCCTCAAGATCATTTGATCAGTTAAAATTCCAAGAGCCCATTCTTGATTCCAGATTTTGTATTTTTGGACTCCTCTGTTCATCTTTTCTTTTCTAGGGTTTGAGGTGGATCCTGTTTCCCTCCAAGAAATGGCATGAAACTTGGCATCTAGAATCCCGAGGCTATTAATTAGCTATTCTGAAAGTTTCATGTGCAAAGGTGCAAAGATTGGAGAGGAATTATGATTTTGGTGCTGCCTCTGTATCTTTTCAGTTTGAAGCTCAAATCTTGATTGGCCTCCCCTTTTTGTTAAACTCCTAGGTTTTCAGGTGCTGTGGCTATTTGTTTTAAAGTCTCACTCTTTTGGTCTAAAAAGATTAGCCATAGCTCCTCAATTTGCCTGGAGTTTGGAGGTTTTGGAGATGCTATCTGAAAATCAGCATTTCAGACTGCCGCTCCCGAGGGGCAGTCTGACCGGCCTTGTGCCACCGGTCTGACTGGCCGTGTGCCTTCGGTCCGACCGGCCATGGGCCACTGGTCAGACCGGCATTAGGGAGGCGGTCAGACCGGCATATGAACTGCGGTCTGACCGGCCTTACCTGATGTGGCACATTTCATTTGCTTCTTTTCTGTAGCTTCTTCCTCTCTGTTGGTGTTTGTGGTCTGGTAGAATCTCCAGTGTGCTTAAGTTATATATCACCACAACTTTCATAGCTTTTGGTGAGAAAAATCTTAAGTGGATACTTTTGGAAGCAAGTTTTTAAAAGTCGACATTCACCCCCCCCCTCTGTCGCCAAATTCGATCCAACAATCGGCAATATGTTAACGATAGTGTTTATATTTTTAATAGGGTCTATGACGAATACAAAAATTATACTAATATATTTACTAGTGAGCTGCATACATATCATCTGCATTTTTCTAACAATTTATTTATATATATTTGCTTAGAGAAGTCTCTAATTTAGATGGACATTCTATTTCAAATACTTTTAATATTTTTTAATTCATGCTCCTTAATTGTTGATTATTATTTATATCTACAAGGGTACATATTTACCATCCTCACAAATTTTAAGTTTTGTATTTTAATGTTGAGTTACACAAATATGCTGGCTAGTTACCTTGACCTGAACTTAATGGTTATTTTAATTAAGGTTCTCGTGATGCCTGGACATTCCTACCTAAACCATCTTTTATTAATGCCCCCTTTTAATTACTAATTAGTTTTAAAAATAAACAATCAAGGTGCTTTAGCTACTAATATATAATGATTAATCCAAGATTGAATCTTTAATATTTTTATTTACATCCTAATAAAATTTATTAGCTCCCCTGAATAATTTTCTAATTTTCTTTAGTTTCCTGAATTGAAATGGGTTAATAGAAATAGAAATAAAAATAAAAACGAAATGCGTGGTGAGGGGATTCAAACCTGCGACCTGCGGCGTGAACTCGGCTCGGCTGACCAATTGAGCACGCGCTCGCTTGTGAGTGAGAGGAGGCAGTTAATTAGACGAGGTGAAGGGCGTATGGGGACCAGAACAGAGGAAGCAGCGGCCGAAACAGGGGAGAGCGGCGGCGCTGGGCAGATGGTGGCGTTGCCGGTGAGAGGACAGCTGGAGGGAGACGACGACCAGTGAAATAAACTCCTAGGAGCACAAGGGACCTGAGGGAGGCACTGGCGTGAGCCGAGAAGCTTCGACATGGGCTGGCGGCGAGGCTCGGCAGCAGAGACGGGGGTGAAATGGGATGGCGGCGCCAGCGTGGAGGAGAGGCAAAATTAAGGCGCGAACGAGCAATAGGGCATACAGGGGAAGCTCACGTTACAGTTGTTCGGACCAGAGAGGGTCCGAGGCGAGCCGACACCGTGAGCCTGCGGTGGCGCGGTCATGCGCACGGCGTCGGTGACATACAGGCGGCGATGGCTTCGGCCAGGGACGGGCTTGGGATTGCGGTGCTCTGGAAACGCTTTGGCCAAGAGCAATTGGTTGGAGGTGGTCTAGGTTGGTAGATCATTGGTTTGCCGAAGTTAGAGAAGAGGCCGCGATCGGCGAGCTTGTGGGGCTCCAAGCGCCAATTCCCCGAGGTGGGAGGAAGAGGGGGATGAGGCGGGGCAGATGGGAGCACTCTCATACTTTTATCAACTCTAAGCCGACCAGGCGGCGTGGGAGCTCCCGACGGGCATGGCGGCATTTGCCTCGAGCGCTACTTGGGGTGGGCTACTGCACAGCCGTGTAGGTGATAGCGACGTAGTGGCGTTGTGGCTGACGGAGTGGTGCTATTGGCGAAGACTACTCAATGGCGAGGGGACAGCCGACTCGACGCAATGGCGATGGGAGGAGGACGCGATGGGGCGACGGCGTGGCCGGCACGGTGTTGGGGCGTGTCGACGCAATGGGAGGGAGAGTTACAGCGAGGCGACGGCTGCCGCAGGGCGTGGGATGGCACTGTGGCTGACACGTGTGAAGAGACGGGAAAAAGAAAGAGGAACGAGAGGAGGATGAAGAGAGCGCGGCGCCAGCGAAGAGAAAAGGAGAGAAAGAGAAGAGTGATCGGGAGAGCGGGGCCGTGGGCAGAGAAGAAAAAGAGAGGGAGGAAGAGAGAAAAAGAAAAAGGGCTGGGGCCCACATGTAAGGGAGAGAGTGAGAGGAGAGGAAAATTTGAGAATTGGGATTTTAAAATTTTAATTTACATTTTAAATTTTATATTAGGATTTACTGATTTCAACCTTTGCATGACATTCAAAATTTGAATTTTCATTTAAGTTTCGTATTCAACTTTTGGATTTTTATTTCAAGTCTTGGTTCAAATATCTAGATACAAAAGCTATCATTCCTCTATTTTTGACTATTATTTGAATTAAAGATTTTGGTAGTTTTGAATTCAATATTTGTATTGTCATTTTCTATTATTATTATTTACATACTCATTTCTTGCACTTGGGATTATTAATTTGCATGTCTCAAAACTCAAAAAGATTTCAAATAAATATTCATAAGAAATTTAAATACCATCAAGATGCACACAAAAGTTTTAAATTCTTCGCGATTTCAAACATCCTGAAATTTAGGATGTTACAGGTACGCTGATCGGACATGCCACAAAAGACAATTGCTGATTGGACATGTGGGGGAGCCCGACAGAGAGAGAGAGAGAAAGAGTATAATAGAGGTGAGGTATTGTGAGCAAGTGTCCGTAGATAATTGTACCATTTTTATGTTTATGATACTTTGAGTAATGTATTATTTTGTCTTTTAAATAAATATCTTTTAAATTAATCAACAAGTATATGATTTGTTCATGAAACTCTTTATTTATGCTTTGATGTAATTCTAAATTATTTCTTATCTTATATCATTATGTGGGATAATTATGATATATAGATCAGCACACGTATTGATTAATGATCATGTTTCACAGATCATAGTTATGGGGACATCAAATCAATAATATGGACATATGCTAAAGAATATAGTATTGGATTGATCTACTATGAGACACCGCGAGAATTGTTATATTCTTATGTGTCATTGGTTAGTCTCATACATAGTATATGTATAATCCTTAGACCTGATAACATCATAGTTTTCTACATGTGTAATAGCTTACTTAGAGGTTGCCAAACACTACTCCGTAATTGGGTGGTTATAAAGGTAGCTTTCGGGTTTATTATGAAACATGTGGAGGAATGTGAGTGATTGAGATAGAATTTTTTCCTCCTATATAATGGGAGAGATATCTCTGGGCCTCTCGATGTGGTTGGATTAAGAAAGTGCATGGTCATGCCGAATGTGGTTGAGTAGTCAATCACAAGATTCACAACTGAGTAATCTACTACAGATTCGAGTGAAGAATCGAGCTATCATAGGATGACACATTTCTTGTCTTGAATTCAATCTGGTATCGTAAAACAAAGGGATTGGTATATAAGCACTATATAGGTTTGTTCAATGTGATCTTTATGTATATTTGGGTGTCGTTTTGTCCTGCTAGGTACCACTTCTGACTTATGGACTGGAAAGGAGTTTTCAACCCATGGCCAAATATACATGAATCTACAGGGTCATACTTAACGCGTTGGAACGATAAGGGTCCAGGTGATAGACCTCTAGTGGGATATAATTTCTACTCGAAATTGGATTTGGTCGGAGGCTCTCCGAGTAGGATACGATCTCTACTCGTATTGGATAAAGATTCAGTTAGAGGCTTTTTGAGTTAGATACGATATCCGATCATATCGGATAAGAATCCAATTAGAGGCTATATAAAAAGAGGCGTGGGGGCTGAGAGAGGTATCCCAAGACACACCTATCAGAACCCTAAATGCCACCTCTCATAGCCCCTGCCTCGTGCGCTGGTGCTAGCATACCGACACATGACGTTCCATTGCTAGACGTGTGGACTTCAGTAGAGGCATTGTTGCAATTGCGATAATGATTGGGTTGATCGTGAGGAGGAGACGGTTAGCTAGAGGATGTTGACTACTTCCACTACACTAACGTGTGCTTCATTGAATTGGCCACTCCAACTCTACTTCTGCTGCACCGCGCATCTAGTGATAACGATCTATAATCTCTTATTTGCATGGCTTTCTGGTTTACGTAGTAGAAAATTTTAATCTGTACTAGTATAGCATGCCCGTATCCCAACAGGAGCAAGGGAGTAGTGGCCATGGTGGGCTCACCAACGGTAGAGGGAAGGCGACAAGGGGCAAGAAAATTAGGAAACAGAATAGGGACAGAGGAGGGAGGTTAGTGGTGGTGGCGACGTGGCTCGAGGAGCTCGATGACGCTCTCCAAACATTGCACGATGGCGGCATTGGGGAAGGAAAAAGGGGCAGCAGTGCTAGAGTAGGAGAGGGAAGGAAATGTGACGTGCATGGGCTATGCGGGAGGGAGGGGAACTCATCAAAGTAGAGATAATGTGCAATCGAAATTGAAGAAGGGGAACATGATGGTGGTGCTCTAGTGTTGCTGGGCTACAACAAGAAGAGGGGTTTTGCTTAGGGGTTCGAGGCGATGCTCATGATGCAACTCGTTTGGAGAGATGGCTCACCATGCCATGGATTGGGGTTGGTGTGACGTGATGGTGCTCTTGGGATGGCAGTGAAGTCCAACAAAATCTGATATGCTCACTACGGTATTCCATAAATTGGTTGAGGGGAATTGTAGTAAGAGAGCTGGAACATGCGGTGACATTTTTTTTTAGATAAAGGAATAAACATTCCGGCCTCCAACATTCACAAGTGAATGAGTACAGCCGTTTACGACACCCACAAATAGCACTAAGGCCACTCTTCACCAAACGGTGATACAAGTTTTAAAACAGCATTACATCAAAAGACTTAATTCGCAATCCTATGCCTTCTACTCCATCCAAACTTGTAAAAGAACTCCATCACCACTTTTTCCAGGATGCGACACCCCCCTTTCAGTGAAGCCCTCTCTTCCTCTTTAGATAACTGCGACCACTGATTGATCCAATGCATTCCCCTGAAAATTACCTGCAAAAATGAGTGAGATGTAATTTTTTTTGAAAATAGCATCATTCCTACTCAACCATAGCGCCCAACAAAGAGCTGCATGGTGAGATAGTAGGTTTTTGGAGAGTTTCGAGTTCATTAGGAATGGTGAGATGCCGATGGCGGCCAAAGTTGAGCATGCCGCCATATCCTTCCCTAAGTCTGGCAGGGCACAACTCGTCCAATTTCTTGCTCCAGTGAGCCATTCCATAGTCGAACTACATCACGGCGTGTTCCACTCCTCACTCACCATTTCTCCGTTCCTAGTTTCAGTGATGCACCACCATGCCCACTGGAACGCTCCCTTCTTCCTCCCCTCCTGTTGCCACCGTTGTCAATGTACACCGCCATCACCTAATTCCCTCACCTCAGTTAGCATGTTCCACCTTTTTACCCTTGCACCTTCTAAGGTCATGATTCAGTCTGTGAGTTGTGAGTAAAAGATAGTCCATGATGGACCATCCTGCATGTTGTTAAGGTAAGTAAATTTTATAAAACTATACTTATTCTTATGAAACTATCACAAATCATATTTTTGAAACTAGTTTTATAAAAACACACTTATTCTTACCAATCGTTTCAATGAACCATACTTCTATCACCTATTGCCATTTTGACAGGGTGTGCCCTATGTTATTGATACTCAAGCACATAACCCCGTTAAACTAATGTAGAGGACGCTGCTACATGGCTTGTGGAAAAAGAAAGAAAAAAGCTTAGTGTGGCCCCCCATGGTTTGGTGGGTTAGGTTTAGTCACTTGAAGGGTCCTTCTTTTGGAAAATATCAAACCACATTGGTTGGTCACGCAACAACGTTCTCCATATCGACTTAACGAGATTACGTGCTTTGGTACCAATGATATATGAATTCGCCCTGTCAAAACAGTTTTGACAGTAGCAGATGACAGAAGTCTGGTTCTTTGAAACGATTGTCAAGTATAAGTATGATTTTGTGAAACTAGTTTTAAACAATATGGTTTCGTGATGTTTACAAGAATAAATATGGTTTTATAAAATTTACTAGTTTAAAGTTGATCAACACTTTCCCATAAAAAAAGGTAAAAAAAAAAAAGAGACGAGGGCTTCTAATTAGAGGGTAACTGTGAGTTCATCGACTCATGGTCCCTTCTTTCCCTTAACCCACTCACACACACCTTCCCCTCACGATGACGTTAAAAAACTACAAATCTGGCAACTGTAACACCCCCATTTCTGGGGATGTTAGGTTACCCTTGTAACTGCCTATGATTGTTCAGCTGCGAGTACTGTAGATGAGTATACACCATTGCCAAGACAAGCTTAAGCATGAAAACCAAACTTTATTACAAAATTAAGGTTTAGCAGGTAAGTTTTACATAATCAGGGCGTACAACTCAAAGTTACATTACAAAAGAAACTCCACAAGTAGGTCTGAGTGTAGAACAAACCATAACACCAGGCGTCATCTATATCGTAGAGCTTAGCATCGTCTTCATAGACTCCTTCATTTTCTTGACAAGCATTTTCTGTTTATGATTTTAGCAAGTATGAGCACAACCAACCGTACTCAACAAGTCACATGAAAAATGCTATTTAACTACATGCAAGAGTTTGCCATGGAGTGGGGTAAAGTAGTTCATTATTTTATGTGGATGCAATTTTGTTTGTAAATACTTTGCTTTTAAACACAAAATATTAACTCATAAACTTCTTAAGGAATTTGGGGGTTTCAAAACTTGATTATCAGACTTTCACATTTCCAAAACAATTCCAAATCTACTTATGCTCCGCTATTGGAATCACCCATTAAACACAGCTTCATTTACCAAACGTACGGCGTATTCAAATACCATTAAACTTGACTCTATAGAGTTGCCCAACTTTACCCACAAGATTTCTTAACTCCCATATTCGGGTTCAAAGAAACAAGGTTTTTCACTGCTCATCTCTTTGTATAGCTTCTACCCGGTAGAGATTGGGTAACACAGGTAGTCAACATTCCGCTAGCCAACGCAGAAAGCTTGACTCGACTCCCGTGTAATCTTACCGTTGTTAAGTATGGTTTTACCATTTCTATACCACCTTTCATACACGCGGGCTATTCCCTTTCTGGAATCCCAATAATTTGTAGATATTCAATTGATTTGAAATTGGTGGGCATTTAACCATCTAGGGGTGGTTAGGGATGTCCGAGTGGCGGCGATTTGGGTTAGGGAGGCCAGGATTTGGCTAGCCACGGCGGAGCTTCTTGGCCGGGCGACGGTCCATGGTGGCAGTGAAGAGGGGGGTTTTGGAGCTTAGGGCAAGGGTTCAAGGGTGTTTCTGAGAGCTTGAGGAAGCTGCGGGCGAGAGCAATTGAATTATAATGGGCAGAATGGGTTGAATTGAAATTGGGCTCACCTTAGGGCTTCTCGGTGATTGTCGGTGGTGGGGGTGACGAGGGACCAATTGGGTGTGTTTAGAGTTTCACTGGGGTGCGTGGGGGAGTTTGGAGAGGTCTTCGGTCTTTATAGCCGCTCGAGGGCGGTTCGGCGTCACGAGGGGAAAAGGATCAACGGCGGCGGCTACTTCAGAGGTCGGGAAGACTCGAGATTACTGGTGGGAATGCGGTTGTCTTGGGCGTAGAGAAGCGATGGTCAAAAGGCACTGGCATGGCTCAGGTTGGCTGAGAGTGGGAGCGGCCGTGAAAGGACAGGGGAGGTGGCGGAGCTCGACCGGCAGGCTGACACGTATTCAGGGCGACTGAGGAGCTGTCAGGGCAGGAGAGATGAGGCTGTACGGAGTCTTGACTGAGCGGTGGTGGCGGTAGGGGCTGGAAGGCGTGAGAGAGCGCGAACGGCTTGGCGGCGAAGAAAGCAGTCGGGCGACGGCGAAAAATATCGGATAGTGAACAGTGCCAGTATGGAATTTCGCTGTTGAGGCCATACAGGGGTGGAATTAGGGCTTGGGCGGCTGGGATTGAAGATAAATTTGGCTAGGATTTGAGGGAAATCAAATTCAACACGAAAATCCAAAATTTTGATTCGTTTCAGCAACTTTCAATAGGCAGACAAGAAACATTAAAATCGGGAACTTTCAATTGGCATATAAAACTTTCATCTTTCAATTGAAACACAAAAACTTTCAATTGACATTCAAAACCTTTTATTAAATAGGAAAATTAAGAAATGTCGACTGGCGATTGGTAGAGGAACGGTTTGAGAAAAAACTTAGTAGTTGGAAGAGCAAACATTTATCCATTGGGGGTCGATTGACGTTGATAAATTCCGTCTTGAGTAGTCTCCCAATGTATATGATGTCTTTTTTTGCGATTCCAAAAGGGGTTCTAAAGAAATTAGATTATTTTAGATCCAGATTTTACTGGCAAGGTGATGAACATAAGAGAAAATATAGACTTGCGAAGTGGAATATTCTATGCCAGCCAAAAGATCAGGGTGGTTTAGGAATAGCTGATTTAAACATCAAGAACATAGCGTTGTTGAGTAAATGGCTTTTCAAGCTTTTAACGACGGATGGTATGTGGCAACAACTTTTGAGAAATAAATATCTGGGATCTAAACCCTTAGTGCAAGTTGATCGTAATCAAAGCGATTCTCATTTTTGGGCTAGTTTGTTGAAGGTAAAAAGGACATTTCCTCCGGTATGGATCTTTCATTATTAAAGATGGCTCACAAGTCAGATTTTGGGAAGACAAATGGTTAGGCAATGATAGCTTGATGAACCAATATCCTGGTTTATACAACATTGTTAGACCAAAATTTGTCACAATTTCGGAAGCCTTGGCCTCTTCTCCACCAAATTTTTCTTGGAGACGTGATTTAATTGGTCCCAAGCTGGTGGAATGGAACAATTTATTAGCACGACTAGCCAATGTTCAGCTGACACAAGGACATGATGACTTTCACTGGTCTTTACAACCTAATGGACAATTCTCGGTGAAATCATTATATAGAGCATTGATTCAAACAATTGTTCCTAATTTGAATAAACTCCTTTGGAAACTAAAAGCCCCGCTTAAGTTGAAGATCTTTTTGTGGTACCTTAGGAGGGGTGTGGTTTTAACGAAAGATAATCTAATCAAGCGTCATTGGCAAGGGAGCAAGACATGTTGTTTTTGTCATCATGATGAGACAATTCAACACTTGTTTTTTGATTGTCGCTTCGCGCGAGCTGTTTGGGGTTTCTCTCAAATGGCTTTGAAGTTAACAAAACCACGGAGTGTATCACATATGTTCGGATGCTGGTTAAATGGAATAACTAAACATTTGAAATCATTAGTACTGCTTGGGGCAGCAGCAACATGTTGGTCTATATGGTTGTACAGGAATGATATTGTTTTTGAAAAGAAAAACTTTTTTTCTCCTTTGCAGGTTATTTATGCAATCTCTCACCGACTCCGTTCGTGGGCTATACTGCAACGACCGGAATTGCACGATACGGTTATGGTGGCATCGCGACAGTTGGAGCATTTGGCGAAGGATATCTTTACCCGGGCTTATGGGTGGCGATCTAGTTTTAGGATTGAGGGTCACTAAAGTCTGCTCGGTTCTGTTTTTTTATTCTTAAGCTGTGTGCCTTTTTAGGCAGAGGCTGGAAGTTTTTTGTTCCAATGATGTGTATCAACTCGATGTACTGAATTTGGGATTAATAAAGTCTTCCTTTTCCAAAAAAAAAAATAGGAAAAGGAGCTTCCGCATGCGAGCTTTGAGCGAGACGCAGGTGGTGGCCCTAGGCCAGCGGCTCGTGCTCGGCGGTCCGCACGCTTTCACGAACGGCGGCGCGGTGGGGCTCGCGGACGGCGATGAGCTCAGCCTCGCGGCAACCGTAGCGAGATGAATGCGTGGTGGCGTCTCCGGCGGCTCGAGTTGGGGGCGTGCAGTAGCGTGGAGTGAGTGAGTAGTGCACAATGACAAGAGGAATGCGACCAACGCGATGGGGAATGGGGATGTGCAGGTCGGAACCTCCCCTCCTGCTGGAGCTATCTGTCCGCTGTGTCGTGGTCCGGAAGCGACAGGAAGCCAAATCAAGATTCACATGTCATGATCCAGATGGTGACCGCGGCAAACATTCCATGCGGGTATCAGCCAACTAGTGTTTTCTAAAAGAGATTTATGTATCTTAAGAGAGATTATTTTCCATATTACCAGGTGGTTAGGGAGACATAGGAAGTTCATTCAAGTTTGACTTTCAAAAGTTTTATTAGGTTTAACATGTCTTTATGCTGCTCTTTTGGGGATTATGTTTTTATGGTATGTAGTGTATAATACACGTCGACTTAATTATTTCATCAAAAGGTTCATATAAAGCAACAAGAATTTGGTCTTCCGCAACTTTCCATTAGGAAAAATCAATAAATATGTTATGTATGCTATCTTAAATGTGGCTTAAGCTCAGATTGAAAATCAATCTACAAGATTTTGGAACAACCATATCTATTTTCGTATTTTTCTTGTTACATTTTGATACTCTTTCTTATGCATAACAGTCCCAGATCAGATCAAAATTTGTGAGATATGGCATAAACGTGTACGGTATTAAGAACGAAGAAGATGAATCTCGTAAAGAGATTCAACATAACGATGTTGAAGCAACAACATCAATAGAGAAAAGATTTGGCAAAACCAATTGCAAATTCCTTAAGTACAACCTCAAAAGGATACAAGGGGTTGTCGCTCACTCACAACTCTCTCAAATCTTTTAGGACTCTCGGATGTTTGCGCTATACAAGAATCTAGTGCTAAAGAATATCTTAGTCTCTAATCCTCTTGTGTGTCCTCTGCTTTGGATGAGTAAGCTTGATTCCTCTCCATGATCACCCCCATGGTTTATATAGTCCCTCTTAGCCCTTCTCCAATTTAGAGTAGGAATCCTAATTCAAATAGAAGTCCTAATCCTAGTAGGATATAGTGGAATCTTAATTCAAATAGGAGTAGGAGTCTTAATCCTAGTAGGATTTATTAATGACTCTTTATATCATACCTTTTCAAATCCTAAAAGACTAGATATGAGTCACCCTAACTCAACAATCTCTACATTAACTCTTATACGTTGAAATCGTATTCCTACAAAAACTCACTCCAAATCGGCTCACCTTTTTTTTTGTTTTTCCTCCCACCTTTGGGAGTGCCCTTATCATAGGGGTTCATCCATATCACTGCAATGTGTGTGTTAGTGTCTAGGCTAGTCTTTTCAGACCCTCCACTTAAGAGCTCATTCATTGTGTAGTTTGGTTAACCATACCTCGCGTAGCAGCCCTGGATCAGATCAAAATTTGTGATATACAGCATAAGCGTGTACAGTACCAAGAACGAAGAAGATGAATCTCATAGAGAGATCCAAAATAACAATGTTAAAGCAACCACAACAACATAGAAAAGATTTGGCGAAACCGATCGTAAATTCCTTAAACACAACCTCAAAAGGGTACAATGGTTTTTCACTCACTTACAACCCTCTCAAATCTTTGCCCTATACAAGAATCTAGTGCTAAAGAATACCCTAGTATCTAATCCTTTTGTACGCCCTTTGCTTTGGATGAGTAGGCTTGATTGCTTGGTTCCTCTCCATGATTACCCCCATGGTTTATTTAGTCCCTTCTAGCCCTTCTCCAATTTAGAGTAGGAATCCTAATTCAAATAGAAGTAGGAGTCGGAGTCTTAATCCTAGTAGGATTTATAATAGGAATCTTAATTTAAATAGGAGTATGAGTTCTAATCCTAGTAGGATTCATCAATGAATCTTTATATCACACTTTTTCAATTCCTAAAAGACTAGATATGAATCACCTTAACAATCTCCAAATTAACTCTTATTTTGTTGAAGTCATTATATTCCTACAAAAACTTACTCCAAGTCGGCTCAACCCTTTTTATGTTTTCCCTCCCACCTTTGGGAGTGCCCCTATCACAGGGGTTCATGAATATCACTGCAATGTGTGTGTTAGTGTCCAAGCTAGCCTTTCTATACCCTCCACTTAAGAGCTCATTCATTGTGTAGTTTGATTAACCATATCTCCCATTCCTATAGCCTTCCATGTCATAGATTTGTACCACCTCCGAGCTCCACCTACTTGTCGGTACTGCATGGTTGGTCCCACCACATCATCCTTCTTCCAACAGCTCACACCTTCTTCGCGCATGCTAGATTTTGCAATTGCCTTTGTAGTTTTGCACATACCTACAGATGAGATCTGAGTACCTACCGTTGATGACATTGTTTCCTTCTTGCAACCAGAATTTTGTCAGACCTCTCATTGCTTGCTCAACCTTGAAGATTACCATTTATTCAGTATCCTTCATTGTTCCAGTTGCTTTTCATGATTACTTGCCCTTTGCATGTAACTTGCATGACTCTACCTCGAAGTGATACCATACAACTTTTGAGTTCAAGTGACCTCATAGATATTAGATTATTCTTTAAACCGAGAACATACCAAACTTCCATCAATGTGCGATGTGCTCTATCATACATCTCCAATGTAACCGTTTCCACCTCAGTAATTGTATACTACTTGCAATCCACTAGGTGAATAGTTTCATGTATTGGGCATAGAGATCCTTCATCAAACATCTCCCTCGCCGAACATATATGAAAGCAATAATCTGAATCTAATATTCATCCATGAGAAATAACTAATTGATTAACAACTAGTACATCTGAATCATCCTTTGCTACTGCCACTGAGCATGGAGCTTTCATTTGCTTCAAACTCTAATAGTCTTTTATCATGTGACTTTCCTCGTTACATACATAATATACAGATGCGCTCCTGTTCTTGCTTTTCTTCCTGTGATCTTTGCTTCTGCCTACATCACCTACTATAGCCAATGCTTGATTACTCAAGGATGAAGATTCTAATAGCTTTTCCAAGGGCTCTACCTTTAATAGATATGCATCCGTATTATTGAAGTTGAGATTGGTTTTTTCGCTGAGAATATTCATTGTCAATTGCTTCTATGATGGTGGTAGAGATGATGCTATTATGATGACCTTGCCATTCTCCTTAATTTTCTCATCGACACTAGTCAGCTGTGTGATTTGCTTGTTGAAGACATCAAGATGGTCAATGAGTACCTTCCTCTATGCGTAGCCTATACAATTGGTGCTTCAACATCCATCGGTTTGTCAGTGCTTTATACAATTCTTCTGAGTCCTTCCATAATTTCTTTGGCAAATTCTCCTTGATTATCAAGTACTTTACCTCATCGGAGATACATGGACTATACTGATAACCTTCTACTCCATCACCATTCAGTCTTCATTGAATGTCTTTTTAGGCTTGTCCCCTTCAAGAGCATCGATTAGCCCTACTGAACAATGATATCCTTCACCATATATTGCTACACGCTAAAATTTTCACTACCATAAAATTTCTGTATTTGATTCTATATTGTTGACATCGATCTTGATTTTGTACCACCTGACGCTTTACCAACCTTCTCACAAATTAGATTAATCTAGCCTTAGTTTTGATATTACTTGTTACACTCTAATATCCCTCCTTTGCACAGTAGTCACTGAATTAGATCAGAGTTTGTGAGATATGACACGAGCATACATGGTATTAAGAACGAAAAAAATGAATCTCGTAGAGAGATACAAAATAACGATATTGAAGCAACCACAACGAGAGATAAAATATTTGGTGAAGACGACAGCAAATTTCTTAAGCGCAATCTCAAAAGAGTACGAATGATTGTCGCTCACTCACAACTCTCTTGAATCTTTTAGAATCCTCAGATTCTTACCCTAAACAAGAATCTAGTGTTAAAGAATATCCTAACCTCTAATCCTCTTATATACCCTCTACTTTGGATGTGTAGGCTTGATTGCTTGGTTTCTATCCATGATCACCTCTATGGTTTATATAGTCTCTCCTAACCCTTCTTTAATTTAGAGTAGAAATCCTAATCCAAATAGGAGTAAAAGTCCTAATCCTAGTAGAATTCATTTAGGATTCTTTATTGCACACCTTTCCAAATCCTAAAAGAGTATATTTAAGTGACCCTAACTCAACATTTCTTAAAATCGTAAGTTATGTACATGTTTGTGCCTAACTAGGGCTGTAAACAAGCCAATCTCAAGTGAGCCTGAGTTGGGGTTTGAGCTTGAACCTAGGCTCGAGCTTGGCTTGGCTTAAGCTCAAATAGGCTCGAGTTTGGCTCGAGTAAGCTTGATAACAGTCAAAATAATTTAACATGTAGTAATTTTCCACAATAAGAAAAGTTCAAACTCGGCCCGAGTAAGCTCGATAACAGTAAGAACAATTCAACGTACATTAATTTTCAACAATAAGAAAATCTCAAGCTCGAGTTTTTTGTATAGCTAAAAAATTTCCTGTTTTTTTGTTAGCCTCAGGAAATGCTAGCCATGCCATCTGAAAATAAGCAGATTATGGATAAATGAATAAGTGAATCACAACTCAAAATCAATTACAAAAGAATGTTCATGTATTATTGCCATAGCAACAATTGAATTACAATTGAATCAATTGTTTGAACATGTATTAAGCAGTGTCGCTGGAGTGAAAATCTCCTTTGGAGTCAATGATCTCTATCATGAAGACGGTGCAGAACCGTTCTCGAACGTCCGAGAGTTCGTATAGATTGAATGTACTTGATTTGATTGTCATGCCCTGTCGCTAGAAGGAGTAAAGTAGTAAGCATATATATATATATATTGATAATTATAAAATAATTATTGCGAGATTGACAAATCTCTGAATCATTCATCTTAACACTCATGATTTCCTGCATATGATAGCAAATGTAGAATGCACATAGGTTGCCTTGTAGCTTTTGGTGGCATTGCAAAAATAGAATTGCATACGTAGGTATAGTCAGTTCGAGAGACATTATTACGAAGTGTGATATAGGATTATTGTGTTGTAGTGGGTATCGAAATCATGTCATGTGTTGTTGTGTGGCGTTCAATTCCTTGTGTCTGCCTCCCCTAGTAACATAGGCGCTGAACGATCTACGTGATTTTAAAAAGTTATCCTCGACAATTGCAAACGAATGGAAGACTATAATGGAGTTATGTATAGTGGAAATGAACATACCTGTCGAGTGTTTGTTGCACAAGGGTAAAGTCATGGTTGTTCTTGAGTAGGGAATTAAGGTATATTTTCTTGATCTATTTTGGCACAATGACTACAAGGATTAAGTGCCACCTACTCATGTATTCGCCATAGTCATCAAACCTAAGTTCATGTTGTGTATAAAGTACAAATGAAATTTGTATAGCACCTAGTAAAGCACTTACCTCTAGTTGTAGGGCACCAGTATGTACTCCTTGTTGCCCTAAGCAAGCAATCCTGTCGTTATGTAATTCTTGATGTAGGATATGTCTTGGGTGATGCATTGCTTAGAGATCAAATCTGGGTCGAGGAAACCCACCGGTTCTCACGATCACTGGGCTTCTTGCATCATGTATCTATACATAAGTAGTGAGCTGTGATATTTATCGGTATTATATGAATATAAAACTTGATTGTACACACTTACAGTGCCCAGCATCGTAGAAGTGAGGCATCGAGGGCGTCGAGGATGAATAGTTTGAATAAATCATCAAAGCCCACGACGAAGAAGCCCAGCTCATGGAGGAAATACCTCTTCGTGTATCTGTCAGGGACACTTCGGTCATATGTTGCAAGACTGTGAAATAGGTTTGAGCATATGTATCCATATTAGGAGTGACTGCTTTACTTCCGATGGTATCGATACCCTCTAGTCTCCTCTCATGACAAGATAGAGACACACTGATTAGTTCCACCTATGCCATGTAGTCGATGCAAAACTCAATAACCTCTTTGGTTGTATAACCTTTGATGATGCTGCTCTCTAGCTAAGATCGATTCCATATATAGGATTTGAGAATTTTCATGTACCTCTCAAACATGTACATATGATGTAGGAATACAGGATCACATATCTTTATCTCTTTCATAAGATGAACAATAAGATGGAGCATGATATCAAAAAATGATAGAGGAAAATACATCTCAAGATGACATAGAGTTATAACCACCTCGGCCTGCGGAGCATCTAGTCCATCGGGATCGATGATCTTCTGAGCAATTGAGTTAAAGAAATAACACAGTCTCATGATTGTCACTCAAACCTTATTCAGCAAAATAATTCTAATTGAAACAAGAAGCATTTGTGTTATTAGCATATAACAATCATGAGACATCATAGCAATTAATTTCAAATGTTCCACAGAAACATGTTTCTTCATGCTGGCGGAGTAATCGGACAGAACTTTCACACGATGCAAGTTTTGGCATAGTTCATTTCTACCAGCCTTGGACAGAGTGTAGCAAGCTAGGGGAAGGTGTGTTCAGCCTTTATCGGTTTCTTTCGGTGCTAACTCGGTCCTTATATTCATATAAACCAAGTCACGCTGTGCGTTGACACTATCCTTTGTTTTGTCACGAATGTTCAGTAAGAGACTAGCCAAGCTATCACGTACATTCTTCTCCACGTGCATGACGTCAATGTAGTGATGAACTTCTAAGTGCTCCTAATAAGATAAGTCCTAAGAACATTGATCTCTTCTTCTAGATATTCTTATGACGGGTTCTCAATTTACATCCTTTTCTATGCACAACATCGATATTCTTAACCATATTATAGATGTTCTCCCCACTAAAAGACTTGGAGTTGAACCACCCTCCTTCTTTTCATCGAATTGTTTCTCCATCTTGCGGTATGGGTGATACTTGGGAATGAACCTATGGTGATGAATGCACACAATATTGCGTGAGTTATTCAGCCATACACTTTTGGTATCATCTAAATAGTGAGGACAGGTTTTGGCTTCTTTTGTATTCAAGCTCGACAGGTTACTAAGGGCAGAAAAATTATTGATGGTGCGGAATAACATGGCGTAGAGTGAAGTTCTCTCGTTTATTCGCATCCATACCTACACCCCTTACTTTCACAGAATTATAAGATCCTTCAGCAATGAGCTAGTTACACATCAACATTGTTCCCAGGTTGCTTCGGCCCTTAGATAAGTTGTGACATCAAAATATACTTCTGTTTCATACACAGCCAAGGAGGAAGGTTGTAGATACATAGATTCATGGGCTAAGTGCTATGTCAGCTACTCATGTTATCGAAAGGATTCATTCCATCTGTACTCAACCCAAACCTTATATTTCTCGGTTCCGAACTGAAGTCTACAAACATCCTATCGAAGTTCCTCCACTAGGCAGAATTAGTGTGTCTTAGCTTTCTATCTTTCTTACGCTCATTCCAGTGCCGACGTAGCAATGTTGCCTCCTTTTGGTTTGCAAATAAATACTTCAAGCAAGGAATTACAAGCAGATACCACAGCACCTTAGCAAGAGGTCCATGCTTCACATTGATGCCCTCACCGTCAATGGAGTGATTCTTATGCTTGTATCGGGATGCTTTGCATATCGGATATATATGCATGTTTGCATAATCTTTACAATATAGGATACAGTCCTTCGGACATGCATGGATTCTTTGTACTTCTATTCCCAAGGGACAGAGAACCTTTTTGGCTTGGTCTTGGTTTTGGGCAACACGTTTCCCTCTAGAATTATGTCCACTAAGAAACCTAACAATGCCGTCAAACCAACCGTTGCTTGCCTTCAACTTTAACAGTTCAAGTTCAGATGACAACCTTGTGTATTTCGGCTTATAGCCCAGGAATAATGGTTTCTCTGAGTCCTCCATCAAGCCCTTGAATATGCCAAATTCTCTCTCACCATGATTGCCCTTTGCATCGCGCAATATCTGATCCAGATTATTATCGTGCAACCTATCCTTATCGAAAGAACAATCGATATCCGATATATCATTGTCTCCTCGATGATGTTATTACCTTCCCATATAATCTACTCTTCATCGTGACTGCTCCAACATGTATACCCCTATTTAAAACCCCTTTGAATCAAGTGTGCTTCTATCTGCGCTGAATTTGTAAACATCTTAAGATTTTTGCAATCAATACATAGACAGTACATAAACTTCATCCCCTCTTTAACACATCCTACTCGACAGTTCTTCTAAATGTAGACATGCCATTGATGTACTCCTCACTCACACGGTTCTCAACACACATCCAGCTTTGGTCTATCTACGCTACGCATATAAAAATTAATGTTAAATTAGATTAATGCTCTCCTAGGTAGCTATTACATGTACGTACACTCTTACGTATATAATTTTTATTCACCATAATTTATCCATCTAAAATAGCTAGCTATGATTCATGAACCATTCCAACAAAATTAAAGTAGATATTAGTGAGACCTACTCTTAAATTGGAGCAAAAACTACCAAGCTAGATCTCTTTTTCCTTGCAACTAAAAACTGCACAGATCTAGCTAGAATATAATACATTTCGTTATATATAGTACCAATTGCTAACCTTAGATCACCAAGAACAAATGGAAATATAAGTACCCATTTCGAATCTCCAGTCTCGTTTCACCAAATCACCTTAAAGCCACCGCCTAACATACAAATTTGTCAGGACGAGGGTATTTAGTAACACAATAATATCACATATGCTTCCATTCACAACCCGATTGTGATAAGTTGGTTATCATAGATGGTTTTTTACGAAAACTATCTGTGATGTATCACTAATGGTTTTTCACAAAAACCATTTGTGATAATTCTATACATCACAGATGGTTTTTATTATGAACCATCTGTGATGTAACACAGATGGTTTGTGTAAAAAACTATCTATGATAAGTTGGTCATCACTGACGGTTCGTACCATTGGTTGCAATATAGACGATCACGCTAATAAAAACCATCTGAGATAACTGCGCTACAGGTTGACATTGACGAATTATGTAGAATCGTCTGTAATGAGACGTTTAGTATAATTTTCTCTGTAGTAGTATGAAAGGTTCATGGAGTGTGGACTTTTGTATGGCTTATGTATGATATCTTATGCGCGTCTTAACATTCTAAGGAAACTCAATCTACAAGATTTTGGCCTGACTATATATTCCTAACGTTTCTTTTCTTAAGATTATGAATTTGTTAGTACATTACTATTGCATGGTTTTCGTCGGCGAGAGGGACAGGCACCACTACTTTTAGATTTATCCTTAGGACTTAAGTTTAGGACATTTCACTACTCCAGCCTCGCTTTGGTCTAGCATGACAATGTTGTTCTTTTTTTTCACATTTCTTCTAAATTTATTACTATTCTAGAAGCACTGCTATATCTTTGGGGGGGGGGGGGGGGGGATAACACTGCAACTACAACTTCAAAACAAAACAAGCAAAAAACCAAAGAGATAATGTCACCATCTCCCATACCATGCGGTCATCCATCAGCTCACAAGCAAACAATAATTTAAAGAATAGGAAGGGAAAGAAACTGGAGGGCATAGTTGCAATTTCTAGATTCCACATGTTCCTCTTGCTACTCTCTACTCTCAGGAAAAATGAAAGGTTTAAATTGCAAGTTCAAACTCTAACAAGTTCATGAAAAGAGATAAAGCCACAAAATATTTGGGGGTACAATGTTTAATACAAAATATTTGGGGGTACAATGTTTACAACATTTTGTATATTATAGGCCACCAAAATATTTGGATAGAAGGCTAAGGTTTACAACATTTTGCATTTTATAATCTTTCGTCAAGAAAAATCAACAAATTGCATATCTTCAGCTTATGTGTGGCATCTTACGCGTGGCTCAAGATCAGACTGAAAACCAATCTACAAGATTTTGGCCCGACAATATCTCTTCTTATGTTTCTTTTTTGCTTAAAACTATAAAGCTATTATATTATCTTGTTTTTGTTATAATTTTTATGTTGATATTTTTTAGGGAATTGCATTTTTATTATATGTAATTTTAGTATGTGTGGGTGTAACGGTTTAGTCAAATGGTTCACGTAGAGTAGTAAAGTCAGTAGGAAAAACCATTTAGGCCGAAGTTTCGTGGAGTTTTGAACTTTTACAATCTTTCAGAAAAAAAAGATCAATAAATAATCATAAAATCTAACACACTACAGGCGCATGTTAGTCTTAACATGCACCTAGTTGTGGGTCCACCCGATGGGACAATGCACAAACGGATGAATCAGAGCACGATGCGGGGTTTCTTGCGTGCGCCTAGCACTACCGCCCCACTCCCATACTTTCCTCACCATCCCCTCCTCACCATCCCCTGTATCCTCTCTATTCCACCTTAAAATATGACGAGATATAATAATCATCAATTTATTATTTATATAAAAATAGTATTATTGCATCATTCTGCTTCTTAAGTCTCTTTATATTCATAAGTAAGAGACCTAACCATGTGGTCATAAACCTTTCTACGACCATTCTATGGTTGAGAGATTTTCCATGACCGCTTTATGTCGTAAGATTTTCTACGAACATGACATAGTCGTAAGCCGTTCTACGACTGCCTTGTGGTCGTGAACTCTTCTACGACTAGTTTGATTTTGATCAGCTTGTCTATGATAACCTGTTACATTGCGGGTCTGTCTGACAAGGCAGTTAACAAATGTGGTTTGTTCTCTAGAATAACCGCTCATAACTTCTTCCTATCTTTAACGATAACTCCCTAGTGGCAAGGAGACATCATGTTGCTGACAATAACCTCTAGAAGACGATTCCTCATTTAAAACGTTGAGACACCTCTTGCTATGTAGAGGCACCCCTTTATGCCTTATATAAAGGCATAAGGCAGGAAGGAGGGAGGGGGATAGAGGATCAAGAAGCGCAAGACATCAAACATTAGTCTTTCTCTTGATTGTAATCAGTACACTAAATATAGCTACACAAGAGTACGATTGTTATTCTATCCGGAGAAGGCCTAAACTTGTATAACATCCCTATGTGTTTCTCTGTGTAATATGTGGCCAAGAGATCCCCCAAATCAAATAATCATACGTAAGATTGGAATTAGAACACCGACAGTTGGTACCGTCCGTGGGTAGATCCAAACACTGGTAATTCGTTGTCGACAAATTCTCTTCTTTCTGATGTCCTCATAGTAGGAAAATGGAACGAGGAGAATTGGTTTGACCTGACTAAATACGTAGACCTCGACATGGATGACTGCTATGACTATGAGCAGAGTATTCTTTCATCCGGTGGAAATGCCGCCTCCAGAGATCTCTCACCGAATCCTGGAGATCATACCATGGATAAGGTTGAGGAGGGATACTTTCCCCCACAACGTTATGCTCAATGGAGGAACCAGGTTCTCCAGAGGGCAAGGGTCAATCCGATCATAAATAAGACTGCACCAAGGTAGATCCGAAACATGATGAGGGATGCACTTCCAAATGTTTGATTCCCTCAGTGACCATCCAATATAGTTTAGCAAGTCCTGGAATCCATCATTCTGGGGCTCCATTGACATCTGGTGGTCATCACCTTTTGGTTGTCCCCGTAAAGAATGTGGGTAGGTTCCTTACGAGTTTGTCCATACTTTTGCAGGGCTCAACTTCAATAAGAAACAGTTATAACCCAGAGTTCCCCTTCTTAGAAGAGCTTACTCTAGATTGTGAGGCATTGTCGTTCGACTACTCCTCAAGCCAGGAGGCATTGGACGCAAGTGGAGATCATATCCAGGATGTCTTCGCTCTCCACTCAAATACTACTCACTCTCCCAGAAGAAGGACCGAGGATGCTCTCAGCCACTCACACACTGTGATCACTTGTGGTGATGGCGAGGAGGCCTCAGGCGATGGACGAGGTCAATCCTCTGATGAACATAGGAGAAATCCTTGAAATAATCGCTCTTCATTAAGATGGAATCAAGCAAACTCAGACGTAGAAGATCCTGAGACCATCCAGAGAAGAAGGTTGGTAGTGCAGAGAACTTTGCCTAGATGCATCCTGTATCAATCCAAGGAGGCTCAAGAGCTTCAGCATATAAATCACTTGCTCGAAAACCCAACTCATGAACTTGGACGAGCGATAAGTTATGACCATTTTGCTAAGTAGATCACATGAAGATTCTAGAGCACGATGGCAAGACTTGAGCAATCTCGTTGGCATAACTTAGAGAGTCGAACAGGTACAACTACGACAAACACTAGTCATTCAAATAACTCACCTCGTGGAAATCAACACGACAACAAGTCATGTTGTTCCCCTAACCATAACTCTAGTCAGAGAGGAGTACTTCGAACATCCCAAGAGCGGTAAACTTTTAGAGGAGGTGATCGTTCACCACTTCGAGCGAGAAATCTACAGCGACAGATGGAATAGAGGAGTATTACCCTCATAGGTCTGAGACTTATCATAGGTCAGGTCCATCAACTACTGGGCATTATCGAGAACGATCACCTGGTGATGCCAATCATCCTTTTCCATAAAGGAGGCGTCATGATCCTATCACTGGATGCTGGGCATTTACACCTGACCTCAGAGCAGTTCATTGGCCGTCGTGGTTTTGACCAGTGAACATGAAGAGGTTCAACATGTCTTAAAATCCCATCGAATTCCTCCAAATTTACACGACTGCCATTTGAGCAGCAGGAGGAGGGCATGTCGTGGAGAATTGCCTTCCAACTGTGCTCGAGGGATCCGCTTGATCGTGGTTGTAAAATCAACCATTGGAATCGATCCATTCGTGGCAACACTTTTGTGACCTCCTGCTAGCTAATTTCTTGGGCACTTACAATTGCTCTAGGACGGAGGACGACCTGCATAGGATGAAATAGAATGACCATGAGACCTTATGTCAATTCATTAAATATTTTAATCAAGTTCGTAATTCCATACCTGAGGTTTCTAATGCTTCTATTATCAGAGCATTTAAGCAAGGAGTCCACAATAGAAGGTTCACGGAGGATATCACTTTGAATCCTCCGACTACTATCGCTGAACTCTTTGAGATGGCCGATCGATATGTGACTACTGCTGAAGCAGTTGAGTGGAGCAAAACCATCGATCGAGCCGATAAAAGTCCTAAAGAGGTTGGCGAGGTGGCAAAAAGAAGGAGAAAGCCAAGAAATCCAAGAACAAAACAAAAGTCCAAAAGCCTCAAGCCAACAGTTCCAAGGATGTCTTGGCCATAAGCGATAAGAAGCCACGAAGTTCCAAATAGTACTCCGATTGGGGCAAAAGCAAATGTCCCGTACAGAAGGACAACAAGCCTAGGTGGTGTCCTTTCCATAAAAAGGAAGGACACTACCTTCACAACTGTTGAGTTTTCCAACAAATACTCAAAAACTACTACTCTGGCAAAGGTCCACTTCGTACACTCAAGGAGTTAGGACAAACAAGTGGTCAAAAGCAATGGAACGATGACGAGGAGATGCCATTCCAAGTTCCAAAGCACACCATCGAGCACAACAATAGTTTAAAGCTGTCGAACAACAGGTAAACTTCATTGACCTTCCTCTTGTTAGTAATTTTCCGAAGTGATCAGAAGTTACCATTTCCTTTAAGAAAATTTATTGTCCGATCCCTTCAACTCAACCAGGTTATTTTTCAATTGTGGTTGAGCCCACCATCAATAACTGTTGAGTAAATCGAGTGTTAATTGATGGTGATAGCTCATTAAATATTTTATTTATTAGTGCCCTGGACTAGATGCAAGTTCCTCGGTCCAGAATAAAACCTGTACGATATTCATTCCATGGGATCATAACGGGATCTTCAGCAAAGCCAAGTGGCCAAGTTTCTCTTCCTGTAACATTTGGTTCTCTAGGCAATTTCAGGAGAGAAAAGATTTCTTTTGACATGGTTGATTTCAACACGGCACATAATGCTATGCTCGGATGACCAACTTTTGCACTATTCATAATTGTTGCTCATTATGGGTATCAATGTCTTAAGATGCTAGATCCCAAAGAAGTAATCACAATCCACTATGACGAAAAGATGGCACTTACATGTAGCTGTAGATCCCTTGAGATGGTAGGCTAGTTACCAACTTGAGAAGCAAGTAAGGTGCAATCTTCAACCAAGTAGTCGAAGCCTAAATATGCCTCAAAACCAAATGAACAAATCAAAGAAGTTCCACTGGATCTAGATGAGCCTTCGAAGACTGTTCACATTGGGGTTACTTCTGACCCTGCATAGGAAGATGCGCTCATCACCTTTCTCCAGGTTAACACATATGTCTTTGCTTGGCAACCATCCGAATGCTCGGAGTCCTTAAGGAGGTGATCGTGCACAGGCTAGCTTCACGGTCTGATAAGAAACCCATAAAACAAAAGTTATAGAAATTTACACCTAATCAACAAGATGCCACTAGGTTAGAATTGGACAAACTACTACAAGCAGGCTTCATAAGAGAAGGCAACCACTCAGAGTGGTAGGCTAACCCTGTAATGGTTAAAAAGTTTAATGGTAAATGGTGTATGTTCATAGACTATATTGATATTAATAAAGCTTGTCCCAAAGATGATTTTCCTCTTCTTTGTATCGATCAGTTGGTTGATTCTACAGCTAGTTGTGAAGCATTAAGTTTTTTGGATGCATACTCTGGTTATCATTAGAGTAGGATGTGTCTAGAAGATGAAGAGAAGACCACATTTATTGTGCCACTTGGGATATTTTGTTATATCAAAATGCCATTTGGTTTGAAAAATGCTGGTCTTACTTTTCAACGATTGATGCAATTGACTTTTTCGCGACAACTAGGGGTGGCAACGAGCCGAGCCAAGCCTGGCTCGGCTCGGCTCGTGAAAGCTTGGTGGAATGGAGGCTCGGTTCGGTTCGGCTTGGTTAGGATATCAAGCTTTTTTGTGGGCTCGGTTCGGCTCATGATGCGGCTCGAGCCAGCTCGTGAGGGCTCGCGAGCCAATAATGACCAGACCCAGCCCACCCCTTCGCACACCCAGATCTCCGGCGAACGACATGCCCCCGCCCCTCTGCTGCCCGCCGTCGGCGTCCGGCGGCGGTGGCTGCACCGGCTGAGCCCCACGGTCGCGCGGGACCGCTGCTACACCTGCTCCTTCCACTCCGCCGGCCTCCGCCCGGCCGCCGTGCCGCTCCCGGATGGCGCTGTCATCCACCTCTGGCTCCAGCCCCCCGACCCGGCCCTCCACCCCGTTTCTCAAACTTTTAATCCATTCTCATACACAACAGAGCTACAGAAAATCTCAGTGAGGTGGGTACCTGGTGTACTGGTCCTTGAGCTGGACGGTGACCTCGCCACTGGGGTGGCTGCTGAGGAGGGAGATGCAGGGCGGCGCCGCCGAGCCGGCCTCCGACGGGAGGAACGGGCGCACCCGCAGCACGACGCAGTACACGGGCGGTGGCGGCCTGGCGGGCCGTACTCCTCCTCCACGGCTTCGGTGTCCGCGCCACCTGGCAGTGGGCCCCCTTCCTCCGCCCACTGCTCCCGGATCCCAGATGTGCGATGGTGGCGGCGCTGGCGAGAGCCCGAGAGGCGAGGGACCGAGGGCGAGGGGCGAGGCCGCGAGGGAGCCTGGGGGCTGGGGCGCTGGATGCGGAGGGAGTGAGGGACCGAGGGCGAGGGGCGAGGCCGCGAGGGAGCCTGGGGTGGGGGCTGGGGCGCTGGATGCGAAGGGACCGAGGGCGAGGGGTGAGGGGATGCGGAGGGACCGCGAGGGAGCCTGGGGCTGGGGCTGGGCCGCTGGCCGGCTGGGGCTGGGTCGCTGGCAAGTGGGATGTTGGGCCGAGCCAACCGAGCCGCTCGCGAGCTGGCTCGGGCTCGGCTCATTTAGACTCCGAGCTTTTTTGCTGGCTCGGCTCGGCTCGTTTCATCCACGAGCCGAGCCAAGCCTTCACGAGCCCGAGCCGAGCCTGAGCTGGCTCACAAGCCCGAGCTTTTTTGCCAGCCCTAGCGACAACTAAGCCAAAATTTGGATGTTTATGTTGACGATCTAGTCGTAAAAAGCATCAAATAACTTGATCATATTTTTGACCTGCAATAAACTTTCGACAACCTAAGAAAACACCATTTGAAACTCAATCTAAGAAGTATGTCTTTCGAGTTTCTTCAGAAAATTGCTCAGATTCCTTGTTTCTGCAAGAGATATTGAAGCAAATCATAAAAAGATAAAGTCCATGAGCTAATGCACCCTTCAACCTCTAAGAAAGAATTCCAGAAGCTCATAGGGTGCATGGCGGCTTGAAGTCATTTCATCTCATGACTGGGAGAAAAAGGACCCTTTTCTTTAAACTTCTAAGAAAGCACAAGCGTTTCGAGTGGTTGAAGGAGGTCGATGATGCCTTCGAGGATGTTAAGAGGTATCTTATGAGTGCTTCCATTTTGGTTTCTCCAAACCTAGAAGAGAAGCTCGTAATATATATAGCTGTCACACCACAGGTAGTAAGTGCAGTACTGATCGTAGAACGCGAAGGCATCCAACGACTAGTTTACTACGTAAGCGAAGTTTTATACAGGCCTAAGGAGTGATACCCTCAGGTTCAAAAACTTTTGTATGCCCTTCTTAGTCTTCAATAAAACTGAGGCATTATTTTTAGGTGCACAAAATTATTGTGCCGTTTGAGTTTCCCGAATAGCCATTAATCCCAGATCTTGGTAGACTTTATCATTGAATGGATAAATCCTAAACCTGTTCAGGATCCCAGTACAATTCCCACGACCAGTGGATGATGTATTTTAGCAGGTCACTTACACTTAGTGGCTCGGGGGCTAGGGTGGTCCTAGAATGTCCTACAGGAGAGACCTTAAAATATGCTATTCAATCAAAGTTTTCAGCCACTAATAACGTGACCGAATATGAAGGTTATTGGCTAGAATACGAGCAACGAAAGCGCTCAGGATTCGATGACTACTCGTGAGAGGAGACTCTCAACTGGTCATGAATCAGGTCAGAAAAAGAGTACCAGTGCTCTAATTTGACCATGTCTCAGTACTTATTGGAAGTTAGAAAGCTTGAGAAGCATTTTTTGGTTTCGAGATACAATATATCCCTTGGAAGGATAATTATCTGCAGGCCAGTTGGCTCAAATGGCTTCTTTTCAATCACAATACCGAAATGAGTCTTCCTAGAACAGCTCTAGAAGCTGTCTTTGGTTGAAACACCAGAAATACCTCCTAATGAGATAGCCTCTCTAGAATACAACGATACCTGGATGGGACCCATATATGAGTATCTTCAGAAGGGTACAATACCCGATGGTGATCTCGAGGCAGATCGTTTATCCTGAAAGGCCAAAATATATACTTTAGTCGAAGGAGTACTCTGTAAATAAAGTACTCAAGGGGTTCTCATGAGATGCATATCACAAAAAAGGATTACATCTCCTTCATGATATACATGGGGCATCTGTGGAGCACATGCTTCTTACAGAACGCTGGTTGGAAAAGCCTTCTGACAAGATTTTTACTGGCCAATAGCCCTCCATGATACTAAAGAATTGGTTAAAAATATGTACAATGTCTTTTTTATAGTAGGCAAATATACCAACTGGCTCAAGCTATACAGACTATACCTCTCTCTTGGCCTTTTGCGACTAGGGGCAACAACGAAAGCTGCTAAAATGTTTATGATGAGAAGCGTAATTACTCGATTTGGGGTGCCAAGTCAAATAATTAAAGATAACGATAAGTAATCTTGAGTGCAAAATTTCAAGAATTTTGAAAAGAATTGGGTATTAGGTTGTGTTATGCCCTTGTTGCCCATCCCTAAAGCAATGGAGTAGTCGAAAGAGTGAATGGTCAAATAATGTAAGGAATTAAACTCGGGTCTTCAATTAGCTTGTAAAGTGCTCGGGGGCTTAGGTACAAGAATTATCCTCGGTGTTATGGGTAACTCACACAACTCCTAGTCGGGCAACAGGTGAAACACCATTTTTTCTAGTTTTTAGGACTGAAGTTATGCTTCCTCCAAAACTAAAGATTCGGTCGATAAGGGTTGAAAATTTTAATGACTCCAACCAAGAGTAACTTTGAGCAGATGATATTAACCTACTTAAAGAGGAGGAATCAAGCCTTAATCTATTCAGCGGTCTACCAATAGGTCCTACATAAATACTATGATCGTAATGTCCAACCTCATAGCCTTACTGTAGGTGACTTGGTATTGAAGAAAATTCAATCACAGTCTAATCAGAACAAACTTTCTTCCAAGTGAGAAAATTCTTACGCAGTGATCAAAGTTACATGACCAGGTTTGGTGCGACTTGCCATGGTGGACAGCCGAATCCTCTCAAACTCTTGGAATATTGACCAGCTGTGTAAATTCTATGTTTAGCATTTTTACTCTTTCAATAAAGTTTTTAGTTTCTATTCAATCTTTATTGTCATACATTGAGTATGGCTTTCTTTATAGTTTGTTCGACCGCTTTTGGTAAACTCAATTTGTTCAAACTGATTGGAGAAGGACACATCGCCTAGTCAAAATCTTTCCTTTTTCATGTGGTCCTACCCACTAGAAGGAACTTCCTAGTGTCGTAATATTTCTAACTCTTGTTATCAGTACAAAACAATTGAGTTCACTAATAAAATTCTAACAAATTTAAATTGGATCACTAAATGTTTATCTGTTCTTGTTTATGCTCTCAATTTGATTAACCTGGTTGAAAAAAGATAACGACCCTATTCTTTTTCAGCTTTTGGCTTCTGTTTTTGATTTTTTTTACAGTAATTAGCTTTTAAATGGAGTGTCTTTTTAAGATAGAGTCTACTAGTTAATTGTAGTATATATTGTACCGACTTTATTTATATCGGCGAAAACCGCATGTGAGTTTCTGTTGCTCTATAATCTCTCACATGAACAACCCATAAGCCACAAGCTGCAGCCAAAAGCCTCAGTCAAAAGAATAGGCCCAATGTCACCTAGTTGAAGCCTTTCCTTTCTATATGTGGTCCTGTCCACTAGAAGGAACTTCCTAGTGTCGACCCATTCCTAACTTTTGCTACTAGAACATGACAATCGAAGTCGAGAATGATAATTGAATAAACTGCTCTGTTTTCCACAAACCCTATTTTACACTATTTGCTTAGTTTATTCGTATAAACTACGTAAATAGTGGGGGGGATAGGATAAAATTATTAATATAACTTCCATTCTTAGTCTAAATTTTAGCTTCTATCATTTCTTTATTGTCTTACGAGTTACTAACCACTCGACAAGGTAATTTGCAGGAAAAGGAAGATTAAAATTTCATTAACAAAAGTCTTGTCTTTACAAGTATTCTACTACAAACTACTCTGATGAAGGAGATCCAATCTGCATCTCCTTCGCAACCTTCTGGCTAATTGTCTCCACTTCTTTGATCAGACGAGGTGCTTCTATTTCAGAGTAGTTGGAAGTCATCCTCGATTGGTCAAACATTGAGGCTTTAGTCATGTAAGTTTTACCAAGGAATAGCTTACTTCACATTGGACCGCCTCTCTTAGTGAATCGGCCTGGTTGGTCTTTAGAGTAGTTATTAGCTTCTCTAAGGCTTCAACTTGTTGTCCAATTGTATTCGTCTAGGCAATTGTGGTATATTCAAGAGAGTGACCTCCTTAGCACCAAGCCCACTAAGTAAATTGTTCAAAAGTAAGATGTTGTCCTGAATATTGATCTTCATTGACTTCGTCTCCTCCTGACTATGAGTTGAAGCTTTCTAGAGTCACTTTGTTTTGACTACTTGCTCTGCAAATAGAGTAAACCTAGTCAGAAAAATAGTTTCTAAAAGACCATTTTATGGAACTAGTCGTAGGTAAAGAATTCCTTACCTAATAGTCGAGTCTCAAGCTTCTTGAAACTAACGTGTCTTTATAACTCAAGTGAAATTACCTTCTTGACCGAGTCTACTTCTGGTCAAATGAAATTGAAAAGGCTTTGCTTTCGATCTTCACTAGTCTACGACCTTTTTTCCCAAGTAAGTTATTTTCACTTAAAGTTGGGGGGCTAGATGACGAGGATATAATAATCATCAATTTATTATATATCTATAAATAATATTATTGTGTCATTCTACTCCTTAAGTGCACCCCTTATATTCGTAAGGGAGAGACCTAACCATGTAGTTGTGAGCCTTTCCATGACCATTCTATGGTTGAGAGCCTTTTCACGACTACTTCATGATCGTAAGTTTTTCTACGAATATGACATAGTCGTAAGCCATTCTACGACCACCCTATAGTTATGAACTCTTCTACAACTAGCCCGACTTGGACTAGCATGTCTATGACAACCTGTTACATCGCAGGTCTGTCTGAAAGATAGTTAACATATGCGGTTTATTCTCTAGAATAATCACTCGTAACTTCTTTTTGCCTTTAGTGATAACCACCTGGTAGCGAGGAGACATCATGTTGCTGATAATGACCCTCACAAGATGGTTCCTCATTGGAAATATTGCGATGCCTCTTGGCATAGAGCAACTACTGCTCTTTTATGCCTTTTATAAAGGCATAAGTCAGGAACAAGAAGGGAGGGGGATAGAGAAGCACAAAACATCAAGCATTAGTCTTTCTCTTGATTGTAATCAGTACACTCACTATAGCTACATAGGAGTAGGGTTATTATTCTCTTCGAAGAAGGCCCAAACCTGTATAAAATCCATGTGTCTTCTCTTTGTGATCCATGGCTAGGAGAGCCCCAAATCAAATAATCATATGTAAGATCGGTATTAGAACATCGACAAAATACATCTCCACTCTCCAAATTTGGAGCTCCCAAAGTGTCGTACATGATAGACGGTGCTGTCCTCGGAGTGGATCTGTAGCATAGATTTGGGGGAACAACAGATGGTGTTGGCCATGCAGGCACAGATACGACGGTGATGATGGGTGGGCTAGCCCTGCCTGACATGACCAAGCTTGAGGCAAGGTGGTGCTGTGTCGCATGGCTAGAAGGGAGCTATCATGGAGTAGCACAGTGTTGCCCTCAATGGTGCATAGTGGCAAGGCTGGGCCAGGGAGCCACTATCCAATGGTGTCGTGTGGCATAGCAGTGAGGTAGGCGTACAACGATGATCCGGTGGCAAGCAAGAGAGGTTGCGATGATGTTGCTGATGTAGCATGCAGCATATAATAGTGAGGTAGGCGTGAGCCAGCAAGGCCTAAGGCGGCAAGGGCATGCACATGACTATAGTCATCACTCCAAGAGCAAGCATAACAACCAGTCATCGAGGGGCACTATCCTATGCAAAGCAGTGATTACTAGCAAGCCTACATAGTGCCACAGCGGGCTTGTCCACTGCACAGAGAGTGTGTGCATCGCCGTACAAAGTAACACACTATGACCAAATTGGAGGCAACACATTACAATACATGATATCGTGTTGATTGTTAGTAGGAGTGATAATTTTGGATACCATCTTATATCTTGTTGAGACCCAAATATGAAAATCTGGTCTCTCCTGTGTATTCTGCACCAGTCCAGATCACGCTAGTGCACACAGTATAAACAAAGATGAAATATTGACCATATCACAATTCACTAAGAAAAGACTCAAATATTATTAATTATCAGAGTTGCGACCTTATGGCCAAGCTTACAGATAATAGCCTAAATGGCTTAAGAAACTTGCAGCAAAAAAAATAGAAATAAGCATAGTAGCGACTCAACATGCCCACAGGCAATCGACTGGGAAGCGAAATCCTAATCCGCAAAGTCATCGAAATATCCCCCTTCTAGTACCTCCTACTGATCCGGTCCTTTTTCCTCAACTGAGCAAATATGGATATAGCCACTAGTAAATAGAGTACTTAGCAAGTCGTTTGAAACAAAGAATGCAATATAGAATGCAAGACTTACCAATGGATGGCTAAAAGGTTAATTTACCGAAAGCAACAATTTAAAGTAAAAACAATAAATAGATTGAAAGAGAATTTTGAAAATGAATAATAAGTAAATAGTCAAAGGAATTAAGATAACCCACAAGTGAACTTACCACTCACTCCAATGAATCACACGTGAACTAAGATTTACGTAATGAACCACCAGTGAAGTAACCGTTCACTTCCCAACTTGATCCCACCAAGTTTTTATGAAAACTCTACCCCTCGTGTGAAATCACCGAGTATTGTCCATAATCGGGGACACGTCTATTCGAATAGTTTTACACTTTATAGAGGTTGTATAACTTTGCCCACACGATGCGATCATCTTGTAATGTCACCAATATAACATGCTTCCTTTGGCATGTCGACCAACAAGATCACAACAAGGCCTTTACAATGTTCAATCTCAACCCAGTTCCACCTTGCTAAGGTTTCGCCTCACACCCCCTCTTGTGCCCCGTGGAATGTATAATGACACCCATTGACATCTCAACGGTGGAACCACAATTGAAACATCACAAATTAATCAGCCAGGTCCATCTCATACTGGACATGTGGTTGTACGGTAAGGCTCAGATCAATGGTACACAAAGTTAAGTCCTTAGATTTACCCAGGCAAAACATCCACATCCCAATGTGCAAACTGCATCCTCTTTACTGCACAATCATTCGCCCAGGTGAAAATCAATTTTGTATAACCAACACCAATGACAACTCCCATGTCATGGAACTCAAATTTTATAATAGTGCCTGACCACCATGTTCCAATATATCATTAAGTCAAAATTAATTAATTGATCACATGTGATGATGAACCCAATGCGACTATAAACATGGCTAAGCAATGTAAACGTACAACCCATGTGACAATTAATATTGTATCACTAGATAATTACCCATCCTATGGTGATAATGGAATCATAGCATTCAAATTATCAAGGAGGGGTTAATCAATTTGGATATTAACTACCAATACAAAGGTTTATAAAAATAAACATGCATGATAATTTAAAACAAAATAATACATAATAGATTTGAAAACTAGGTTCAACATGATAAAAAGACATGACTTGCCTTGGCCTTTCTGAGTTAATGGCTCTTGATCTTCAAATCTTGCTTCAGCTCCTTCAAAAGCGTGATTTGACGTGGAAGACACATGGAATGCAGACGTGGCTACCACGTGGAAAGACACGTGTCCGACATGTGTGCCTAGGGCTGATGTGGTGGATGAGCTGGCAAGTGACTCGGCTCAGCTGGCTCATGGGTTCACGGCACAGTGCCTCTGACATGAGGGACCCACATGTCAGTGGTCCGGTGCACGGAAGACCAAGTCCACGAAGGAGACGAAGAGGCGTGTGGGCGTGCGGTGAGCTGGCAAGAGCAAGAACTGAAGCGCGAGCGAGACGGTGAGAGCAGCATGAGACAGGATGGCCGAGGAAGGAGACGACGAGAATGGCGGCGAGGCTCACCGGCGATAAAAGAATGGTCGGCGAAGGCAGTCAGGTTGTGTGGTGGCTCTCAGCGGAGAAGTCAGTGGTGACGATAACCAACGGTGGGGGCGACGACGAAAATGACAATGAACTTGACTGCACATGGGTTAGCGGGTCGCGACGAAGGCAGTTATAGGGTGAGGAGGACGAGGGGGAACAACATGGCTTATATAGGCATGGACATTGAGACCAACTTTGAGATGGTAGCAGAGTCTATGGCAGTGACGACACAGACCTCAGAGCGAACTCGGTGAGAGACCAAAATGGAGATGAAGAACAGTGCATGCATAGCTAGATTGCTGACACGTGGCTGGGAAAGGATTGAACGACTGACGTTAGACCACACAGACACACAATGCTCAGTCAACCAAGCGAGAGATCCAAAGGCCAGTGTGAAGCACGGCCGGATGGACGTCACGCGACAAGAGGAAGATCGAAAGGCTAAGGTGCAGCAGGTTGGTAGGTCGAGTTGGTGGGTTGGGTTAGGCGAAGGGAAAGGTGGGCTGAGCTAGGCCGGCTGGCGGAGTGGTCCGGAGGGAGAAATGGGTTTCGGCCCAAAAGACTTCGTGATTTTTAGGGAATTTTCTATTTTCAGAAATTCAAATAAAATCAAAGAAGCTCTAGAAAATAGCAAATACACCCAAACAATCCAAGAAAACTCCAGAAAATTCTTTGAGACACAAGAAACCCAAATAAAATACTTTTAGAAAATGTTAATTTTTAATTTAGTCATGTTAAATCCTTTTAATTAATAAAATTCATTTTAAGGTTTAATTAATTCCAGAAAAATCCAACTGGTGAATTTTATTTTAAAAACTTCAAAAAGGCTCTAAAAATCAGGATGTTATATATCGACTTAGAGAAATTTAGAGCTCAACAAAGGCTTAAGTTCTTCTTCTTGAGTAGTTGGTTCAATTAGAAGTACTAAAGTTAACCACACTTCTCTTTAGATGCAATTAGTCTACATTAAAAACACCATCAGCTTGTGATACATTATTAGGATTCATGAGGTAATAGTTTGTGTTCCTCTTTTGAAGTTCAAAGTTTAAAATAATCTAGCAGGATTTACTTTTCTCTATAGGGAGATATGCTGTTTATTATTCATGTTGTAATGGTTCGCAACACAAGACGAATTTTTGTCTGTATGCACATAACTTTGTGACATAATATGATAACTTAACCAGAACATGATACCATCTTTGGTGATGCAAGAATATCATTTGTATTTTTCATTTATTTAGGCTCTAGAGTTCAAAATCATGTTGCTGATGTCAAAGACGTGTATTGGAAATCGTGTCGATGTCCAAGACGATATGTAAAAAAGAATGAAGGTAGTAAAATTCATGAGGTAATAGTTGGTGCACTAACACACGAAAAAGAAGATAATTTTCCTTTCACAAGAAGATTACTTATGCCTTGTCAAAAAATAATTTTATTATGTAGGGAAGGTAATTTTACAACTGAGTGAGAAGTTGACATTTTTGCTGGGATGTTTTTAAATAACACATGTAAGAAAAGTCGGGTTAGAAATCACTTTAAAGCCTTGTTATCTTGATGTGTTTAATCACTATGTCTATCTCTATGGCTCTTTTGCTAGTCTATAGCACTGAATTGTGTTATACTTTAGCAGAATATGAAAATAAATTTAGTAAGGTTGCCAACTTTTGTGATAATTTCCTTTATGCAGATGGGAGATAACTTGTTTATATACAATGATAACTTAAGTAGGATATAAAGATAACTCTTATGATGCATGAAGATTATTTATATTTCATTTGTTTGGACTGTATAGTTCCAAATTATCTAACAAGTGTTACTTAAGCATACAAGAAGATAAGTTATTAGAATTCTTGAAGTAACAGTATGTTCGTTCATAAGATAAGTTCCTAACACAAGAAAAAAGTAATTTTGTTTTAATATGAACATAACTTATGTGTTCTAAGAAAATAACTTTGTTATGCAAGGAAGATAATTTTAGCAATTGAGTACAGAGACTATTTTTATCAGGTTTTTAATTAAAAATCTTAGAATACATGGTTAGATATCACCTTTTTAAACATCTATTAAATAACAAGAGAACAACTTAAAGTGGTAATTTATTAGAAATATAGGTGATAACTTAGTGTGTAATGGTAAATGTGAATTTTTAGATTGACATATTCATTCTTTTTACCAACATGATGCGTACATAGCAGATAGTAACTTGATTGAAGCCCACTGGTAATAGAGTTTTTGTAACTAAAAAGTGCATGACAGTAATCCTAGTAGCTTTAATCCATAAACTATGGTTCTGGATATAATTGTGCAGAATATAACTTTCCTTTCTGATGTGCATGCCACTAATGGTAAATTAGATGTCCATACAAAAATTTACCATCAGCATGAGTTTTCTAGGGAAACTTAAGCATGCCACTGATGGTAAATTAGAGGTTCTATGTGTAAAACCCTAACCTATTAGTGTGAGGGCCCATGCGGCGTGGTGGTGGGATTAGTCCCACATTGCTTGTCTAATGTGAGTTGTAGTAATATATAATGACTGTTGGACCTAAACGTAGCACCTCCGAGTTAACCCTTTTATATAAAGCGAGGATGAAAGTGTAAGTGAGGTGCTATGCATGCATGGGCCCGCCCCACGGTTGTATGGGCTTTGAGCCGATTTTGGGCTAAGGTGTTATAGATGATATGAGAGCATCAATCTTTGTTGCATGGGCATGTGTAGGATATAGGGGTGTGGGCATCTAGCGCATGGCACATGTGGGCCCAGAGTAGACACATGACATGGCATATTTGCCGCACTAGACGTACAAACGTGCACCGAGGAGTGGTTCTGGGTATTTTTCATGTATATGATGTGCCGCTGAGGGCGTTAGCCCTTAAGGAGGGTGAATGTAATACTCCAACTTATTAGTGTAAAGGTCCATGTGGCCCATGGGGAGTGGTAGTGGGATTAGTCCCACATTGCATGTCCAATATGAGTTGTAGTAGCATGTAATGCCTATTGAGTTGAAACGTAGCACCTCTGGGTTAACCCTTTTACACAATGTGAGGATGAAAGTGTAAGTGAGGTGCTATGCATGTGTGGGCCCACCCCACAATGGGCTAGACTTTGAGCAGATTTTAGACCAGGGTGTTACACTAAGTTAGACACTTTTGATAGTATGAAGTGACTCAGTGGTGACATAGTATTCCACTGATGGTGAGTAAGTTGTTTTGGGGGTGGTGACTCTAGTGTATTAGGGTCTAGGTAAAGTTATCTTAGATGGTGACTAACTATTCCCCATTTGGTAATTCTATTCCCACAATGTTGATAACAATTTGTATTATTGATGGTAAATAAGGTAAGCCTTATTGTATCTCTTGGCTAATCCTTTCCACTTTTTGGCCATTCCTTTACCTGCCAAAATTTGGCGGTAACAGGTTTAGGTCAGTTAGGTGAGATGGTGGATACATTTTCCCCATCTAGTAATTTTACTCCCATGCTGATGATTCATACTCATAAGGATAATTTCTAGGGATGAACATATTTATGGTGAGAATCTTTATTGTTGAAATCATTCTTGGTTATTTTAGCTTGGATGGTGGTGGTGTGGCACTGATGGTAAATCAGTTGGATATGTTGAAACTAAATATGGTTAATTAGTGTGCCATGGACAGTAATTTTATGCTTTAAAAAATAATATTTCTTTCTCAAAATCTACCAGCAAAATATTTCATGTTGAAATTATGTAGCTAAAAATTTGTCAATAAAAAAAATGAAAATCCATATTTAGAATTATGTTTCTAAGAATTTGTCTATTAAATTTGTCACAGCGCTCAGTGGTGGAAAATAAAGGGGAAGGCGTGTTACATATCAATCTGTTATCTAATGTGATGGTAAAAAAACTGGGGCATGTGTGAGAGAAATTATAGCATGTGGTGGTGTAAAAATCAACAGGTGAAGTGGTAAAAGTGGCATAAATCACCCAAAAAAGTAGTGTAACTCACATGCGCTAGGAAATACGGTGTAGCAATGGCTAGTGCCTACAATGTTGTGCTTTTTGGGCCATGTGACCTGTGATGGGTGCCCATGCGAAGTGGGCTGACAGAAAGGCACAAGCATGACAATAGTAGTAGCATGGGCCATACGCTTTGGTCTTAGAATCGGATAGAAGCAAGGTGACAAGAGAAGTGGGTTGGCCCGTGTGAGCAAACTAGGCAAATTGATAGCTAGTGTCAGGGTGGGTTACTTGGGATGTAGGGGTCGCACGATATGACTACCGCATGCCCAGGCGTGCTATAGTCACGTCCATAAATAATATATCTTGAGATTACATAAATTACTATGAAACTTGATCAAAAACTATTTTGCTTCAACCATATCTTCGTAAGTTTCTTTTCTTAAAATTATAATTCTGTTAGTCTATTACTATTACGTTTTTCTCACTTATGAAATGGACTCTCCCCACTGCTTTTAAATTCATCCTCACGGTTGAAGTTCACACAATTCACTTCATTCTAGCTTTGGGCTAGCCCAACACTATTGCTCTCTTTTTCACTTTTCTTCTAAATTTATTACTATTCTACAAGACATTGCACCTATCTTTGGTGGAAAAATATTACTCTATAACTATAACTTTCAAAACAAAACAAGCAGAAAAACAAAGGGATAATATCTTCATCTCCCATGTCATGGGGTCATCAATTAGTTCACAAGCAGACAATAATTTCAAGACTAGAAAGGGAAAGAAACTAGAGGGCATAGTTGCCATTTCTAGATCCCACAGGCCTCCCTACAACTTTCACACTACTCTCAATAAAAACAAATCAATGGTTAAAATTACAAGTTCAAACTCTAACAAGTTCATGAAAAGTGGTAAAGTCACAAAAATATTTGGGTAGAATGATTAAAACATTTTGTGTTTTATATGCCACCAAGTACTTGGACAGAAGGTTTTACAACAGTTTGTATTTTATAAGCTTTCATCGAGATAAAATATCAATAAATGGCATATCTTCATCGCACTAACGGTAGAACTAGAATGAAAATGACTAGGGTTCACCACTTCACCATTCATATAATAATATATATAATTTACAAACAATATTGTAATAAATAGGAATGTATACGATAATTTTTAGCATTAATAATTCAACAGAACTGATGGCAATATACAATGATCAAGAAGTGGCACTTACAATACTTACCAAAACAAAGAAACCCACTAATAATATTGGTTAATTGTATCTACACGAAGGAAGTAATGGCGAAATCATGGACAAAAGATGGCAAAATAAATCATCCGACCTCAATGGCCTATAAAAATAGAACAAATTAAATTAGCATTTTCAACAAATAGTAGAGCGATCAAATGAATGTAAGTGTGTTATCTTTTAGTATTTACATTCTTTGTTATCTTTTAGTATTTACATTCTTTCAAATTCATGAAGTGATGAATCACATCATCATTGGTAACTTTCTTTATTTCTTCTTTCTCCACATAGCAAATTAGGCTATCACTCATGAAATCATCATCGATGTGATTGAGCAAATACGTTTGCACAATTTTTAGGACTGAAAAGCACCACTCAACTATAGCAGTGGCAACATGCAATACTAGTACTAGCTTCAAAAGTCGATAAACCAAAGGATAGCCATGGTGTTTCCTTGTCTCCACCATTTTTTTTGATAAAGTTGACCAATAATCTGTATGTTGGAGAATCTATCATCTACTCTCACATCGGCAATGTAGAGGCAAAGATGATGATTAAGGTCCCCTAATTCCCCAGAATCAAAATCATTGGGAAAAGTTTAGCTAAACTCACCAAATTCTCCAAATTTAAATCATGAAATGAGTCTCTTGGAGTCAAAGCGGCCAACCAACAAGCAAGTTAAAGGTTGTCTCGTTGAAGCAACTACTAAGCTCTTGAAGTAGCCAAACAAGAACATCATTAAAATAATCCACTTCATAATGAAGGTTGTTATTAATTTCAGTTCTTTGCCATTCCTTCTTTGGATTGATGTAAGCTTCTCCTATTTTCAATTTGGGAATATCATGTTTTCATAAAAGGCATACACTTCACCTATGAGACATTCCCACCCATATCTTCTAAGCTCATCCAAATGCAACCTAGTTGATTTCACAAACTTAATGGCATTCATAATGTCCTGACTTTTTCGTTGCAGTGCTAATGACAAGGTGTTTGTGATTATTAAGATAGTAAACATAAGATGCAAATAAAAGACAAAATCAAATGACTAAAAGTACACTAGAAGACCCAATGCTTGACCTCTTTTTGTTCTATCCTCGTCATATTCTTCCACAAATTCTAGCACTTTAACAACTGTTGGAAACAAGTCAACCAAACTCTTAAGAGTTTTATAATGAGAACTCCAACGAAAATCTTCGAGTCTTTGAAGACATTGCTCTTGATTTAATCCTATCTTAGTTTGAAGTAGCCCACAACCTAAGGCCTTATGCACTTTTCATCATCGATATTTCGAACCATGTCCCTTCTCTTCGAAGATCCATCCACCACATTCAATGAGTAAGGAATCATACTAAATAAATTGCTAATGCCTTTATGTTTTCTTATAATAGCCACAACAATTAATTGAAGTTGGTGTGCAAAATAATGAACATAATATGCTATACTACTTTCTGTTATGATTAATGATTGCAAGCCATTTAACTCACATTGCATATTGCTAGCGCCATCGTATTCTTGGCTTCTAACTTGCTTCAAGCTTACCTTATATTCTATAAATAGAGAATCAATAGAAGACTTAAGGTAGGAAGAGGTTATCTCTTTTGATGGACCCAGATTTAGCCAATCGAGAATTCTCTATGAAACCACTACACTATTCTCTGGATCAATAGATAGTGCTCACAAATACATTACTGAATCAATTATACATAATGTGAACCATACCATTCATTAGTATTATAAATCAGAGTTTAAATAGACCATATCAGGTCAAGTTTATAATAAAGACCGATCGGGCCAAATGGATACATTACATAAAGCGGAAGCAGGGTGATAGCAAAGTGGGAGAGCACATCTCGCCATATGCAATAGACTGACTAGGGGTAAGAGCCTAGACTACTAGAAATTATCCTAATCTCCTCCATCCTCTTTCCCACCAGCTCTTGAGGCATCGCAGTATGCATAGTGACCTTGATCCACAGGTTCTAAGGTATTTAGTGAGCGAGGGTGAGCACAAACAACATTGCTTCATGAGCCAACATAGGATGTAATATTATACATGCAAGGTTCAACAAAGATATGATCAGGTTCTTTTATTTGATAAATGCATGATTGCAATTACCAGTAAGTAGAAATTCCTATGACTTAGAATTTTAAATAAACCAAGTTTTTATTAAGAGAGTAAAAGTGCATAATATTAATAGCAGTGCAAATTTAATCCACCTGTTACATGGTTCCATCCACCATATGCTATTTTTTGATACTAGGATTACATCCACCCAGAGCAAAACCCAAACCAGGGTTACATCCACCGACGAGTTTTCATCCCACCCACAAAATTTTAGAAATCGATACTAACTTGAGTAAGTTCCCATGCCCGCCCTTGACTATGGGCATGGCTATTCGAATAGTTTACACTTTGCAGAGTTCATACACTTTACCCATAAGATATTATCAACTTGTTATATTTCATACAATTCCTTGGACATGTGAATCAAGAAGATCACTACAAGACCTTTACAATACATCACCCAGTACAAGTTACACTTACTAAGGTTTCATCTTAGTGAGGTTATATCCACCATACCAAGACCCACTCTTGCGCCACACGATGGCTTAAATCTAGCGACACGACTCGGATCTACGGTGGCTTAAAACCAGCGATATGACATGTGGGTCACTCAGTGGTGCAGCCCACACTGGTGGATACAAATTAGCTAGCCAAGTCGTATTCATTGTAGACTCGTGCTTGTACTATTTTATATTAGGAGGTTATCACAGGATTTGTCTCCTAGAGTTATTTGGGCGGTACTTCCACAGACCATAATTTCTCATGCTACATCTACACCAATCATCTTATCATCCGTCCAGATATGTAAAGTAAATTTTAGGGTTTTGAGAAGCATAAAACTAAGTTATCTTAACATACCAGCCATTTCCCTCCAATGATTGCCCACATTTAGTTTCATGACTAAAAGATGATGATAGGTCAATTTAGTACTTTGGTATTTAAGCAAGATTGAGAATGACATATAAATATAACTTATAGCTAGTAAGGTTACCATTAATTTTCTAGGGTGATAAGGATTATATGATTCAAGTGTTCCAAGGATGGTGTAATAGTAAGACTAGGTTGAATAGGCATGTAATTAACTATAATCTTAAGTGAACATACATTTGCATAACAAATAAAGCATGTAATTTAATAATTTAAATAAAAATAATTTACATAGAAATGTAGGTTCAATATGATCAAAGCATTGATTCACCTAGCTCACAAAGTGGGTTGGTCTTAAAAGTCTTGACTCAACTTGAACTACAGCTCTTTCGTGTCCTCATACTCTACTTGGATGATCACAACGAAAAGCAAATAAATACACTAACAAATAAATAAATTCAAATGAACTCCAAATTGAATAATCTTACTACCATTAGATACATTATGAGTAAACAAGTTTCATTAAATTTGAAGTTAAAATAAGTGAGAACATGCTCTCCAAACTTTAAATTAGGATTAATCCAAAAATAAATAGAGGAGAGAGAGTACTCTCTCATTGACGGGTGGGGTATACCAAAATTAATTTGATTTTTGATTTATTTCTCTACTGGAAAAGATCATAGAGATTGGAAGGTGGGACCCACAGGTTTTAATTTAATTTTGAATTAATTTCTTGAAGGAAAAGGGCTTAGGGGTTGATAGGTGGGACCAATTACTCTAGAGCACAATGAAATGGGGCCCACTTATCAGTGGCTCTGATCAGTTTAAAAAGGATTTTAAACAGACTGGGCCCACATGTCATAGAGTCAATCAAATAACATAATGAGAGGGGCCCATATATCAATGAGGGATTAACAAAACTAAGCCCATATATCAGTGAGGGATTAACAAAACTAAGCACAGTTCTTAATACTAACTAATTACATGGTTTAAACTTAACGACGGGTGAATAGCGCTTCTTCTTCTCACCGAGGAGAGCTTTGCTCATCACTGGCGAGAGGAGCAATGGCGGCTAGTGGGGAGGGTAAAAATGGATTGCTTGCCTTGGACCTCACCTCTAGGAAAGGTGGCGTGACCTAATCCGATGCACGGGGTGACTGGCAGTGAGCTACACAGCGACAAAGCATGGGCTCATGGCACCACGGTGGCCGGCGGCACCAAAAGCTAATTAAACACTAGGGGAGCTCATCTCGGGACCAGGAGGGACTCACTGGTGATGGAGGAATGGAGTAGGCTGGTGGCATGGACCAAGGCGATAGAGAGGAGGATGGCAAGGGCAGCTCTCTAGAGGGGATGAAGAGGGTCGCCTGACGTAGGTTGGCTTGGGACTTCCGTGCAATGCTCTTGGAGCGTCAAATTGCCATTGGTGTGTCGTTGCAAGAATGGCATCAGTGGGGGCTCGGTTGGCTGGAGCTGGAGAAGAAGGGGCATGTGAGGCTTTCAGTGGTGATTGGAGCAATGGGGAAGCAATTAAGGGTAAGGGGAGATGACTTGGAGGCCCTGTGGCTGAGGGGGGAAGGAGCGTAGCCATTGTGCAGTGTTAAAGTGGGCGGAAGTTGAGGATGGCGGCGCTCAGCGCACGACACAACACAGTGCAAGGATGGCAGAGTTGGTGTGTGGTGTGGAAGGGAGTAAAGGCAGAGGATATGCGTAGAGGCAACGGTCAGGCGGGAGATCCAGACACGTGGTGAGGACACGGCGTGGGAGAAGATGGCACGGACATGGCATGGCATGAAGAGGGGGAAGGAGAAGGGAGGGATACGAGCACACAAGAGTAGAGCTGGCTATCGAGCTTAACTATAGGATCAGAAATGGCAACAGAGGGGGGAGAATGGTGCCTTCAAAAAAACGCTACAAGTATTCCCACAATTTTCTTCTCCAATAGCTATAGCAGCTATGAAACAAGAAAATAGATTTTGCTCACTGGTAGACGAAATTAATTTTGCAAATCGAAAAGACCAGCTACTGCAAACAAGTTTTGCCGAAAACAAGGAACTGAAATTTGCACAGAAAACTAACCAAAGGCTCAAACACTGATTTGCAGTAGCAACTGCAGCTATTGCAAACTGGAAACTGCAGTATTGTTGACCAAAGACTCAAGCACTGATCTGCAGTAGCAACTGTAGCTACTGCAGACTGAAAACTGCAATCTGAATATAGAAAACAGCAGCTTCTCAAATCTGAAACAGCAACTGCAGTCTGAAAACTGCACTCTGAAAATCGAGAAAGAGTGATTACACTGAAGTGCAGCAGCAACTACATCTACTACAGACTGAAAACTGCAATATGAAAATAGAAAACAGCAGCTTCTCAAATCTGAAAACAGCAACTGCAGTATGAAAAAGACTCGACTAAAAATCTACAAAAGAGATGACTGCCCTCGGCTAAAATTGGCAGCTAAAACTGAAGGCATTCGGCTGAGAACAGGGCTGGACAAAAATGATTACTGCTGCAGGCTGTGGATTGCTCAGCTGAAAACAAGACACAAAAGGAGCAAATGAAAATAAAAAGAATGCAGACTGGAAAGAGAAGTGCTGCTGAAAACAACACATAGTAAATACCGCAGAGATGGCAAATTCCAGGGAAATTCAAGAAAATGCTGCTATTCTTTTCACACCAAAGGATCAAGACCTTATTCTAAATAGGATTGAGACTTCAGGGTCAACAAACTGCAGACAAAGAGCAAGGAAAATGAAATCTGGACAGAAATCTGAAATTGAACTGAAAAAGAGACAGATTTCCAAATTGATTGTCATTCTTCAATCTTTGCTTATGAGACTTTGTAATACATCAAGAAATGATCTCATGGCAGAGAACCACAAATCTTTAGCAGCAATTTCACTGAGAAAAACAAAGAACTAAGTGTCCCCTGCCTCCAAACCCTAAATGGTGCAAAACAGAGAAAGTGATGCGCATGAGTGAAAATGCAAAATACATATTCAATCTGTCTTTTGCTCTCGGGAATGGTTTGGCCAATTAGCCTTTGAGTATTTCCCAGTTCAGAGCACATGATTTGCAGCTACTCAAATCAAAGCAATTTATTCAACCGAAAGGAAGAAAGAAAGAACAGCACAGGAGATAGAATATGGGAAATAAATGCAACTCAACAACTCTCCTTCTCATATTGATTCAATACCATGAATGCTTACAAGAGTGGAATGATTACATCGGCCCCATACGTAGTTGAGAACAAGGAGAACACACTCCCTCAGCTCACTCCTACAGACTACTTCCTTGCTTACCACGAGAATCCACACACTGCCTCCTCTCTTAAGGCTCCAGGCTCACACCCAAATGGCAAATCAAGAAAGGTCAGCCATTTCCCACTCCATGCTCCTCACACAAAAGAAGCAAGAGTCAAAGTCAACACAAGAAATGGAGGGAAAACCAGCCACTCCACTCATGCTTGAGTCAATTCTCCAAATTGCCCCTCAAGCACCTTCCCGGAAGCTTCCCGCAGCCGGCACCCTAACCATCTGGACCTCGACTCCTCCCTGAGTCTAGTCCCGGTCCGCTCCGCTGCACACGACCGCACCTGGCATCCTGACCGTCTGGACCTCAGCTCCTCCTTGAGCCTAGTCCCGGTCCACTCGCCGTTACCCGTCGTGTCCATCACCGGTAGCTCCAGCTCCGGTTCCTCGTCTCCCGACTCGCAATCACCTCAGCAGCCTCGATCATCCTAGCGGGAAAAGGAAGGGAACAGATACCCAATATGATTCTTGAGAGGAACATTTGGTAATGGTCTTGGTCCTCTATGCTTCGGCGTCTCCGACCGTCTGGACCTCAACACCTCATGTGCCTAGTCCCGGTCCTCCCACGCCTCACCATGACCTAGCTCCGAAATCCTGCAGTCACACAGATAAGCAAACCGTCACATAGCACCGCTCGACACATTATAAACAGCATTAGCATTAACAAAAGGTACTCAAGCATGAAATACCCAAATCGACCGATCGAGAAGGAAAAGCAAGCGTCCTAAGCACTCCCGACCGCGATCGACCAAGTCCAACCGGACCGGACCGCGCCATGCACCGAATTGGCTTGAACCAACCAAACCAAACTCAAACTTTCCAAAACACGAGTCAATTACTCATCACAAACATGGGGACACCTCGACATGGTCTCTCATTAACGAGCTATTGTTGAGCTTCTTTCAAAATTGACATAGTTCAACATAAAATCATTTATTTATCGTTTAAGTGATTATTTTATATTTGAACCAACGAGCCACCATCGAGCCAAGCCTCATTAACCTTTTTCACTTGAAATGGACTCATTTCAATTTTGAACCCAATAACTACTTTAATCGGTTGATTTGAGTCCTAACAAGCTTTTTTGCTAGCCCTACACAAGAGTCGGGCAGTGCTGGCGTGTGCACAACGGGCGCGGGATGGCAGCTCGCATGGCATGGGCATGATGCATTGGGGGCACACACAGCTAGGTGAGGGAGTGGCATGGCCTTGCTGAGCCAAGCCGAGGGCCATTGGGCCAGGAAAGGAGAGAAAACGAGTTGGGCCATGCCTAAGCAAGATTTGGGCTTCTGAAATTTTGAAAAACGAATTTGAATTTTTGGGTGGAGTTGAATTTGATTTGAATTCAAATTTCAAATTTTTATTTAGGCATGGAACATTCCCAAAAATGGGATGTTACATCTTTCACGTGAACACGGCCAACAAATCTCTCTTTCACAATTCCACAATTATCAACATATCGCAAGACCACCGTCACTTGTTCTTTGCAAGAGACATCTCTGGACTCATCAACCAGTAAGCAAAACACATGTGCAATTTGTTTGAGAATAGAATGCAATATTTCATTTGCAAAAACAATGAACAATCTCCTTCTAGATGGGAGGAGATGCCATAAGACTATTACCTGCAGCATTTTTACCCACCACCTTGCCTACAGCTGGATTTTTCTTTGCATACCACTCAGGAGTTTCTAAGAAGTTTCCTTTGTTATAGGACTCCTTCAACTCATCATGGCCTTCAAAAGGCAATCATTGCTTCAATAACAGTCTAACAACATTAATTGAAGCCCTTAGTCGAGTAAAATAGGCAATCTTAGCAGCTTCACTTTGTGTATGGATAGTAACATCAATGTGTTATTTCCTTTTTAACAAATCATCATAATTTTTCAGTGCTTGGTTGTGGACGCTATTCACTCCCCCTATATGGTCTTCTAGTTTGGCTTTTTTGTTCAAACTAGACCAACCATTTACAACAATTGCATCATACCCAGCTTCTTTATTATTACGGTCCCTAAACAATAAGCAACAAAAGCAATATGCTCTATATTTGGACTCGCTATACTCAACCAACTCCCAAACTCATTAAACCATTTAGGAAAATCATAAGTGCGAGGTTGATAAGGCCCATTATCCAAGTACTTTCTTCTTATCACATCTTTCTAATTAGGATGGTAATCATCTATTCCTTTCCTTTTGCTTAGATCAAACTTAATCTCCTCTTCCCAATTGATGTCTTCTTGAGGTGAATTCCTAGCATTAGCAGAACTATCTGACACTTTCCTTTTTAGAAACTTCTCCATAAATTTACTTGCTATTTACCAAGTATTTGAAAACTCAATTAGATGTTGTCATGTTCAAAAAAAACTAAAAGAGCAAACAAACATTTAGAAGGTTGCTTACTTGACAATCATCACGTCAGATCAAAAGGTAGGTGAAATTTGAGCACAAGGGTCACGATCACTTACAATTTTTCCTCCGATTTAGCGATTTGTAACAAACTAGGCCGGTATTCTAAAAAACCTAAATTGAAACCCTAGGTGTAACCTTATAATTTGACAAAAAAACAAAAAACAATCATCACTCTAAAACCATAAATCACAAATGCAGTCTCTTTGCCTAAAAGAAATCAGAATAATTTGGAGAAAATTATCAATACCCTATGCCGATTGCCCGATTCATTGCTTAATGTCCCAATGCTCAATGAGGGATATGATTGATGGGCAATGAATATGTGAGCAGGAATCCAAAATGGTGGCTGCAAGCTAGTGAGGGCAGCAATTGCGACTAGGTAAGGCGATGGGCGTGTGGTGAGTAGGGAATTTTCAGAAGGCCGACATGGCAGGGCGCACTCACACATGCAGCACGCGAGCCACGACTATGTTCGGGTCTCGATTGGCTGGACTCTTGTAACATCCTAATTTTCAGTGATTTTTTAAAGTTTTAAGATAAAAATAACCATTTGGAATTTTCTTGAATTAATTAAAGCTTAATATGAATTTTCTAAAAATAAAAAGATTTAATATGAATAAAATAAAAAATCAATTAAATGAAAACCTATTTATTTGGTTCCTTATGTTACAAGGAATTGTTTTGCATTTATTGGAGCTTAATTTAATTTATCCTAATTTCTAGAATTATGAAATTCCTTGAAACTCCAAAATATCGAAACCTCTAGAAAAATGTTTGTTTTTTTCTGGGTCCAACCTATTTTTCTTGACCCATCTTTTCTTTTTTTTTCCTTTTTCTCTCTTTCTCTCTCTTGGGTTGTTGTTCACTGAACACTATTTACATGGCTACTATTCATCTTCTCCTATCGGCCGAACAGACTCGAGCCAAAATAGAGGCATGACACCTTCCATGGCCACATAAGCATAATTCTTGTCGCATGTAACTTTAGTCTGCGAATGTGTTTTATAACTTCTCATGAAGCATGTTTTACCTTGTGTCTACATGATACTACAATTTACAAATGTGTTTTGCAAAATTGATTGAAGTATATGCAAATGTGGCCTTTGCTAAAATTTACAAACCAAACAGAGCCATGTGTTCACCCTTGACCGACCAATAGTCTGACTAGGCATGTGTTGCTGGTTGAACCACTAGAGAGTCTTTTTTTCTGAGCTGTGCTAGAGCAGTCTGACTAGCTCCATGTGAGTGGTCTGACCGACCTGTGTGGTCTAACCGGGCATTTTTGTAGCTTGCTGCTTTTTTCCATAGAGTTGCTTTTTCCGTAGAGTTGTTTTCTTGTGCTCATCTTTGGACTTGGTCTCGTGGTCTGACCGGTGCCTATTTGAGCAGTTTAATCGGGAGCTGCCATAACAGCTAGTTTTCTAGCTGTTGCAGAGCAGATTGGTCCAACCGACCATCTATTAGCTGTTAGACCGGTTTCAGCTATTTTTGTTGAACTCTTGTTCCAATGGCTTGTTTCTTTGTGTGGGGTATAAATACCCCTTTGTGGCCAGTTGAGTAAAGAGGCTGTAGCATTCCTTCTTCTTGAGCTAAGAGCAAGCTCTTTCACCTCTTGTGTACATGTGTTGCATCTAGTGAGCTTGTAGAGGAAAATCCTTATGCATGTATTGTATTTGGTGGTGGATTATGTATCCATTGAGCTCAACATCTGATTAGTTCAAGTGAGCATCTCCAACTTGTTACTTTTAGTGGTTGTTGGCACCTAGATGGTTTGGAGGAGTTGTACTGGTGATCTTCTCAAAGTAGCTTGTGAGAATGCCCAGTTGTTTGTGAGTGGCTTGGTGCTCACTATCTCTGGAGTGGAGGAACATCAAGCCTCATGGATTGAGGTTCTTAGGTTAATTCATGGAGCTGGTCTAATTTGTTTGGGCTTACCTTAACTAGGATCAGGAGAAACCAACATGTTTTTGAAAACCACGGTAAAACATCTTGTGTCAATTGTGGTTTGCTTTCTTCTGTTCATTTACATTCCTAGAATTAAATTGCTTACTTGTCTCTTGAGGATTGCAAACCTTGATCTAGTTATAGATTGTTGTTGCACTTAGTTGAGATGAGTTGATTTAGGCCTTAATTGTTCAAAATAGATTTGATTTATGCTTCCACATATAAAATTCATTTTAGCCAAAGAGGTTTTTTAAAAGCACCTATTCACCTCACTCTAGTCATCCTCCTCGACCTTACACCATATCTTTTCTAACATTTTTCTTAAAAGTTTAAAGGGAGTGGTTACAGGACGGTATACCATTAGGAACGTTCTCAACGGTACAGAGTTTCAGTATGTTTCATCAAGTTTCCCTCCCCTCCCTCTCCCTCCTTCACTGTTCCCCCTTCCCGCCTTCTTCCCCAGCGTTGGCTGTAGCTTCGTGCCCCTCTTTTGCCTCCCCCTACCCAGCCGTCTCCTCCCCTACCACGTAACCTAATATTCAGAGCGCATTTGCCTCACCGTGCCTCTCGAAGTTGTCGCCCACTGCCCAATGCCCTCTGCCACCAACCATTGCTGGACCACTGCCTCTCTAGCCTATATACATCCCGCGACGCCACCACTCCTCTAGCCGGAGCTCGAGAAGATAGGGGAGTGACAGCCAGATCGATGGAGCGGGGGCGTACCATCAGGGCTGGAGCCTGGATAGCTGGTCAACCTTGGCCCCTTGGGGGACGACCGGATCTAGTAGCATCGCATTCGAGGATGATAATACATGGCGACGCTGTGGCCAGAGATGATAGACTCGGTGGCGGCGGCCTAGATGACGATCAAGGCTACAGCTCGGGCAGCCGGTCGACCTCGCCCCCACCAAGGGATGATTGGATCCGGCAGCGCCGCAGTCGGGGATGGCGATACGTGGCGGCATCATGTCTGGAGACAACGCATTCGGTGGCAGCAGCCTCCTGTCAGTGTGAGCGAGAGAGAGAGAGAAGAGAGAGAGCGAGAGTGAGAGTGGAGCAAGAGAAAGAGATCGAATGGTAGAGAGCTATACCGTTATTTTTTTAGTGAAATGGTATATCATTCTTTAGTTTTTCTTAAAGTTTTGAATCCATCAATCTATTACCATTATGCGGTTCTAATTAGCGAGAGGGACACAACCATAGCCATTAACTCGAGGCTAGCTTTGTGCTAGATTGTTTATTTCCACTTTTCTTGTAAATGTATCAAGACATCGCGGCCAGTGGCGCAGCTACTGCCCAGCGACCCCTGGTGGCTACCCAGGCTCACCAACGAAAGCACAGTAAAACTTCTCTATAATTGGTGGAATTAAAGATAATATTATCTTAAGTAAATACTCACCGTAGTTTGGTTTATCAAGGCTTGAAAAATTCCGTGCTCTGCCACTGATGGCGCCTATGTTCGGAGAAAAGAGAGCAGTATACCTGTAACTTTCAACAAAGCAAAAAAGCAAAGCGATAATGTTATCATCTCTGATGTCATGTGGTCATCCATCAGTTCACAAGCTAACAATAATTTCAAGAACAGAGGAAAAGAAACCGAAAGACATAGTTGCAATATCTGGATCCACAGGGTCCTCCCTGCAACTTCCCATTCGCATAACAACCGCACTTGAGCCTGCGGGCGTCGAGGGGTCGTCGTCTCTCCTCTCGCCTCTCGCCGAGGCATAAACAAAACAAGCAAAGCGAAACCCCACTCCTCTCCTCTCCTCTGCTTTATCTTCGTGTGGTGAAGGCCGTCCATTGCCGGGCTGCGCGAGGTCGGGAGTTGGGTTTCTGATCGCTGCTTGTGGCGTCTGGGTGGCGGTGATGGTGGAGATGGACGGAGGCGGTGGCGGAGGAGGAGCGGAGGCGGCGCCGCGGTGGCGTCTGGCGGACGAGCGGTGCGACCTGCGCGCCATGGAGACAGACTACGTGCGGCGGTTCCACCGGCACGAGCCCCGCGACCACCAGTGCTCCTCCGCCGTCGCGAAGCACATCAAGGCCCCCGTCCACCTCGTAAGCGCCTTTCCGAATGATTCTTGCTCGATCCCCTCGATTCTTTGGCTCCTTTTCTTGGCCTGCTCTGTTTCTTGGCGGAGTAGAGGTGTTGTTTTTGATCGGTTTATTGGTTTGTTTGGTTTTAGAGCGCTGATGCGTCCGTTCTAGATTAAGTAAGGTGCCAACTTGGTTGCAACTTATCACTTGTTTGCCCCGTTTCTTGAATTGGGCATGTAGAGGCTTTCTTGAACTGGCTCTTTTTCTTTTTTTTTTCTTTTTTTTGTCTCACCTTGCTTATCCGTGATTGGTCGAGCAGATTAATTGATCGAAACAATTCAGCTCGTGTTCGCGGTAAGATTTCCGTTTTCTTGCAAGAGACATGTGATTTTCTGGAGGCGGTAATTCTTGAATCGACGTGCATGTTTTGCTCCTCTGTTGATGCTTTGCTTTACAAGAAGAGAAAAACTAAAGAACCGTAAACCGTTCCTCCTCCACCGATGGAATAGCCTCCCCTTCCTCCTCCTCCGCTGCTGCCGCCGGCTCCGGCTCCGGATCTGGCGACAGGGGGCGCCGCCGCGACGACAGGTTCACCACGTCCTCCGGATGTAGAGGGAGACCGGGGAGGCGGTGGACGGTGGCAGAGGGAGGAACAGGCAAGACGGTGGCGCTGTGAATATTAGGTTGGACGGGGTGGTGGCGGCGGCGCGGCGAGATCGTCGCCGCTGCCGGTGGTGGAGGGGGGCGTAGCTACCCGCGCTGGAGAAAAGGAGGGGGAGCTGCAGCGGGGAACGACGACGGGGTGGCCAGAAGGCTATCCCATTGGACTCGTGTAGGTGTAGCTGCTCTCTTACAAGATGATCCGTCGCAATGATAGCCACAAAGCGATGCGGATTTTTAATTCGCCTTTTTGTACCCCCATCTCACGTGGAGAGATGCTTCCCCCGCCTCGAGATCCCGGCGAAATATACTTTTTCTGTGTTTTTATTTTTTTTATTTCTACGTGTTCTTGCACTGGTTACTACCTTGTTAAGCTTTCGAAGGCTGTACCTTTGTTCTGCAAGTAATCTAAAGAGCTGGTGGGGTGGAGATATGCTTCACTTGGACTCCACTCTTTTGGATATGTATTCAGTGCTTAGCAGAAGAGAAGATTGGATGCAATCTAGTGATTTTTGTTTTTTGTTTTAATGCGATGCCAGTGATACATAGAGTTAATTCACTGAAAGAAAATAATCATTTTTGGTCACTTACCAGCCAAAGTGATTAGCATATGCTTCAAGGATGCCTCATTCCAAGTCTAAATACGTCTATACGTTCATGGCACCCTCTAGCATTTAGAATTGTGTCTCCCTCTAGCATTTAGAATTGTGTCTCCAATCAAAAGAGCTGTCCTATTCTTGAATCGTCTTTAATAAAATTTTCACTATCCCTGCTGATTTTCTTCTGATAATCTCTGTTTTTTTCAACAGTTTATTGATAGGACAGGCCGAGTTATCAACTACAGTCAGGGTCTTTATGTAGTTACATTTAATATTAACGGACTTAAGTGTTCAAAGCTTATTTTCTAAATATTTACAGTGTATGGTTAAATCTAATTGAGTTTCTTAACCAAGTAAATTACCTGATCATGTAAATTCTCTTTGTGGCTATTCACTTGCAGGTTTGGTCTCTGGTTAGGCGGTTTGATCAGCCACAACTTTTCAAGCCCTTTGTGAGCCGGTGTGAAATGAAAGGGAACATTGAGATTGGGAGTGTGAGGGAGGTCAATGTTAAGTCTGGGCTTCCTGCCACAAGAAGCACCGAGAGGCTGGAGCTGTTAGATGACAATGAGCACATACTCAGTGTGAAGTTTGTCGGAGGTGATCACAGGCTGAAGGTATGCTTCATTCTTGATCGACTATCAATCGTGTATTTATTTTTTTAGGATGCTTGGTTGTGGATCAAACATGCAAATTTTCAGAATTGATAGCTTGAACGTGAGTATTGTGAATTTCGCAACTTCATTTTTTTAGGAGCGCAACTTCCTTAATTGAGTTGCTAAAGGAAACATAGTCATGATCTCTGCTCTTAGGATTTCTGAATCTAAACTTGCATAGTGAATTTTCACTGAATTTTAGATGGCTATTACAGATTTTATTGGCCTAAACCTAACTGTCGCATGGTTTTGCTTCCCGTAGAAGAACTACTAGGATAACATTTCTTATCCCTGCATCTGTTTCTTTTTTTCTTGTGCCAAAAATGTACAGTTTAACCATTTGTTACTGAAAGTTTATCTCAAATCAGTGCCTATAATATGTGCTGCATGATCTGTCATCTCACGAGTCACTAGATGATCGCAATAATATAACAGAAGATAAACATGATAGTGGGTTAATCCCTTTTTTTATGTTAGTTCGTTGCATGGTCGAACTGTGTGCACATGACAGATAGATTCCATTAATTAGAATATAGACTTTCTTCTTTCTCCGGAAAAAAAATGTTTCCTTGGATACAATGTTCCTGTACTAGTAAACGGAGTACACTCGAAACAATTGACTGGTGTGCTTGGCATTTGTTCTACCCTGGTGTATCGACCATAAGGAATATGTTCATACGCAAATAATGATGAGTTTAATCCATCATATATAAATACTCTAGTGCTCCAATGCATGCACCTCTCATGGCCGTTGAATGTGGGGAGATATTTTCCCCTCATCTGCATGCGCATCCTGGATTTCCTGATGCCTCTTGTGCCATTTTCAAGAGATAGCTTCGACAAACTTTTGTCGTCTAACCACAAAACAAGCACTGGTTGTTGTTATATGATGTTTGTATGTTCTTAACTATTTGGACTAACAGTATGGTCCTGACATGCCATATTTTGACCTTACATGCCAAATCCGTTGCATGAGGATCTGTCGCTCGCTTGTTGTGGTCCATCCGTTTGCTTTCTTCAGCCACACAAGTGGCCTTGGTCACATGCATTGCATTTGGATAATGGAAGACACTTGTATGAATCCAAGCAGGGAAAACTTGTCCGGGAATTTTTTTTTCGCCCCCACCGACAAATCCAAAATTCGAAAATCTCGGAAAAATCATTCAAATTTTTTAAATTTTAAATCTCATTTTTTAGTAGAAATAGAAAAACAAAAAAATAGTGTTGATTTTGTGGTTTGAACTCAAGACCGCTACCACCGTCCTTATCACTAGGCTAGCTAAGTAGTTCTTGCCTTGTATTGGTTAAGGAATTTAGTTAAATCTAAATTTCGAACCGAAATTCACCGGACCGACCTGTGCGCTGACTAATTGATCTGCTCGCGTCTATTTTCCAGAACTACTCATCCATTCTAACCGTCCACCCTGAGGTCATCGACGGCCGGCCCGGGACGCTGGTGATCGAGTCCTTCGTGGTGGACGTCCCCGACGGCAACACCAAGGATGAGACCTGCTACTTCGTCGAGGCCCTGATCAAGTGCAACCTCAAGTCGCTCGCGGAAGTGTCGGAGCGCCTAGTCGTCAAGGATCAAACCGAGCCCCTTGACCGGTGATCCGATGATTCGGGACATTGCATCCCTTAGAATGTGCAGAGCTATTCTCCGTCCAATGGAGCCTTTAGGTTCTTGGAACATGAAAGGTTTTTTAGGAAGTGCTACTGTTGTTCTATGTCAAGAAAAGATTTATGTCTCAATGAGCTTCTGTCGCTGTTCTTTTCCATCGTTCGTTGTATGCCAGAAGGAAAAGAATGGGATGCTTATGCTAGTGTAGTGGCGAAGTAAAAAAACTGCAAGGCCCGAATGCATGAGTCTATGGTTTGAAAGGCTGTCTGTAATTAGATTCGGTTCAGTTTCCTGAATTCTGATCCCTTGGTGTGTGTGTGTGTGTGCGCGTGTAAATACCTACCCTTGTGTAAATTTACTTCTCTAGACCATGGCTTCAGTTGCTGCTGTGATGGTAAGAAGCTAGAAAGCACTGTAGTTGAACTTGGTTGCCGTGGAGAAACAAAACCTCCGGTGAATTTTAGCTCAGTCGTTTCTGTTGTCTGCTTTGTTAGTTTCTCCCTAGCGTTAGCTCCTCAAGCACCGTTGGGAACGCGGGATTCTTTCCCAATTCCTACGGAATAACTCGTGTGTTCCAAACGGCCCTCAGTGGTTGGGAGAAGGGAAAAACCACATGTCTTCTGTGTATCGCTTCGACTGCAGCAAAGAAGCGTAGAATGGTTTATAATGTGAAACAGGCGGAATAAAAGGCGAGAATCGGCAACGTAGAATGATTTGTAATGTGAAACAAATCCTCATGGAAGTTGAAAATGGTCGATGGTGGGCCCACCACAGGGCTTACTCTTTTGTTGTTTTTAGTGTTCTTAATGGTCGATATCTGCATTTTGTTGTCTAGTGTCTAATGGCCATCTCTTTTGTTGTTTTTAGTGTTCTAATGGTCATCGTGGTGTGAAGGAAAGGCGAAAGAAAGCCGATTGTTGTGGCCAAATGCTAGCTACCACTAATACGGGAGCTTTTCCATGTGTTTCTCTTTAAGCCTTTATGCGCAGCGATGTTTGACGTTAATTAATTCACTAATAATGGGGCCTTATCAGGTGTTTTGGAGAGCATAACAAGCGTGCTTCATCGCTTGAGCCTCTCGATTACGAAGGCCTTTGTTAGGCCATGTAAATCATGAACTTAGGAACTAAACGTGAACATCCAAGAACTTTGTTGTTCTTTGCACAATTTCTGCGTTCTAGGTAGACCATTGCAGTTCTAGTTTCACCTTTTGCAAAATGAATTTAACAAAACCGTTGTAGTATGTAACTAGACTGAGAGTAATACTTGGTTAGAACAAGACCCAAACCTGACAAAAAAAAAAAAATTTTGCCTCAGCTCCAGGGTGCTATGTTGGCCGGACCTACGTAGTCACGTCACGGTCATGGACTTAGATTTGCAAAAATAGATTTCCGAACTCAGCTTCCATCAATACCCAATGATCTGGTAGTCTCATCTCCAGGCTTCACTGGGGCCCACCTGCCAGTGGCATTCACTCACCAGGCACACTGGCACTGGCAGCAGGTAGTAGCAAATTGTCTCCGGGTGATATTTTTTTTTAGTTAGTTGGGCAGTAATAGGGCTGCAGAATTCAATTGGGAGACTTTCATGGTGCTTTCTGATGTTCATGTAGGCCTCAGAAACTCTTTACAAGGTCAAAATTTGCATCTAATGATCTAATGTGATTTATGGGCACAGTGCAGACATTGTACAGGTACTACTCTGTACTTCTAGATGAAAGATAAGTTTGGTCTATTACCAAAAGAAAAAACGGCAACAGGACAAGAAATCCGAGCTAAACCATTTAAATTGCGATGCTGATTGATAGGGGCAGCAAATGGTGTCAGTTTTCCCGTGCTCCCATTCTTCCAGCATCAAGAAAACATTTACAAAAATCTCTAAAAGATTTGACAAGAAAAAAATGGAGTATCGCCTGTTTTAGCTCTAGAATCCGATCAATCTAGCCTTTGTTGGTACGTTGTTCGCAAAGTTCACATGTTCACGTCGAGGGGAAAATCAAGATATATACATCTCATGTGATCCATTTCACAGCCGGAATGTTATTCACCAGTAACCCAAATCGAAACCGCGGAAAAATAACAGGAGGAAAAAAGAAGAGAGAAGCAGGCATCAGATAACTGACCAGTTCAGTATGCATGCAGTTCCCAGGGAACGTGTATATGTTTCTGAAGAACTTTAGTTTCTTACTATTGATCGATGCCAAGAAGATCGCATTTTCACATGGACGCACAGTGTGCACCATAACTAAGCAAGGATGGAAGTAGAAATCATTTCTATATATATAGTTCACATGTTTTAAATCAAAGTACGATCAATATAGCTTTAAATTTGTGTTCCTAAAAAAATGCATTTTTTGGGGAAACAACATTTCGATACAGTTTTTTTTTAAAAAAAACAATTGTTTGCATAAAGCAAGCTAGCCATTTTTCACCCTCAGTGCACAATTTCTGGACCGCCACTGCCAGTAATCCAAATCGAAGCCCTGGAAATAACTGAATGTGAAAAAGAAAAGAGGATGGAAGCAGATATCGACCACATAACCGACCAGTAGAGCGTGCATTCAGTTCCCACCGAACGGAGCTCAGTTTCAACTTGTACATGAATTTTTCTGAAGAAACTTATTACTATTGATGTCAAGAACATAGCATTTTCGTATGGACGCGCACAGTGCCCATTTACGACCTCCACTCTGCAATCGCCGATTCAGACCTTGCAACTAGCGGCGGCAGCCACAGTTTTGAGCATGAGCAGCAACCAGTTGCAGTAACCTGAACAGCACACCGGCAATCTGACCGGCGCTTACTGAGTGGCCTCTCCGACGGATACACTTCGATTTGTTTTCGTCATGATAACGTAGAAATATGGTAATCCTCGTGTGCATACAGCTATAAAGCTAATAAGTTCGATTCTGCTTGTGAATATATGGAAACACGTACTACCATGCATATCAGCACAATGTATCCATTTCTAGATCGATCTAGCAATACATACCTTACGTCTAACTGAATCATTATTCCCAGATCGAGCGTGGCGACGCGTACGTGCCATGCATGTGGATTGCTCATGCCATATGTACATACACTTGCCTTGTAATTACTAATTACTTGTCCGTGATATTACTTTTAGGAGAACATCTATAAACATCCTCACAAGTCACCTAATTTTTTTGATTTGCCCTTCATATCTAATTATCATTTAATTTGCCCCCATAAGTAAAGTCGGCGTGTAAATAACCCCTTAGGCATTATGTTAGCACTATTTCTTGTAGTTTTTATTACCTTTGGCATTTGTTTCAGTGTCAAAGCTTGCTTCAATGATGTTAATACTTATTTCAGTTATTTCTGCGTTTTTGATACTTGTAATACACTATTTCATTACTAATGTTTCAATACTGAAACCATGTATTACAAATACCAAAATCACTCAAATCTTTAAAACAAGTATTGATATAACTTAAATAAGTACTAAAATCATTGAAACAAGGGTCAACGATAATTAAAACCAAGAGAAAATAGTATAGACATGCGACCTAGAGGGGCGTTTGCAAACCAACTTAACTTATAAGAGGCAAATTAAACGAAAATGAGATATAGAAGCAAATTAAAAAAGCGTGTGACTTATAGGGGTGTTTATATGGATTTCCCCCTTACTTTTAAGGTCAATCTTTTACCGCCAAGTTACATATATAAATGGTAACGAGGAATTCCATCTAGTTGCTGCATTAACTGCACACACTACCGGCCATGTATAGTACTACATATTCCAAAGATGCACGCATGCATGCGTTTATATGTACACCATAACACGCGTGAATGCAATGCCTTTCGTACACAATAATAACAACGTCGAGTCGACCGTGCAATACTAGCTAGTACGTACGTACGTACGTACTTGAGCGCGCATGTATTGCGTGGACATGTCTCACCAATACAACGACGACGATGCTGCGAACTACTACGTACAACGTCCCCGTTCAAGCGATCGACGACATGGCCTGACCCCAGCCTGATCCAAGCCGAGATCACACGGAGTGCCACCGCAACAGTCCGGCCAAGCTGGCTTGCCCTCGCCACCGACGAACGCCGCCATTGTCGCCGGAGGCGACGGCAAGAAAAGGAGGAGGAGGTAGAGGATGCCGGGCGAGGTCGCAGCGTGGGGAGGAAGCAGGGCCGGCCCTAGGCCTAGGCAGCAAGGGCGACTGCCTAGGACCCACGAAAACTTGGGGCCTCTAGCCCATGTATGTTAGTATGTATACATGCATTTTGTTGACAATGAGTACTTTGCATTTTGTATTGTGTTAAGCCTAATATTGCCAATAAGTACTTTGTATTTTGTGACGTACTGTATAATAGTTACTGTATTGAATTTTACCTTTTACAACTGATATAAAATGTATTGTTACATATTTATATTAGCATGAAGGGTCTCACTTTTATCATGCCCTAGGGCCTCCAAGATGACAGGAACGGCCCTGGGAGGAAGACGCGGTGTGGCGGCAGCAGATCCAGATGGAGGGACGAGGCGGCGGTTCCAGGCGAAGGGGCTCGGGCCTCGCCGGTGCGACTAAAATCTCTCAATTTTTTTTAGAGTAACGATGTGGATATATTACTCAACTGGGTCAGACAAATCGTCTGTTACAAAACCAGCTACACATGCTGGAACTGAACTACCCCAAAACCGAGTTTCACCATCACCCAGGTCATAACCTAGCTTTGCCAAGACCTACAAAAACAACAACAAAGTCTTTAATCCTAAATAAGTTAGAATAAGCTACGAATGAAATCTTCTCAAGGTCAAAGAAACGAGAGGCTTATAATAAAATCTATATATAAGGCAAAAAAACTCTAAGCTTGCATCCTATTATCTGAGCAGAGAGCCTAAAATACCGCCCCTAAACCTTCTTCTTACGTTATAATTCCAGTATGTAGAACGCTAACTTCTGTGTGTCCTATCTAAGGCTAATTCCTTGGATACATTCCAATCTAACAAACCTCTTTTAATTGATTCCTCACACACCAGTCTTGGTTGACCTCTGCCTCTTCTTGCATTTTTGGTATGTCTTAAAATTCCACTACATACCGATGCCTCAGGAGGCATCCATTGGGGATATCCAAACCATCTCAAGTGATGTTGGCAAGCTTCTCTTCAATTAGTGCTTCCATCACCCTATCACGTATATCATTATTGCAGATGCAATCTCGCCTTATGCGGCCACAGATACACCACAGCATCCTCATTTTCACTACACTCATCTTCTGTATATATTATCTTTTAGTCGCCCAACATTCTGCTTCATATAGTATCGCAGGTCTGATCACCGTCTTATAGAACTTACCCTTAACTTTTGAGAGACTTTTTTATCACCCAGGACACCCGATACTTGGCATCATTTCACTCACCCCGCTCTTATCATGTTACTCACATTTTCATCAATTTCGTCGTCCCACTATAGCATGATCCCAAACATCGAAAAGTGTCCTTTCTAGGCACTACTTGTCCGTCGAGACTAACATCTCTGTCATATGCCCTGGCACCATTAAAATCATCCCTCATATACTCATTTTTAGTTCTACTAAGTCTAAAACCCTTCGATTCTAAGGTCTTCCTCCACAACTCCAGATTTCTTCCGACATCTATCCTACTCTCATCAACTAGTACTACATCATTAGCGAAAAGCATACACCATGGGATATCTCCTTGTATGTCTCATGTGACCACATCCATCACTAGGGTAAAAATGTATAGGCTCAACGCTGACCATTGGTGTAGTCCTATCTTAATAGGGAAGTTATTAGTATCACCACCACATGTTCTGATGTTAGTCACAACATCTTCGTACATATCATTGATTAGGGTAACATATTTTGTTGGAATTTGTTTCCTTTAGAGCGCCCACCACATGAACTTTCCTTTCTTGGTACTTTGTCATAGACTTTCTCCAAGTTGATCAACACCATGCGAAGATCATTCTTTTGCTCCCTATACATCTCCATCAACTGTCGTGTTAAGAAAATCATCTCTGTTGTCAACCTCCCGAGTATAAAACCAAATTGGTTTGTCGTTACGTTGGTCACTCTTCTTAAACGGTGTTCAATCACTCGCTCTCAAAGTTTCATTGTGTGGCTCATAGCTTAATTCCTCTATAATTAGTAAAATTTTGAATGTTTCCTTTATTTTTGAAAATTGGTACTAATATGCTACTCCGTCACTCATTAGGCATTTTGTTCGACCTAAAAATGCTATTGAACAAATTGGTTAGCCAAATGATCTCCACTTCTCCAAGGCATTTCTACACCTCGATGGAAAACGTTATTAGGCCCCAATACCTTACCCACTTTCATCCTTTTTAAGACTTTTCTTACTTCCGACTCCTGAATTCTTTGAACAAACCACCTATCCATATCGTCAAAAGTATCATCCAATTCAATCATATTATCCTCATTGTCTCAATTGAATAGCTCATCGAAGTAATCTCTCCACCTATCCTTGATCTCATCGTCTTTCACCAAAAGTATATTAGTACCGTCTTTGATGCATTTAACTTGGTTGAAATCTCTTGTCTTCCTTTCTCATCTTTCACCAAAAGTCTATTAGCTTTGCCAAGGCCTGAGCTACAGAATTTACAGGTTCTTGAACAATACTTGACATCATAGATATAAAAGCATGTAGCTATATATTTAGTCCCATTTTTTTGGTTTTTCAACTGGCTTTTGGCTTCGGCTTCTTTCAATAATCACTATTTATTAGATAAAAGCTGCAGTCAAAAGCCATAAGTTGCAGCCCAAAAAACAAGTCATCGCCTATTAGTTGACTGATACATAAGCAATCCAAAAAAATACATGAAAAACATGTTATGTTGTAGGACCGATGCCAGCAATCAGAGTAGGGTGAATGATTGTATTAAAGAATTTTCCCTCGGGTACTCCAAACTTTCACTCTAATAGCTATGTGCAACTACGAAGATCAGATTCTTAGTGGAGTGCTACAGCGCCTGGAAGGCTAGTCTGAACACCACTTGGAACCAGTCTAACCACTGGCCGGTCTAATTGCACGAGTATGGTGGTCTAACCGCTAGCCAATCTGACTGCACAAGTATGGTGGTATAACTGCTACCATGCGTCCAGAATAGAAAACAGCTCAAATCCAAACCCTAATCCATGGAACTTTCAGACCAAGGCACCAAATGACATTGAAATTTGAACACACCTTCTGTAGGGACTTAGAAAGCAGATCAAGGCAAGAAATATGAGATTCTTAGATTTGGTTTCACTAATTTGAAGAAAATCGATCCAAGGAATCAAGAACACCCAAAAACCATAAAATCCAAATTATTTTTTGCTCGTAGATATCTAAGACATAAGTCTTCCAAATCTACTCCCACATGTCTTAACAAGGAAATCATGGCAAAGATTTGAGAAAAAACCACATAGATCATGATTTCGTATTTCTTGCTCAAGAACATAAAAAATCAAACAAACAAGTGAAGCACCAAGAATTGATCAAAGAATAGATCTATTACTAGTAGAGTGGATGATTCATGAGTATATGGATGGTTACAATGTGCTCCCAAAGTATCACCCTTACACACACAAGATTTCTCACATATGGATGGAGAGAAGAAACTACTCAAGACTTAGACAATCTCTCTATGTCTCTCGCATCCTCAACCCTAGCTCTCCCCTCTCCTCCCTTATATAACCAGTACCACTTAGTGGGTCACAACCCTCTAAGCGCATGGGGAAATCCATCAACCCTATTAACATAGGTTTTACACACTCATGCATGCTTCTCAAAGTATTTACAGGATTCAACCCACTAACACCTTAGCGATTGATCCACTTAGTAATACCAGTACTCCTTGGTCTAAAACATTTCTCCTTTGCGCCTCCATATGCTACGGTTCTGATCAAGGTACCAACCTGGTATTTGTCCAACTACCAAAATACCCTGATGAAGCTCCCAGGCATCTTCCCTTGACTCCGTCTTCTCCTTCACATCAAAGCATCTCTGCATGATTTGACACGTTGCCCATAGTGGCCAATGACTAGCTGTCACATCTTCATGCATTCGGCCTCTCCCGAATAGTCTCTACATTCATCGGCCTCATCACTCAGCGAACCGCATGTAACAACTCACCTCTTCACAATTCTTGTCTTTTATGTGCTTCCTACTTGAGCCATGTAGCCTTACCCCGACTTACTTGACCACACAGACCTATGCTCTTCCGTCTAGTCCTAGTCCGTTGTCGTCAATCACTAACATTCTCTAATCCACCTACACATCTAAAGACCAAGTAACCATATTGAACACAAGTTCCATTCACTTGACTCACATTTGTCAAAATAAATGCATCATGCAACTCAACACAATCAAACATCAGCACCTATTCCATGCTCACGCTCAAACCAACTTAATATCCAATCTCATCAACACCCAAACATGTCTTGGATACCCTAGACATGCTGGACTTTCTAGAAACTCTCTAAATAACCCAGACATATCTCGGGTACCCCCCAAACATGTCTGCCCTCAAGACATTGATCTGACCACCATGACATGGCCAGTCTGACCACTCAACGTCGATCTGATCGCTTGACCATGGCGGTCAAACCGCTGACCACAGGCTCATCAGACCGCCTTCCCATGGCAATCAGACAGCCAGACAGTTGACAACACAAACTCAAATATGAATTTTCTAAAGCTTTCACAAAGTTCAATTTCAATTGATCCAAAGTGTCAATTATTCATCACAAACATATTTAGACCTTCTACCTGATCTCTCAATATCCCCCTTAATGAACACATTGGGAATTTTCTAAAAAAATACAAAGTTGACTTGGTTTTAGAAATTGGAAGATAATTTTGCAAAAGAGAGCTCAACTTGGTCTAAAATATGGAGAATGGGTTAAAAATGCCCGAGTAAGCTAGAATGAAGTGAAGTGACTAAAAATAGCGAGTTATCCATAAAACACTTCAACTCCACAAAGAATTTGGAAGTTTCTCACTTTAGGTCCATATGAAAAAACAAGTGTTTAAAATGACCTTGGCCATAATGATAAGATATCAAGAAGCTCAAGTTTAAATTTTTGTAAGAAAGCTCGAAAGACACCCCCCCCCCCTTCATTTTCTCCCCCTTAGCCCAATTCATGCATTTTTGCTATAATTTCTCGCTCTTTGGCAATGTATTCATCAAGTAAAGAAATAAAGGGGTTAATGGAGACTAAGAGGTAAACAAGACCATTTTTGGTAATTTTTAGATCTAAGTTGGATTGGAAGCTTTGAAAATTATCCAAGTAAATTAAAAGATATTCCACCAAGCCATGCTTATAAAATTAGCTTGTAGAATTATGTAAGAACATATATAGCAAAGCAAGCCAAGACTAGCTTGAAGTGATTATATGGATTAAAGACACGTCAGGCTGCCTCAAAATCACAAGTATAGCTAGAGGGACTCTAATCGGAGTCATGACAAAGCAAACTGCAAAATGTGCTAAGATGCTAAGTTAGGCAAAGAAATATGCTAAAGAGCTCCAAAGTGACTCACTTAAGCTAAAAACCTATTTGAACATTAAAATTGACTAGATAAATGATTTATCTTGGTAGAACAGGTTCTAGACTAGAAACTATCTACAACTGCCCCCAAGCTTCGGTCTAAATTTTAACTCACATCTGTATGGTCAATCTCAACAAAGCAAGCCCTAGACTTTGAGCCATCTACAACTAACTGCCTCCTGAACTTCATCAATTTAAATTAATTTTAATTAGTCAATTTGATTGATCTCAAGTTATTGTCAACCATATCAAGTAGAGAGTTTAAAAAAATGGTCTTGGTCATACATAACTTTCCTAAGTTCATGCCAAGTGTAATGGCAACTAATCTTATGGGAAAGGAATACTGAGATGCAATTATAAGCACAATTGAGGTCATCTAAAGTACTGAATGGCAAGAGCTACTAAATGCTTCACAATGGAACTAAAAAGCCCTATCTAGGCTAGATTCAAACTCAAAACTCAACTAAGCAATTTGAAATGGTAGGAATTAGAAAAAGATCACTAAAGCTATACTCTTCAAAAGACCTAGCCTAGACAACCTTACATTCAAGCTGAGTAATTTTTAAATGAACTAGTCATGGCACAAGCTAAACTAGACATGTAAGCACATGATAAAGAAAGCTCAGTAAAGTAGATATAGTTGGATATAGAGAGTGAGTATGGATAATAGACAAAGCTCCAAACTATGTTACAATGCAAAAATAGAAGGTAAATTTACAATATATTATAAATGCATGCAAATAAAGCGAACTCCCCTCAAATAAGTCTCATAGGACCCCAACTTTCCTTGTAAGAAGGCAAACCAAGAAGAATTCAAATGTTTTATAAAAATATCAACAATTTGGAGTTCGGACTCAATAAAGTATATGACTACATCCCCCTTCTCCATATGGTCTCTAAGGAAATGATACCTAATGTTTATGTGCTTGGCCTAGAATGTTGCACTGGATTCTTAGCTATATTAATAACACTAGTGTTATCATAGAAGAATGGAACACTATTTAAATTTAACCTAAAGTCCCTGAGAGTAGATGAGATCCAAAGAATCCGAGAGCAACTACTGGAAATAGCGACATACTAAGCCTCAGTTGTAGACTATGAAATAGAAAACTACTTCCTAAAAGACCAAGAGATAAGAGATGTGCCTAAGATATGGCAAGTGCCCAACGTACTCTTCATATCTATCCTACAAACCCTCAAAATCTGTATATGAGAAAGCACAAAGAGAGATAGAAAAAGGATGAATACCAAAGTGCAAACTTAAGGGTAGACTGGATGTACCTGCAGATGTGCTTCACCTCTTGATAGTGAGATGCACGAGGAGAAGCCTGAAATCAAATGCACAGATATACTGAGAAGTGTATGTCCAGGCTTAACACCGTGAGGTAGAGGAGGGAGCCGATCATGCTGCGGTACTCTTTCTGATCAAAAGACTCACCGTCCTCATTTGGATCCAAGCTCGACATAGAAGCCATCAAGGTGGAGATTGTCTTGCTACTCCTCATTGTTGGAAACTCTCTGTCCTTTACTCTATTGCAATGTGCTGTTGGTTCATCAACGTGACCTACCTAGAGCAGCGCCTTGCCTTCGGCCTATACATGAAAGCAATGCCGCATAATGAGCTGGAGAAAACACAAAATACTAAACACACAACCATGTTGCCCTCTCTCTTCTCTTTATTACTCTGTTGCTTCCTTGCTTCTCTCTTACATTGCTCTACTACTTCCTAGCCTCTGCTACTTCCTAGCTTCTTCTGATCACATTCGATTGCATCTCATTGCTTTCGATCACAACCGATCACCTCTCATTTCTGATCACATCTGATTGATCCTCTCGTTACATTGCTTTCTCTCTACCTCCTTTACATGACTCTACATATCCTTTTAAAGGCTGGTTACAGACTAGCAACAAACTGACTCGAACTCTTATATGTATTCATATATGTAGTCGTATACAGCAATAACTCAAACTCCTACCATATCTAACAAACCTACCAAAAAACAAGATTAATTCTAACATTCACTCCCTTAATCTTGTTTCTCCACCTTGATCATGCCGATCTTCTCTCATCTCCAAAAACTTGATCATGACAATCTTCTCTCATCTTCCATCTTTTTCCTACACCCATGCGTTGTTCCTTCTTGGGTCGACACCGCTCTACTGCCTATGCTTGCTCTATCCCAAGCCACGCACAAACCAACACTTGCTGCCCCTTGCACCTGGACTGCTCTTGTCCTTCCTTGCATGTCCGCCTGGGCTGGAGCACCTGCTCCAACGACCACCTTTGCTTCACCATTACCTGAGTCTCCTGCTCCTCTTTCTGGGACCAAGACTGTCTGATTTCCTGCACACATCTCAACTGAGGCTACACCATCTCTAACTGTTGCGCTTGTGCATCCTATCTCCGACACTGACCGTGTTCCCTCTACAAAACCATAGAAAACAAGCACTAGACATGGAAAGAGCACCAAGGTATGGAAGAAAACATGCAGAATTGGGTCACGTTTGATGTGAAAGTAGCAAGTGCTCAAGTAATAGAAGATACTAACATGGGAGATGCAGAGTTTAACTCAACCCAAAGTGTGACCTCATCGGGTGCAGGAGATGCTATTCAATGCTGCTGCTAAAGAACCAAAGAGTTACGAGGAGGCCAAACATGATGAACATTGGAAGGTTACAATGCAAGAAGAGATGAGGTCAATTGAAGACAACAACACGTGGAAGCTCATTGATCTACCAAAAGGTCATAGGGCTATTGGCTTAAAGTGGGTGTATAAAGTTAAAAAAGATTCTCAAGGAGTTGTTGTGAAGCATAAGGCATGACTCATAGCAAAAGGTTATGTGCAAAAGCACGGGGTGGATTATGAAGAGGTCTTCACACCAGTGGCTCATATGGAGACGATTCGAGTACTTATCTCGTTTGCAGTTCATGGAAGATGGGAAATTCATCACATGGATATGAAAATGGCTTTCTTGAATGGAGAAATTGAAGAGGAAGTCTATGTAGCCCAGCCACTGGGTTTCGTGGATGAAACACAGCCAAAAAAGGTACTCAAACTCAATAAAGCGCTATATGGGTTAAAATAGGCACCACGGGCTTGGAATGTGAAGTTAGATTGTCACTCAGTTTCAGACAAAGCAAAACCGAGCAAGCTGTTTATACAAGAGGAAATGAAGATACAAGGTTGATTGTGGGAGAATATGTGGATGACTTAATCATGACGGGAACTGATCCGAAGGAGATTGGCAAATTTAAAAGAGAGATGATGAAGTTGTTCAAAATAACAGACCTGGGGCTATTGAGTTATTATCTCGACATTGAAGTGAAGCAATCCATAGCCGACATCTCTATTTGTCAATCTACATATGCTCTGAAAATTTGGAGAAGTGTGGCATGGATGCTTGTAATCCATGTCAAACTCCAATGGGCTAAAGCTTAGCAAGGTAAGCTCTAGTCCCCCTATGGATGTCACACAATACAAAGTATTATTGGAAGCCTAAGATACTTGGTCCATACCAGACCAGACATATCTTATGCAGTCAGCTATGTAAGTCAGTTTATGGAAAATCCCACACAAGAACATATGACAGCAGTGAAACACATACTTAGATACATTCGTGGTACAATTGGTTATGGTTGTGATTATGGGAGAGTAGAAAATGAAGAGCTCAAACTAATCAACTGTAGTGACAATGATATGGCAGGAGATTTTGATGATCAGAGAAGCACAACGGGTGTGATGTATGTGTTGGGAAGAAATTTGGTGAGTTGGCAGTCGCAGAAGCAAAAGGTTGTGGCACTTTCTTCTTGTGAATCTGAATACATAGCAGCTACATCAGTAATATTTCAGGGCATTTGGCTTGGCTGGTTACTGGGAGAGCTCTTGGAGAAGGAAGTGCAGAAAATTGTGCTCAATGTAGAACAAATTAGCTATATCATTGAGCAAAAATCCGGTATACCATGACCGGAGTAAACATATAGATACTCGCTATCACTTTATGAGAGATTGTGTTGAAGAAGGAGGATTGTTATTGAGCATATTAGTTCAGATAAGTAGCTTGCCGACATTCTGACTAAATCACTTTGCCGGGTCAAATTTTTGGAGATGAGGAGAAAAGTCGGCATGGTTGAGGTTACTCAACAAGATTAGGGAGAGTTTGATGTAAGTAATCTTGTTGAGTTAGGTTTTTGAGTCAGCATCCGAGTCAGTTTTTTGTTTTCCGAAGAAGTTCTATTTTGAGTCCATACGGATTGGAGATAAAGTCGTGTTCAGTTTCCATATGTTTAGCAGATAGCTTTCCTTTGTTAGTAGATAGGAAGTTTTAGAAAGAGTTGATTAGGTTATGATTTTGTAATCAGTTTCCAGTTTTTGCTGTATAATTAAAGGAGAAAACACATAAAAGGGTGCTAGCTAGATTTGCACTGCAAGCCTCTGCTCTTTCCTCTATCATCTGTATGCGTTGCCCTGTTGTTTTTGTTTGTCTGCAGATGCCCAGCAACATACTATAGCCCATCCAATAAGCGGTTGTATTTAGGCGATTAGCTGTTACATCTGCCATGACAGTGTGCAGTGGAAGGTTTCTCTATCGTGGTAGTGTTTGACAGTGATCCGGTCCTGGTGCATTTACAACACCCATGCCAAAGTAGGTTCTTGGTATATTTAGATGCACAAATGTACTTTGCTTTGTCTGCTTGATTTCCAATCTAAGTCAACTCCCCAATCATGCTCATCTCGAACTTCCTGCTCATGGTGTCTACAAACTTGAAAACTAAAGCATGAGATGAGCCACCGAAAATGATGCCATTCACATATATTTGAACCAAGAGGAGATCACTACCATACCTAAGGGTGAACAGTGTCTTGTCTACTTTACCTATTTGAAAATTATTTTTCAACAACAATGACTTAAGCCTATCATACCAACCTTTAGAGGCTTACTTAAGACTATACAAAGCTTTAGACAGTTTGTAGACATGATTTGAAAACTTTGGACTCTTAAACCTAGGAGATTGCTTGATATAGACTTCTTCTTCTATGAAACCATTAAGAAAGGCACTCTTAATATCCATCTGATGTAGTCTAAAGCCTTTAAAAGCTACAAATGCTAAAAGAATTCCAATGGCTTGTAATCTAACAATAGGTGCAAAGGTCTCCTCAAACTCTAAGTTCTCTACCTGAGTGAAGCTCTAAGCTACAAGTCTGGTCTTATTCCTAAAAACTACCACATCCTTACTCTATTTGGTCTTAAAAACCCACTTGGTTCCTATAACATTGTGACCATAGGGTGTCTAAATTAAGGATTGAACTTTGTTTCTCTCAAAGTTCTCTAACTCCTCATGCATAGTATTGATCCAAGACTCATCACTAAGTGCATGGATGACATTACGGAGCTCAAAAGAAGAAATGAAAAGCACAATAAGCATGTAAGTCAGGAGAGATGAACCTGGAACGAGTAACTCGCTCATAAAGACATCCAATCATCTGCTCTAAGGGGTGTCACTGTTGAAGAATCTAGACCCATTATTAGGAGTTAATAACATATTTTGGCAATTAATGACAATCAAATTATGGGACTAATATTTTTATTGAGATGGATGAATAGGTTATGCCCCATGGCGGTCGATGACTTGAGATGGCTTCATGGGTTTGATCATATTCAATTCAAACAAAGGCCATCATGTGTTGATGATTAAGGTCAAAGACTTGGACTTGAAATAGAGATGTGCATCTTCAAACTTTAAGAGGATGCACAAGACAAAAGTATAACTAACTACAGCTAAGGATGTGTTCCTAGTTTTTTTACCAGTCTTAGCATTTGGTTGAAAGTTTGGGTTATTAGTGTAGGTTACCATACTATTAAGAGGGGTCATGACTAGTAGCTTGAATGTGTCATATGTTGATAGCTCATTTACTTACTCTAGCTTTTTGTGGCATCATGCTAGTATTTGTTAATATGTTTTGAAAATAGTTGTAGCTCATGCATAATTCCTTTGTGACATGTGACTTAAGATTTGTGAATATATTTTGTAAATTATTGAAGCCATGTTCCCTCCTCCTGAGACATGATACTAAAACTAGCTAATGTACTTTGCAAATGATTGGAGCTCATGTAAAAACTTTTGTAACATGTGACTAAAGTGTGCAAATGTACTCCGCAAACGGTTCGAGTCCATGTCGCTACTCCTTGTGGCCTGATTTTAATGTATGCGAATATGTTTTGCAACTTATTTTGAGTCATGTGTTGACGTTGATTACATGATACTACAATTTGCAAATATGTTTCGTGGGTTGCTTGGAGTATATGCATTGATTTTCCTATGCCTACCTTGGCACACCGGTCAGACTGGCCAAAATTGCAGTCTGACCAGGCTGGAGGTCAAGCTGACCAAAATTGCAGTCTGACCAGGCTGGCAGTTACACCGGCAAGCAGAAGGCGGTCTGACTGGTGCTGGTGGTCTGACCAGCCATGAGTTGGTAGTCTAGCTAGCAGAACTGGTCTGATCGGCCCGAGATGTAGTCTGACCAGTTCCAGATTCCGATGGGGTTTTGAAGTTGGTTGCTTTTTCTAGAGGACCATGTTTTTCTTGAGATTTGATATAGTAGTCCGACTGATGTTCTTATGGTCTAACTGGTCCCTATGTGGGCAATCTGACTAGTAGCTCTCATAATAGCTAGTAGTTTGTAGCGGTTGCAAAGGTCGTAGTAGTACCAGCAATTAGTTGGCGGTAGTACCTGGCCTCAGGCTGATTTTTGCAGAATTCTTGCTCCAAAGGCTAGTTTCTTAGTGTGGGGTATAAATATGTCCTTATGATCGGCAGGAGAAGAATGTTGATGCTATTTTCTTCTTCCCTAAGCTAAGAGTAAGTCCTCTCATCTATTTTGTGCATGTGTTGCACTTAGTGGGCTTGGAGAAGGAAAACCTTGTGCATGTGTTGCACTTGGTGGACTTTGTGTCCTTTGAGCTTTGACACTTGTTTCGTTTAAGTGAGCATTTTCAACTTGTCACTCTTGGAGGTTGCCGACTCCTCTATGGCTTTGAAGGCATGGTGATCTTCTCAAGAAGCATGTGAGAAGGCCCAGCTTATTGTGAATGATGTGGTGCTAGCCATCTTTGGAATAGAGGAAGAGCAACCTAGTGGATTTGAAGTGGTTGGCTTAATCTGTGGAGCCAATCTAATTTGTTTGGGCGTATCTCAACGTGGATTAGATGAAACCGATAAGTTTTTGAATACCACGGTAAAATGTCATGTGTCAATTGTGGTTTGCTTTCTTGAACTAAAATTACTTACTTGTAATTTACATTCATAGAAATTAAATTATTACTTGTTACCCCAGAATTGTAAACCTTAACTTAGAATTAAGTTGTTGATGCACTTAGATGAGCTTAGTTGATTTAGGCTTTAACTATACAAAACCTAATTGATTTATGCTTCCACATTATAAACTCAGTTTTAGCTGAAGGAGATTTTAAATCCGCCTATTCACCCCCCTCTAGTCAGTTATCCATGATCCTATAAGTGGTATCAAAACATGGCCTCTTATTTTGTTAGGCTTCACCGTCTAGAGAGTTAATAATGGTGAGTAGTAATATAGTGCACCTCGGTGAGATACCTCTATTCGATAACACAAATTATACTAATAGGAAAATCTGTATGTCATGTTACTTTAAGGCTATGAGCCCTAAATTATGGCAGAATATAAATGTGGGCTTTTCTCCTTCATCGTATCCTCTTGCTACAACAAATAAGGAAAAGAAATACTTACATCTTGACATTCAAGCAATTAAAGTTTTATTTAGTGCTTTAAGTGTAGATGTATTTGATATCGTATGCAATCTCAAGAGCGCTCATAAGATGTGGAAAAATTTTCAAGTTGATTATGACAGGTCTACCTCTACCAAGGAGGATTGCAAACAAGAATGGACGTCGGGAGAGGAATGCATAATCTCTAGCTCCAAAAATTAAGAATCCACAAGCCCTCTGCATCAACTCATTGCTTTATTGCTAAAGGTAATGAAAATGTAAATAATGATGATGAACCTACCTATGATGAGTTGATAGATATGCTAGAGGACTTAAACGAGTACCTCGGTAAGGAGAAGCCAAAATTCAAAGTCTTGAAGAAAGAATTTCTTTCTCTCAAGGATTGTTTTGAGGAGCTAAAGGAAGCTCATGAGTCTGTCCTTCTCAAGGATCTCGCAAAGTCTAAGGTAGATATAGGCATTACATGTGATTTACTAGATGATGTCATATGTAGCTCCTAGCACTTACATTTCATTTAAGGTTAGCATATCCGCCTCTTATGATGATTTGAAGGTTAGTATATCCACATCTTATGATGATTTGCTTGATATGCCTTGTTGCTTTAAAAATGTGCTTCTATTTAACTTAAAAGGAAGCTACAAAGGGAAAGCCTTTCTTGACAAACTTTTGAGCAATCAAAGAAAGTCAAATGATAAGAGATGTATTGGCTTCATCTCTGAGAGGAAAGACAATAGCGAAACAAGACATAATACAATACACACGAAGAATGTCAAGTGCCTTGGTTGCAACAAGAAAGGTTATTTTGCCTTAGCATGCCCTAGCAAGATGTATGATAAGACAAAGTCATAAAAAATGAGGCAAGCCGGCAATGAGCAAGATAAGAAGATAATAAGGGGAAGTAAAGGCTTAACTTGCTATAATTGCCACAAGAAAGGACACTATACCTCAGTGTGCCCTAAGAAGATGGATGACAAGCAAGTGTTATCAACGAAGAGGAAACTAACAATAAGCATGACAAGAAGACAATGGTTGGAACAAAGCGTCAAACTTGCTACAATTTTCAAGAAAAGAAGTATCTTAGTAAGAATTGTCTCAGAGGTATCACTCCTAAGCCATCTCTTAATAATGAATATTATTTGTTTAGGAAGGATAAAAATGGAAATATGTTTGCTAGATATGTTAGTTCATCAAATGGCCTGTTCTTTTTTTTTTTTGACTTATGGCTGTGGCTTATGACTTTTGGCTAAAATTTATGAATTTTGGGCTATTTGCGAAAGAGATTACAGAGACAGAGAGAGATACTCACTTGTGATTTTAGCTGGTACATCTGTTGGGCTTTTAATATATACTACAATTAACTTGTAGACCCTGTCTTGAGAAAATACTCCATTTAAAAGTTAGGTACTGTAGTAAAATCAAAAAGCCACTTTTAGAAGCAGCAAAGAATAGGCCCAAAGTCTATTACTACAGACTTTTAGCTATCTAAATCTATTATAACTAACCTCAAGGACCCAACTGAATTTGGGTACCAAATTGTGCTTGATTGCCCAATAGGTGCTTAGAGATGCATTGGAAGCTTGGCTCCCTCATGAAGATGTGGACTTCACCATATGCAAAATTAGAACCAAGCTTGAGGATCATCATCTCACATCATGAACCAATACTATCTTGATAACATGTATCTAAATTGAAGTACTAACACTTGCCATGTGTAGGTTGTATTGCATGAAAATCTTTTTCAAAAGGGTGTTCTTGCTCTCATTCAAAAATTCCTTATTTGTAATCTTGGGCAAGTTGGAAGTGGCACATTAAGGGGGAATGCTAAATCATGACTATCTCTAGGTGTGCCCAAATTGACCAAGTGCTAATATTGTTTTTCAAAATTGAGCCTCTTAGCCAAAAGGTCAAAATTTTATAACTATTACTAATCTTGTGAAAAAAAACTAGTTGCAAAATGTATATAAAAGCTTTGCAAATATTTTCAAAGGATTTTGTTCAAGAAAACTATTTGTAAAGCAAAATAAGTTTTCTAGCCCAAAACTAGCTAAAAGGAATCTTGTTTTGGCTTTAAACTTATATTTATATATAATTAATTCTAAAAGGTTTTTGGAAATGGTTTCAAAAGGTTTTCAAGAGAGCAGACTATTAAAGTTATTTGATTTTGAAACTCACCCATAAACCACCTTTAACCCATATTGATCATATTCTAGCACTTTCTGAGTTTTGCCTCTTGGATCGAATCCTTTGCTACATCTTGGTTCAAAGTGGCCTTTCAATCAAAGAGCTTCTCACTTGCTTTATTTGGTATTCTTGGAGTGAAATTGTTGATGATATGCAAGATTAGCCTTTTCAAAGAGACTATTTAGTCAAAAGTCAAATATCTTGTTTAAAAGATAAATTTATGAAAAACTAGATAAAAGTACTTAAACATGTATTTTAAATATCGTTTTATGCTTTTGGAGTAAAAATTACTATAGTAGAAATAGAATAACAAATTTGACCCCAAAAGGATCATATGTAATATTCCTTTTGAATAAAAAGGCATATTGCTATAAACCAAAATCTATTGAGTTTTTGAAAAAGTTTGCAATACCAGACTAATAGGGTTGGTCATTTCAAACATTCATCTAGTTCAAAGATTTTATAAAAGTCCAACCATTGAAAAGTTATATTCATTTGAAATTCATCAAAAAACCAGTTTTGACCCAAAATGACATATTCTTGCATATGTTGAGTTTGGTCATTTAAGCGAGATTTCTTTGTGTATCTTGGCATTAAATAGTATTTCTAACTCATACAAAGACAACAAAGTAAAAAACTCCATGAAATTCAAATTGGATTTCATTTTGAAGCTTTGATGAAAAAATATTTCTATTATCTTGCATATGAATCGCATTCTGCCATATCTTTGGAAAGGAAATTCCTCTTCAAGAAATTATTCTTGGGAAACATTTTAAATAGTCTAAAGTTAAATTCTAAAAATTTCAAAGTAGTTGAGACAAAAAAAACTTACAAACAAAGCGTACTTCAGCATATATTTTAAATAGAGACTCATTTTTCAAAAATTCTTTTCAAAAAAGTTTCTTAGGAGTTCAACATTGGTTATGCCAAAATTGAATGCATTTCAACTTGATTTGGAAAAGTTGTGACTTTTTCTCTCTTTGGTCAACATACTTAAAATGCAGACTTTTGCATCATTTTGTGCCAAATTGTGATTTTTGTATCTCTAAATGGGTTCATAATTTGGGGAAGTCATAATCATAATATTTTATCCTCTATAGTTTATATTCTATGAAAAATTTTATCGAAGTTTTTGGAGTTAAGTTGATCGTCTTTTCAGCTCTCTTTCGAAGCCCAAATGGAATATCAAAATCTGAAAACCTAAATCTTTCAGTTTTTTCTGAAACTTTGTGTTTTTATCTCAAATCTCTTCAAAGGTCGACCACATCATGATAAATAAAGGAAAATACTCAAATATTATTAATCATTAGATTTGCGACCTTATGGCCAAGCTTATAGATAATAGCCTAAAAGGCTTAAGAAACTTGCAGTGAAAAACAGAAAATAAGCATAGTAGTCATTCGACATGCCTACAGGCAATTGATTAGGGAGCAAAGTCCTAATCCGCGAAGTCGTCGAAGTATCCTCCTTCACACACCTCTGGTTGATATGGTTCTTCTTCAGCAACTAAGCAAATATGGATATAGCCATGGGTATATAGAGTACTCAGCAAGTCATTGTAACAAAGAATGCAATATAGTATGCAAGGCTTACTAAAGGATGGCTGGAAGGTTATTTTTGCAGAAAGCAGTAACTTAAAGTAAATACAATAAATAGATTGAACACAAACTTTGAAAATAATTAATGAGTAAATAATCAAAGGAATTGAGAATAACCACAAGTGAACTAACCATTCACTCCAATGAACCACTTGTGAACTAACCATTCACGTGGTGAACTACTATTGAACTAACCATTTACTTTCTAACTTAACACAACCAGATTTTTACGAAAACTCTACCCCTCGTGTGAAATCACCGAGCATTATCCATAATTAGGGACATGACTATTTAAATAGTTTTACACTCTGCAGAGGTTGCACAACTTTATCCACAAGACATGATATTCTCATATTGCCATGCGATTAACACACTTCCTTTAGTGTGCGGCAGAGAAATTATGACAAGGCCTTTACAATGTTCAATCTCAACCTAGTTCCACCTTGCTAAGATTTCACTATCGAGTAGGAAAATCCCCTAGTCGATAATTGCCTCCTCTTGCACCCCGTGGAAATGCCTAATCAACACCCACTGACATCTCAACGGTGAAACTAAAATTGAAACATCACAAATTAATCAGCCAGACCCATCCCATACTGGACATATGGTTATACGATAAGGTTCAGATCAATGGCGCACAAAGTTAGGTCTTCAGACATTACCCAGGCAAAACATCCACATCCCTGAAGTCCTAACCACACTTCCCCTTTATTGCACGATCATTCGTTCAAGTGAAAACCATTTTATATAACCAACACCAATGACACTACCCATGCCAAGGTGTATAAATTTTATAAATGTGGCTAACCACCATGATTCAATATCTCATTAATTCAAAATTAATTAGATAACCACATGTGATGATAATCCCAATGTAACTATAAGCATGGCTAAGCAATTCAAACGTACAACCCATGTGACAACTAATATTGTATCACTAAATAATTATCCACCCTATAGGGACAATGGAATCATGGCATTCAAATTATCAAAGAAGGATTAATGAAACATGTCATTAACTACCAATACAAAGGTATTATAATAAAATAGCGATGCATGATAATTTAAAACAAAATAATGCATAATAGATTTGAAAACTAACTTCAACATGATCAAAGGACGGGACTTGCCTTGTGTAGGATCAAGGATAACCGACTAGAGGGAGGTGAATAGGAGGTTTTAAAAATTTCTTGCCTCTTAATAAAATTTTAAAAATTTTAATATGACAAAGATTTAAATCCTTGAAACCTACACAATTCTAGTTGTACTGTAGCTCTAAGAGAATTCTAGCACAAACAAATAATCACAATGTACTATGTAAACTAGAGCTAAGAGAAGACAAGAGAAAACCAAGTACACACGATGTTTTACCGTGGTGATCAGAAACTTGCCGATTTTCCCTAGTCCACGTTGAGGTTAGCCCAAATGAGTTGGACCAGCTCCACAAATTAAGCCTTACCTCAAATCCACTATTGGTAGCTCTTCCCTGCTCCGGGTAGGTGAGCTCCAACCTTCACACACGCCGGGCCTTCTTACAAACTTCTTTGAGAAGATCACCGAGCAAACTCTACCAAGCCGTCTAAGCGCCGACAAGCACCAAGAGTAATGAATCACAGCGTTGCTCGACAGCCTTCAAGTGCTAAGGATCAATCTATGGATAATCCACTCAATTTTTTCTCAACTATCTCAAATGAATGCACAAAAGAAAAATAAGGTGTGGAGTGAATGCTCTATACTCAAGAATGTTCAATAAGGCCTCTAACTTCTGTCCTTGAGCTGGTAGGAAAGTATTTATACCCCCACCAATCAAAACTAGTCGTTATATAAAAGAATTCTGAAAAATCAGGTTGGCCGGTAGTTCCGCTGTGCAAAAATCGGAACTTCCATTCCTCTACTGTAGCCACAGTAACAGTTATGTCAGAGCGTCAGAGATAGTCGTTGGAAGTCGGTACGGTACTTCCGCTATTGTAAATGTGGTACTTCCGATTTTTTCGGTAGTTTCAAATATCTAGCCTGGAACTTTCGATCTCCATGAGACTAAGTTTTTCAAAAGTTGCTCTCTAGAAAAAACGTACCGCTTAGTTAACCGGAGCTTCCGAAAATCGGAATTTCCGTCCTATCGAAAGTTCCGTCGTTGAACAAGTGGTACTTCCGATCTCCGCAAGGTTGAGTTTTTTTATGGTCACTCTCTGGAAAAAAACGTACCTTCAGAAGTTCTGCAATTTTCACGCCGGTACTTCTGATTTTTCTGACAGAGCATAGTTTTAACAATCAATTTTAATTTTAAGTGCATGCATGATCCTAAATTGATCCATTTGGGACAAGAACATGCAATCAAGTTACTAGCCATGATCCCTCTTAATAGTACGGCATTTAACCTATAATCCGATTTTCCGACCTTTCTCCTAAGATTGGTAAAAACAAAAAAGAATCCTAAACTATTTACCTTTATCTTGAACCATTTTGAGTCCACATGTAATCCTTTTCATGCATCTCATCCTTGCCTTCTGAACTAAACCTTTCAAACACTTAGAACACATATTAGTCCTATATTCTCATAATGTTATTAATTACCAAAACTATCATTTTAGGGGCCTAGATGCTTTCGTCTTGGCCTTGCTCAGTTAATGGCTCTTGATCTTCAAATCTTTCTTCAGCTCCTTCGAAGGCGTGATCTAACGAGAGAGAAAACAAAATAAAACACAAAATAAATTCAAATAAAAGTCAAATAAACTTGAAAAACCACAAAAATAGAACCAAAAGATAGAGCTCGAATTTAGATGAATTTAGGAAAAAGAATCGGGTCAATCGGAGCTAGGATGAAGAAGAACATGCTTTTGGAAAATCTAATCTAAAGGAAAAGGTCGAAAATCAAAAATTCTACTGTGTTGTGAACCCGTGCACAGAAAAGCTGGTTTACGGTGGACTTAGTGTATGGAATAGTGTACTAGCAACAGGTCGTGCTGACGTGGCACTAGGGTTGACGTGGCGATGATGTGGCTGACAGGTCGGATCTAGGGCTGTGGTGGTAGCTGACTCGGCTAGGGTTGACGAGGCTCAGTTCACCGGTCTACGACACAGTGCATCTGGCGTGCGGGCCCCAACTGTCAGTGGCATGGTGCATGGTGGACTGTGTTTACGGAAAGATGAAGCGGCGCGGACGGCGTAGGTGCAGGGTGATGCGGCGAGTTCACGAACCCAGGCAGCCGGGCGACTGGTTGGACGGCTAGCGAACACTTACCGACGATGAGATCGACGAAGTGGACGGCTCGGCGAAGACGAACGGTCGGCGGAGAAGACGCAGTGGCCAATGACGCTAGAGACGAAGGCAAGCACAGCGGCATGACAACGACGGAGCGTCAGGCACGGCTGTGAGAGCAATGACACTATGGGATGTGGGAAACGAGGTGAGAGTCATGACTTTATAGGCACGGACGCCGACGAGGCGGCTCGGACACGACATAGAGTCCGGGGTGGGCACACACGCCGAGGCGGGGACGACGTGGACGGTAGCGATGGATTCTGAAACGTACATGGGGGCGAGCTCTCCGGAGGAAGATGAACAATAGCCGACATTCGAATAGTCAACACATGGCGATCGGACGGCAGCGGAGGCAGGCGGAGCAAATGGGTTGGATACGGCGGCGGTGGCCAATTGCCAACATGTGGCAAGGCGGAAGGGGTGCGGGCTGGGCTGGAGGACCAGTAATGGGCTCAGCCCAACTGGTTTTAGGCTTTTCTTTTTTTAGAAATTCCCATAAATTCCTTGGAGCTCTAAAAAATAGCAAACAAACTCAAAAAAATTCATAAAATTCTAGAAAATTCCTTCAAACACAAGGAACAAAAATAAAATATTTTCAGCAAATTTTTATTTTTTATTTTAGTCATATTAAATCTTTTATTTAATAAAAATTCAACTTAATTTTTTTATTAATTCCAGAAAAATCCAACTGGTGAATTTTATTTTAAAAGCTTCAAAAAGGCTCTGAAAATTAGGATGTTACACTATGTCTCTCTCACACCCTAAATCCACAAGAATGGCTCTAAGTCTTGAGAACACACCTTGAAATGTGGTTCTTGGACCTGCTTTGACTAATTTGAAGAAAATCGATCTAAGGACTCAAGAACACCCAAAAACAATAAAACTCCAAATTACTTCTTACTCGTAGGGATATAAGACATGAACTCTTGAGATCTACTCCTATATATTCTAGGAAGGAAATCAATGCAAAGATACAAGCAAAAACAACCAAGCACATGATTTCAAATTTCTTCCTCAAGAACATGAAAAGCCAAACAAAGTATAAGTGAAGCACCAAGAATGGATCAAAGATTTGATCTATTACCAGTAGAGTAAGTGATTCATGAGTACATGGGTGGTTACAAGGTGCTCCCAAAGCACCATCCTTATGCACACAAGATTTCTCACATAGGGAGAGAGAGAGAGAAGAAATTACTCAAGACTTAGACAATCTCTCTATGTCTCTCTCACACCCCCAACCCTAGCTCTCCCCTCACCTCCATCGTATAACTATCACCACTTAGTGGGTCTCAACCACATGGGGAAACTCGTCAACCCACTAACTCAAGTTTTACACAATTACACATACTTCTCAAAGCTTTTACAAGACTCAACCCGCTAACATCTTAGTGATTCATCCATTTAGCAATACTAACTCTCCTTGACCTAAACCACTTCTCCTTTGCGCCTCCCAATGTGGCGGTTTTGATCAAGGCACCATCTTGGTATTTGGCCAACTACTAAAATACCCCCGATGAAGCTTCCAGGCACCGTCTCCTCCTTCACATTAAAGCATCTCTGTATGCTTTGACATGTAGCCTATAGTGCCCAATGACTAGCTATTATGTCTTTACACATTCAGTCTAATCTAAACCGTCTCTACGTACATTAGCCTCATCACTCAGCGCACCACATGCATCAACTCTCCTCTTCACGATCCTTACCTTCTCTATGCTTCTCGCTTGAGCACGTAGCCTTATTAGGACTTACGACTGCACCAACTTTAGCTCTCCTATCTAGTCCAGGTCCCTTACTGTCGACTACTAATGTTCTCCAAGCCACCTGCACATCCAAAGATCAAGCAACCATCTTGAGCACAAATTTCACGCACTTGACTCACGTTAATCAAAACAATACATCATGCAACTCAACACAAATCAAACACCAGTATCCATGCTTGCTTACACTCAAACCAACTCAATATCCAATCTTATCAACACCCTAGACATGTCTTGGATACCCCAGACATGTCTGGCCTCTCCATAAAACTTTTTAGACAGCTTAGGCATGTCTGCCCTAGAGAAATCGATTTGACCGCCATGTCGTGGCCGGTCAGACCGCCAGGCACCAGATAGCACAAACTGTAATATAGATTTTCTGAAACTTTCGCAAAATTCAATTTTAACTAAATCAAGTATCAATTATTTATCATAAACATATTCTAGACCTTCTAAGTAGTCTATCGTGTGTCAATATCACAAAATGGGGTCTAGAAAACAAGGCGGGAGATCTGATTGGTCCTATAGCGGGCGCCGTAGATGTGGCCCCACGTGGACTACAATGATGAGTTCAAACTAGGTAAGCAATGAATTGCGGTGGCAATCGATCTGGATCGTCCAACTTTCTCTTTTTGTTAGGAGGATCATGACAGGCAGCACGCACATCTGATTTATTCGGATCATGACAGGCAGTGCATGCGCACATCTGATTTATTCTCACTATTATTCTATCCCCAAAAGATCAGGGGTGAACGCCCACGACATTTTACATTGGAGCAGCAGCAGAGAGCACTGCATTTCTTGATGACCCATGACAAAAAGCTCTAAGTATACAATGCAGATGCATGCATATCGAAACGGAAATATAATTATGCATACACTAGCTTCTCCAAGTTCAACGGCCGGGGTTGCATGCCCGGACCAGTGGAAACCTGCAAATGGCCGACGTTCCATTTGTCTCCAACCCTTTTGGACCCCAACCCATCAAGAGCACAGCACACAAAGCCATGCGTGCGTACTGCATACATGATGGCCCTAGTCACGTGACCATCAACACATGCATGCATAGCCATGGCGACCACCAACCAAGCAACTCGCCACTAAAACCCACGGCCACTTCAGCTGGCCAGCCTGTGAAAGATGCACGAGCGAAAAGCCGTTGCATTGCATTGCATATTAATGGGTTTTGGCCATAGCCCTACTCGTTAATAACTTAATATATAGCACTCGTTAATAACTTAATCGATAAGAATTTTTACACCATGTATGCACGTATCGACATAGTATATATATATTAATATATGTGCTCCATTAACTTTATCTTGTACGTGAAGTAGTTGCTCTACCCAGAGCAAGTAACACTGCATGTCGACAAACATGCATGTGCCTCAAAACTTCCAAAATCCTCCTCTATGCAGAGTAAGTTACACTATGCGCGTCAGTAAACCTGTACCTCAAAAATTCCCAAGATCTTCTTCATCTAAACCCCCAAAGTGACCTAATGGTACGTCTTACCGTCCTATGAGGGTATGACACTGACAGCGTCCCTCGTCTGTACGTCTTACCGTCCTATATATGAGGGTATGACACTGACAGCGTCGTCTTGCTTGACCAACCAAACAAAGCTTCGATCAGGCCGTCGACCATTAGCGGATCGATCGAGCTGATGGTGTGAAATGCATACACTGATACATATGTGCAAGCATCCAAGAACAGACATAACCGCAACGATGGCTGGCTCTGGTCCCTGGCCTCTGCTAAACTTTGACGCCTTGCCCATCAAAACGATAAACGGCACGCAGAAGATTCCACCTGCCGCAGTGGCCCCACCTCTCTCCAATCCGTGAGCCCAAAACCAAAACGACATGAAGAATCCTATTATGAGGGGTAAAAAAAAGAGGACATCAAGAAATGTATGGTACTACATACAACCAGCAGGACATGGTGATGTATGTGGATATCTGGGTCTGTTTGATACGGTTGCGGTTTATGATTTTTAGCTGAAATTTTGAATTTTTGCTGTTTGCGATAGAGATTACGGAAAGAGAGATACTCACTTGCGATTTTAGTTGATACATATATTGGGCTTTTAACATATACTACAATTAACTAGTAGACCCTGTCTTGAGAAAGTACTCTGTTTAAAAGTTAGGTACTATAGCAAAAGCTAAAAGCCGCTTTTAGAAGCAGTTAAGAACATACCCTCTTTTCCATGCCATGCTGATAAAGGTTTTGATAAGTTTTCAATTTTCTTCTCAAATCTCAATGGCTTTAAGTTTTGACAAGTTTCCACCTTTACTCTCAATGGCTTTAAGCAAGCATGTACCACAAGGAAAAGTAGTAGATGCAGCACAAGGGGAAAAGAAGAGGGGAAATGGGCAGCAAAAATAAGCTTGGGAATCTGCATGCCTCTGATTTGCAAGGTAGATCATGCGTATGTCTGCCTAGTTAACAAGTAATTTTCTTCTCAATAGAATAGGAGAAGAATGGTTTTCAATTTGGACATTTTAGGTCGCAAAGGAGCCTATGCGCGTGATCTCAACTAGGCATTGGTCTATGTTATCAACATCATTACTATCCATATGCATTAGCAACTTATGCTAGTAACTAGTACATAGGCTACATAATTAATGGCGAAGTAGAGACATGAACCCATAGGTGTGCCATGGCAGATCATTGGCTACATTTTTGCTACTGAAATGTTAAGCCCTAAGGGTAGCCGCTGAAATGATGAAATGGGGCAGCCATTATATATACACCAACAAGATCTGAATAAAGCTGCACCGGAGCCCAAAACTGGCTCTCCTCACATGACATTCTCCTCTTCACTCCTCACACTCTCCAAAGCTAAACCACCCCCCTCCTATCACCTGGACTCATCTGCTTGGCTCTCCTCACGCCACCTTTGGATTCTTGCACTTGGAGCTAGCCATCTTCAACCTCCCAACACAAGCCCAAGATTTGCTACCCCCCTTAGGGATCATACACCGGAAAAGCTCTTCTTGGAGCCCTCTGCTTGGCCTCTCCTTGTTGCAACAATTTCGCATCCATTTTATTTTGTTGCTGCTGCAGATTAGCATGGCTGCGTTGCATGGACTAGTAGTAGTGGTATTACTAGCCGTGCTACATGTGCTGTTGGTGCAATGCAGCACTGTGTCGGCGGCGGCGACGTGCGCCGGTGCGGTGCCGGCGCGGTCCCGGCCGGAGGTGGTGTCCATCACCCAGTTCGGCGGCGTGGGCGACGGCCGGACGCTCAACACGTGGGCGTTCCGCAAAGCCGTGTACCGCATCCAGCACCAGCGGCGGCGCGGCGGCACCACGCTGTTCGTGCCGGCGGGGACGTGGCTCACAGGCAGCTTCAACCTCACCAGCCACATGACGCTCTTCCTGGCCAGGGGAGCCGTGCTCAAGGCCACGCAGGTCTCAACTGGTCTCTCTTGAATGTCTCAACTGCCGCTATGTTCCTCTTCATGACGTGCAATTAAAAGCTTTTGAGTTCTTGATGATGATGGAATGATGTGTGCACGAGCAGGACACGAGGAGATGGCCGCTCATGGAGCCGCTGCCGTCGTACGGCAGGGGCAGGGAGCTGCCCGGCGCGAGGCACGCCAGCTTCATCCACGGCAACGGCCTCCGCGACGTCGTGATTACAGGTGAAGCTCCGGTCTGCGCCGTGCTCGGCTAGCCGCTTAATTTAATTTCTCTGTTCCATGTTGTTTTGCTACTGTGTTGCTTGTGACTGGGCTTAAGGTCTCCTCGTCAGGGAAGACCGAAAGAGACATCCTGCAAAAAAGAGATTTGTCATACACACTGAAAAAGGTTCACAAGACTGCTTGAGTGACTAGAGTTAAGCCTATTTTGTAGCTGCAGAAACATCAAACGTAATAGGGTCAAAAAAAAAGTACAGAAAGTGAAAACACGACAAGCCTAGGTAACACGAGTTTAGTAGGAAAGCTGTCCACTTTGATTAAAATATGAACCGGGCGTTAGTGCTTTGATAAGAGGTTTGTTATTTTAAGTTTTAGGCCATTACTACAAGCTGCAGGGCATAAATCATACCTTGTTCAAAATTATGATGGACCTGCCGTGGGTACAAGTTGAATCTTACATATGCATGTATGCGGGGAAATGAAACAGTGAACTGAGTTGATTCTGTATCACTTCAGTTCAGTCAGCAGCACTTTCTGAAGTTGATGCTCAGTTCACGATCAGAATTGTTGCTCAGACTTATCAGTCACCGCCTCACCGGGCAATCGATCTTCCTGTCTATCAGCAGGCAATTGAAACTTACTGTGATTCCACTTCATTCAGAACAAGCATGGTAGCATCTCAGCGCATTGATCACAGTTTGCGCTAACTGTTGCTGTGAAAAAAAAATCATGAAATTGATGAACCATTGTTAACTACTAGGACTGATTTTTCCATCTAGGTGATATGGGAGTCATCGATGGCCAAGGTGATGTGTGGTGGAACATGTGGAGGCGAAGGACTCTTCAGCATACCAGACCCAATCTTCTGGAGTTCATGCATTCCAGTGGCATCCATATCTCCAACATTGTTCTCAAGAACTCACCTTTCTGGAACATCCACCCTGTTTATTGCGAGTAAGCACAAACTTGATACAACCGTCCATCAACCTGCAAACATGTTATTGTTTAATATTTTCTTCCAGAGCTATTCTGGGAGACAGAATATTCAGATATGAAAATTTTAGAGCAATTCATGACAGATATTGGACTGAAATGAAGGACTCTTGTATGATAGATACCAAGTTCTTGTCAATGTTCCGTACCATACTGCCATACATACTCGATTACTGATACTATGAATTTCTCCTTTCAGCAATGTGGTCATAACCAACATGATCATCTTGGCACCACATGACTCACCAAACACTGATGGAATCGATCCAGGTATGCTGTTCATCTTCGATTTTTGGCACACATACGAACAAACTTGTCCTCCATTGACCCATTTTGCCCATACCTGCTAACCTGCATAAAACCTAAGGAAAAATGCCAATAAGATTGAATTCTCCTACAGATTCTAGCACCAATGTATGTATCGAGGACTCTTACATATCAACTGGTGACGACGTCGTCGCCATCAAGAGCGGCTGGGACGAGTATGGGATCGCCTATGGCCGCCCAAGCTCCGGTATCACCATCAGACGCGTCAGAGGCTCATCCCCCTTCAGTGGCATCGCCATCGGCAGTGAGGCATCCGGCGGGGTCAGCAATGTCCTGGTGGAGGACTGCAACATCTACAACAGCGGCTACGGCATCCATATCAAGACCAACGTGGGGAGGGGCGGCTACATCAGGAATGTCACCATCAACAATGTGCGCATGAACAACATCCGCAATGGGCTGCGCATCGCGGGGGACGTTGGCGACCACCCCGACGAGCACTTCAACCAGTTCGCCCTGCCCAAGGTGGACGCGGTCAGCATCAAGAATGTGTGGGGTGTCAATGTCCAGCAGCCCGGCTCACTTGAGGGGATCAGGAACTCACCATTCACAAGGATATGCCTCTCAAATGTGAAGCTCTTTGGGTGGAGGAACGCGGCGTGGAAGTGCAGGGATGTGCATGGCGCAGCACTTGGCGTGCAGCCATGGCCATGTGCAGAGCTCATGACCAGCTTGGCTTCAGGGTTCTGCAGCTATTAGACTTACAGTTGGATACTGTTCGATTAGAAAGGGTGTGCTTGGTTTTAGTAAGGGCTTCTCTTTAGTTGTGTTTGAGATTGATGTGTTTCTTAGGCTTCCGCTAATTGATCAGGGAATGTTAGATCTGTTTTTTGTTAGAGAAAGGTTTAGTTGCTGAGTGTTCAATTTGAGTACAAATACATGTGATGGAATTCTTGTTATGAATGATAAAGGCTAGCTTGGTGTGAGCTTAACCTTAGACTAATGATCAAATCAAAAGGATAAACATGCACCTTCATGTTTAATTTCTATGTTTTGTCTGCTCTTTCAAGAGGATGAGGGCTCGAGGCCCATAGGATGAAGCTTGTATATGGTCACATTTTATAAGGACATGCAATACTAGGTTTACTGAAACAACTTTAGAGCGCAGGACTCAGGATTACGAGTACTTGTATGCCTGGTAAGCCAACAGCTGAGTTAAGCCTCGGTCTGTATCAAAATTTGGTAATGGATATGATATGGAATGTAAAATGCGTTTGTCAGGTTTACATGTATGATATTGACAACTTCACACAATCTGTGTCATTTTGATACTCCATTTTATCAGTTGGGGTAGTATTAGATTGATATCCAACTTAGCAATAGCACAGTGACAGCTGAGAAAGTGAGGTGTGTAGCCTTGGAACTTTGGTTTGGCTTGTCTTCCTGTTCATGATCCTACTGAATTGTTTAATATATTTAGTTCGGGACCATATTAGGCGTGTGTAACAAAGTATATTATCAAGCTGCAAAACAAATTACTATACATAAAAGGAGTAAAAGCTTATTTTCAAGAGTTGATTGATTTATTTAAAGCATTTCCAGGTCTCAGAGTCTAATGTTCCCCGGTGTTGTTCTCCTAAAACAAAATGTTCCATTGTGTTCGCCTTCTTGTTGAGCAAACCTCCCTCAAACTCAACAAACATAAGAACATCTAACCATGGGGAGCTAATTAGCTAAGCAACCTTCGATACTCCAACCACTGAAACCACAGCTTTAATATTAGAAGAGAATAAACATTAGCACCAATTCCTCCCCATGGGAACTTATGATTTGAATGTTCCTGGTGACCATGATCCATGACACTAATAACCTCTACAAAACAACAGCAAGCAGAGATACGATTTCAATCGGTTATCAATCCTGGCACAATCAAAAGAAAAGCAAAAGGGAAATTTTCGGGCCCTTCAAAGCGAAATGCCCAGCCTTTATTATCATTCACAACATAATATACATAGGAGTGAGGTAACATTAGCACAAAGCACAAAAACAGTTCATATCTCTAGTTACTTACTACTCACATATCATCTCCAGAACAAGCACAACAGACAGTTACATATAATCACATAACAGTGCAAACTCCGCAGAGATACTAGTACTAGTACGTATGATTCAGTACCCATACCGTAGAATGCGCGACACCGGCCTAGAAATGCATGAGATCCATCAACCACTTGATGACACCGCCCTCCTCCTCCGCATGGTGATGGTGGCGGCGGTGGCCGTGGTGGAACCTACGCCCCATCTCCTTCTTCCAACGCTTCTCCGTCTCCTCCCCCTCGCCGTTTTCGTCGTCGTCGTGATGGAACCGCTTCCTCATCACCCTCCTCACCTTCTTCCAACCTTTCCCCATCTTCTCCTCGTCATCTTCGTCCTCGTCGTCGGAGTCAGAATCGGTGTCCGGATCCGGCTCCGCCACCTCAGCCCTCTCACTCTTGGTGTTAGCTTTGCCCAGGAACACACGTACACACGCGAACGCTCTTGGCGAGAGGTAGAAGAAGCACAGTAGATACACTGATTTCCGGCGACGAACTCACCTGTATCGGCTACTTTATTCACTGGAGTCAGCAAAGAAAACATGGAGTACAAGGGCTATTTAGCAGCCAGGGGACGCACACCTCGGAGCCACGAACTCCCTCCCCGGCCAGCTCGCCATGATCCGCAAGATTCGGTCTTCAACGTCCAGAGCACCTCACGCTCGTTCCCGGACGACTCGGACTCACCGTTGCGAACGCACTGCATTCTCCACGACCCAGCTCGACGCCACGCGACACACACGTACTGACCAGAACACATCTCGGTCAGGTTTATTTTCCTAACACTTGGGCCCCTCCCGGACCCATTTGACGGCCGCGGCAAAGCCGGCGCGGGCCCCGCTGGGGAACCCTCCGTCGACGAGGGCGCCGTGGTGGTGGTGGGCCCACCAGCGGTGGCCGTGGGCATGAGCGTGGCGGCAGGGATGGCGCCGGCCGTGTGTGGGGAGGCGGAGGGAGAAGGCGGCGTCGCGGAGGACGCCCGGGGCCGCAAGGTGGTGGACGGGCACCGCGACGAGCTCGGTGGGGATCACGGGTTCCGAGTCCTCCTCGGCGGCGGTGGGCTTGGGCGGGTCCCGCTCGTCGGCAACCGCGAGGAAGGAGGCGGCGGCGTTTGGCTCGATGAGGCGTGAGTGGGCGACGGCGAGATGGGAGAGGAGGAGGGCGGCCACTGCCAGGCGGGCCATGGTTGCCGTGTGAGAGAAGGTGTGGAATGGAACGGAAGATAGTACTCCATTGCCATTTTATAAGTGGGGTAGAGAGACTGGAGAGTGGGACCCTGTAGTTTCGCTAGCTACAGGTCAGTCAGACTAGCATGCGGAGAAGTCAAACGGGTTGTCGGGCGGGCCCTGTTTGGTTGCTCTTGACCCGGTGGGATCTACTAGTTTTTGCTGAGACAGAAACTACTCCGAGATTTTCGTCCGATTAAACATAGAACTATTCATATTAACTTTTATTTCTGCCTTCTATTTAGAGAAATTAGAAGTCAATATGAATATTCGGCTTCTCGAAAAAGCTTTTCTACTCCTCTCACTCCTGTCTCGCTCCGAGATAAGGCAGGGGTCACAGGTGCATTATGCACTACACTTCTCTCGTTTTTGTCTCACACACGCATTTCTCCCACTTTCCCCGCCGCTTGCATTCTCCTTCTAAAAGCTATTTCTTTCAACCACTACTATTTATTTTTAGCTAAAAATCATCAGTTGTGGCCACTATGAATATCAATGTTGCTAATACTAGTATGATACAATCAGCTTGATACACTAAGATAGATTAAGGATGTATTTGGTATAGCTCCTACTCTCAGCTTCTCCTTCGGATCTCGTTGAGCTGTGTTATATACTCAGCTTTCCAAAACCTCTGGAATCTAATTCTCACGATGAGTAGAGTCGAAAATGAACTAGTAAGGAAAGGAAGCCTGTAACATCCCAAAAATATAGAATTTGAGAATATGAATTTCTTGAATTATTTTTGCAATATATTCTATTTGAATTTGGATTTTTATGAGGTTTTCTTGAATTTGGTGCGGGTTCCAAAAAGTCATAAGGTCAAGAAAGAAATAAACAAGTTTAAATAATAGAGAATTAAAATTTAAAATAAGAATCTGAAAAGATGATCCAGTATAGAAAGAGAGAAACCTGGGTTAAAAATACAAAATCTCATTTTGGAAATAATAATAATAGTAATAATAGCTCTCATTTAATAGTTAGAAATTTAAAGCTTGAATTCAAAATATCAACATCCTGAATTTAAATTCGGGTCAATAACATGAATCCATAAAGAATACTAGAACATTACCATAAATGGCAAAACCAAAAATCCCTTCTTTATTCAATTAACATGCAAAACCCAAGAATTGAATACTCAAAAATTTATTTAATACAAAATAAAAATAGAAATCCAAATTCAAGATTCAAAATATAAATTCACCACTAAAGCTTTTTAATCTCTAATTCTCTTACTTCTCTTCCAAGTGGCCCCATTCCTTTTCTTTTCTCCTTCCCGATTCTCCTCACTGCCGGCTGGGCCCTCTCCCCCGCGCCTTTCTCTCTCTGCGCAGTGGCCCGAGCGCCCTCGCCCGCATCTCTTCTTCCTCCTCCCCTCTCTTTCTCTCTGCGCCGAGCTCAACATATTTTCTCCGCGTGGCGTCGAGCTCAGCACATTTTCTCCACGTGGCCTCCATGCACAGCCCCCGCCCACGGTTTTCCCCCGTCGCCCACGGTTTCTTTGCAACGCTCCGTGACCTTAAGAAGCCCCGCGCCACTCCTCTTCCTCCCCTGCCTCTTCTTCCATTTCCGACCGTGCGCAGGCCGTAGCTGCTTCACGCCGCCCCGGCCGCTCCGGCGAGGATCCACCACTCCGACCGCATTATGGCGCGCCTCAGGAAGCCCCCTCCCTCCTCCCTCGGGTAATCGGCCTCTGGTGCCCTCAGCTAGCCGTGCGGCCGTTCCTCCCTGCCGCCGGCCAAAACCGCCATTTTTATCGTTGTCACTGGCGTTGAGCATGGCTTCTCGATTCCTCGAGGGTGGAGCACCACCGCGTGACCCCGAATCTCCTCCAACCGGCGGCCGACGTCCTCGTCGCCCGAGAAGCTCCCTCCACACGAGCCCCTCTGCGTCGCCACACTCGCTCGACGCCGGCCCACCTCAGCCTTGCCCCGGCACGGCCAAGCCCTTGGTGAGCTTCCCCTGCCTTCTCTGTTGCTCATGCGCACGCTAATTCCCCCTCTCTCCTTCCCGGCCGCCGGCGCACCGTTTCTACCTCATCGCCGGCCGCCCCGCACCATGGCCCTCCCGCCTCGCCGCCGCTTCGGCAAAATTGCCGCCACCCCTAGCTTCCCCACCCTCTGTGCACCCCATTTTGCTCGGTACCACAACCTCCCCGGCCACCTTCCGCCGCCGGTGACCCCGGCACCGTGCGCCGGCCATTTCCTCGGTTTGTGCCGCAGCCACTCCTCACTTCATCTTCTTTTCCCCCTCTGCTTCAGTCAGCCCAGGCTTCGGCCCATTTGGCTAGCAGCACTCGCGTTAAGAATCTCCAAGCCGTGAGGTCCTGAGTTCAATTCCGGTTAGTTGCAACTTTTTCCCTACTTTTTGTCCTAATTTTTGTAGCTCTTTTTAATTAATAAAAATCAGGGAAAACTAGGGAATAATGTAGAGAAGCTAATAATATTTAATTAGAAGGTAAATAAAATTATTAGAGATTTTAAATTTAGGATTAATCCATGGAAGCCAATAAATTACATTAGGATGTGAATAAGGTTATTTAGGATTTAACATTTAGTTAAATATCACATATGAAAAGGTAATGAACCTTTATTGTTTATATTAAATCTAATTATTAATTAAAGGTATTAATATAGAAAGAGTGGCTTTGGTTAATTATCCAAATTAGTAAAGATACCCTTAAATAAAATATACACATATATGCCCAATATTTAAAGTGCAGCCATTAAATAAATCCTAATGGTAGGTGTCGCTAATTAGCCAGGGTTGAAATATAACCTTGCTAGGCAAGCAAATTCTAATTAAAGCAAATAACAAATATCAGAATATAAACCCTATCAGTAGCATATTGCCGCCCATGCAATCTTAAATAGTGGCTTTAATTTAATACCGATGACAATTATCATCATGCATGGCAGGCTCGAGTTATAAAGGGATAAAATATCATTAGCAGTAGCACTTTAGAGAGCACTCAAATTAAAAGGACATAATAATATACATGTGCTAAAATGTAATAGCCCTAAGTCATCAAGTATCAAAAATAATCTCACAGGCATGTAAATACTCTAAAATAAACATTTAAACAATAACGCGGGTAATTAGGGTCGCATAAAATACTGCATCCCAAGCTCTGCCCCGATAGCCGAGTTTAAACTAGAATTAGAAGTGAAGCTAAGCCTAATAGCAGCTAGAGTATGAACAAGCTAATAATAGTGCCATTAATTAAATCTTAACACTAGCTTTATTACATAATAGTATTGTGCATAATTGCATATATAACAAGTTAGGACCCATATGAATGAAGATACATAAAATATGATAATGGGATTATTAGAGATTTAAATTTTAATCAACTACCATATATGAATGAATATTGAGCCTTTGCTATTTATCTTAATCTAATTAAATAAGTAAAAGCCTATATCAGAGATTATTCTAAAAACTTAATAAAGATATCCAAGTGCTATAATACTTTTGACTAAAAGATTTATAGAATAAGTACAGATCTCATCCATCAGTCCAGTATGCCTTTACCATAACCTAAGTTGCAAGGAATACATACCCAGCCAGACTCATACATCGATACATAGGTCTACCTAACTCATGGAACTTCCTTGATAAATACGAAAATAATAAAAGAGGTTATTAATAAAAAGATCGAATTTCGTCTTTCTCCAATCGGCTATGTTTGGCCACTTCTTCTCCAAAGTAAAATAATCCCTGTAGATACTTCCTTACTTATGATCCTTTATTATCCTAAAATTTTCCCTCACGGTAAAGTTATTCAGATAACTCGTTCTCTCACTCAAACCCAGCTACTGCTGTGTTTGCAACACACTAAACCGAATCACTCTGCTATTCTCAAATCGTAATACATGTATAAAATAAATTAAACCGGCCATTTAAATTATTCGGATTTATTTGGATCTTTTTGAGTTATTTACTTTTATTTGCATTCAGTCATTTGTCGCGTAATTAGAAATTGGGAGTCGTGAAGATTCAGTGGATCAAACGAGATCAAGCTCGAAGTGAAGATGAAGAATAGAAGCTCAAGAGAAAGCTTCGTGTGCGCCAAAGTCCGCGGTAAACCGCGCCAGGCGAGTCAATACTTTGATCATGTTGAACCAATATTTTCTGCAAATTACTTTGATTTAAATTATCCAATTTGCATGCTGTTATGTTTATGAAAATACATGTTTAATTCAATAATCTAGTTATGTGCCTATTGTTTACCTTGGATAATATTACCCCTCCTTTGGAATATTTGAATGTGCGAACATTGTCGCCCTAGCAAAATTATAATGGTAACTTTTGAAAATAAGTCCCTAATTATACGCCATGCTTAGTTTTGCTTAGGTACTCATGGGCGCGAGAGCGCCCAAGCATCACTTTTAATCCTGAGAAAAATTGGTTGGGCAGTCATGGTGGGAATGACTGGTATCCTTTGATATGGTTATTTTATGCTCTCAAAAATCCCAACTTGCTTAAACACCTGGATGGATGGTTTGGGGGCTGGTATGTGGTGCGGTGGGAGCACAAATCATGAAATGTGGTAGAACCATCCGGGTGACTTTAAGGACCGAATCTTGTCATGTCAACCCGTGTAAAACAGTACAACCACAAGTCTATAATGGGTACGACCTAGCTGAATAACTTGCAAGGGTTTAGTTCAGACATCACCAAGGGAAGTGGGTGCCAGGGTGTACTGGTTTACTCACAGTGAGGCACAGGGTGTACTGTACTCGCACGGCGCAAGAGGGGGCTTCTGACTGTGGTGGTGTAACCCTTCAGCGGTGAAACCTCAGCGTGGGTGGTGTCTAGCTAGATCGGAGTAAGGTAAAGGTTTTGTGATAAATTATCTGGGTCTCATGCCTAAGGAAGCATGTTGGCAAAAAGGATAGTTCATCTCTTGTGGTGAAAGTGTACAAACTCTGCAGAGTCAAAACTATTCGAATAGCCGTGCCCACGGTCATGGGCAGACATGGGAACTTAACTGGATATAGTTCTGTTTCAAAAACATTGGAAACTGGGAATGGAAACTTGAAGGGCGAAGGACTGCCCTGGTTTGGAATTGTCCTGGGCGTCGTCCCAGTGGTAAGTTAAGCGGCTATAACGCTGAAGAAATTGCTATATGGTGCAGATACCATGTAACGGTGGATGGAATCTGAATCGATATTAATAATGCATTTCCTTGTACATTATGATTTGTTCCAAAATTGCTAAGTCATAGGACTTTTTAATTAATTGTATTCAAAAGCACTCTACGCAAATTAAAATAGCCCGAGCCTTTCCTTTGTTAAGCCATGCATACTATTTAATTGCATTCTGTGTATTGGCTCGCGGAGCACGGGGTCGGAGTGCTCATGCTCGTTTTTGCGACAAAAATTCAGAATCAGGAAATCAAATCACCTCGCCTCAGCAACAAGATTGGACAAGCTGGCCAAGAAGATGAAGACGTCAAGGGCTAGGTCGCGAACCTCCAGTTGGCTGCCTGTGGGCATGTCCTGAAGGTCCCACCTGTGTGCTTCGTTCTTACGCTGCTGCAATTTATTGATTTCGGCCTAATCGGCCCATGAGTAAGTCTACTATTATATTTACGTTTCCGCATGGTATGAACTTTGATATTCCGAACTGTAATCTGTGAGCACTATCTACTGATCCAGGGAATAGTGCGGTGGAATCACAGAGGAATCCGGATGTTAATATCTGGGCTCTTACAGCTTAGTGTCTAGCTAGATCGGAGTAAGGTAAAGGTTTTGTGATAAATTATCTGGGTCTCATGCCTAAGGAAGCATGTTGGCAAAAAGGATAGTTCATCTCTTGTGGTGAAAGTGTACAAACTCTGCAGAGTCAAAACTATTCGAATAGCCGTGCCCACGGTCATGGGCAGACATGGGAACTTAACTGGATATAGTTCTGTTTCAAAAACATTGGAAACTGGGAATGGAAACTTGAAGGGCGAAGGACTGCCCTGGTTTGGAATTGTCCTGGGCGTCGTCCCAGTGGTAAGTTAAGCGGCTATAACGCTGAAGAAATTGCTATATGGTGCAGATACCATGTAACGGTGGATGGAATCTGAATCGATATTAATAATGCCTTTCCTTGTACATTATGATTTGTTCCAAAATTGCTAAGTCATAGGACTTTTTAATTAATTGTATTCAAAAGCACTCTACGCAAATTAAAATAGCCCGAGCCTTTCCTTTGTTAAGCCATGCATACTATTTAATTGCATTCTGTGTATTGGCTCGCGGAGCACGGGGTCGGAGTGCTCATGCTCGTTTTTGCGACAAAAATTCAGAATCAGGAAATCAAATCACCTCGCCTCAGCAACAAGATTGGACAAGCTGGCCAAGAAGATGAAGACGTCAAGGGCTAGGTCGCGAACCTCCAGTTGGCTGCCTGTGGGCATGTCCTGAAGGTCCCACCTGTGTGCTTCGTTCTTACGCTGCTGCAATTTATTGATTTCGGCCTAATCGGCCCATGAGTAAGTCTACTATTATATTTACGTTTCCGCATGGTATGAATTTTGATATTCCGAACTGTAATCTGTGAGCACTATCTACTGATCCAGGGAATAGTGCGGTGGAATCACAGAGGAATCCGGATGTTAATATCTGGGCTCTTACAGCTTTGGTATCAGAGCATATCGACTGCAGGTCGTGACCTAGTTAGCCTGGCCGATAGTTTCATGAGTAGAAATATTTCTTCAAAATACTATTTCCGAAAATATAAGTTATACTACTCATTCTCATCTCTCTTAGATGAATCCCTCTCATCTGTATTCTGCTCTAGCCATTTATACTTCTAAAGCTCTCTTACCCAAATTCAAAGTGATGAAAATCCAGTACTCCTCTGGTAACCACTCTATGAAAACACGCCTTAGGCCAAGAATTATGAAGCTTACCCTTGAGACCTAATTGTTTTATTCTGGGGTGAAATAATAGTGCGAATTTTGGGTAAATGTATCGGTGGAGTTTAATTGAATAGATTGACCAGACAGATGAATTAAGTAATTCTGGGAGAAATTGAAAGTGTGAAACTGACTAAGGGATTGCACACAGATAAACTGTATCATTCCTGGAAGATGTTTGCAACAATGGAATAATAGGATATGATCAATAACAGGAAGGATTCACTAAAATGGTGAGAAGTTGGATAACAGCTATCAGAGTACAGACTGGATTAAATTATGTTATTCCTGGAGGATGCTTACAATAATGAATAAATTCGAAGGTTGACAATAAAGATTTAGGATGGTTGCTAAATGAGTAATTATGATTTTGAATACAATCTCGGATTATTAGGAAGTCCTGATACACATGACACTAGTGGATTTAAAAGTAATAATGATGGATAATTGAGGAGTAGATATACAATAAAGATTCAGGTTGATCATTGAAGAAGCAAACTATAGATTTGGATCAGTGACACCAGACTGGATTATTAGGAGTTCACGATATGAAAGTCAAAGATTTATGCGAGACTTAGATAACCATGACTAGGTTAATGAAATGATGGATGATACAATAGGAAGAGTATGATTGGTGGATCGAATACAATAAATAATCTCCTTCGCTGTTTGGAGTCTTAGATGGCAGTAATACTATGAACAATTAATGAAGAAAGATAACCTAAGTGCAGTTTGCAAAAGTGGAAGTTAAATTATAAAGGCCATTGGATTCTAAGCCTTACGTACAAACAAATCATATGGGAGTGACTTGATTCAGTGATGGATAGTTGAACGTTGGAAGAGATTAGGATAAAAAAAATCTATTTAGCCACAAGGATCATTTAAAAAAAAAAAGGGGAGTGAGTGCTAAAACCAGTGAAACTACCCCAAATACTATCCACTTCTTTCTATTAATTACAAAAGGAAAAAAATTTTGATCCTTTTCTCATACCCCTACTCCAAATATTAAGGTTAGGAACGACGAAGATGATCATGAAGATAAGGTGGTCTCGTTTTAGACGGATTGTGCATATGAATCCTGCACCCTCCTATGTATGCCCCCTGAGTAGACGTTGTACTGTTGCAAGATTCTATTTGGCCCTGTGCACTGCCTCTTGCCCTCGGGCGTCCTATTTCGCAGTCACAGGAAAAGCTTGCTTTTAAAATTTGTGTGGTTCCGTATCACCCCAGCTTCCGGGGTATTTTCCTTTAAAGTTAAATGGGTTAGAACATCTTATCTCCGCGATTTAATCCTCATCTCATGCTATTCCCTCTCACCTTTTCTGAAAACCCCATCGGATCTAAAGGAACGAGATAACAGGTAACCCAAAACCGGGGCAATCAAGAGGAAGCAAAGACTTTTCAACCTTCCAGTATTTAAGGAAAACAACATCACTGTGCAGAAGACCACCCGCCAAACTCGTGACGACCAAGACAGCTAGAGTACAATGGATGATTAATGACAATCGTCATTTATTTAAGGAGGGTAGCACTGCGAGGTAAAAAAAAAAAAAATCAAGGAGCAAGCACCCTGAAGACGACGACCTCTCCAGAAGAATAAAGATCTCCTTCCTCCCTTTTTGCCTCCTTTAAGTGCAGGTCCTCTCCCCTTCTGTTTACCCCTACGGCACAGACCATTGCTACCCACCTATTAGTAAGAAAATTCTACAACCATAAGTCCAATAGACGATGCCACTACCCCATTCCACGACGACATGAAGACAACATCGTCAAAGAGCAAATATTTGGAAGTCTACAACTTATCCAGAAGAACAAGGTTTCTCTCTTCCCTTTTGACTTCTCCAAGTGATAACCCCTAATGTGTAGATCTTCATCTCCCTGTGGAGCTCAGGAACTATACGTCAAGCAGCACCCAGAAACCCATTGCTAGCTAGTATAACCCACCTCCATTCTTTCTGCTCTATCGGAATCTCGGGGTCGAGATTCATTTAAGGGGGGTAGGTTTGTAACATCCCAAAAATATAGAATTTGAGAATATGAATTTCTTGAATTATTTTTGCAATATATTCTATTTGAATTTGGATTTTTATGAGGTTTTCTTGAATTTGGTGCGGGTTCCAAAAAGTCATAAGGTCAAGAAAGAAATAAACAAGTTTAAATAATAGAGAATTAAAATTTAAAATAAGAATCTGAAAAGATGATCCAGTATAGAAAGAGAGAAACCTGGGTTAAAAATACAAAATCTCATTTTGGAAATAATAATAATAGTAATAATAGCTCTCATTTAATAGTTAGAAATTTAAAGCTTGAATTCAAAATATCAACATCCTGAATTTAAATTCGGGTCAATAACATGAATCCATAAAGAATACTAGAACATTACCATAAATGGCAAAACCAAAAATCCCTTCTTTATTCAATTAACATGCAAAACCCAAGAATTGAATACTCAAAAATTTATTTAATACAAAATAAAAATAGAAATCCAAATTCAAGATTCAAAATATAAATTCACCACTAAAGCTTTTTAATCTCTAATTCTCTTACTTCTCTTCCAAGTGGCCCCATTCCTTTTCTTTTCTCCTTCCCGATTCTCCTCACTGCCGGCTGGGCCCTCTCCCCCGCGCCTTTCTCTCTCTGCGCAGTGGCCCGAGCGCCCTCGCCCGCATCTCTTCTTCCTCCTCCCCTCTCTTTCTCTCTGCGCCGAGCTCAACATATTTTCTCCGCGTGGCGTCGAGCTCAGCACATTTTCTCCACGTGGCCTCCATGCACAGCCCCCGCCCACGGTTTTCCCCCGTCGCCCACGGTTTCTTTGCAACGCTCCGTGACCTTAAGAAGCCCCGCGCCACTCCTCTTCCTCCCCTGCCTCTTCTTCCATTTCCGACCGTGCGCAGGCCGTAGCTGCTTCACGCCGCCCCGGCCGCTCCGGCGAGGATCCACCACTCCGACCGCATTATGGCGCGCCTCAGGAAGCCCCCTCCCTCCTCCCTCGGGTAATCGGCCTCTGGTGCCCTCAGCTAGCCGTGCGGCCGTTCCTCCCTGCCGCCGGCCAAAACCGCCATTTTTATCGTTGTCACTGGCGTTGAGCATGGCTTCTCGATTCCTCGAGGGTGGAGCACCACCGCGTGACCCCGAATCTCCTCCAACCGGCGGCCGACGTCCTCGTCGCCCGAGAAGCTCCCTCCACACGAGCCCCTCTGCGTCGCCACACTCGCTCGACGCCGGCCCACCTCAGCCTTGCCCCGGCACGGCCAAGCCCTTGGTGAGCTTCCCCTGCCTTCTCTGTTGCTCATGCGCACGCTAATTCCCCCTCTCTCCTTCCCGGCCGCCGGCGCACCGTTTCTACCTCATCGCCGGCCGCCCCGCACCATGGCCCTCCCGCCTCGCCGCCGCTTCGGCAAAATTGCCGCCACCCCTAGCTTCCCCACCCTCTGTGCACCCCATTTTGCTCGGTACCACAACCTCCCCGGCCACCTTCCGCCGCCGGTGACCCCGGCACCGTGCGCCGGCCATTTCCTCGGTTTGTGCCGCAGCCACTCCTCACTTCATCTTCTTTTCCCCCTCTGCTTCAGTCAGCCCAGGCTTCGGCCCATTTGGCTAGCAGCACTCGCGTTAAGAATCTCCAAGCCGTGAGGTCCTGAGTTCAATTCCGGTTAGTTGCAACTTTTTCCCTACTTTTTGTCCTAATTTTTGTAGCTCTTTTTAATTAATAAAAATCAGGGAAAACTAGGGAATAATGTAGAGAAGCTAATAATATTTAATTAGAAGGTAAATAAAATTATTAGAGATTTTAAATTTAGGATTAATCCATGGAAGCCAATAAATTACATTAGGATGTGAATAAGGTTATTTAGGATTTAACATTTAGTTAAATATCACATATGAAAAGGTAATGAACCTTTATTGTTTATATTAAATCTAATTATTAATTAAAGGTATTAATATAGAAAGAGTGGCTTTGGTTAATTATCCAAATTAGTAAAGATACCCTTAAATAAAATATACACATATATGCCCAATATTTAAAGTGCAGCCATTAAATAAATCCTAATGGTAGGTGTCGCTAATTAGCCAGGGTTGAAATATAACCTTGCTAGGCAAGCAAATTCTAATTAAAGCAAATAACAAATATCAGAATATAAACCCTATCAGTAGCATATTGCCGCCCATGCAATCTTAAATAGTGGCTTTAATTTAATACCGATGACAATTATCATCATGCATGGCAGGCTCGAGTTATAAAGGGATAAAATATCATTAGCAGTAGCACTTTAGAGAGCACTCAAATTAAAAGGACATAATAATATACATGTGCTAAAATGTAATAGCCCTAAGTCATCAAGTATCAAAAATAATCTCACAGGCATGTAAATACTCTAAAATAAACATTTAAACAATAACGCGGGTAATTAGGGTCGCATAAAATACTGCATCCCAAGCTCTGCCCCGATAGCCGAGTTTAAACTAGAATTAGAAGTGAAGCTAAGCCTAATAGCAGCTAGAGTATAAACAAGCTAATAATAGTGCCATTAATTAAATCTTAACACTAGCTTTATTACATAATAGTATTGTGAATAATTGCATATATAACAAGTTAGGACCCATATGAATGAAGATACATAAAATATGATAATGGGATTATTAGAGATTTAAATTTTAATCAACTACCATATATGAATGAATATTGAGCCTTTGCTATTTATCTTAATCTAATTAAATAAGTAAAAGCCTATATCAGAGATTATTCTAAAAACTTAATAAAGATATCCAAGTGCTATAATACTTTTGACTAAAAGATTTATAGAATAAGTACAGTTCTCATCCATCAGTCCAGTATGCCTTTACCATAACCTAAGTTGCAAGGAATACACACCCAGCCAGACTCATACATCGATACATAGGTCTACCTAACTCATGGAACTTCCTTGATAAATACGAAAATAATAAAAGAGGTTATTAATAAAAAGATCGAATTTCGTCTTTCTCCAATCGGCTATGTTTGGCCACTTCTTCTCCAAAGTAAAATAATCCCTGTAGATACTTCCTTACTTATGATCCTTTATTATCCTAAAATTTTCCCTCACGGTAAAGTTATTCAGATAACTCGTTCTCTCACTCAAACCCAGCTACTGCTGTGTTTGCAACACACTAAACCGAATCACTCTGCTATTCTCAAATCGTAATACATGTATAAAATAAATTAAACCGGCCATTTAAATTATTCGGATTTATTTGGATCTTTTTGAGTTATTTACTTTTATTTGCATTCAGTCATTTGTCGCGTAATTAGAAATTGGGAGTCGTGAAGATTCAGTGGATCAAACGAGATCAAGCTCGAAGTGAAGATGAAGAATAGAAGCTCAAGAGAAAGCTTCGTGTGCGCCAAAGTCCGCGGTAAACCGCGCCAGGCGAGTCAATACTTTGATCATGTTGAACCAATATTTTCTGCAAATTACTTTGATTTAAATTATCCAATTTGCATGCTGTTATGTTTATGAAAATACATGTTTAATTCAATAATCTAGTTATGTGCCTATTGTTTACCTTGGATAATATTACCCCTCCTTTGGAATATTTGAATGTGCGAACATTGTCGCCCTAGCAAAATTATAATGGTAACTTTTGAAAATAAGTCCCTAATTATACGCCATGCTTAGTTTTGCTTAGGTACTCATGGGCGCGAGAGCGCCCAAGCATCACTTTTAATCCTGAGAAAAATTGGTTGGGCAGTCATGGTGGGAATGACTGGTATCCTTTGATATGGTTATTTTATGCTCTCAAAAATCCCAACTTGCTTAAACACCTGGATGGATGGTTTGGGGGCTGGTATGTGGTGCGGTGGGAGCACAAATCATGAAATGTGGTAGAACCATCCGGGTGACTTTAAGGACCGAATCTTGTCATGTCAACCCGTGTAAAACAGTACAACCACAAGTCTATAATGGGTACGACCTAGCTGAATAACTTGCAAGGGTTTAGTTCAGACATCACCAAGGGAAGTGGGTGCCAGGGTGTACTGGTTTACTCACAGTGAGGCACAGGGTGTACTGTACTCGCACGGCGCAAGAGGGGGCTTCTGACTGTGGTGGTGTAACCCTTCAGCGGTGAAACCTCAGCGTGGGTGGTGTCTAGCTAGATCGGAGTAAGGTAAAGGTTTTGTGATAAATTATCTGGGTCTCATGCCTAAGGAAGCATGTTGGCAAAAAGGATAGTTCATCTCTTGTGGTGAAAGTGTACAAACTCTGCAGAGTCAAAACTATTCGAATAGCCGTGCCCACGGTCATGGGCAGACATGGGAACTTAACTGGATATAGTTCTGTTTCAAAAACATTGGAAACTGGGAATGGAAACTTGAAGGGCGAAGGACTGCCCTGGTTTGGAATTGTCCTGGGCGTCGTCCCAGTGGTAAGTTAAGCGGCTATAACGCTGAAGAAATTGCTATATGGTGCAGATACCATGTAACGGTGGATGGAATCTGAATCGATATTAATAATGCATTTCCTTGTACATTATGATTTGTTCCAAAATTGCTAAGTCATAGGACTTTTTAATTAATTGTATTCAAAAGCACTCTACGCAAATTAAAATAGCCCGAGCCTTTCCTTTGTTAAGCCATGCATACTATTTAATTGCATTCTGTGTATTGGCTCGCGGAGCACGGGGTCGGAGTGCTCATGCTCGTTTTTGCGACAAAAATTCAGAATCAGGAAATCAAATCACCTCGCCTCAGCAACAAGATTGGACAAGCTGGCCAAGAAGATGAAGACGTCAAGGGCTAGGTCGCGAACCTCCAGTTGGCTGCCTGTGGGCATGTCCTGAAGGTCCCACCTGTGTGCTTCGTTCTTACGCTGCTGCAATTTATTGATTTCGGCCTAATCGGCCCATGAGTAAGTCTACTATTATATTTACGTTTCCGCATGGTATGAACTTTGATATTCCGAACTGTAATCTGTGAGCACTATCTACTGATCCAGGGAATAGTGCGGTGGAATCACAGAGGAATCCGGATGTTAATATCTGGGCTCTTACAAAGCCTTGGGGTGGATTATGGTGAAGAGCCAACACACTTAAAACTAAAGTACACATTGAAGTTTGAAGTTATTACCCGCAAAATGCCATTGATCTACCTTTGCACCCTATCACGCACGCCCTCCTTTCGTGCACGCCCTCCTCTGTCGCATCACCTCCTCTCGCGTGCGCCTTCCTCTCACCCCGCCCTTTTTTCACCTCCATCTCTACTTCCTCTCAGCATCACCTCCTCTAGCCCTTCTCGCTACCATCCTCTTAGCCCCCGACTCCGCCTCTGCTCGCCCCCCACAGCTGCCTCCTCTCACCATCGCTGGATCTCCCCCCCCCCTCCGCCTCCTCTCACCCCCGTCTGGTCAGCCTTGCGTGAGTGTCCTCTTGGCCCCACCCTCCTCTCCACAGGATATATCACCACCACCCCGGATCCCTCATAGCCAACCAAAATCCCTACCAGATCAGGAACTTCGTATCCATCGTCGTCGCCTTTCAATGAGCTCTGAGCCCAATGTCCCTTAAAGGTTTGTTCTCCAGCCACTCCCCTTGCGCTTAGCTCCTTTCGTCTCCACCCTACAACAACCCCTGCCCCTCAGCATCCACGGTGGTGCCCAATATAGCGATTGACAACTACGAATACCTCGGCAGCATCCCCCGTGCACCGCTTCTTTCGTCTAAGTATGCTCCCATCATCATCCTCTTATTCCACTGGGATTGCCTAGATCTAGAAAAACACTTATAGATCTTGTCGAATACATCGCATTTCTTCTTAAATTCAGATTTTGAGGATGGAAAGGGGTGCAATTTGCTGCCTAGATCTGGAATAAACATATACCTAGATTTGATTTGAGTAATTTCTTTTTGTTTTGATTCGTTCTACTGCATACTATTAATAATGTTTTGTGCTATTGCATGCCTATATGTGCGATGAACTGTTGGCTAGTTAGTGATATTATCATAGTATATAGGTTCATCTAAGCACAACAAATAATAGCCTAGATGTGCAATGAACCCTGTATTTGAATAATAGATTTATGTAATGCTGCTAATTGCCATTTGAGTAATAGTGTTTGATTAAATTTTTTCTTGCCATTTGACAGTCCAACTTATGCATGTGAGAGTGGTGTTGTTGCTTATTGACAGCCTAATATGAACAGAAAGAACTTGTTCAGTTTGAATCTAGTTGAATTAGCGGATTAATTCTTGTTTTATTGTTGTTTGCTTTAGAGTGAGCAATTGAATCACATTAAGAGATGAGAGCACTTGTATAGATTCTTCCAAAGTTCCAATACGATTCTTCAAATGGATATTGTGAGTGAATTTAATGTTTGGAATATGTTGACAAATTGATAAAATGATCCATGATTGTTGTATTTAGTTCTATGATATAAAAATTTTGTTAAAAAAAAGGTTTTTGCGGCACAAATGTTGCTTTGGACAATATTTCTTAAGACAGCTCTAGAATTGAAGTGTTACAAGCAAGAGTAGCATATACTTTTTCCCACCAATCCTCTCTTTCAGGGTCTTGGGAGCTGTCGAGACCCGAATCTGCTAATCCGAACTCTCCTGTGTATTCTACACCAGTCTAGAATTACGCTAGTGCACACAGTATAAACAAAGATGAAATATTGACTATATCATGATTCACTAAGAAAAGGCTCAAATATTATTAATATTTATCAGACACGCGACCTTATGGCCAAGCTTACAGATAACAGCCTGAATGGCCTAAGAAACTTGCAGCGGAAAACATAAAATAAGCGTAGTAGCCACTCGATATGCCCATAAGAAATCGACTGGGGAGCAAAGTACTAATCCGTAAAGTCGTTGAAGAATCCTCCTTCAGGTACCAACTATTGATTTGGTCCTTCTTCCTCAACTGAGCAAATATGAATATAACCGTGAGTACATATAATACTCAACAAGTCATTTGCAACAAAAATGCAATATAATATGCAAGGCTTACCAATAAGTGGCTAAAAGGGTAATTTGTGTAAAGCAACAATTTAAAGTAAACCCCATAAATAGATTGAAATGCGAGATTGGGAAATGATTAATAAATGAATAATCAAAGAAATTAAGAAAACCACAAGTGAACTAACTATTCACTCCAATGAACCACACGTGAACTAACCATTTACATAATTAACCATCAATGAACTAACCATTCACCTCCCAACTTAACCTAACCAGATTTTATGAAATGTCTACCCCTCGTGTGAAATCACCGAGCATTGTCCATAACCGGGGACACGGCTATTCGAATAGTTTTATACTCTGCAGAGGTTACACAACTGTACCCACACGATGTGATAATCCTCACATTAAAGAAAATCATAACAAGGCTTTTACAATGCTCCATCTCCACCCGACATCGCTCCCTAAGGTTTCGCCGCCGACTAGGCTAACCACCTAGTTGATAATTGCCCCCTCTTGTGCCAACAAAACATCAGTAGTGAAATCAAAGTTGAGACTTCATAAATTATTATGCAGGTCTATCCCATACTAGATATGTGGTTTGTACGATAAAGCTCAGATCAATGATGCACAAAGTTAAGTCCCTATACTTTACCCAAGTGAAACATTCACATTTCTAAAGTGCTAAACACACTTCCCCTTTACTGCAGGATCATTCGTCCAAATGAAAACCATTTTGTATAACCAACACCAATGACACTACCCATGTCAAGGTATACAAATTTTATAACTGTGGCTAACCACCACATTCCAATATTTCATTAAGTCAAAATTAATTAATTGATTACATATGATAATGAACTCAACGCGACTATAAGCATGGCTAAATATAATAATCGTACAACCCAAGTGACAATAGAATCATGGCAATCAAATTATCAAGGAGGAATTAATCAATTTGAATAATAGCTACTAGGTACAAAGGTTTTATAACAAAGTAGCAATGCATGATAATTTAAAACAAAATAATATTAATAAATTTGAAACTAGGTTCGATGATCAAAGGACACGACTTACCTTGGCCTTGCTTAGTTAATGGCTCTTAATCTGCAAATCTTGCTTCAACTCCTTTGAAAGTGTGATCTAACGAGAGACAAAACGAAATGAAACACAAAATAAATTCAAATAAAATTTAGATGAACTCCATAAACCATAAAACTAGAACCAAAAGATAGAGCTCAATTTTAAATGAATTTAGAAAAAAGAATCGGGTCAATCAGAGCTAGAACGGAGAAGAACGGGCTCTCGAAAAATTTAATCTAAAGAAAAAGGCTGAAAATTGAAAAAGACTACTGTGCCGTGGACTCGGCTCATGGTAAGGCTAGTCTACAGTGAATCCGGCTCACGGAACAGTGCACTGGACGACTGAGCTTGCTGATGTGGCATGCTGACTCGGCTCGGCTCACGGGTCTACGGAGTAGTGCAGTTGGCAGGTGGGCCCAAGGTGTAAGCCTCTCAGTTCATCGTGAACTGAGTTCACCGTGAAGCCGAAGAGATGTGCGGGCGTGGTGCGGGTTGAGCTGGCAACACGCAGTGCGAGGTGTTAGGCACACGAACCGAGGGGCAGCACGGTGGGCGAGCGAGCGCGGTGACTGCGGACCAGCTAATGAGACGGTGATGGCTGACCGGGCAGGAGAGATGTGGTGGCTTGAACGGCGGCGGCGGAACGACGAGGTAAAAGCAGCGAACAGAGGTGAAGCTCAACGGCCGAAGACGAAGATGACAGTGGACACCGATGCTAAAGACGACGGTGAAGGTGATGGCGGACAAGCAGCTACGAGCAACAAGGGCGGCGGAAGTTCAGGACGGGAAAAACGAGGGGGTGGCTGACTATTTATACCCAGACGCCGAGGAGGTGGCTCGAACATGGCATAGAGTCCGGGGTGGGCACGCACGCCGAGGCGGGGATGACACGGATGGTGGCGACCGAGTTCGAAACGAACATGACAACAAACTCTTGGGAGGAAGATGAACAGTAGTCGACACCTCAGATAGTCGACACATGGCGATTGGACGGCAGCGAAAGCAGGCGGAGCGGACAGATCGGATATGGTGGCGGCGGCCGATTGCCAACACGTGGCAAGGCAGAAGGGGTGCGGGCTGGGCCGAAGGAACAGTAATGGTCTCGACCAAACTAGTTTTAGGCTTTTCTATTTTCAGAAATTTCCATTAATTCCATTGAGCTCTAGAAAATATCAAATAAATTCAGAAAAATCATAGAAAATTGCAGAAAATTTCTTGAAACACAAAGAATCCAAATAAAAATATTTCTAGCAAATGTCATAAGAATTCAACTTAAGCTTTTATTAATTTCAGAAAAATCCAAATGGTAAATTTTTCAAAAAGCTCTAATGGCTCAGGATGTTACAAGAGCTAACATACTACCAAACGTTTTTCTTAACTAGCTCTAGATTTTCGGAGGAATATATTCTTCGAGAATCAGGAATGGGAGCTGAAAAATCAGAATACGAAACTCCACCACATGCCTTAATTTGTACGAGCTGGGAACGAACGGTGGTTGATTTGTCGAATTCAGTTACGTATGCAGTGACGGCATTAGAGTATGCATGGATCAATGCTATATATGTGGAGGTTAATTCGTCGACCTGGCAAAAATGGTTTAGCTTGTATCGTGTCGTGATCTCTGGAGCACGGTTGCACCGACCGTCGTTGCCGATTGCTGCATCGATCCTAATAAATTAAGTAAACTAGTAGGTGCACCGCCCGCGCTTCACTGTGGGCATGATTGGGTATGAACTAATAACTTAATGCCGTTGTCAACGCCATGCAATCTGCTGTGTTACACGATGCAGCGAAAGGAAGCACATATTGCGGGCATCACTGATGTATGAAATCGACCAAAAGCAAGAGAAAAAAAACCGCAACGCATACACCTTCTTTTTAACTAGTAAGATGTCTATACGTTACAACAGAATACTAAAAAAGAGTGATACATATCAGCTATGCAACATTAGTATGGTAGTTTAGTAAAAAAAACTCTCCAAATATATTTTATGATTTCTTAGAAACTTATTTGCATGTGATTTATATCTTATTTGTACTCAGATTCACGTTGAAAAAAGAGACAGCTGAACAATTAAAAGATGTAAACTTCTGAAGTAACCTTCTTTTGTAAGACAGCTGAACTTCTTTTGTAAGGGATCTCCAGCTTGATTTAGACCACATTGGGTCAAGATTTTTGCTACCAACTATTGTACCAGTAAACCTACAAAACAATGGAAACAACAGATTATGAATTATGTAAATATGTTTTGTAAGTGCTTGCACACAAAGTGTGAACAAAACCTGATGAAATTGTAGAAGTTCTGTTCAACACCAAGGACCTAAAAAGTTGTCCAGATTATCTTGATGGACATCTTCAAGAAATACGCACAAATTTAAAGCTAAACAACCATATTCCATTTAGAATGCAGAAATTTCACAGGAAACCATTCAATCCTCATAGGAACAGGGGAAAAATTCACGTATTCTATACAAGCCTTAAAACTGAATTTGTACAACATATATAACCTCACATAAACTTAAAGTAGACATGTCCTCCACCTTTTAAAAGGTCAGTTAGTTAAGGAATATTTTAGACCTATCACTTTGTTGTTGACTAACTATGTTTATTGTCGTTCCGCTAGATGAAAAAAAAAAGGTTAAACTCTTTTGGATTAGATGCCTACCTTAACAATTATATAGATGAAGCAGCAGCTACACTTACATAGATTTGCCCCTCAGCTTCCTCCTTGATCAAGTCCCAACATGATTAATGGTGCAAAAACATGAACATCTAATACTCGATCTTCAAATTTTGCCATTCTGATTCCCCACTGATCAAGCCAACCTGATCGATGGTGCAAAAATGTTCATAACTCTATACTGAATTTCGAGTTTCAAACATTCACCAAAATGCTGTGAAGTCCAAACAAAGAATGTTACCTTAACTTTTTAAGTAGCCAATAGCTATGATCCACAACAGTAGCCACCTCAGTCTCCACCTAGATCAAACATTGCGCACAAAAGCATTTGTTCCAAATCTTTAGAAATATACCGTACACCTTCCATTTTCAAGAAATAGAAGTTGGATAATTAAGTCAAACCAAAATGAGAAGAACCCATGTGACTTAGAAATTGAACCTTCCATTTAGATAGATGTAATCAAACTCGAATGAGCTCCAATGCCACAAAATATCAGTTCATTAATGAACCTCCACATGCCTCAACATCAAGAGATTGTAACATTATGTCATGATTTAGCACATCATTGATACACCTGGAGACTTCCCAATGTGCATAGTGAGACTGGAAACCGCCAAAGGCCATGAAACTGAAATGAACTAACCACTAAAATATCTACTCATGTAGGCATTATTCAGTGTGCACACTGTAGGTAGATTAATGGGTCTTGCTACCAGTGTTCATCATCCTCCTTGGAAAGTATATGGTACAAATTAGTGTATTTGAACAAATTGCTATGTACTCGGTGGCATCCAAATATGTCTATTGAACACAGACATCGAAATTAATCTATTAAACATAATCTATCAAAGAGGACTATCATGGGCCTCACGACACAAAAATACATCAATGTTGCTTGATCTATACTCAGAAAAAGGAATTGAACAAATTGCATACAAAAAGATCATGCCATCTCATCCTGCAATAGCTCGTAATCTGATTGTCATGTATACAAATCCATGGATTTGATCCAATAAAGGTACCTGAAAAAGTTATGGAAGGTGTGGACGATGCTGTCACCATGTGCACTATGCATGACCTATGCCCCTGCACAGCGGCGCCGAGCAGGTCAGTGGCTATTGTGCCGACGGGGGCAGTGTAGAGGTAGGTGCCTACCACAGTGGTGGTGACACATTGACCATGATGGGGGGTGGCCCTCATGGTGGAGCTCCTGCATTGTTGCCAGGCCGGCCGTGCCCGTGTCGACAACAGTGAGGTGAAGAGAGGGCGACGGCATTGGGAGATAGAGAAGACGGGGGATCCGTGTGGAGTTGGAATGACGAATCTGTGTGGGGGGATGTGGCGGTCGGTGAATAGGGAGGGGAGGTGACGGCAAGCAGACAGGGAGAGGAGGCAGCGGCAAATGCGGTGGGAGAGAAATTGCTCTAGGGGGCAGCAGCTGGGCTTGGGAAGGGATGGGAGTTGGTATTTTAGCTGGTTTTCTGTGAACATGCAATGTTGGGGCGTCGTGGGCTGGGCTGCACATGTGGGAAGCAAAGAAAGGAATGGGTGAATGAACAAACCCACCCCCTGTTATATTATTAGAGATTTGCCACTGATGGTCATTTCCTTCCACAACACGATAGCTGCTGTTGGGAGTCGTACACCTCCTGGTGTTGTTTCTTTTTTATGTTAAAAATTAGATTAAGACAAGGGCCCACGAGCCTGCAGACTCCTCTTTTACTCACTCAGTCACAAAAAGAATATCATTTTGGATTATATATAATTAAATTTTTTTAAACTTTGATTATTAATATCTTTTTAATGTTTAGCTTGAGCACATAAAAATAATATGTATAGATTTGTCTCGAAATGAATTTTCATAAAGTATAATTTTGTTAGGTTTTATAAATCCATTATAATAGAAATCAATAATCAAAGTTATGTTTTAGAGATCTTGTCGATGTCCAAAACAACATTTTCTTGTGACCAGAGAGAATCTTTGAGTTCAAATAGAAGTTGGCATATATGATGGTTTATGGGCCTCGTCCTTTTAAGCTTATGCTTCTCCCGATCAAACAAACAAATTGGCTTCTCCGTCG